>BMAU01017768.1:0-1200000 GCA_019973935.1 Trichonephila clavipes
AATAGAATAGTTCACATGTAATAACGTGTAGTTCACGCGTAATAACGCAGTTCACATGTAATAGCACAGTTCACATGTAATAGCATAGTTCACAAGTAATGGCATAGTTCACGAGTTAGAATTTTGACACAAGAATATTCCACAAGAGAATGTTTCACTATATCGTATGTTTACATCTTAAGAAAAATACATGCACTGACTGTTGCCACAAGACTACTTCTAAATAGAAGTGTCTCACTGCAACAGCGCTACCTAACGGCTTTTACTATTCAACACCAATAACATGTAAATATTTACCATAAATCTTGTTTATCATAGAACATTGTGAATAATGTAATCACAACACATAATTAAAAATTGTAACTGAAAAGTACGAATTATTTCATTTGTCTTAATATTTTCAAAATCTTATATGGAATAAATAAACTGTTAGAAGAATGGTTAAAATGAGAAAAAAGTGAATAGGAAATATGAAAGGAATGAAATATGCTTGTTACAAAAATAATAGATACATAAAATGAATTTAACGGAAAACATCGGTAATTCAAAATCAGTAAAATCTTAATTAAAACTGAGAAGAAAAAAACCTGAACCCTAAAAAAATAAAATTGCCCAGAAGTTCAAATTTGATAAAAATACACTGTGATGCCTAATAATTACACATTGAAATCTCATACTCTTTTAAGGAGTGAACCTGGAGTGTAGACCAGGTAGTCAGTTGTGGATTTGTGTGGCAATGTCCATTTAGATTCTGTAGTAACACAACAAATTCATCCTGACAGTCTGTTTAATACAGCAACTCTCCTAGAAAATGTGGTCTGGAAAGTTCATGTGTTATTTGTAAACTGCTATTTGTTACTTAAAATGTGCTGATGTTTTTAAAAAGACAGACGTTTTTCAAACTAACCATTTTATTGTTTGTTTATGTTTAGAATTATCCCTTTGTTTGTGTTGGAAGAATTACAAACTTTTCTTTGGATTTTTTTTCTATTGAGTCCGTTCTGTGTTTGTCCCTTCCAATCATTTTGAAAAGAATATCTGAGATGAATGGTTTAGGTCTTTTTCATTATTTGAAACAAAAGAGAAAAATGTCCATGATACAACATTGTACCAATAAAGTATTTATTGTTGTAAATATATCAAATGCGCAGTATGCAATGCATTTGAATAAAAAGAAGGACTCAAGTGATGGATATATTTGGGAATGCCAAAAAAAAAAAAAAAAAAAAAAAAAGGAAATGAATGTGCATCATATAAGAAGGTTTGTAAAGAGTGTTTTCTTTCCAGGTATAGAAGTTTAAGTTGGCATTACTTTCCAAGATGGCGACCGATTTAACAGCTGTCAAGTGATTTATTCCCAGTTTGGTTTTGGCATTCATAATGAATAGACTCACGCCTGAACAGATTCGTCGAATGGGCCCAAAACGAGATTGCCGTTGTTCCTGATTTTCATGAAAGCCCGAATTTTGTTTAGCGATTTGAAGCGCACTTCTGGTTGAATGGCTACGTCAACAAACAAAACTGCGACATTGGAGTGAAGCTAATCCACAAGTGTATGTCGAAACACCGTTACATCCAGAAAACTGACTGTTTGGTGCGCTTTATGGGCTGGTTGGAATCCTTCTTCAAAAAACGATGAAGGCCACAACGTTACAGTCAATGGTGATCGTATAGAGCCAGATTACAAACTTTTCATTCCTGAATTGAACAATCGCTGATGTCCAGGAGCTGTGGTTCCAACAAGACGGCGCAACATGTCACACAGCTCGTGCCACAATCGATTTATTCAAAAGACACGTTTGGTGACCGCCTAATTTCACGTTTTGACCGTGAATTGGCCTCCAAGATCTTGTGATTTAACACCGCTAGACTATTTTCTGTGGGGGCTATGTAAAAGTCATTGGTCTATGCGGATAAGCCACAAACGCTTGACCATTTGAAGACAACATTCGCCGTGTTATTGCCGATATACGGCCACAAATGTTGGGAAAAAAGTCATCGAAAATTGGACGTCAAGGTGGACTACATCCGAGCCAGCCGTGGCAGTCATATGCCAGAAATCATATTTAAAATGTAATGCCACAAGATTATCTTTCGAATAAAAAAAATTCATGTCAATCGAATAATACATCGTTGTTTTATTGCAATTTAAAGTTCTATACCTCTAAAAAAAACACCCTTTACAAAAGAATGTCTGGTTTAAGGAAAGCAGGATAAGTATGCTTCAGATTTTGATGAAGAATAAAAATCAATTTGATTCTTACTATGATTTACAAAATAAATTTCTATCAGGAGAAAAAAGATTGATTATGAAATGTTATGAATTTGTGTGTGATTCCTCAAATATATTTTCAATAATTCAAAAACAGTGAAAATATAATTTGAATTTTCAATACATCCAAAAATTTCAGAGTTCCTTTAACGAATTTCTTTGAGCAAGAAATGCTTAAAAATTTCTGAATTAAAAATAAAGTGTAAATTGGCAATTTGCTGCCAGAGAAAAAAAAAGATCTATAGCTGATAGATTTACTATTCAGGCCATACAAGTTTATCTCGCAAGATCTCCAATAAATATACATCCAGGAAGTCTGATCCGATATGTACACAATTTTCATTTCACTGTCACACTTATTAGATTTCATGATGACCAAAATGAGTGAAATCTTAACCAAGAAAATGAGGATTTAAAAAAAAGGTAGAATACTTAGAGAACAAAGTACATAGAAAGGGCAAATCTTTCGTCCACATAAATTGAAATCAGAGCTCTAATATTCTTTATAAAAAAGATCCTAGTAATCACCAATAATGTCTGAAACATTCATGTTTGAATAAATGACAGAAGACAAAAATTACATTACAGACAACACAAAGAATGGAAATGATTCAAGTTTGTAAAGATAACGAATTAAAACCATCTGAAATTAATACAGTGGCTAGTATAAAAGTAAAACACAAAAAATTAATTTATACATAATAATAATGGCAACTACAGATCCAAACGTTAAAAATCAAGGTAACTATATTGTAATATTATAGCCCTACTTGGAGAATGTCAACAATTTGGCATATAGCGTACTGATATCAAATTAGTACTCGAAAATGAAATAATATTTATACAAACGTTAGAATATAACAAATGACACAAAATGAGTTATGTGATGAGTCGCATCGGATGTCGGCAACCTTGTAGCTGTGGTGTAGCAAACCAATCTACCAATATGGTTCAGAATGCCGAAAAGTAGGATATATTAGAAACTATTTGATTTCCGAGGTAATGCATGCAGAATTAAGATATAGAGGTCAAGAATGCAAAAATTTAGAGTTTTATTATATATTAATTAAGAATCATTAAAAGATATTTATTATCATAAAAATAAACAATATTAAGTATAACTATTCCTTCTACATAAATTAAAATTGAAATTGTACATGAACAATATATCTTTCAAGCATTCATAAAGATAAATAAGAAATTAACAACATAAAATATTAGTATTCCTTCAATATAGTTTAATAAAAAATTAAAACTTTAATGCTCTCTTGTCCCTGCACCTCTCTACTTCACATCGCAATATTTTAATGGTACATTTTGTCCATAATTTTTCATAAACTTTATTCTTACCACAATATCGTGCGAAAATGCAATTGTTTCTTGTAAACCAGAATTCTGTGCCATCATCGTTGGGTGGATGACTTGAGTACCCAGCTCTTTCGAGCTACAACCTCATTTCAGTAGGTATTTGAGTGACTGTAAATGATTGACGTTTGCCCTTTGTTAAGTTTAAATGCTTTAAATATAAAATAAAAATATTGGGGATTTTGGGAAAATAAAAATTTAAAATATTAAAATGCATTAAAATTGAGAAAAGAAGCTTTAAAGTCGGCACAAATTCTGTACCATAGGTTGCCGAATCCTTTGTTCCATCAAAAACAGTTACAACCGCTGAAACATCAACGACATGGCTCGTTGCCACTTACAAAATGCTAAACTTAAGATTCGATGACAAAGATGTTAATTCACGACTAAGCGGTGCCAAGTTGGTATCACGGGACGAGTATATTAACATTTCCTCGCGCCTTGCTTTAATGAGTGAATTTCCTATACTTGATCTGCTTACATATTGTGTGTGAAGCTTATTTCTGAAATTTTATTTATCTGTATTATATTTTTACATTATCCTTGTTTAATAATTAGGTATGAAGTAATTTTAGTAATGGACTCGATACATCTGACGTCATAATCGCATGATAATAGAGGTAAACAAATAGTCCCGTGTTTCATTCGACTGAGTATTTTGGAGGAATTTTCGGATTTGCATCTACTATCATATAACAAAATTAAATACTGTAAAGCAGAGGTTCCCAAACCTTTTTGTCTCATAGACCCCTTGCCATATTTTTTGGTTTTGCGTAGATCCCTACTTACCTAATATTGAATTTTTTGCAAATTTATCAATTTAAATGTTTTTTGACAGCTTGTATATATATACAGCCCTACTTACTTTAAAAGTTTTATGTTTTTAACTGTAGTTTAGTAGAGTGTTTTAACTTTAGAAACACATGTGAATTAATTAAATTAAAATTTAATTAATATATGAAATAATTGTTACATAAAATGACTGAGCAACAAACAAATGTTTTTATTGGTTGGAATGAATCTGCTTTTTGCCTCAATTACCAATTTTCTACACATTTGGCTTTAATCTTTTAAGGTTTAACTCTAAATCTCCTCGGTTAGTAGTATCCAATTTCTTTCTTTTTTCTTTCTGTTTCTATTTTGGAGATTGGCAAGCACGCTGAAACTCCTACTCTATGCGAAAAGATTGCAGAAAGGTTCTTGAGTTGTTCCATAATTCGGGACAAATAACAGGTATATCTTTTTAAAGCCAAAATTGCAGACATTCGTTTCTAAACTTTACTTTGAGATCCGCATTAGGACTATTAAAACCAGTTGCTTTTGTAATCAGACATTTTTTTTAATGTGACAACATGAGTTCATTGCCTACTGCGATATTACCATAGTCAAAGCATTCTCAAACCTAGTTTCAAAATCTGAATAAAAGGCATTTAAATGTTGAACATAGGTTAAAACGTCATTTTTTTCTGGCAGAGTGTCTGTGACAAATTGAGAAACTGTTAAAATTTGCGATGTCCAGTTTAATATTCTTTTACCTTGTTTCTGACACACACACAAGAAACACTGGAATCATTGTCCTTTTGTAACTGCAATTTAATCCCAGTAAATGTAGTAAATAAAGCTGTTAAATAGGTACATTTGGTTTACACCTGATTAAATTTTCTTTTAAAATTAAAGTCACAATCTGGCTTAGGCTATCGTAGGCCCTCATTTACATCTCATGAACCCCCAAATTATTTTTTCGCTGATCTGGACACCTTGCAGGTCATCATAGACCCCTAGGGGTCCATATAGACCACTTTGGGAATAGCTGCTGTAAAGTATTAAATTGAAAAAAAGACCTTTCGACTGAAATGTGTGTGTGTAATTTTAATTTTGCAAATGTAAAGAAACACACAGATCAGAATATCTCATCTGTGATCTCTTCTGAATGCTCTGTAACTGATGAGAAAGTATGCAGTTGATAACCTTCGGGTTTGTTTGTCTTTCTGTCATTTTAAGATTATTTTCAACAATAACTAAGGACAAGTTCACTTTGTAAACAACAACATTGACCTGGAACCCAACAATTCTTCCGGTGTAATGTTCAGTATCTTTGCAAAAATACCTTGTAAACTTTTTTGGTTCGTTCAAAGCAAGGTTGACACAATTACTTGCTTATCACATTTTTCTTTTTTTGGTGACTAATGAAATGTTTAATATCAGAACATCTATAATCATAACTGTATTGGTTTTGGATAATAGTCTTTGTTGCTTTAAATCGATTTTTTCGAATTGGATGCTGAAAGGTTGTTGCCGGTAGCAAACATTTCAAGCGGATTCGAGGCGGTGAGATCGTTTTGATTTTTTTTCCTTGAAATTTATTTAGTATAACTCTTTTCTTCTATCTTCGGATAAAACATTTTAATTTTAGTATTTACACAAGATAGTGTATTGATACAAAGTTCAGTGTTGGAGTGGGGAAGAGAAAATGGGTGATTACCCTCACCCAGATAATAAAATGGAGGGGGAAAGTACAAATTCTAATTTTTCATTAAATAAATATAGATGTAATTTAACAGATATGAAGTTATTAGCCAAGTCTGAGGAAAGATAAAATTTAAATATGAGTCCGAATATTACAATTTTCTTAAAATCAGAATAGAAGCGAGCGCGCTGGCGCCAGCTTGGATAAAAAAAAAAGTAAAGCTTTGTTTCAAAAGTTTTCAATGGAATAATATTTAAAGAAACAGTTTGACCCCAAGAGGATTAGTAGAAGGTACGCGAATAGATCCGTTACACCTTCATTTAAAATATGTCAGATCTGAAGAAGTTAATGTAAAAGAATATCTTTAAGAGACCACATATATTATCCAATACTTCCCATAATTTTATTTCCTGTTTCAGAGGTGACATTATAGTATTTAAAACAGAAATGTTGATTTTTTACATAAATGGTATTACTTCATTAATATTTCCAGTCAACAGTAGAAAATTATATCAGGGATGAAGTAAAACACTTTCAGGTGTTCCATTATATAAGACGGATTTTCTCATTGAGACCGGATGCTTAAACTGAAAAAAGTAAAAAATATTTTATTTTTTTAATGGGGAGTAAGCGAATCTCATAATCATTTCTCAAAAAGTATGAGTCTATGAGTCTATGATTGAATTGACCAGGGAATTCAGTTCTCAATAATCAAAACCTATGTTCTCTCTCTGTGTGTGTGTGTGTGTGATATTATAATATTCAGTAAATTAGTTTTGCCAATAAAAATATTAAAAACTTCTATCTGTTACTTATAAGAGAATCATGAATGTTTTTCAGTTAGTAATCGTATAAACTTTCAATTTAAGTGGACACATTACTTTAAATCTAAGTTTATATGTGCTTTTAACTCTTTATAAAAAACTGGTAAGTATACTTACCAACAACTTTATTAGATTTTAAATGTCCAAGGGAAGATATTTTCTCACCAATTATGTGTGCAGCTAGCACATCGGCAAGTACAATTACTGGTATCTTTTCAAGTCGTAAGTGCAAAGGACGACCAAAAAGTTTCCTGAGCAGGCAAGGAAACTGTTCCAGATAATGTACATGATGAATGTGCTAATGCAAACTTGACAAAAAAAAACACCTAGTACGCTGCCGCTTGCGCTCTACTACAATGCTTCTCAAACTTTCAATATTTGCGACCCAATATTCAACCACAATTTTCATTGCGTCCTCTCCCCTCCTTACAATAACAATGTATTGAATTCTATACTTTGACGCTAAAGCTACGATACGACTTTAACCTCTTAAGTACAATCGTCGTATATAAACGTCTCGCTCAGCCAAAGCATCAGTTGCTCCAGACGTACATATACGTCTTTCCAAAGTACGATCTTTTCTGTGCACTGCTACTCATAAAATTATTCCGAAGGCTTCGGAATGCAATAAAAAGGGTTTGCGAAGGATTTACTTATTTCAGAGGATTTGCTTATTTATTTCTTTTCTCCCACCCCATGTGGAAAACGGTGGCATTGGGGATCGAATCACGTATCTTTTAATCGGCAGTTAAGGGATTAATTATAAACCGTAAAAATTATCAAGATAAATGTTAATTTTTTATATGATTTAATATATGACGAGCCCATGGGGTCAATGGCAATTATTAAACTTGTTTTTAACTTATTATTGCTAAATTAATTATAAAATACACTGTGCAGTACACAGTACTGATACATTTATAAGTGTGTTTTTATTAGTGCAAATATGTATTTATTATCCATTGGTCAGAATGTATTTTGTTTGTTTACTTTCTGTAAATTAATAATTTTTTTTAAATTATCTTTTGTTTTCGACTTTTCAATGTACCCACGTCTCCCTAGGGGGGGTGCACCCCACAGTTTGAGAAATGTTGCTCTTTAAAGTACATGAGAACAAAATAAGTCTGTATAGCATGCCATCTCCATTTTTTAATACAAAATGCATTTAATTTATAATTACTTCAGTATATTTTAGTATTTACAAATTATTTCTTATGATTATCATGTAATGTGATATAAAAAGAAATGCAAAACATAAGATGTCCTTCACTAAATGGTTCCCAGTGGGTGGTGGGAAACATACTTCCCAGTAAAAGAATAGCCTTAAAAATCAAATTAATTTGAAGTAATAACCTAAATGAATCTAAATCCCCAAAAATATTTTAACTTAACATTACTAGAAAAAATGGCCTTATAAAGGATTAAATGTGTAATTTAATTTTAAATTGGAGTAAATAGGCGGATTAAAATTTATTTTCGTGGGATATTTTTCTTCAAAATGAAATTCTTCTCTAACACTCAGTTTATTTCTATACAATAAATAAATAAAGAAATTTGAGATTTTTTAAAAACTTATATCAAACATGAAAAGGAAATTTTATTTCAGTTTTATAATGACTCTACCAAAGGGGAAGGAGGACTGCGCTTAGAAGAACGATTTGACAATTTATTAATCCATAAAGTTATTTTACATTTACCGAAAAAAGAGAAATAAGTGTTATCGGATACCATGTGATTTGAACAAACGTGCAAACCGCATCCACACTGAACGTGCTTTAAACATTTGGGATTATAGTATGCGAAACATTACATTTCTGACGAGCTCAAGCGTTATAAATGCTTATTCTTGAAATGGAGGATCAAAAGGAAAAATAACATTGTTATCTTTGAAAGTGTAGAGCAAACACAAAACAATTAGAAAGTAATACTAGCAAGCAAGAACAGAAAACCAGATCATGGAAATCCATTCTTCATAAGAAAAGGTCAGATTTATTCCTGAAAAGAAATGCTTGTAATTTATCAACACAAATTACAATCCTCTAGTTCTTAAGACCTTCTTAGAGATTGCTTAAATAATTTTGCATAGTTTTAATAAAGCAATATAGTCACATATTATATACGAGGGATTATCAGAAAAAAAAAGGTTACAAACCGCAGCATTTGAAAACTACATATTGTGGAGAAATTTTGTTTCCCCAGAGTGGAGACTCATCATACAGCTGGTTTGCGGGTAGGTAGTGAAAGTTCCCAGGCGGTTCAGGACGATTGAAACGGCAAGACACTTAGGAAATTGGCCTCGTTTGGAAATGCGATCTCATGATTCAATTTTAATGGGCAAAGAATGTGTTAAAAACTACATATTGTGGAGAAATTTTGTTTCCCCAGAGTGGAGATTCATCATACAGCTGGTTTGCGGGTAGGTAGTGAAAGTTCCCAGACGGTTCAGGACGATTGAAACGGCAAGACACTTTGGAAATTGGTCTCGTTTGGAAATGCGATCCCATGATTCAATTTTAATGGGCAAAGAATGTGTCTACATCTGACATTCGCAGTCAAGTCAAAGAAGTTTATGGTGAAGAAGCAATGAGCAGACAACACACAGCGAAATGGTGTCACTTTTCAATCAAGCAGACAGGTTGTGGGAAAACCGCAATATGGCAGGGAACGGCCAGCCAAGTTCTCCACGGCACTAATTGAAGAAATGATTCAAAATAATCGACCGGTAACTCAGCGTGAAATCTCGTCAGAGCTAGGACTGAGCTATGGTAGAGTGCAGCATATCGTTTCTGATGTGCTGCGATATTTCAAGACAGCGCTGTGAAAACATCCTCTGAGACCTGGCTCAATGGACAGGGACCTTATTTCTACCAAGACGGGTTAAGCAAGTTGGTTCTGATAAATGCTTAAATAGACTTGGTGATTATGTTGAAATGTTATAGGCACGTATCCCTCATAATTCCCTTTTGTATTTTTTGTCTATTGTTAATAAATATTTCTTTATTCGACTTTTAACCTTTTTTTCTGATCACCCTTCGTAACAGTATATATTCTATAGGATTTCTTTTTAATTTAAAAAGTTTCGGCCCAGATTTAGAAAGCACTGAAAGCAGATGTGGACAAATGTTTATTAAACACAAATGTTATTTTTTAAAAACAAGTTTGATGAAAAAGAAATAATTTCTATCTATTTATGCCAATACGTAGAAGAAAAAAAAATTCAGTTAAATAATAAAATTCAGTGTTTTTTTTTATTACATCTATTAATGTTTCATTACTCTCTATCTGCATTTTATCCCAAATTTTAAAGAAACACAGAGAGAAAGTTTATAGAGTGCATTTTGATTTTTACCTCTAGTAGAAAAAGTAAACTATGTTTCAATCAACAAATTCTGAGATGTGCATTTTAATGGAAATAATAAAAACACTTATAAACCAGTTAACTCATACAGTAAATTAATTTTGATCCTTATTTTAAAATGTTGAACCTGTTTCTTCAACGATTTGTAACACATGACGTTTTCGTTCTTTAAAGAAAAAATAGTTTTGCAAATAGTTAAGCTACATTTGTTACACTGGCAAAAAAAAATAGAAGTATATTTCTGAAATATAAAAATAAATCGAATTTAAGCATATGCATGACAGTAAAAATCGAAATTGTCTGGATAATATATCTATAAAGCACAAAGATGTTGATGATGCTGAAAAATTAACTTTTGATATAATTCTTGAAAAATCAGAAAAAGCGAACTGTGCAGAATGGGAAAAAAATGTAGCTGTGATTTATAAACTACTATAGTTTAATTATAAAAGCACATTTACCGTATAACGCGCACCTGTGTTTTCAAGCTGCAATTTTTAGTTTTTAGGTACATTTGCCCCCTACCCCTCCTTTTTTTTTTACGAAAAAACCTGAAATGTACGTGCGCAATTCTCTTATATTTTGAAGTCATTTATTCAAGTTATTATTCGAAGCTTCAGAAAAAAATAATGTATTTCTAGAGCTACAACCCTTAAAGTTCATAAGAAATGTCATTTCTTTTCAATGAACAGTATTTAGATACATGTAGAAGTCTAATTATTTTCAATATATGGCCATCTTTTTTTTTTTAAAAAAAAAAAAAGCTCTTATTTTTATACTTAGAATATAACGCGCACCAGAAATTTCGATTTTATTTTTTTGTGTTCAAAGTGCGTGTTATACGTCTGAATTTACGGTAAGTGTTTTATGTATTACGATAGAGTTTACCAGTGGAGCATAATCAATAAAAACATGCCAAAAATGAAAAAAAAATCTTTAATTTTGTTCATTATATCCTCTAAATGTTCAAAATAGAATGTTTTAAAAAAATAAACAAAATAAACAAAAACTTTAACACAAACTTTTCACGGGAAATTATCGCTAACTATTAGGAGAAATGGTAAATTAAATGTTATGCGTCGGACGAAATGAGTTTCGGTTTCACGAAATTGAAACACCGATTTTTCTCTTGCCCGAACTCAGGTCGGGCATTCCAAAATTCGTGCATTTACGTCGCCCGAACTGAGTTCGGGTGTCACAGGCAAGAGATTACTGATTTTCCTAAGCAATTAATAAATTAATCGTACTTTAAAAATATAAAATTAAACGCGTATTATCTTCCATGCAGTAGTATTGGGAAGTCACGCAATCTTAAAATCATGATCCTCCAGTCACTTGTGATTGTGCCATCGAACTATCATGGCTTCATTGAAGTTATATGTTACTTTTCATAAGGTTAAGCTTAACGAGAGGGCAGTAGTCTGCCCAAGGATCGGTTTGGGGGTTCGAACTCCTCCCATAAGCAAAAAGATCTCTCATGTTTAGTATAAAAAAAGGTTATTCCTCTGTACTTTCATCTACTTGTTTTTTAAAATGTAAAACCCTCCCATAAAAGTAGTCTGTGTGCACCACAGTGATATGTAAAGTTGAAAATGAAATGTTTATATCTGACTGAAATACGTTGGTGTCCAAAATTTTAACGTTACAAACACATAAATTTCCTATTATTTCAATAAATCTACCCCTATTTTTTAAAACATATATAAAGTAAAAAAAAGGAAGCATCACACACATATCCCTTGTGAGTTCTGATTGATAAAAAGAATTTCCATGGTCGTTTTGAGTGAAAAATTTTAAAATTGTTTACTTAATACAGCGTTGAATTTTGTGTGTAGACTTGTATATCGCACTGTGATTGGCACAAATTTTTGTTAACTTTGTTAAAATGAGTTCGCACAATGGTTTAGATGATGATTTGAGATGGAGAGAGTCGTTGGGTGGATTTATATATATATAGGATCTGTTGTCTCAAGCAGTAGTTCAAAACCTAAATGTTTCTCGAATGGTGATATCCTTACTGTGGAAACAATTTACTATTGTTAGAAGTATTTGCTATTGTTAGAAGACTTACACAAAATATTGACCAAAACTACAACACCTAGGGAAGATTGATAATAAATGCACACAGATGCGTCACAGAGACATGACAGTTAAGGAGCTTACTCAGGACTTTGCAGCTGCGATTGGAAAGACAATTTCTAGACAAACTGTTTACAGACGCTTAGCTGAGAAGGCCCTTTATGCCCAAAAGCCAGTGGTATGTGTCCATCTTAACACAATACAGAAAAGAATTAGTCTTTTGTGGAGCCTAGAACACGCGCCTTGGGCAAATCAAGAGTGTGGCGCCGTAGGCTTTCCATTGATTTCAGTATCAAGAGTGACTCTCGCTGAGTTATCATTTAGAGAGAGCCTGGGACTCTCTGCCATCTTTCTAACATAAGAGAATCCGATCGATTTGGTTGGTGTGGAATTCTTGTTTGAAGAGCCATTATGTTAGACAGCCATACTCCACTACACATTTTTTATGCAGGTCCTGTTGCTACACAGTGATTGATATAAAGATAAGGTTCTTGAATCTCATGTGAGACTATTCCAAGGAGCAATTGGTCATGATTTTATGTTTATGGATGATAATGCGAGGTGGAGCCCAGATCTAATGTTTTCGAAGACTTTCTTGAGGAAGAGGATATTTGTCGGATGGAACGGCCAGCAAAATCTCTTGAGCTAAATCATATAGATTATGTTTGGGATGCTTTAAGAAGAGCCATTTCTCGACGTCAATATCCTCCAAACAAGTGCCAGACGTTAAAATCTGAGCTCATAGAAGAGTGGAGATTGTTGCCACAAGATGAAATTAATAACCTAATTTGTAGATTGAGAACTCGTTGTGAAACCTGTATAGAAGCAAGGGGTGGCCACATTTCTTAGTATATATTCAGTTTTTTAATTATTACACAGTGTGTTTAGACTGTTTTTTTTTATTTATTTAATTTGCATATTACAAGAAGAAACCCCATTAAGATTTTATTAGTTTGCATAATTGTTATCAGAATATGAGAAATGTATGTACAAAAATTTATTACATAAAAAATTTTGTGCAAAGATATTGCACTTTTTGTGTTTGTAAACTTAAGTTCGGACATCAGCGTATTTCTTAAGTTAAATGTAAATTTATATTAATGGATTCAAAAGATCCACAAATTTAGATAAATCTTAGTTTAAATTTCAAACTATCAGCTATCAAAATGTCTCATCGGAATATAAAAAGACCTACGTGTATTCAAATAAAACATTTTTTATACTTTCAAATTCTCTTTTCTGTTGGAATTTTTTTACTTATTAACAAATTGGGAATATTAATGTTTGTTTTTTCATTTGAAAAAATACTGGTAAATATTGCTAAGGGGAGGGGGTTTTTTTCATAAAAAGAGGAAAAGTTAAGATGAGATCAAAATTTTTCTTTTTAAAAAATCTCATTACTTCTTTCCTAAGATCCAATGATTATTTCATTTATTGTATTTGAATTATTTATTGTATTTATTATTAATTGAACTGTTATTATTTAATTAATAAATTAATTGTTCGCTATACAAATATACTTCTTCTTTCATCTCTTCTTTTCTTTCTTTTTTTCATCTTGTGTTACGTCCATGCATTAAGGCAGTCCCTATTTGTGATGTATAATATAAGAATTCAATTATTAGTATTATAATTTTTCTTACTTTTTATATTTACATAGTTATAAAATTAATACCGTTATTTCGTGTTATGGAAAATTTGTTTTGTACATATAAATCTAGACTTTTCCTCCTAAAAACTAGTATATTAATTATTAATTAATTAACTTTAAAGTTAGATTGCTAGGATCCAATTAGACAAAATAACTAATATACTAGTTTATGAGGAAAACTCGATAATTTTTTATACTATTAAAAATATGCAGTTTTATGACTTTCAATATTTTAACAGAATAGTTAAATACTATATAATATAAAAACAGTTTTGTGTAAATTTTTTGCTTGTAATTAAATATGAAAAAAGTCACACAGTTCAAAACATCCTCAAAAGAATTTTTATATTTGCTTTGTTATTCAACATTTATGTTTACTGGACAGTATTTTGCGACGCAAGATAACGAGAAAAAGAAGCACTACAATAGTTGAAGCCTTTCATATTATATCGGATTATGCTTTGATCTCGCACGCGCGGTGATTCACTTAACAAATTCTTATTGGAGCCCACTCCTTCTTGAATCCCAGTGTACTTCATCTGGGCTGTACGAAATGTACGGTTGAAGGTTCATGTCGTCACCCAATTATCGATTGTTAGAGGATTGAAGTAAGTGAACTTCATTTCAAACCTTCTTCGGAAAAATCGATATATTCCGATATAAGAACAATTCACATCCAATCGTTTATCATGAAATATAGTAATTTTATCATCGATATTTTGAAATCATTATTTTATTTATTTGAAATTTTAGGTATGAACTTCTTAGCTTAATAATTGGAAAAATCTATACAGTTAAAGAAACTCTCTCTGAGTCAACAAAATATTTGAAACATTATTGTTTTCGGTCCGATCGATATTAGCAAATTCATCATAGTGAAAGAAATGCAACTTATTCTAAATTCAGTGTCCCATTTTGCTATCTGCAATTTAATTTCTGATAAGTTATTTCAAATGAATTATTTTACTAAGGGAGAAAGTTCAAATATATTTAATAACTTTTTAAAAATATTTCTTAAGAACCCCAGACTCTGCAGTCCTGCATAAGATCCTCATGCAATTAAAATTAAGTTTTATGCAAATACCACATGAAAAAAATATCCTTGTCCTGAGAGTGAGTAATGAAAGCCCTCATTTTGTTTAAATAATTTAATGAAGCTATATGATCCTACCAAGTACCTTATATACATAAAAAACGCACAATATTCCCAAGGGAGACAATTTTTCTTAAAGAAATTGTGCACGTAGCGATGTTATTATTTTTTAGTTCATTATAATTCAATTTTATAACTAAACAGTTATTACAAAAAAAATTATAACTATTTATAATAAAAGTTCTCAGTTAGTTATGAATGATTATAATAGTTTAAGCTCCCACACACACAATTCGCATAATGTTAAAGAACAAGACACAAAACCAAAAATCAGAATATTTTTCTAGTAGAAATATTAATATTAATAAAATATTCTGACTACGCTACCGTATAGAGCAGTGGTCTCCAAAGTGGGGTACGCGTACCCCAGAGGAATCACTTCGAGTGTTTAGTCATATATCATGTGAGAGAGTGTTTCGCTCATTGGTTGCTGTGTCGAGTTTCACTAGAATTTCGGGAGTTCAACATCATAAATGCACCGTGGATTTTCCATGGCCCAGATTCGAAAATTCTGGATATTCATCGCTTCGTTGAGATAAAAATGTGTCTCGTCACTCCAGATGAGGTTTCACAACCAGTTTTCATCGGCTTTAACTCGGGCAAGAACAGCCAATGCAAAAGGTAGCCGACCGTCTGTGCTGTTTACCAGAAGTAGCTGACTTTGACTGATCTTATATGGAACAAGTGCACTATTTTTCTCAGTATCTTCCGCACTTCCCCATACTATATATCTGAGTTTCGTGACACTGCATTTGAACTACTGACGCTATAATCATTTACCAAAGACAGTTTAACAACAATCTTGCTACCTTTGAAACGAATTTTACACTCATAGAGTTTCGCCCTCTGCTACATTGTACACGTAACGATCCAGTTTCTTCGAGTTAAAATGTCATGTCTCTCATAGTATGTAAAGCCATTGGTCCCGGAGGAACTTCTTTCGACATCGAAATACACGAATCTTGTAAAATAATAATCATTGTAACTGAAAGAATGCTACATTCACTCAATTTCCACCGTTTTTATACCGGAACGCAAAATCTATCTTCTTATACAAATCAAATTGTTTTCTTCTTCACTTGCAGTGCCATATTTAAAAGATGCTTTAAAATTTAAAATTAACAGTTTTAAATGAAATAAATAACATGCAGTGAATAACTGGAAACTTGGAAATAGCGCACTGTAGCTGTAATTCACCTCCTGGTGGAAATTTTTAGAGCTTTTTCCCTCTGGAATCTATCAACGCATCCTTTAAATTGTTTATCTACAGATTTGCAAATCAATCCACATTTTAGTTGCCAATAGACCAAATTAAATTACTACCATCTTGTACTTATAATATAATGTGTTAAAGAGTCCATTGATCCATTAGGAAATAACGATTATATAATCAAGGGTACAGCTATGAAATTATCATGAATGACATCAAGAGATTCATTCTAATATTCTTGCAAAAACTGCATCAATATTTATTTATTTAAGTAGCATATTTTAACTAGTTATTACTCTTATATATAGAGAGAGGCTTAAATGGTGCTGAGGATTTACATTGGTGGCACTTTTTGTGATAGAAAATGTGACATTCATAAATGAAATAACAATTGGATTAAAATCCAGCATTTTTGGACTATTGACTGATAATTGAAAATTATCGAATATGAAATACATCAGTTAGCCTTTAACTACGTAAGCAGTCTTTAAGCCTGATCTATGTCTTTTTCTTTACTTTAACCTTTGTTTGTATGCCCCAATATTTAGAGAGAGTTATTGTATTTAGCACAGTTAGGTTTTTATTCTGATGAAAACTGCGTAATATCTAAGAGAGTGCAAATGAATATTTGGCATTCTAGCATTGTACTTCTTACATCACTTTTATTTTGTATCGATAATGCCAATGAATGTTAGTAATATCATGAAAACATAACAATAAATTCAGTGGCGTAACGTACACCCCCGCATCGCGGGAGGGCCCATAGTTCTAGGGGGTCGAAAGCCTGACTGCCTCGAAATACCTACCCTTTGCAAAATCCAACTTGGGAGCCCAAAACCTGACTTTGCAGGGGGCTCCAAATGTTTTCCGTTACGCCACTGAATAAATTATTTTAATAAACGTATCAAAATTTCCTACAAATTGTAAACAATTACAGTAGCCAAAACCTTGATTTTTAATAGATTTCTAAGCAACGGTTGAGCAATTATCATCAAAGCTTTGATTTTCGCTCAAGAATCATTCTGTTCCAAAAAAGGCTTTTCATTTTTACACAAGAGAGGATTTTTTGAAAAATAAATTTTATAATATATATATATATATATATATATATATATATATATATATATATATATATATATATATAATATATACTTATCTATATACATACATCAATTTAAAAAATAGGTACTTTTACGACTTCAAATCTTTCAGTAGAAAATATTTCTATAAATGGATAACATTTAAACAAATTATGACATTTTTACACTAATGTAAATGTATGTTTTTAGAATTCAAAACAAAATTTTTGCTCTTTGTTTGATGAACAGAAAATTTTGCTTAGCATGACAAATTATTATGTTTTTCTTTTTTTTTATGTTTATTATATTTTTTATTTTATATACATTAAAAAAACATTTAATTTGACCGATGTTCAAAATTACGAGGTCCGTCACCAATAACTCTAGCTTAGCTTCAAAGCACAACATTAAAAATCAATGAATAAAACATTGTATATATATAAGTGTATATATCTGAACACTGTATATTTTTTATTCATGCATTTATTTTTTGCGTTCAATATTGCCTTTGTGATTCATATAAGCAGTTTCTGTTTTGTGTGGGGGCAGTTATTATTTTCCGTAAGATGTAGCAGATTTTGTAATTTAATATACTTTATCTAATGTCTTTTTAATGTGCTGCATATTGGCATTTATACCTTTGCAGACACGGCAGGTCCCTAAATGTGAGAATCATTTTATGGTGGCACCATCTAATGGTGGCTCTCGCTACCTTGTTCGATGCTAAATATTGCTGTGATTTAATTTTGCGGAGAATACCAGAGCCAAATTGATACTCAAGGGATCTTTTACATACCTAATAATCATATGACATGCGTGCCTACGATTTTCACATCCAGAAAATCTATCGACTCCAGCCAGGATCAAACTCGCAACTTTAGACTCACGAAGCAGGCTCACTACCTCTAAGCCACCAAGCCGACACGTAACGTAATGTAACTTATTTAATTTATAAGTAAATATGTGTATTAGTAAATTTTAAATAATGTAGTTTAATTCTCCTGTGATTTACAATTAAAAATAATAATTTATGGGAAAACCCCTTATTCTGACACTTTAGAATAACAATACCTATCAGAAGATTCTGATAGATATCTGCCAATATCTATCAGAACTTTGACGAAATTAATGTAGTTTGCTTAAATTATATGTAAAAATGCATACCAGTTTTGATGTTAATCAACTAGCAGCTATCTGTGGCTTACGATTAAAAATGATAATTTGCAGAAAACCCCTTATTCTGACGCTTTCAAAGAATAACAAAATTATGGCTCACCGTGTTGTCTATTATCTTTCAGTATTTCTAAAAAATTAAACTAGACTTATATAAGCTGTCTTATATGTTATTAACCACAAAAATGTGAAAAGAAAAGAATGATATTTTCAATTAAAAATTGTTTTCTTCAAAATAATCATGTCTCATTGATTTTATGTTTGGTTTTCATTTCAAATTTCAGTATATTTTCTTATATGCCGGCAATATTTTTGTAAGTTTTGTAAAAAAGATTGTAAATTCCAAATATATTATAAATATAAAAACATCAGAACAAATTTTAAATTTTTTAAAGAAACGTTTCATTTTCTTGAATGCAAATGCTACTTTTGTGAAAATGTATATTATTAATTAAGAATTAGAAAGAGAAAGATTTTGTGAAAATGATTAAGTATCTGCAGCTTTTTTTTACGATATAGGGTGATCAGAATTTTTTTTTAATTTGTTGGTGATGTGTGTATGTGTGGTCTTCGAAATACGCAAGTCTGAAATTTCACTAGAAAGTATTAGTTAAAATAAATTATTTGCATACCTAAAGTTACAAAACATTTTGCCAAGTATTTCTCTAGAAATTCAAAGTAATGATTGAAATCCAAAATTCTCTTAATATTTACTATAGAATTGCTAATATTAATAATTAACCCTTTAACGGGCACACAGCTAAAATACAATTTTCTTGGATAAAGTACTTGATAATTGTAATGTTCTCATCCTCTATAAACGTTATTTAGTCACAAAAAAAATATCTAAACGTGGTTTTTTTTCCTGGGTGATGGCTAGACGTTATAGCCACTGCGCATTTAGGACATTTAACTTACTTTTCAGGATAGAAATAATGAATCCTATCACAATAAACTTTTTATGAAAAATTAACATTTATGCTGATAACTATTTCAAAAACAATTAAATACAATGTATAAGTGTAATAAAATAATAATAGAATCATTGTACAATATAGAATACTTACTAAAATATACATTGAAATTGGTATATATCCACATTTTATACATTATTTAATTTTAGTAAACTAAGTCAGAACTAAAGTAATATTTTTAAGGGTTTAAATTTATTATTTCACAAATTTGATAAGCTATTCACTGTGGAACTTTTCGAAGCAAGTAGGACCATTTGCTTGAAGGCACAGTGGACCGACACAGCTATCGAGAGCAATGAATGTCTTTTCTGTTATTGCAAAGAGAGCATCTCCTGTACAGGTAATCTTCTGTTTTGACTCTCTCAAGTCGAGGAAGAGCGAAAATTTCGACGTCATTTTTCTGTTCTATGTGGGCAGTGAATAGAGCCTCTATCCACATATTAAAGCTTTCCAAAAACTTAAATAAAACCTTTTTTTAATTGTACAATGGCTTAATTCATTCAGATGAGAGAAAAGTATACTTAAGACATGGTGAAATTTTTTTCAAATAGCAGAAATTTTATTTATAGTAATCAAAATACAATTTGTAGATTTACACCGAGAAAAACTGTTTTTAACTACCCATCAGAGGACATGAAATGCAAAAAAAAGGTATCATGCTGCAATCCGTATTAATTTTTATGTGTTTTAGCTTCAATTAATGCATATAGAGAGACTACATATCCAACACCCATTTGGAGAAAAAAATTTTAATATGTGGCTAGACGTATTAGCCACTGCCCGCTAAAGGGTTAATCTAGTTTTAATTGTTGTTTAATATGTTAATACAAATATCATCAGACATGTGCTGAATCTATACATATAAATTTTCCCCTTGTAAACAGTCGAATTTTTAAAATCGAGTACAATAAACTCAAAAATAATAATAACAATAATAATAATTTACATTAAACTAATTTTATAAAAAAACTTAAGTATTTAAATAAACGTCCTCGTTTTGTACATGGGTTTGCTATTTAAATGATTTTTACGATTCATCATTAATACACGTATTTAATCATTCTGCTAATTTTACCCTCGAAAGGTTTTAACATTAGATTGCCCAAGGAAGTCATTTTGGCTGCTTTTTAATTTCAATTAGAAAAACAATTACGTATTTTATGACACAACTTCTTAGACTTTTTTAGAATACATTTTTTCCCAAGTAAAGCAAATTTTTTTATTGTTAATTTTTTCTAATAACTTGTTATACGACTGCCAATAATGTAAAAATTATTAAAAATCAATTTCAAACAAATTTTTCAACACATTAACTATTCTTTCACTATGCAGTCATTTTGAGTTGATATACTAAATTACAGTCCTTCTAGTGTGTTAATGTTTTAAAATTCCCGTTTCCAACTATAAAACAAAAATGTTTGAATAAAAAATAATACATATTTAATTTTTTTAAAAAAAATTAGCAACTGCATTTTATTTTATTTAATTAATCCAGGCTACTTTAATTTCTGTGTTGTCCTTTTAGGCCAAGTTGATCTATGTATACTTATAATAATGGCCATTACCGCGCGCGCGCGCGCGTCTACGAACAAACCACTCTAAATAACTATACCTTTAATTTTTCAACGCTCTCAAACAACGAAATCGTTACATCCTTTTTTGCTTTCTGATAAACAGTTGAAACAATTTTCAGGAGGTTTACACTTAATAGGGAACCAGGAAAGTTGTGTCGTTTTTGTTTTTTATAACATTTAATAATTCCAAGGAATGTGTTTACACTTGTTATCGGATGTAATTAAAAGAACTGTTTATCCATCATATTACCGTGTGCTTCACTTTAGTTACTAACTGATTCTCTAATCGTTCACTTTATAATTTAAGCTATAATTCTAATTCCTAAAAAATATCTTTGCTTTATGAATTCAAACTTAGAGCAAACGCTACAAAAGCTACAAAAAAAATTATACTGCATTCGGGGGAAAGACAGTCATATCATGAATGGAAAGAGATAAAAAAAAATTCTGCAAGTGCTAAATCTCTAACAGACGAAATCAATAACAGATAAATAAGATCAGATAGTCAATCTGATAGATAGTAATCAGATAGTCAAATCAGAATATCGATGAATTGGAGAAAATGATAGAAACCAATTCTACTTTAATGCCAACAGATCACCGAAGTATTAAAAGTAAATGACGAAACAACACTGAAGCATTTACACCAGTGGTCGGCAACTTATGGCAAGCGTGCCACATGTGGCATGCTGTACAATTCTCGGTGGCACTCTGTACTACTCTACACATTTGTCAATTTTTGAGTGGATGAAATTTGATAAATTTATAATGGACCTTACTTTACAAACATCTTCAGAATTATGGACATTTACGGAATTACGAAAAAGACTAAAGATAAATTTACAGCTATTTTGTTAATTATTGAATGCCATTGCTGGAGAGTTTTAATTGTTTGAAGAGAGAAAATTGCATGTACTCTCTGCTTTCCGCTTTTGGTTCTACATATTTAAGAAAAAAATCTTTCATCATATGAAAAATATTTCGAGTCCTCAAAAATATTGCTTAACAAGTGAATGCTCAGAATCCTATCAAACTGGGTCACAAATTTTACCCCCGATCTTGCGATATTAAAGGATAGAGTTGCAAGCACTAGGTTAGTATTAAAATTTTTACAGGTTGATTCAAAATTAGTGTTGACCAGTTTTAAAAGCATATAACTTATAACTATTTATGGTAAATTTTAATCGCCTTACTACGAGTTTCATTTAGAAAATGAAACGTTTAAATTACAAATCTAACTATTTTTATTAGTGGGGGTGAGTTATGGCTCCGAAATTAGATCCTCAAACTCGAAACGAAATTTTAAAGCTTTTGAAGGATGTTTGCTCAAATTCTGTAATAAATAAAACATTTAAAAATCAGAAAAGACAATTTTCTAATAGATTACTATCTAAACTTCGAAAAGAAATAAAAGTTGGTTGGCAATTCAAAGCTGGAAAAAAATTTGGACGAAAAGAAGTCCTTGGTGAAGAAGAAAAAAGAAGCTGAAAAGAGAGACTTATCGCTGTAGAAAATAATCTGCTTCAAAGAACTTTAGCAAAGAAATTACAGGTATTGCAATCGACAAGTTGTCAGATAAAAAAAGTGACTATAAAAAAGTAAAGAAACCAGTCTGTCATCACATGTCTAGAGCGACTATTGAAAAACAAAGAAAACTTTCTTGTTCTTTATATATAATGCTAAGTAAAGGTAGATACAAAAAAAATGGATAACCTCGGATGAGCACTGTTTCATCTGTTATCCATAACCTTCAAAACGAAGATACTCGTAGAATGTATTTCATTCGAAAAAGGTAGCAGAGACGCAGCTGTTTTGCAAAAGACAAGTTGGCCGTCAGGTGTGGTGATATGGATTGGAATGTTATCTCAAGGCTTAACAAGAACCATTCTTTGTAGAACAAAAGGCTAAAACTATGCTAAATACTACCAAAATAAAATTTTAAACTATATGATCCAAGAAAGTAAACGTCTTTACCGTCAAGGAGACTTTGTTTTCCAACGAGATTATCACCATCATACTATATATACAAAATCAACTATAAAATTCCTGAAAGATAAAAAAAAAAATTTCTTTCTCCTGAGTACTGGATACCATCATCCCCTGACTGTGCTAATTGTGAATATTTTTTATGGGAATACTTAAAAAAGGAATTAAATGGGGATAAAGTAAGAACACTTCAAGGGCTTCAAAAAGCAATCATGGAAGAAGCCGGAAAAATGCCTCCCAAAAAGCTCTTTTGGCTCGGCCTAAACGTTCATGTAAATTTTACTGTGATAAAGAAAACCACATTGCAAATTTCGTATAAATAACTTAATTCAGTAAGAATTTATGACGCTCTAAAATTAGTCACATTATTTATGAATCAACCGATATTTATATTTTAATTTAACAATAATGAAAGGAAATACTTATGCTTTATACTATTTTACATATTCTAAACACAATATGTTTAAAAATACACTCTGTCGCAAAAAAATATATGCACCCAGAAGAAATCAAGCTACAATCACGAAACTCGGCAAGAATGTAGTCTGGTAAGAGATATGCAAATGATTAAAATTTCGAAGCCAATGAGACAAGGCTAAGTGTGCTATGCGCATATTAGTTGCGCAACTGGGAGAGTTTAAAAGCATGAGTACGAGCGCCGTACGGCTATCCAACCGAATCTGATGACTTTGATAGACGATATTGAGACTTAGGATGCCTCTAAGACGTAACCGGCGGCAGTACGAGCAGCTGACGGACTTTGATAGGGGCCGTATAATAGGCCTCAGAGAAGCAGGTTGGTCGAATAGACGTATCGGCCGCCCCCTCGGTCGGAGCGATATGGTAGTTGCTCGGTGTTGGCAACAGTGGATCACAGAAGGTAGAGTGTACCGTCGCGGAGGGTCAGGACGTCCCAGGAACACAAATGATCGCGAGGATCGTGCAATCAGAAGAGTGGCCACTTCGGCACCAACAACGTCGCTAGCATCGATTCAACGCCACTTACCTCCTTCCAGACATCCAGTGCCATCAAGAGAAACCATAAGGAGACGACTGACCGAAGTTGGCTTGAGGAGCCGACGTCCGCTAAGACTCTTACCACTGATCCCATATCATAGGCAGTGTCGACTGGATTTTTGCCGACCTCGGGCAACTTGGAGTGTGACAGACTGGAGACGTGTCATCTTCAGTGATGAATCCCGATTCAGTCTCAGTGCTGATGACCACCGCACACGTGTCTGGAGGCGCACCGGCCAGCGGTCCGATCCGGCATTTATTGTCGAGCGGCATACAGCAATTTCACTAGGTGTGACAGTGTGGGGAGCAATTTCTTGGGACACACGATCATCTTTAGTGGTCCTTCAAGGCACTTTGACAGCTCGCAGATACGTGGACGATATTTTAACGCCGATTGTGCTACCCATGCTATCAAGTCGCCCAGGTGCCATTTATCAACAGGATAATGCTCGTCCACATACTGCGCGACTCTCCCAACAATGTCTTCAAGGATATGACGTCCTACCATGGCCTGCCAGGTCACCAGATCTTTCGCCAATAGAGCATGTCTGGACGCGCTGGGAAGGCAACTGCAGCCGTCCCGAGATACAGGAGAATTAACTGCGCAGATGCAAAGACTATGGCAGGATCTTCCACAGGGGGTCATAAGTGATCTAATTGAATCGATGCCACGCCGAATTTCGGCTTGTATATCTGCCAGAGGTGGCTTTACTACTTACTGATTTTTAACCTTTTGCAAGCTGTAACCGCTTAATAAAATGATATTTTGTTCTGAATTTTTAATCATTTGTTTATTTTCATATACACTACATGCATACCAAATTTCGTGAATGTAGCTCAATTTCTTCTGGGTGCATATATTTTTTTGCGACAGAGTGTACATAATATATGTACAATTTTTTTTTTTTATTTTTGTTTAAGAAGTTGTTATATTTTATGCTATTTATTTTTATGTTAAGAAATATCTTTAAGTAAGACAAAATTAATGTATAATAAAACTGTAAATCTATATTATTGACCTCTATTCTTTAACTCTGCATGTATTATCACGATAGAACTTTATGGTTACCTGAAAAAGTAGAACTTTATGGTTACCTGAAAAAGTAGAACTTTATGGTTACCTGAAAAAGTAGAACTTTATGGTTACCTGATATATTATGTCATAGATTAACTTTACTGAGCTATCCTAAGAATTCTTAAGTTATTTTTTTTTCTGTTTTTGTGTATTATTTCATATTGTCTTAGTCATGTCTTTCATTTTATATACCCTGGGCTATAAATGGATTACAGCCTAGAAATTTGGGGCCCTACTTCAAAACTAAACCAAGCCCCTCTCGCTATCAAAAATTACGTAGATATTTATAAAAGTAAGGTTACAAAAGCTCTGATGGTTCTACAAATTATCCGTATCAATAAAATTCCTTTTGAAAATAACGAAGACAATCACAGCATTCACACAGCCCGGTAGATGGTGTTGGTTCTCCAGTAATATGACAATCTTAGTTAGAAGGTGGCTGCGTTGACCGAAACATGGTCCACGATTGAAATGAAAAGTGTGATATGGTATTTGTTTTTGTTTTTTTAATTTTCAGCTGAAATCCATCCGCAATTGGTATAGGTGTATAGTACAAAAGTTATGTCACGAAGACAGGTTTAGTGCGCGGAAT
This sequence comes from Trichonephila clavipes, assembly GCA_019973935.1. Classification (NCBI taxonomy): domain Eukaryota; kingdom Metazoa; phylum Arthropoda; class Arachnida; order Araneae; family Nephilidae; genus Trichonephila; species Trichonephila clavipes. Next base: position 25,850 of record BMAU01017768.1, read on the forward strand.
TCGACAAAAGCAGAATAAATGTTCAAGATGAAGAGAGAGTGCTTTCGAAGAGTTAGTGAACCTTACATTTCCTTACATTTCCAACCTCACTTACAAAGTGATTCCCATTTCCATCTCTTCGGTCTTTTAAAGAAACTCTTAGGAGGACTGCATTTCAGAACCAAGTATGAGTTTTCTTTTTAGCTTGGTTGTACGACCTTGACACTGATTTTTACAATGCTGGTTTCGATGGTTTGGTGTACCAATGGGACAGAGATGCCTCGATAAATATAATGACTATGTAGAGAAGTAATATGTGCCTGTAACTTCTTACACATTGTATATATTTTCTTTATTTCCCGAATAAACGTTTACTTTGAATGGACTTGTTACCTTACTTTTTGAAATCCCTACGTAATAAATTATAATAAAGAGGGTTTTTTTTAAAAAAAGAAAACACTATATTCTTCATAATGTATTTTACAAAATAATAATATAAAAATACAGAAAATATAATGGATATATGAAACTACGAAATTTTAAAATTATTTCTTCCTTGTTTGCATTTACAAAATGTTTAATAAGATATTTGATATCCATTTTTGCTACTTCTTTGTACTCAATACATAATAATGAAACATCACTTAATCTACTTTGGCCGATAGAATTTTTTTTTTGTAATCCTTAATAATTTTCTTACATCATTATTCACATAAACAACTGTGAAATTTGAAATTGTGACTGATACGTAAGAAATAGCATAAATTAGAACATATCACCCCACGAAAAATTTACTTTTCAAACAACATTTTTCAAGAAGTAAATTTGAAAATTGTCTAATGGACATTAAAAGGTTTCATATCTTATTTTTTTTCAATAGTGCGTCATAGTTAGCTCATAATTGGATTGGGGAAACAAAAAAATTTCCTTTGTAATGCTTCATAAAGCTTTCACGTAGTTGTGAAATGCAGTAAACTTTTTAAAAAGCGATAGAGTTATTCAAAACAAGTGTTTTATAATTCAAATACAACACATGATTCAATGTGTTCTTGGGAGGTGCTATGTTCTTTTATTCTGTGTGCGCTAGATTTCTCCAAATATAATACTAAGATACCATTGACTCGAAGTATTGGACGATAGAAAGCATATATGACAGTTATTACAATAAGCAGCATTAATAGTAGTTGAATAACACAGTAATAAATATTAAATAGGGCCATATTTTGTTTTGGAGAGAGAAGTATAATATACTTCCCTAAAAACCATATTAATTTAAATGGCAAATCTGCAAAGAGCCCCTTTGGTCTATGATAATTCATTATCAATAACCACTGTTCCTTATTTGAAAATTTCACATTCATGTTCCATTGTATTATAATCGTATTTATTTTGTTTATCATACGATCTTTATTTGAATGTTTAACGTATTGATTTCACGTTTGATAGTTGTTTAAATACAGGAATGCCTGATGATTTCATACATTTTCCGCTCTTCTGCTAGATGAAAGTCTGGTATTTTATGGAACACCATTTACATTTCTAAAAATAACTTCCTGGTTTTTGATAAAAAAAAAATCTCCAAAATCATCATGGATATATATCATAAACGATTGTAAGAAATTATCACTTGTCAAAAAAATATTTCTTTTGTTGTAACAAAAACAATGATAAATGAAGGGTACTATGGAATAGTCAGGTAATATGGAGTAGGTGGTTTAAATCATTGGAAAACTAACTAAGACCCTAAAACATAGTTATTTTTAACTATAAAAAGCCATATTTTTAAAAACACATGAAATTCATTTTCGTTTCTCTGGTTCCTTCTTTTAAGTTTATCCTTTAACACTTTTTTAAATGGGGAAGGCATTATAATAGCAGAAGATTCAGCTTTCAGGCCTCTATATATGACTTCTTTTTTGGAGGTGCTGGTAATATATCTACGGGAAGGACAAAATTTATTGACTTAAATGTATCAGGGATAACCATATCAGGGTTCTCACAAGTAAAGAACTGAGGTGCATCAGAATTTGTAGAGGAGAATGGCACGGTTATTTGGGGGTCTCATGGCCTGAGACCTAGGAGCATTGAGTGTAGAAGGATAAAATCTTCACAGCTTAAGACATTTCTGTTGACAGGCTAACAACCAGTAGCTTTGAAGCCATTTATTGCTATGTCCTGATAGAGAATGTAGAATAATTTTCAAGAAACAGAAAAACTATGTTTTGTGTGTGTGTGTGTGTGTGTGTGTGTGTGTGTGTGTGTTGTGTGTGTGTGTGTGTGTGTGTGTGTGTGTGTGTGTGTGTGTGTGTGTGTGTGTGTGTGTGTGTGTGTGTGTGTGTGTGTGTGTGTGTGTGTGTGTGTGTGTGTGTGTGTGTGTGTGTGTGTGTGTGTGTGTGTGTTTTCATTTCAATGCATTTAACTTGTAAAAAATATTTTTTTAATTTCGAATGAAGATCTATTCCTTTTTTTTTATAATTAATAACTATTGTTTGGCCATAAAGATTGTGCTTAAAACTCTTTTTTAACTTTATTTTTATTCGGTATATTTTGTCGGGTATTATGGAATACTAGATATACCATAATACCTGACACGCTATATTGGAAAATGAACCTTTAAACTGAAGGATGAAACATTGTCAGCTAATAAACGCCCACAGTATTACAAACTAAAATTCTTTTAGTGCCCCTTATGCTTAATTTTAATGTTCACATACGTACTAGTAGGTTAAAATGTCCGAAAACTCACTCTTACCTGCAAAAACTTCTGAAAATCACAAAACACACTTTGTTTTGTAGCGAATGGTATGACAACAACAAGTGGTCAACTCTCACTGCAATGCATCATAAGAGTCTTTCTTCAGTAGTTCAGGGTTTTCCCTTTCATTAGCAGCGACAAACAAAGCCAAAACTTCAATATTCTATATAACCCGACTGTATTCCAAAAATACCCGACCCTCATCTATAACTAATCAAACCGTCAAGCTTAGAATGTTTAACATTTTCTCATCTGAGCTCCACTTATAGAAGCTTTCTTTTTTTTTTTTTTTACTTAATAGTCTAAAGGAGAAACTTCCAATCTAAGAAAAGAGTCTAACTTTCTTAGAAAAATTGAACACACACAGTTTCCAATGTCTTGCAATACTCTTAAACCCTTAGGGTTTTGCCCGTACGCTGTACGGGCACTGATATATTTTCTTTCTTTTGATTTGCGCTTATTTTTAATTCTTATGGTGCATTATTTAGTGCTAGTATTTTGAAAAGGTGATGTAGTTTGTTTATGGTACGGAAATGCTTTTCACTCGGCATTTTTTTCTTTTTTGTTATGAAGGCGGGAATTAGTATGGTGTTTAATTATAAACAAAAACTTGCGCCTTTTTTTAAAGCATTTTGGGTAAAAAAAAAATGTTGATCACTTAAGGGTTAAATGAGAAATAATATTTATAACTTATCTACAATCTATTTTTAAAAAATGAGAAAATGACAGTAAATTATTCAGGTTCAAGTGCAAAATCAGAATACCACACAGACGAGATTCGACTGGTATTGCTTATCTAAAAGAATTCATATCTACTTTATTCCACGAGATTTCAAAAGACAATTTCAGAATGAATTACAAGCAGGACGATGTATTTCTTTTTGGAGATTATTTTAATAAGGTGACTGTGTGTGTGTGTGTGTGTGTGTGTGTGTGTGTGTGTGTGTGTGTGTGTGTGTGTGTGTGTGTGTGTGTGTGTGTGTGTGTGTGTGTGTGTGTGTGTGTGTGTGTGTGTGTGTGTGTGTGTGTGTGTGTGTGTGTGTGTGTGTGTGTGTGTGTGTGTGTGTGTGTGTGTGTGTGTGTGTGTGTGTGTGTGTGTGTGTGTGTGTGTGTGTGTGTGTGTGTGTGTGTGTGTGTGTGTGTGTGTGTGTGTGTGTGTGTGTGTGAATCTAATATCGTTATTGCGGACATAAATTTGGATTACTTGAGGATTGTCTTGTGATGGAGTGTAGTTTATCCAGCAGCAGAAATTCAAATTCAAACCGAGAGGGAAAAAAGAATGAGCACATCGTTGACACTTTTTTGCAAAGTTTGAACCCAGACTCCAGACTATTTTTGAACCGGCACAAAGACCAAAACGCCCTAATTTAAATTTTTTAACACTAAATTGACAAGGTAAGTCATTTTGATTGCTTTTTAATTTCAATTAGAAAAACAATTACTTATATAATGCACAATTTCTTAGAATTTTTTAGCGTATATTTTCTTTTCCAAGTGAAGTAAATTTTTTTTATTGTTAATATTTACTAATAACTTGTCACATGACTGTAAATAATATAAAAAATATCAAAAGTTAATTTTAAACAAATTTCTTTACACATTAATCATTCTTTCACAATGCAGTCATTTTGACTGCTTTTGGGCAATATAGGTATATAGTAAATATAAATTTTAGTCTTTCTAGTGTTAATATCCTAGTTTTTCCTTGTTAATTCATTTTTTTTATGAACATTTTGAAAATTGTCAAATAATTTTACTGGGAGAGAATGTTAGTCGAAATAATTACAATTACTCGAAAATAACTGTAATTTTAATATACAGTCTCTAGTACCATGTACTCTGTCATGTTTTTACATATCTCCAAATAATACAATATATGAATAGAATGATACTATATACTTATATAATGCTATATGAATCTTCATCCTTGTCATTTTATCTTTTTCAATAAAGGATTGTTCCTTTATCTTTACCCTCATTCTCTTAAAGACTTTGGGGAGGAGGAAGGGGGAGGGTCGAAATGGAATTTGGGTCGGTAAAGAACTTAACTTTCTAAAAAGAATTCAAAATTATGAATATATTGACTCATGTCGCAAAGTAATTGTCCTTTTAATTTGAAACGCTTTTAGAATTTATAAACGAGGATTTTTATGTACACTTTCCCTTTTAGCCTCTGCATGTGAAATCACGATATTTTGATAGTACTTCGAAAATTGAAAAATACTCAATAGCTGTAAAGAACAAAACTATGGCATACAATTTCAAATGTAATGATACGGAATGGGATTGATAAAAAAGAACAAGTACGAGTGTTACCTCAGAAAATATTATACTGCACTTGTGTGTATTGTTTTCTTGAGGATACAGCAGAAAATAAAAACTACCCAAATACTCTTATAAAGAAAAAGTACGTACTTTATGAAGTTATACGAGCATTTATACTACATGAAAATGAAAAGTAAGGAATACGGAGAAAATAGTAATTTACTTGACATCTCAGAATAATACTTTATGAAGGCATAAAGCTGTCTGCAATGAAAATTAAGTAGCCGACTTTGCAAAAACTGGGTACTTTTTTTAAAAAGAAATGCGTAATGTCCTGTTGTCTTCCGTACTGCGTTTTGTTGCTTCATCATGAAGACGACAAAAAGAAAGACGAAGTCCATTACTGACACACCTAGTTCAAAATGCTGAAGGGCGATTTTGACAGCCTTTAGCTCCTCGCTATGTGATATTTAAGGAGTTTGTAAAGTGTCCTCAACGTTAACGTCTTCCTCATTTTCCGACATTTTTTCATTAACTGTGACAGCAGCAAAAATTTCTGCATCGGACATAATGTCTTGCTTGGTATCGTTCTGGATCTTCAACCTACAAGGGTGTTGCCGAGTTATCTGGACTACTGGGTTATTGAGTGCCGAGTTTTTGAGCCTTTTTACTGTATTAATTTTCAGATTAGCAAGCATTTTTCAATATGTTTATTGAAGTCCCCTGAAGGAACTCTCAATGCCGAGGGTTCCACCGTCTTGCCTATAGTGGATACTCCCTTGCCTCTAAAAAAATAAAAAAGTATAACTTATATAAATTACATGTCTTTTGAAACGTATTGGATTTTGTTGGGATTCGAAAGAAGCTTTACCTTTTTCAAGAATTCTGCACACACATGTATGACTTTAAAATTATGTAGGTTGTTTGATTAGTTTCTTGAACACACTTCAAAGCAATAACTGTGTTACGAAAGACTGGAACAGAGCATTAAAACTTAAGAACATAAGCTACATCTCTAGTCAAAAAATAATTTAACAAATGGCATAAAAGCAAACACACAATGTAAGGATCTCGCCTCCGCGCCTAGAGGTGTGGGAGAAAGGGAAGGAAGACTAGCCATGTTCAAAATCACTTAGTTTATTTGCAACACAAGTTCGATCAACCAAAGTTAAGAGATGCACGCAATTAATCTATATGAAGACAATTAAGGAGGTACACGAGATATGAGAAGACTTAAATTACTTGTAACACGTACTTCAATTCAACTACTCTGACTTCCTAGCTATCTAATCTAGATTAAAGCTTAAGAGACAAATCGTCACCTTAATTATTACAATTATCAGTAACTAAATATCTACGTCTCACAGTAAATTTTATTAATCATTGCTCCGCTAGAAGCCTACACTATCTCTCTTTCTCTAACCTGAAAGCCTAGACTTTACATAGTAGTCTTAATTTACCTTTTCACGTTCTCTTTTTCGGAGGAAGCATTCTAATAAAATAATTTTTAAGGACCGAAAATTTCCCAAGTGGACAGCTAATGAGAAGATCGCGGATAGAGCCGTCACAACACGTGACGATTTGTATACTTCTAAATTTATTTAAATTTCTAAAATATTACCAGCTTAATTTTTTTTAATTGGGTTTTAAAAATATGTCTAACACTTCCACAGGAAAGTAACATTCGACATGTCCAAACTAAACGAGAAAGATGATAAAGAGGGGTCATCGAACATCATGTACAGCCAACATCCCTCTCTGCGGAAGCTGGAACCCATCGAGAAGCAATATCTGCTCTCCGTGGAAAGAGGTGACATAGTTAGAGTAGCAAAGTAAGTTCCTTTCATTTATTTTTTCTAGTAAATTAATTTAGTTTAAGTTTTTACTTTTTTTCGAAAGCGCATACTCTTTAACTTGAAAATTCAAATGAGTTTGTCAAAATACTTTATAATCTATTCAAAAAACTGATGATATTTTTCAAGGTAATTGCAAGAATGTATACATTATTTAATGAAACAAATTTCAGTTTTACCATTCATATTTAAATCAGCTCAACAAATAGTTGAATTGTGATTAAAAAATTTTTAATGCAGAATTCACACACACACAAGTATGTGCAATTTCTGCATCTTTTATTATTAATAATTTCTCTTAAGCTACAAATTGAACCATATTGATCTTTCAATTCGAAATTATATCTTTTATTTTTAGTATTGTAAATAATTCTTTTAGTTCCTGATAGTTGCTATTTCGTAGCAAGAACAGCTTATTCAACAAAAATCTGCATTTTTTATTTGTTATACAGAAGTTGTGTTTTGTATAATACTTTATTTTTTATATTGAAAATGTTATTTATAAAAATATTACTTTAACTATAGAAAAAATAATAGGAATTCAACTGATTAGTGTAAGATGTAATTAGCTGTTATCGATAATTTTTCGATCCGCTTTTAACTATACGCTGGTTGTAGTTATTTGGAAATTCATTTGTCTGAGGTTTATGATAAATGCTACAAATGATTTTGAAACCAAATTAGTCACAGTATGAAATAAAATCATAAAATACTAAATCGATTTCTACGAAATAAAAAAATCTTAAATAACTGAAAATAAGCAAATATTTATTTACTCTCTATCTCAGAGTCTATTAATATAAAGCTTCAATAATTTAATAAATTTCGGCATAATGCTTTATTAAAGATTTTAAAACTAATAAATAAATTATGCAGTCAGAATTCAGAATAATTCAAACTTAACGCTTGTTTTACATTTTAAAGCTTATGAACATGGACAAATTTGTGTATCTTTTAAATAAATACATCATCCAAGATACATTTACATTTAAAAGCAAATAGCTTCTAAAAATCATTGTGTGTCATTATATGAAAGGTTTTAGCAGAATGAGTCAGAAAGGGGAGTTTTTGATTATGTAAGATCTCTCTCACTCTTTTTATTACAAGGGATAAAATATTTCTGCAGAATATTAATCATTGCTGTTTTTTAAACTAATACGTAAAGTGACAAGGTCTAGATTCCAAGACAAAACTGTAAAATTTAAATACCAAATTTCTCTGAACTACTCATCCCAATTAGAACTTTAGCGAATACCCTAACCAGACTCAGGATACGCCTCTTGAGGATGAAAATCCGCAAAGATGAAACTAGAACGTACCTGCAATGTAGGAACCGCCCTGACACAGAACTGACCCCTGACCACCTGTCCTGCCATTCTGGCGATCTTGCAGTGAATTAGTGACTGTCCTCAGGACGATCTGTACTTGGACAGCCGTCTGAACATTGCTGATGCAGTATATAGGCACTTCGGTTCTATATAAAAATAAAACTTTCCATTTCCATAAACACGACAACCAACCTCAAGTTTCTTAATATTTTCAAATAAAGCTTACAAAAAATTTAGTCAAGAAATTATAAATCATCAAAAAAATTACTTATTTTAAATAATTGAGATAAATGCAGTAATGATCATTTTGAAGAGGTATAAGGTTGCATATTTGAATGCCTGTAAGATCAATTGACAGAAGTTAAAACTTATTGTTGATAAAGATAAGACCAATATTACGAAGAATTTCCCTTATTAAAGATGTAAACAACCATTTTCAATAGGGATACACAATTTTATTTCTTGTTTGGATATTTGAATATTGTTTTATGTTTGGGAAGAGGATTACAAGCAATCGGTTGCCACTGATTAACATTTAAGCGTCTTAATACTATCAACTTTTTACAGGATGCTAGAAATGGTGAAAAAGAATCCATCTATCCACTTGGATGTAAACTGTAAAGATCCTGTAGGGCGTTCTGCGACTCTGATGGCCATTGATAATGAGAACTTAGATATGTTAGAACTTCTTTTAGAGAATGGAGTTGAAAGTCGAGATGCCTTGTTACATTCCATTAATGCAGAATATGTCGAAGCCGTCGATCTACTGTTGGAGCACGAAGAGATAATTCACAAAGAGGGAGAGCCCCATGTATGTTGCAATTTCATTTATATTTTAATCCCATTAATTCGAAAAAGTTATAATTTTCCATTTTTACACTTTAGTAAAATACGATGCCGAATGTATATTTTACGAGTGCTCGAACTTTAAAAAATAACAAATTATAATACTTACTAAATTGACATATTAAAGGAATTTGCACCATATCTATTAGGTGGCCGCGGTAGCCGAGTGGTATAGGTATCGGACTGTGGCTGGCTTTGTCACGAGTTCGAGCCCAGTACCACCAAAGACCCGCCGTGTAGGGTAGCAATGCACGCTAAATCTGTCGAGAGCTGAAACGTCCTCCCGTTGGTGTGGTGTGGTAGTTAGGAGAGGGGGTGCCAGCTCAGGTGTCGTCCACGTCACTTGACCATGGATCAAAATTACGTGGTCCGTCGCCAAAAGCCCTCGTGTAGCTGAACAGTGCGACGTTAATATTCAATCAATCAATCAACCATATCTATTAGAATATGATTTTATGCTTTTAGCTTTAAGGCATTGTGAGTTTTTAAACACTTATTAGTACCTAAAACTTATTTTCGTTGCCACGTAAAATTTACTTATTTTATGTACGAAAATAGGATAGTTAAATAAAAAGAGTTAGGACAAATAAAAATTTTATATATACAGGCAACTCCGCTTAAATCATGGAAGTTATGTTCAAAAAAATTTGCCATATTATGCGAAAAGCACCGTGTTATACTGAGATGTTTCCTATTCATGAACAATGTTAGAAGCAATCTGTGCTACAGAAGTCCTGAGTTATAGGGGGTGGTGTTACCTGTGTATGTAAAGGATTCATTAAAATGGATCCCAGGTAAATAAAAAGTATTTAGTACAAGTTAGAAATATTTTGACTAATATAATAACAGCACATAACATATTTCTGTCACTTTTACAAATATATTTTCATTTTTTATAAAATACATCAAAAGTGTCAGTCAATTTTTCGAAATATAAAACATGTTTCTTTTATCATTCCCAAATTAGGAAAGGATTTAAAAAGTTATGGTAGTGTTGTTGTTATGCATTTAGACTAAATAGCTTTCCACTTTTAATGAAATATGATGCAACAGTTTATGAAATTAAGTAAGGAGCCGAGAATTTGTTTTTTAAAAAGAATAAATAATTTATGTAACCTTAAAATGGAATTTATAAAATGCAGTCTATAACATAAAAAAGCGAAGCATCAAGAATGTGTTATCTTATTGGGAAGAAAATCGGTAGATGTGATGTACATTTACTAAAAACAAATGCTTACAGAATAGCAGAAATTGATTGCTTTATAAAAGTAATATAACCACAAGAATATATATATATATATGTACCAATAAGGGGTTGATCCACCTCTGTGGTTCTGATGCAAGTTGCTTTCCATCTGGGCAGGGACGTGAGTGAGTGATTGTCCTCCAGAGAGATTCCTAACCATAAAACTTTTAATTCACGAATCATATCGGCGATATTCAAAGACGATCAGAAATGCCTGCTTATCAGAGCCCAAACGTGCTCTATTGTAAAGATATCTGTTGATCATGCAAGCCAAAAAGTTTTAATGAAGCACGATGACAAGCAGTTGAAAGGCGGGGTATGTACGGGGGAGTCAGTGAAGTCAGTAAACCTGGGAGTCAGTGAAAGAAAGGGAAACACTGAGGCGTATCGATACATTACCATACAGTAAGAACGTCATGGATAACAACTAAAGGGAAATTGAACTGTCAAATGAAATGGTACCTATACGATAACCCATGGTTTTAAGGGCTATATGACGAAAGAGTGAGTATCCCACCCTTTTCTTAGACGTTTTCATTTTCTGCTTGTCATCGAGGCTGAATTCAAAGTGGGACTTATCGCAGAAAAGAATTTTGCTTCGGTTCGTGATATTCCAGATCAAATACTCTCGGTACCACCTCGAAAAGCGCTTATTATAGTACAGCAGTGAGAACCAGTCAGTACAATGGCCTTCAGGATCTCTGATCCAGTTCTCTGAGCTGCCTAACGATGGTAATCATAGTCATTCGTGTCCCTGTTACATGTTGTGATGTACCTCCCCTTGGAAGTACATCCCTCGAAGTATCAGCGTGAGCTAGAGGTGTAGGATTAACGTAAGAACTAGAAACAAACATTATCTTAATATGACTTTATTAAGATATTCAACTTAAACTTTTTGAACAAATATAATCTTATTAATGAATGCGAGAATCTACTATGACGCAATACGCAACACACAATATAATTCAAGCCTATCTCGATAATTGATCCACCTAATCTTCAAATATAATAATAATAATAAGTAATCTCAATCCTACCTTATATTATTCTGTAATAAACTTGTCTTTATCTATAGTGGTAAATAGCTTTACTTTTAACTTCTAATCGATCATCAATATGTTTATCCACAACACGTAGAACTTGAATCTTTGAACAGCGAACTTCAGTAATCATCCAATACCACAACGCACTTTAATTGTCGAACATTCCTTTACACTATCATTACATTGCCATCATTGCCCTCACGCTTACTCTAAGATCCTATATTTATCCTATATTATTTCCATCTCTTCACTTCTCGTTTCTTGGATTTTGTTGGAAAAGAGTTGCCATTAATTCTGGCCCAAATAACCCAAAGGACTTGTTAAAGAAAAGACGCGTAAGTCGTCACAATGTTGGATCATTGATGAGGATGTATCAGGGTTGTGAGCGCCGATTGGAGGATCACTCTGTCTCATCCTTCTGCTGTTGCTCTCAGTCGACCGCTACTTGACGTTTTTTTATGACCATGGTGGATTCATTAATGATATCTTCATCGAAAGGCAACATCACTCAGTCTCAAATGTCGAATTTGACCACTCTGCTTCCTTTGGTCCATTTACACGTCTTCTCTCAACAAATAGTGAAATCTGTCCATAGTGTTCACGAATCCATTTTCGAGGCATTAGTACAGTCCATGGGAGTTGACGAAACCACATTTACATAGAAGTTATGCTTTAGCATTAAAATGTCCTCTGTTTTATACATCAACCGGTTACTCCATTGCCTTTTTCTGGAGCTCCAGCTAGTCACTTTTAGCTGCTAAAAGTTAATATAATTTACATATTCTATTGTAAGATTCGTGTATATGCAATTTAGTTCCATTCGGATTACCCCTTCTTGGTGCTAAAATATGTCACACAATCGTGTGTTTCGCTACTCATATGAACAGGAACTTTCTGAGAGGTTTCTGTAGTGTTTTATTTCCTCATTTTAATTTAAGATGACCAAAATTCCCTACATCAGGGAAAATTTTTTGAAAGTGTAACAAAATCAACAATGAACAAATGTAAAAGTTGCTTACAGACAAGTACAGTCTACTTTTTAACATTTTTAATCCATATTCAAATGACAGTAAAGTAATCTTTTAATTTTGTAGAGCTGGGAAAAAGTGGACAGAGATATTTCGACCTTTACAGCGGAGATAACCCCTCTTATTCTGGCAGCTCACAAGGATAACTACGAAATCCTAAAGATTCTTCTCGACAGAGGTGCCACTCTGCCCATGCCTCATGATGTTCGATGTCGTTGTCGAGATTGCGTTCAAGCCATGGAAGACGATTGCTTGTGTCATTCAAGATCAAGGATCAATGCGTATCGTGCCTTATCATCGCCATCTTTAATATGCTTATCTTCGATTGATCCAATACTTACTGCGTTTGAACTTTCATGGGAATTACGTAGATTGAGTATAGCGGAAAATGAATTTAAACAAGATTATGTGGTAAGAGTCATGGTTCATAAAATAATTTACAACATTTAATTGATGATCAAAAATGTGAAATAATTATAAAAATAAGATTTCGTTACAAAAATGGTAAGAATAAGCGTAAAGTAAGCTTAATTTGTTAATTATAAAATACAAGAAATCCTTAGATAATGGATGATCAATGTATTGTGTTTTCAGATTCTATTTTTCCGTCGTTTTTACTAAAATTCATTTTAAAAACTTACGAATCGTTAGAGAAGAGAAAAAATAATGGTTTTATACCGTTACAAGGCTTGGTGATAGTTCGCATGACAAATTAAAAACGAGTAATTGCAAATTTAAACGTATATAAAAATCATCTGTTGAGCAAGGTACAAATTTAGGAACCAATGTTGAGAAAAATGTTTAAGGTACAAAATCAAGTGACAATGTAACAGCAATTGTGACGAATCTGCACGGCACTGTATCACTAATACTCTTGGGCGTCTTTGGGGATTGTAAATTCGCGTACATTTCCAACCAGCTGTAAAAGGAGAAAACGGGATATGTAAATGAATCAAAGTATTTAAGGAGAGCGTTGTAAGTTAGCAGGGAGAAAGCTATTGAGCCCAGAGATACATTGAAGGAGTTCTAAGAAGATTCAAGTGATTGTGTGATTAGTTTCTGGCTGATTATCAGGCAGTGATCTACATTTGGAAAGTTTGAGCCGACTGGAAAGAAGTGAGGTAGTAAAAGTCAGGTGATATTTAAGTTTCGATAATCGGATCATAAGAGTAAATATATAATAGAGTTAGTGGAAAGTTAATGATTGCTAGTAATTCAAATTGCGTATATCTCTCGGTCCTCTTATTTCAGTAAACACATTTGATATTGAGTTTAATAGTTGATTAGTATCATATTTCGTGATTTAATTTAATAGTAAATTTCAATCCCATTGACGTAGACATATTGATTCACCTTTGTATTTAGAGGTTTGATAATTGATTCAAGTGAATAAATATAATTTGTTATTGAAAAAAGGTCGTCTGGTAATTCTTTGCCTCAATTCAATCTTGGTATCCAGGGTGGAACCCAGGGGGGTTCTCACACAATTTCGACGCATAACATAACAATTGAAGGAAATGAGGCTGTATATAGTTTTAGCAGATTTTATAAGAAATTTAAAGTGTGGCCCAAACAAATAAAATATATTTATGTCTAAGAATGTTACTCAAATATTTACATGTATTTATAATGAAATAAAAAATAAGAAGTTTATCAGATATTTATAAAAAATTCTAAATATATAACTTGTAATGCTTAATGAAGAAGCCTTTCGAAAGACACAGCGATTTTTGGCAATAGACCTCGTAATTTTTAAACAAGGGGTTAATATGGTATCTAACACACTTAATTCTCTTAGTCATCATTTATTGACAGTGGACTCTTCGACCCTTTTAAATTCAACATTCAGCATACCCCATTATACCAAATGAAGGTACCCATATTTTGCATCCATCGCACTCTGTTAAATATTTATTAAATATCTAAAGGCATAACAAAAAAAAAAAAATTATTCACAGTTATAAGAGTTCTAACGAAATGCATTAGCATTTGTTTTTCTTCTGCCTCATACTTCTTTCCTAAAATTTTCTGATTTTTTTTTTTCCAGAAACTTCGATCTCGTTGCCAAGATTTTGCTACAGCATTGTTAGATCATGCGAGAAGCTCTAGGGAATTAGAGATGGTTCTTAACTACGACCCCTCTCGACCACCTTACCAACATGGAGAACATATGCCTCTTGCCAGATTGGAGATGGCTATAAAATACAAGCAGAAAAAAGTATTTGTTTTCCCAAATGCAATTCATTCTCTTCAATTTAGTTATAAGTAAAAAAGATCTTATTTTCAAGCAGTTTGTATTCCTTTTCAGTTTATTGCTCATCCTAATGTACAACAATTATTAAGTACATTGTGGTATGATGGATTACCAGGTTTCAGAAGACAAAATCCAGTTTATCAGCTTTGGGATATTATAAAGATAGGAGTCTTGTTTCCGTTCTACTCCGTCTTGTACATGATTACTCCGACTACTCAAACAGGGCAACTCGTTCGAAAGCCATTTTTCAAATTTATTATTCATTCTTTCTCTTACTTATTTTTTCTTCGTAAGTTCTTTTTCTTTCCAATTAACTCTGCTAATAAACAACAAATAATATTTTATTTTTTAACCCTTACGCCGTTAAGTTCAGAAATATGATTTTAGTATATTTGTTGTTATTTAACCGTAATAAAATAATCAAAATAATAAATTATAAATAATAAAATGTGTAATTAATAATTAGTTAATCAAAATAATTAGTACAATTAAAAATAAATCTTTTTCCTAAGAATGCATATATACAAGGGTTGAGGCAAAAGTCATGGCAACTATTTTTTTTCTTTAAGATACCAGTTCGGTTGGAAAATGTGACATATACAGACGAAAGAACAAGGTGTTAGCTACATGTGTGGACAATGAATAGCACTGAAATATCGTAACACACTTTTTTATTACGGTAGTATACAGGGCAATATGGTCTTCACGGTGCAAAAGAATGACAACACAGTACACTCACCATGCTACTGTACGGTACAGTAAGGCATTATTTCCAAGGGCTTCCACTAATTCACTGTGATATTCCATCGCATTTTTCCCTCGGAGAACGGCTATTTTGATGCAAGAAAGCTGCTTAACATGGGTTACTTCCATCACACGGTACTCACCAACTGATTAATTTCACAGCCCTCGCTGCGCTACCACCAGCTATCACAGAGGCATCTGTTCTTTTGTGTACACACTATGCCTGCAGAACTTCCACACGACACATATACGTTTGTGATCTATTCATATATATACAAGAAAAAAAATAGTTGTCATGATTTATGCCCCAACCCTCATATATTTACATCAGTGTTTCTCAAACCCCCCCCCCAAGAGGAGTGAGCATACCGAAAACGAAAGATTCTTTAAAAAACTATTAATTTACTGAAAGGAAGCAAAACAAAATACATTCTCACGTAATAAGAAAATGAAATACACGTTTACGTTGATATAATACACTTATAAATGTATCAGTACATCACAATATGTTCCATAATTAATTTAACAGTACTAAGTTAGGAACAAGTTTAATCATTACCAGTGACCCTATGGCATGTCATAAAATGACATACAAAATTTAATGCTTATCTTGACAATTTGTACGGTTTATAATTAAAGTCATATTTTAGCTTTACCTTAAAGTAAATTATTATTGAATTCAATACATTGTTATTGTATGGGGAGGGGCAGGATGAAAATTATGATTGAAAATTGGGTCGCAAGTATAGAAAGTTTGAGAAGCCTTTGACATCTCATTTGCCTTTAAGTTTCAAAAGCCTAAAACTGTCGCTATTTCACACTACCAAAATGAAGTGCTAATTCTCGTTTTGTATCTCTGTATGGAATCCGTTATTTCATAGAATAACTAGGTATTTCATGAAATAACTAGACAAGTCAGTTCAAGTATATAAAATTATTGAATTCTACGATTTAACTAGGTATTCTATAGAATATCGACTACTTGATCGTTAAAATATGAAACACTGCACTCGAAAGGGAAGGATTTTTTTGATTAGGTGGATAAAGATTTAAAAAGTGCTCGCGTAAAAAAATATGTAACAGTAAAAAGTGTGCTTGTTTCAAAAATTCTATGCAATACATTTCAAAATGTCGTCACAGCAATCCTTGCTCTAATAAATAATGAAAAGTAAAATAAAAGTATTTCATAAAATTTAAGTTAATATTTTCTTAGATTTTTGTTCGAGAAAGTTTACACACAATGTTTTTTTGAAATATCTGTTTTTCTTCCCAGCATGTATCTTTTTGATAATATTTTTAAATATAACTATTTCTCTGCAACATATTCTTTATTTTTCTTTCTGTTAAACTAATGTTAGCAATATGAGCAGTAATAAATTATATCATCTGCTTATCCTTATTATTTATCAATTAATCATCGGCAATTGGGATAAAATGTATTTTTCGAGAGATTTTTGTTATTTATGACCAATTAATTTATAAAATGACTTTGAAATTGTTTATTTTTCACTTTAAGGGTCTATGAATAGTTTATTTTATAGAATAACTAGTTATTTAATAGAATAATTAGGTAAAGTATAAATATTTTTCATCTATTATATACTTTAACTGACTTGTCCAGTTATTTCATGAAATACATAGTTATTCTATGAAATAACTGAATTAAAAATAACATCTCTGTATTTTGAATCTCTAACATTTAGTCTAGCGCTGACAATTTTTAGTAAAAGAAGCAACTACTTTAGAAAGTGATACACGAGTCTGTAACGATTAAAACAGCGCCAAAATCCAGATGGACTCGTACAGCGCATTCATAACGTTGAGGGACAAATTGAGATGAACGTGATCAGCACCTACGTAACGTTGAGGGACAAATTGAGATGAACGTGATCAGCACCTACGTAACGTTGAGGGACAAATTGAGATGAACGTGATCAGCACCTACATAATGTTGAGGGACAAATCGAGATGAATGTGATCAGCACCTACGTAATGGCCTGTGTGTGTGTGAGGGTTATTTTTTTATAATTCCGTATTCTGACTAAGTACAAAACCTCACTAAAATATTTAAGAAATCAGCGTTCTTGTTAAGCATACTAGAATAATTTAGTTGTTTTGACCACAATTATTTTTAATTATTATGTGTATGTATCGTGAATAAATAAAATGCGTATTTTTTTCACTTCATATAGTGCGTAAATTTCAACTACCAATTCACTATTTTATTGAAATACAAAGTAAGAACAACAACAAAAAAGAATATTGTGTTTAATAATTAAAAATATATTAATATTAGGTTGGGGAAAAAGAAATCCATTATTTTTTTTCGGTAGATGGCTGTAGTATCGATATCTCGTGAAGTATCGAACAAACAATTTCAAATTTATTCTCGTTGTCAAGGTGTCATTTTACACTAAAAAAATTATTTTTTTCATCCATTCAGTTGTGAGTAACAGGGAGTTTAAAAATAGAAGTCAACAAAGGGAAAATTCGGTACTTTTTAGTTTTTCTTTGATAAAGCCGAAAATGCAAGCCAGGTGGTTGAAATTGTGAATGTTGCTTATGGTGCCGATACTGTAACAGCTAATCACGTGAAATTTTGGCTTCGTCAATTCCGTTCAGGCATTTTTGATGTTAAAAATGTACCTCGCACAAGCAGGCCTGTCGTTGAAAATGTCGATAAAATCACAGAAATAATCGAAGTTGCCTGGCATGTTAGTAGTTGTAGCCTCGTCCAAGAGCTAAAGATCACCCATAAAACAGTTTTAAACCATTTGCGCAAAATTGAATTCAAAAAGAAGCTCGATGTTTGGGTGCCACACCAATTAACATCAAAAAACATGATGGATCAAGTTTTCATCTGTGACGTCTTGGCCAAACGGAATGAAATCGACCCATTTCTTAAGCGGATGGTGACTGGGGATGAGAAATAGGTCACATACGATAATATTGTGCGAAAACAATCGTGGTCAAAGCGCGGTGAAGCAGCTCAAACGTTGGCCAGACCAGGACTAACGGCCAGGAAGGTTTTACTGTGCATTTGGTGGGATTAGAAAGGAATCATTTATTATGAGTTGCTTCCGTATAGCCAAACACTAAATTTAGATCTTTACTGTCAACAACTGGACCGTTTGAAGCTAGTGATTGACCAGAAACGGCCAGAATTGGCCAACAGAAGAGATGTTGTGTTCCACCAGGACAACGCCAAGCCACACACGTCTGTAGTGACTCGCTAGAAACTCTGGGAGCTTGGTTGGGAAGTTTTAAGGCTTCCACCATATAGTCTGGACCTGGCACCAAGCGATTACCACCTTTTTCTCGCATTGCAAAACTTCCTGAGTGATAAGAAATTGGGATGAAGAGAAGATTGTGAGAATCGATTACTAGAGGTTTTCGCCAATAAGGACCAATATTTCTATGAGAGAAGCATTACGAAGGTACCTTTAAAAAGGCAACAAATTATACAGCAAAACGATGAATATTTGACCCAAATCGGACAATCCGAAACATGTTAAATAAAGTCTTGAATTTCATGCAGAAATAGTGGATTTCTTTTTCCCCAACCTAATATTATATATATAATCAAATTCCCAAAATCTATCCTCAATCTCAGGAATCACATCATTATCTTAATTTACTGTGGTAATTGACTCAACAAAAAACAGTGCCTAAATGTTGCATCTTCACAAAAAAGCATTTAATTTTTTAAATCTAATTTTTACTGACATTTATGTATTTATTTAGTTTTTAAATGTACTTTTTCTTTTCATCAAAAATAATGACACTAAAACAAATGACAGTTAATAGAATAAATACATTAAAAAATTGTTGACCAGAGAAGATAAAATTTTACTATGAATAACGTGAGGACGTATTTCTTTAATTTTTAACAGTTAAAGATTAAGGAGTAGAACATATCTCTTTTTTAAATAAATATATCCAAAATATTCGGCAAATATTACATTGAAAATTTTTGTATTGAAAACTTTTAGTCATTGTTTAGTAAATTAAAAAGTTTTTCTTTGAATTTGTAATTCAATAAATAAGTTTTTATGGTACTTACGTATTATCGCAACCTATTGACGACATTACATGAAATGAAGCACCTGGTTGCCAATTCAGATCGAGCGACACATAGGAAATCGGAGTTGCCAACTTGGCGAGTTATTAATAGAGTTGGCAACTGTTGCGATACTACGTAAGTACCGTTTTTATTTAGATGTATTAAATATGAATATTAATTTCAACTGAAGTTAAGCTGTTACACTAATATTGAATTGAATTTTCTCTTAGTGCTCCTGATATTGGCTTCTCAACGTGTAGAAACTATAATAGCTGAATGGTTTGGTAATGAAGAAATGCAAATACACTCGCATGAGGCTCTAAAAAAGCAACGAGGACAGTTACCAACCATTTTGGAAACGACGATATTATTGTATATCATTGGTAAGTTTCAAACAACTAATTTTACTGCTGAAAAACCTGTTTATATAAATAGTAGCCCAATAGCTTAAAGATAATCGATAACCAATGCTAAATCAAGGTGGGAAATGTATTAAAAGCAAAATAGTAAAAAAATTCATTATTTACAATGTAGATCATAAATTTTAAAATTTTAGATGCTAGACATTTTCAAACAATATACAGAATGATTATAGTTTAAAACCTACTTATAAAGTATTATAACAAAAAGAGCCGCTTATCTGAATGAACTGTTATTTGACTTTTACAAATCTCTGGAGAAAGAATAAAAGAATTCAAAAATTTATCAATAGAAGGCACTGAAATCGTCATAATGCATACATTAAGGTAGGGCGAATTTTTTTCCGAACGCTATACCCTAAAAAAGGTGTCTGCTGCCTTGCAAATTAAAGAAGCAAAAAATTTTAATAAGAAACTCTCTGCTCGTGCAACACATTTAAAATTTTTAAAAATGGAAAATTTTCAATATATTTTCGAATAAATTTTATAATTACTTACCTTATACCAATGTCATAACGCTGTAGTTATAAATATGAAGTTAGGAATATGAGGAACGGGGGGACTAAAGCCTGTAAATATATAGATAGTTATTTTTCCCACATTTTAAAACAATTAACGATACTTTGTAATTTTATAAAAATACATAAAGAATTTGATACTTAAGACAATAATAATGATGATGATCAGTTCAAGTATCCGATTTAGCACAAACGAAAAAAACTCGTGGCAGATTAGACTCAACCTAAAAATAATATCATTGGTCAGTAATCGTTCTGGAGTCACTTATCGAGCAACAGTTGGGATCGTGTCATCTTTCCATTAAGATTGTGGTCTAATAAATGACTCAAATACAGTTTTCCAAAGCTTCCAAATCACACCCAAGGGGTTGAAGTACTTAGAAATGAGGATGGTGCTGAAGAAAGAGACGGCATCCTGAGAACTTTTTATCCAGATCTCTCTCTCTCTCTCTCTCAGTGCCTGAACTTTCACAAAAATCTAAGTTTAACCACTTAACAGTTTCATTTATTTTCCAAAATCGTTCAAAAAAATGTCAATTTTTTTATTGCAGTTAATAATATTTTTCTTTTTTATAAAACGATAATTACGAGTAAAATCGTTGTAATTACGAAAATGAACTATTTAGAGTGCTTTTCAATGTTCATAGGTTATTCCCAAATTATTGCTTTTTTCGAGCACTAACGATGTACGAGACAGCGCACTTTACAAGTATATGTAAAAAATTAAAAATAATTAAAAACATTTTCAAACTTACCAGTATATATTTCCTTTATTGTAACAGTTCTTTATGATTACAAATCCAATTTGGTATGATACAGTTTGAAACAAGGTGTCAAGCACAGTCCAACATCACAGTCCGGGCAAAATTATCGTGTTTCTTTTCTAATTTTTTTTCCGTTGTCATTTTTCTTCAGCGAACAACATAGCACTTTCTTGCAGGTCTCAGCTTCTTTTCACTTGGTGCAATTTCTTCCAAGAAGGCCTTTCAGTCAGTCTCATTGGATTGGGTTGAAGTGCAGGATGTGACCTTTCTTTCCTGACACTTCTCCGTATCTTTCTATTAGGCAATCAACAATGTCCATTCTAAACTGCAAATGAGGGTCTTTTCCACCATTTTTTTGTACAACACAAAACTATTCCACAAACATATGTTCAATAGATGAAAGAATATTTTTTTGTAATACTTCTTTCCCCTTTTCTTTATCAAAGGGTAATTTGTAAGATGTTGATCCAATCGATCTACACCACCCATTATGTTGTTATATTCCATAACTGCTTTAGGTTTTCTTCTTATCTCATTTTTATGACTCTGTACTTGAACCATTTCAGGATTATGTATTGTTGAAATAAGGCACACTGCCTTCTTTTCCATCCATTTCATAACGCAAACTTTACCTCTTTGATAGGCAATCATTTGACCTTTGTCAATTTTTTTAGATAGCAGTTCTTTAGGAACATCCTTTCTTCTGGGTTTTAGTGTGCCGTACATATCAGTCAAACTTTGAATGAGAATATCTGCCAATTCCGGAGAGGAATAAAAATTATCTGTGGTGAGACAATGTCCCTTATTTAGGAGTGGATCCATGAGAGTCATTACAACTTGTGAAGACATACACATATGCTTGTATTTTTCATCAGAGTACCTTTTCCAGTGTATATAATCAATGACCACACATACCCTGATTTGGATTCACACAGCATATAACTTTTTATTCCAAATCGTGACCGTTTCAGAGGCATATATTGTTTCCAACCAAGCCTTTCTTTGAATAACATCAGACTTTCATCAATAGTAACATCTCTATCGGGTGTAACTACTTCCTTGAAACGAATGGTCAAATATTTTAGTACTGGCCAAATTTTTGATAATTTGGGGCACTCATGTGTTTCAGTAACAAATGTTTCATTATCGGAAAAATGCAAGAAACGGTAAATTAGATTGAAACACCAATAGGACATGACTTAGGAGAAAAAGGGAGTCGATATGGAATGTCTTTTGCTCCAATATTGTTCATTTGTTGGCTTTTAGACGATGCCTTGAAGAATAATTAGAGCTATAAAAACATGCATTTCTTCTTTTGATGTTGGCTCCCATTTTTTACTTCTGGAATGCCTGCGAGGAATGCTGCTCCCAATAGTTTGTTCAGCAAAACGATTTGTTTCGGGAACAATCATATCAATATCAAATTATTATCTATCAATGCTTCATAATATTGCATTTTACCAGAGCTTGCATCAAAATCTAAATGAATTTCAGGCGTATTAGTGAATGCAAATCTCGGAGGAGGGGCAGAAGAAATATTACAATCGATTTCATAAAAGTTTCTTCCTTGGCTAAGGTCATCGTTTTCATCGTCACTAATATCAAAATCAAAATCGTCTGAGAAACTGTCAATACTTCCCAAATCGTTTATAGATATTTCAGAATCTGTTTCAGATTCAAGATCCGAATCATAATCATTAATCGGAATTATTTCCGATTCATCCATTATTGCAGGATATAAATTCCAATATTAGTCTAATACAGTGCAAAAAGTCTTTCAGAATCACGCTCACAAAAACGCTGGCTAATGATGTGAATAAATTTTCCCGCCTTTCTAATATTCCATCCCAAAAACACTCACAAACCACTTAAAACTGGTTTTTCAACTCAATACAGTGGGCAACTATCGCCATCTCTATTGACAAATTCAACAATTATACTTTAGAATTACTAGAGAGATAAAAATACGGGCAAAGCAGAAATGAAATCGGAGAAATAAATCTGAACGTACGACGTACGGGCAAATCAAGAATTGGAAAAAACTAGTGAACGTACGGTGTACGGTCAAAACTGGCAAGTGGTTAAGGAACATTTAACTGCCTAAAACGTTTGCCTTCTAACTTTTTCTTTTAAATCAATCGAAAATATAACCGAACTAAGCTAAAAGAATTGCTGAAGCAATGGAAGAAATAAATTTAGCTAGTTACTAACGACTCATAAAGCAATCATTTTAAACCCCTATCAGACTCATTCTCATATATACATTTGCTGAATCAATATCGAAAAATCGCTTTATGAGATATCTATCTGTTTTTTATTAACGACAAATTTGAAACAAAGGGATTTTCCTCTGATACATTGATCTTATAAATCAAGAGAAAAATATCTTCCATTTCTGAATGATTTTATTCATTAAAACAATAATAATAATTTTATAATTAATCATTGTAATATAAATATTTATGAACTATATAATCCCACACAAGTCTAAAACTCAGAATTTTTAGATGTAACTTAATTCAAGTATACTGATATAACTAGTAAAATTATATTCTTACAATGTAATTTCTTAATATTTCTAGCTCATATTTGGCAAGAAACAAGGGAACTGTGGACAAAGGGCTTAGTGTTGTATTTTCAAAACTTATGGAATATAATTGATTTTACACGAAACAGTCTTTACGTAGGAACTGCAGTAATGAGAGTCCTAGCTTATTTCCAGGTAACTTCAAATAAAATTTTGTAATCAAATTAAAATACAATTTGTTTTTCCTTCAACATAAACTCTTAAATCAAAATATTTATTCAATAAATCTAAGGAATATATTTCCTTAAATATTTGTTAAAGGAGCAAATACTTAAGGACAATCATGTGTTTGTGGTGAAAATGTAAAAACAGATATGGAAAAATCCTTTTTTGAAAAAAGAAAAATCCAAATATGAATGAATTATTTTTTGCACAGATAAGATCAAATCCTTGTTTTTTTACTATAAATCTGAAAAATTACAAAAGAATTTTTTTTCTGTATTTTAGCTTTAATTTAATCTTATTACGAAATATAACAGAACTGCGGGGTTTTTTTATTTATTACTATTATTATTGGCGCATTTTACTATCCACTAATGAAAAGCAGATCATTTTGTAAGTATTTTAATGGAAATAAGAAAAATTAATAATTAAAGGAAATAAATATTTTTTAAAATTTGACATATATATAGTGCTTACTGTGAATTTGCAATTAAAGCTCCTCCAAGTGCTTTTTAAAAAATTATTCATCGGGATCTTTTCAAGTATTCAGTATATTCATATTTCCCTTCCTAGTAACAAATAACTTATTTAATTATAACATTTGACACATGTTCCTCGCAAAATAGCAAATTCCACTATTCATTGTCAAGAAAAATTTACTAATTTAATTTACTTCTATAAACTTGCCAGTCGGATACTGTAATTTTAAAGCTCATTTAATGTCGTATAATCATCTATATTAGATATCATTTGAAAGAGTATTTTCAGCAGTTCACTATGATATCGTACTTAAGAAGGTTCACCCATGAGACAGCCTGCTTTTTAAACACTTTTAGGAAATGTTTTTTGATGACCAGTAAAATGGTAGAACTTTACGTTTCTTACATTTATTTACATAAATCTTAAGAGTATCTATATAAATTTTTAGCCAAAAATATCCAATAAAGCGTGAGTTATAGCACTCTGAACACACACCCCTCGAAAAAATAGACGCTTTTTCCTCCCCGATTCCGGCTGATTGGCTTATCTGAAATCAAAAAAATTAACGGCGTTTTAATCTATAAGCTTAAATGCACCAAATGAGCTATACTCAATTGAAAATATCAAAAATTGGATTTTTGTGTGGTAGACCTCTGAAGAAAAGTTTCGAATTTCATGGTGTTTTTAATATGTTTTTGTTATAAAAAATAGAAATATTTAGAATTTTGAAAGATAGTAGTTCACACACACATTTGGTGCGTATATACACTCATTGACAAAAAAATTAGCGCACCAAGAAGAAGTTGTCAAAATGAAACGAAATTTTACATACGTAATGGCTACTTTGATATAAGTAAATTATTAGAAAATCAAAGAAAAAGGATAATTTATCTCAGAGAAAAGGGCAGAAGAACGGAGGATATGATACCCTGTTGAACCCCGTCTAGCGTGAATGCACGACGCGATACGATCGGGAATTGAGGCATACAAGTTCTGTATGATGTCTTCAGACATTTCGTTCCATATTTGCTGTAACCTTGCCTCTAGTTCGTTCAAACTTGTGGGATGCCCAACTCGCCATTCCAAATAATCCCAGATGTGCTCGATTGGAAACGAATCTGGGGATCGGGCAGGCCAAGGAAGGGTAGTAATTGTGCGAAAACAGTCTTGTGACACCCTTGTCGTGTGAATCCGAGCATTGTCTTGTTGAAAAATGGTTCCTGGGAGCCATTGCATGAGTGGCAACACATGTAGATATACTGCTGGACATCATGGACATACCGCTGAGCTGTCATGATGCCACTCACCACTAGGGGTGACCGTGTATTGTAGGCGATGGCACCCCATACCATTACACCAGCTGTGGGAGGGGTGTGTCACTGTAAAGTAAAGGCAGGATTGAGGCGTTCACCACGGACACGAACACGATTGTCATCACTGCTGAGATTGAATCTGGATTCGTCGCTAGAGACGACCGGGTTCCATTCCGCTGCAGACCAGTTTCCTCGTGCGTGGCGCCACTCCAAGCGGAGGCGTCGATGAGTGGGCGTCAAGGGCAGCCCACCTAATGGGCGCCGTGATCCCAAATGTCCTTCAGCCAGGTGCCTTCGTATGGTTCGAGAAGACACAGGGGACCCTGATAAAGGTGCTACCTGTGCCTGGATGGCGACCGATGAAGCAGTTGGCTGTACGCGTGCATTTCTTACGATGTGGTGATCTTCTCGATGACTGGTCTGTTCTGGGTGTCCTGAGCCTGGTCTTCGTGTAAATGACATCTCTCGGATCCACTGGTCCCAACACCTCCTCACAACACAATCAGAGCGGCCTAATTGACGAGCTACTCACCTAGCTGATCACCCAGCTTCCATTATGCCGATGATTCTATCCCTCTCAAACTGTGACAGCTGCACATATTGTCTTCGAAAACGGCGTAATGGCATGTCTACCTCAGCTCTTCCTTTGTAAACGATTCAGCACACTCAAACAAGCTTTGGTTACCTGTTTCATACTCCACGAAGAAGGATGTTAAACGCCCTCTACTGGCTATACGTGATGCGCAATCACGTTGCATTTCTAATCATTTGCATATCTCCCCGACATATACCTTCATGGTAAGTTTCATTACGATCCCTCAATTATTTCTTGGTGCGTTAATTTTTTTGTCCATGAGTGTATGTGCTGAATCTACCCTATAAATGTGAAGTCATTCGGTCAAAGCATTCTTGAGATACGATGGAGGAAAGCTTGAAAAACCCAGATTTGAGAAAAACGCGCTCAAAAAAAGTTTCAAGTTCGATTAAAACAATGAAAGTCTTAAGTTAGCGCTCCGAACAGCTGCTCTTCTAATACCTGCTACTTTATAATGGCTTCGAATTTTAAAAAATCGCTATACCACCATATTTTACACTTGTTAAGGAAGCAAGTTATCAAAAAAAATTTTTTTTTGATTTTTTGAACCCATCACATATGTGAACTCTCTTAAATTCTTAATATGTGTAGTAATATATGTGTAGTAATATATTAAGTGTCCAGAATAAAGACCCTTGAACAAAATGACAGCGGGGCGCTGTCTTCTTTTTCGAGGGGAGCAATGCCACACGCATAATTTGCTACAAGTCCCGATAGCCGAGTTGGCAGAGCGTTGGACTGAACTTCCTCAGGTCTCGGGTTCGAATCCCGGCCCCGGCAGATTTATCCAAAGACTGGAATTTTGTTCTCGTTTTTAATGTATTGTTTCTCTAGGTTCTAGATGAATCCAGATCATTCTTTAGAGTGCATACTGGGTATTTCTCGAATATTCCGAAGTGTATAAAAGCAGAGTTCATCGCCAGTTGGGCATGTTCTCAGTCCAGTGTTGTATCGAGCTCCCAGCGTTAGAATAAATCTAATTGTTTGTTTAATTGAACTGTGTACTTCTTTCGAACTCCGTGACAATATACCGGGTGTCCAAAAAATATGACTACATACTTTTAAATATTAATTACAAAAAAACCAAATAGTTATTAACTTGCAGGGTTTTTTTTTGTTTCATAAAGAAAGTATCAAAGTTTTTTTATAATGCTTTATTGCACTTTTTCAATGTGCTCGCCATCAGTTGCGCGTAACACATCGAGTCTATACGAGATTTTTGGCCTCGTTCTATGAAGCATTGCAGGATGAACATTCTGAATGGCCACTGTAATTCGACTTTTCATTTCATCATAATCACTAATTGTAGATTGGTAAACAATGTGTTTATCACGTATCCCTACAGTAAGAAGTCCAAAAGTGTTATGTCTAGAGATTTAGGTGACCACGTTATTGGTCTTCCTCTTTCCATCCATCGCCCAAGGAATTTTTTCTCACTTCCAAGCTCCAGTGTGGTGGGGCCCCAATTAGGCTGTACATGTGTCGCATATTTAGATTCGATAAACCATGCTACAACTAGCGCTTTTTCTTACGTTGAAGTCATTTTGAAACAAGAGTGTTGAAAAATGGGAATGTTGGGCCATTTAATTTGCATTTCATTAAACAGAAACTTAAAGCTTTTTTGCATGGAACATAAAAAACTATAAGTAAAAATCCTTTTGTTTGCTAATTTTTCATTAATTATTTATACTTTTCGGACACCCTATATACGTCGCACCTTTGATATATTTAAAAAACCTAACGTTATCTAAATAGACTAAATTCATTTTAGATAACGTGGAATTCGAATCTTCTGCTCATCTGTGCGAACCATTAAACGTAATGAGAGACTGATAGATTATTTCTCAACAGTTACATAACAGAACTTGTCTGGTACAAAGTATAGCCTTCTTACAGGAATCTTATAGAGTAGGGTGTGGGACTTTCCTGTTTTGAAAATGTAATAAAACACACACTACATGTTTCATTCGACTTTATTGTTATTTTCCGCTTAGCACACAACATTGAAACTTTGAATTTACACAGTTTTAAACACAATGTCTCTTAAATGTCGCCCTCCATTATCAATACACTGATGTAGTCGATTTTGAAAACTTTGAGTTCCCTTTTCACTCATATCGACTGGGCTATTATCAATTTCGCTCGGATGTTGTCCCGTAGGTCTTCCAGGGTCTTGGAGCAATCTTTGTAAAACAAGGACTTGAGATAAGCCTACAGGAAGTAAACAGGAGGGGATAAATTAAGTGAGCACGTAGGCTAGTTTACGTCTCCTCGCATGGATATCAGCCATTCGAGGGGAAGGCTACTCCTAAAACACCCATGGAAACCCTGGAGGTGTGGGCTGTGTGACCCCATCTTGTTGTAACCACACGTTGTCATGATATCTTTCTTGAAGAGCGAGTAAGAAGTATTTTTGGATCATTGTCACATACCGGTCTGAAATGACATACGAATTCGTTCCCCATTTTCAGGTGTTCTAACGGTCTTCGGAGGTCCATTCCTTTCTTTGGAGACATTCCCTGTTGCTTGGAAGGCATCTATCCCCATTAAAACACATTTCCAATCAGGAACACGACTTCGTGAAGGAATATCGAAAGGCACATTGCACTGCAATCACTGATCGACCGTTAGAAAAATACGCCTCCACGGTCAAAGCACGCTGCTGTCTCGACCACAACATATTTGAGACTGAGGCGGGAACACAAATATCCTACTCCACCCCTTCCACCGAACCCCTCCCTTTCGTACGAACATCACTGCAACATATTCAAAACAGGAAGTTCCCACATCCTACCCTGTAGATATTAAGGCTACTTTAAGCGCTTATGTTTGAGTTTCAGGTTCGTGATAGGGAACAAGGCCTGTGTACGGAAATTTTTGCTCAAATCTATCATTTGCATCAAATCATTGATTTGAAAAAGTGTAATAGAATCTCAGGAAACATTAAGGCAATAACTTTCTGTCTTAAACACACACACACACACACAATAATTTTGCATTATCTAAGTATCGAACTTTATATATTGTAGCTTATAAAACTGTATTTAAAACAGAAGCATTAAAGTAAGTTACAATTTTTAATCAATTAGGAATAGATTACATAATTATAATAGTTGAATTTGGAGCGATCTATTACTCAGTTTCTCTCGGTCAACCAACATGAGATTTTATTTACTAATCTGTACACATATTCTCTTAATTATTAATTGTAAATAGAATTAATTTAAAACTCTTAATACTCAATATTTTGATTTTAGTACTAATAAATTTTCTCAATAGTTGTCTTCAATATTTTTACTATAGGCTCAAACAGAAATTTCTATAAATCCAATGGCAGTTTACATACCAAGAGAAGCCTGGAATGCATATGATCCCATGTTAATAGCAGATGGTCTATTTGCAGCAGGAAATATTTTTGCGTAAGTTCATTTTCATTTTTTATGATCCTTTGTTGTCTAGTTTCTTCTAAATTATTGGTTAAATTATATACTTTAGAATATACAACATTTATATTTTAGACATTGGGCTAATATACACCCAACTCTTTTTTTACACGGTAGATTCGTTTCTTAGCAGACCGTGCAAAAAAAATGCATGCGATGTACGGTAAATTTAGAGATATGTTCCCCAATTTTATAAAAAATCGTGTATGATGAAAAATCTCTTAATATTTTTCCAAATAACCGTGCAAAAAAAAAAAGAATAATAAAATCCCTTGTTACACGTTTATAAAACAAAAACAATCAATTTTTTTGTTACAAAAATAAATTAAAATTAATGTACAGTGAAAATTCAGTCTCTAAGTACATACAACATATAAAAATTCAAATTGAAATTAGGAATAAGACTACTAACTAACAAATATTCATCGCTACTTGATAACAAGCGTGTACGTTTATTACGAAATGCATCAAAAATGCTATCAACAGTAGATGTGTCAGACATGTCTAGAACAACTGTCGGTTTTGATTCAAATGAAGAATTTCGGTCAGGAACATCAATCTGGTTTTCACATCTATTGACACTCCGAGCAACAATTATATGCATGTTTATATGGTTTTTTATTATTCAAATATATTACGGACTGTAGAAGATCATGACAAAACATAAATACAATTCAACTGAAATAACAATTAATATACAATCATATTATTCATGGATAGTATTTGTATTTACTTAAATTTCAATGTACTTGATTTTTAACATAATTTTAATTGTTTGCTTCATTGTCACCATTAATTTCATCGAATGATATAAAAATATAGATAATCATTTTGCAAAAAATGGCAAAGCACATATTTTATTTTTGACAATTTAAATTAATAAATAATGATTTTGAAATATTAAATTTTTAAATAAAATATTTAATAAATTTTTTTAAAGTCGGAGCCGCGTTTTCATTATTTCTAACTAAAGATTTTAATGATATAAGGTAATAAAGTATGATTTTGCATTAATAACCATATTTTAAACTTCAACACATTAATCTTGAATTATTATTAGATTTTATAAAATTTTTAATTTCAAAATCCACGATAAAAATATGATTGAACAACTAGAAGTCTGTTTTACCACGGTAGTAAAAAAACGTCTAAGCCACTGTGAAATACTAATCCGGATTGCGTGATTTCAGAGGTTAAATATTAGAAAATAAATAATACAAAATTTTCAAACGCCAGAATAAATACAAAGATTTAAAATAATTTTAAATAATATAAAATTTTCAGACGCCAAAATAAATACGAGTATTCAAAATAATTTTCTGTTCTTTATTTTTTATCTTAAAAATATTAGTATATTTATTTAGTATTCACTATTGTACTGCACAATGATTCTTCAATTAAAAATGATTCAAATAATAATCAAACAAAAACACTATTTCAACAATTCACAGTATATACACATTGAACTTTTCACTAAATCCATTCAACTTCACTTATAAGATATACACAGCACTATACGTCAGCTGTATATAGCTACAGATATACTGCTATAAGCATGTCGGTGACACGAAAAAACCGACGGGATTTCACCCATCCAAAAATTGTCTAAGGCGCACAGCACAATGCGCGTGCGCCAGTCATGAGCATGTCGGTGAAGCGAACCTATAAGATTTTCCCCTACCAAAAAGTGCCCAACGCGGCTAAAGAAGTTTTCACTTCAAAAACCTTATTAATGTAAAATTACTATTTAGAGTAACTTTCAAAGAGATACTTGTAGCGCATAACTACATAAGCCAGTAACAGCCTCCGGACAGAGGTGATAACTTTTGTCAAGTGGTATGTTACATGCTTACGAATCAGATGGTACCGAGTTTTGTCCTCCTCAGACATTTAAAATATTTACAAATACCGTAGAACGCTATATAATATTTTAAGAGTTTTTTTAACGAACATTATAAAGGGAGACCACGCCCAGAACTGTCGCCCAGTTTATCGAAGCTCTTCGACCTCATCTCTCCTTTATCTCTATAATCCTTACAAGAATGAGTGAATATTAACGTTGCACTGTTAAGCTACACGAGGGCTTTTTGGCGATGGACCACGTAATTTTGAGCCATGGTCAAGTGACGTGGACGACACCTGAGCTGGCACCCTCCTAACTACCACACCATACCAACGGAAGGACGTTTCAGCACTCGACAGATTTAACGTGCATCGCTGCCCTACCCGGTGGTACTGGGCTCGAACTCGTGATAAGGCCAGCCACGATCCGATACCTTGTCTCCACTTGGCTACTGCAGCCGCAATCCTTACAAGAAACAAAACCCGCGTACGCAAGGGGGCATACATATGTTGGTCTGCATCGCCATCTATTGGAGGGGATGTAACTAACTGACTGGGATAAATTTACATTCCTTTTATCATTTAAAATCCTATATATATACATTTTTTTTTCATTTCAGAGCTCTTAAATTAGTCCATATCTTTTCGATCAATCCTTACCTAGGACCGTTGCAGATATCCCTTGGAAGAATGGTCATAGACATTATCAAATTCTTTTTTATTTATGCCCTCGTATTGTTTGCTTTCGCTTGTGGACTGAATCAACTGCTTTGGTATTATGCTGATATGGAAAAACAGCAATGCTTTAGTGGACCAGGGGGTACTGAAAATTGGACTCAACAAAGAGACTCTTGTTTAGCATGGAGAAGATTTTCAAAGTAAGCATTATTTTAAGAATTTTTTTCAAAAATCTTTAAGAGAAATATCATGTTTGCTTACAGTTTTCCAACAGAATAGTCTTTGAAAAATACAGCATTTTTCGTTTGTTATAACACAGCCTTAAAAAATACTTTAAGTTATCCGACTACGTTCGGAACCATGATTTTGCAAAAGCGTATAAATGGATAATATTTATATTTAGTGTCCCTTAGATTAGAAAATGTATATAAAATTGCTTTAAGAATAGTATTACAATAAAAAATTATTTAAGTACAATATTTTGACAAAAAATGAACATAGAATGACCCATTTTCAAAATATTCTCCTTTTGTGAAAAATGCTTCTATTATAATAATATTTCACCTGTATGTAGCTCAGACCTCTGTACAGAGGCTCAACTAGAATTTTTGAAATATTTAACTTAGAAGTGGGTTTATACATGTTTTACGACAACAGAGGGGAGAAATTTTAAGAAAAAAACGCCGATAATTATTTCAATTGGTTGTAACTCTGAAAATAATGTGAATTTTTTAAAAAAATCATAGTTAAGCCTCTGTACAGAGGTCTGAGTTATATACAGGCAAAATATTATTATAATAGAAGCATTTTTCACAGAAGGAGAACATTTTGAAAAAAGGTTATTCTAAGTTAATTTTTTGCCAAAATATTATATTTAAATAATTTTTTTTGTCAAAATGTCCTTAATACAATTTTATGCATGTATTCTAATCTGAGTGACACTAAATATCATGAAAACTATCCATTTATGCGCTTTTTTAAAATAACGGTTCCGAACGTAGTCGGATACCTTAAAGAAATTTTTTTCTTAAGAAATTAAATGGGCCTTCTAAATGGGAAACTAACAGTGATATCAATTACATAATCCTAATATTTCCTTTATTTCTAAACAAAGCTATATTTTTTCTCTATTTTGTAAATACAATGTTAAATCGAAATGAGAGAGAGAGGTAAACATTTTGAGAACTTAAAACTAATACAACTTAGTAGAGCATATCTACAAGGAAATGAACTCCGATTATAATTGGAAACAATATTTTATTTCAAGATATTTCTTCCCCCAATTAAGATTTTAAATGACAAATAAACAAATCAACAAAAATTGCAGATGATTCCCCAAAAATATTTAGTGATACATAGATGTGTGCAATCACTTACGTGTTTGATAAACAAACAGAGTGGTATTTGCAGTTATATATTTATTCATTTAGATACATTTATTGAAAACAGAAAGAGAATTCAAATCCTTCCCCCTCACAAAAAAAAAAGATTAACAACAGAAGTTTTAAAAATGAATTTGCTTTTGCTTCCAGCCTTTTCGAGTCTTCTCAAACACTCTTCTGGGCCAGTTTTGGACTTGTTGACATAAGCAACTTTGAGCTGACTGGAATTAAGAGTTATACTCGATTCTGGGGTCTTCTCATGTTTGGATCGTACTCCGTCATTAATGTGGTGGTGTTACTAAACCTCCTCATTGCTATGATGAGTAATTCTTACAACGTAATTTCGGTAAGTCTATAATTACTATATCAATAGAATTTTGTGTTAAAATTGTAAAATTTAACAAAATTGAGAAAACTTCTTCCACTAGTAAATTTATGGTATAGTTAATATCGCACAAGTGGAGAGGCGGCTTTTAGACGTTAAACATTCATATTTTTTTGACAAACAAATTAGTAAACCGGTGACAAGAAAGGCACAGCATAAGCACACGCACATTTAAAAGACAGTCATAAAAGCATTCTCTTTTCGCTCATGAGGTCTCGAACTTTTACAGTCATGTTCAACTGGAAGCTATTAAAATCATATGATTTCCGGTAAAGGCTTTTCTTATTGGTCCATATACGCGGGTGGTGAAAGATTGCCTCATTCTGATTTAAAAACGCTTAAATTTTAGTTTGGGAAGATAAGGTTACGGTTATTTACCTTTAGGTGGGTAAAATAAAAATTAATTATCACGCGGAGTCTTGGAGGGCTCAAGACCATTATGAATTAAAATCCCACAAAAGAAAGTTAACGTGAATTATATATATATATATATATATCAATAAGTATTTGGAAACCCATGCAAATGAGGATATATCTCCAGTCCTGATCTACGTAGTATTAGTCGCATGGAAGATGCCACGAAAATCAAAGCTGTCTGTCTTCGAGAAGTTAATGTTTGGATATATCATAGAAATAGCCGATTCTTCAGAGACATATCTAGTGAGTCAAACATTGGAAAATTGACAGTGGCTTTTGTGATTAAAAAGTGGAAAGTGAGGAGGAATTGCTGGAACGTGTTTCGACACGGCAGACCCACGAGACTAAAATATATAGACTGACAAGTGCTGCCCAAAGAAATTCGGAGAAACCACCCCAAATCGATGGCCGACATACTTTCGGAATTCCAACAAGCATTTGGGACTGTTGTTTCGATAAATTCCATCCGCAAGGAAACAGATTTGCTTGGTTTTCATTGGCGTGCTGCCGCTCTCACGCCTTTGATTACAAAATCCAACCACGCTGCTCGGTTGAGCTGGTGCAAAGTACTGCAAAACTGAACCTTAGATGAGTGGAAACAGGTTCTCTAGAATTAAGGTTCAATCTCTACCAGTTGAATGGCAGAGAGAGAGAGAGAGAGTCTGGGTTTGGCGAATACCGGGAGAAAAACTTTTGTCAGAATGTATTGTGCCTACAATAAAATTTGGCAGAGGTGGAATTATCGTCTGGGGATGTTTCTCAAGGTATGGACTCGGACTCTTGATCCCAATTCATGGTAAGCTCAACGCCGACTCCTACTGCACTTTTCTAGACAACAATGGACTTCCTATGCTATGGATTGTTACTTGTCATATTGCAAGGTCCTCCAATGATTGATACGATGACAATAGGGTGAACCGACTGGACTCGCCTTCAAAGAATCCAGAGCTGAATCATATAGAAAACCTCTGGGACGAGTTGAATCTCTGAATTATAAAGGGTGCAGTAACCGTCCAAAATCGGAGAAAGAACTTACATGTACCTGTATTTTCCAAGCCTAGGGGAAGAAAATATCCCTGCCCATCATCCAATAACTTGTAGAAGCCTGCTCCGGAGTGTTAAGACTGCAATTGCCTTAGGTGGATGCTCTGCCAATTATTGAATATGAATAAATTTTGTTTATCTCTTTTATCATAGGTGTCCAATTACTTATTGGTTGACACACACAGAGTATATATGTGTGTTTGCGTGCGTGCGTGCAATATAAAAATAGATATTTGTTTTCGTAGCATTTAACATAAAACCACCATGATGTACTATTTCCCCTCATATTTTCCCTTCATACACTAAACTTTCCCTGTAGACTTAATATCCCCTCTTTCTAAAAGCACAGAACTAGTTAAAGTCCTGGGAAACACCGTAAATCATGGCATTTGGGGAATTGGTCTTTTCGCTATCTCTTCTGACTTACCCTATTTAAATATTGTCGTCCTCCTAAGTCAGGATTTGTTTAACTTTTAACACGCATTGTAACACGTTGTCCCAGTGTTCTCCCTAAGAAGTAAATCCCGTGCTTTCAATAAAGACCTGAAATTCCATGGTTCTCGTTACTGTGGGAGGGTCGCTGATTTATTACATATATATGTCGCAGGGAAATGATGAAATTAGGAATTGATCAAGTCTCTAAGGGATATGATCAACTCCCGGAAGATGTTAAAATAACGGCTCTTGAAGGTCATTTTCCTGAAGAAAGTAAGTGATTTGATCAGATCCCTGAAATGTTTCAGTGAAATGATGAAATAGTATTTTCAAGAGTTTAAAAGTATTTATTTATTAAATATGGGGCATTATTATAAATATATGTGTGTGAAGTAAGTATACAACTATATTCATTGAAATACAAATTATTTATTCGAAACTAATTAAGAAAAGAATTATATACGTAGACTGGTACTTTTTTTTAAAAAAAAAGAGGATATTCGTAGAAAAATTTCAATTTTTTTTTTTTTTTCATGAATATATTTAGTAAAAAAAGGTTTATTCATTTTTTTTTGTTTCAACACGTTGTTGATTTGTGGCATTTCGAGTTACAAAATACGTCACTTTTTGAACAAGCACATCTTTTTGTTTTACATTGTAATTTGAATTTCCCACAGGAACACTTTTTAAATCCTTGACCTTCAAATAAGGAAGATTTTCCTGCACAGCTAGATTATTCTGCGGAACTGTTTCGGTAAATATTGTAGTAGCTATACATATATATATATATATATATATATATATATATATATATATATATATATATATATATATGATGAGCTTTTCTAGGTAGCCAATCTTTTATAATTCCAACTGAAGTACCAATTAGGTACAATTTTTTTTAAAATCTAACACAATCCCCTTATGCTTTACTTCCATCTAATAGACCTCTATCCATCTTAGATACATATACCGAAATTGTGAAATTCACTAACGCATCTTTTAATTTCTTCAAAGAAACTTTAATTTTTTCAGCTCATCTTTTCAGTTGTTTTGCAGCATTTTCCCTTTGATCTCTTTAATGCTCTCTTCCTTTTAGCATAAATAGCACAGATTATTCTCGATCCATTTCCTTCTTCTCCTACTGTATTCTCACATAATGCGTGCACCAGATTTTTACAAATGTCACATGAATGGACTCCAGTAGATTCTATTCTACAAAAACACAACATGGTTTATTGTCTCTGACTGCTGCTTACCTTTCTGATGAAAGTAATACTACAGATGTTTTAACTGTTGAAGCAGAAGTTGAAGTAGAGTTGTCAACTGGTTCGAATTGTTTTATTGTCGATGAAGGCATTGATTCAATTTCTGGTAGATCCTCTAAATTTATAGCCTTACTGGGGAATAAATCAGCTGTCGTTAGATGGTGCGACATTGAAGTGTTATTGCTAATTGATTTAACAATTAATAGATCACTTGAAGTTTAAATAGAGTAATCAATTAATTCTCAGATCCTGGGAGACAATTTGAGTCGGAAGGGCCGTTGTTGTACTCTAAGAAAGCTGTTAGTAATTCTCTTGGTATTAAAATAATGTCATGATCCTTCTGATTAAAGAGTAGATCCAAGTCCCCTTCAGTAACAAGTTTTTCAAGTAATTCTTTCGAAATACGACTAAATTGGAGTCCTGTTTTTGGTTCTGTTCCAAATAAAGCCTTATAAGGTGATCATTTAATGGTTCGATGTGAAGAGGAATTCTTTTGGCATTGAACAAAATGACAGCTTATAGCCCAATATTTTGTGTGATTGTCAATTAGCCAAACACATAACATACCTTCAACATCGTGATTTGATCGTTCAACGAATCCTTGACAAGCTGGATATCCATATCTACCATTTATAATTTTGCACGTTGGCCACGAGCTTTTTAATTCTTGTATGAGAGCAGCTGTAAACTCACAACCACTGCCGCTTTGTAATATATGAGGACAAACTACTTCCAAAAATATTTTTAACAGCTCAATTCTTACTTCAGAAGCGCTTTTTGAAGTCAACGATCGAAGAAAGCTGAAATTTGTCACACGTGGTTTTAATAGTTTAATACCCATTTGCAATTTCTATCTGGGGTTGATTGTAAGTCAACTAAATCAATTTGATCACGATGATTGAAGTCACTAGATACAATTGGGTAAACAATGATTCTTTTGTATGCACACAACTTTAAAAACTCCAATACAACTGAAGTAAATGTTAAGTATTTCGATTTCAAACTATACAGCATTTTATCTCTTCCTTCGTGGCTAGTTAATTGATGTGTTTCCCAATGTCTGATAAAAAAAACTTTCCGTTGGTGCTATTTTTACAATTGGGTTTCCGTATTCGAACTTTCTCTTCAAAATCAAAGATTTTTTTAGTAATTACTTCCATATAACATCGTATTATTTTCCATAGAAGTACTGTTTATGCGTTCGTTTTAGTTTAAATAGTGGTGCTAATTTAAATTGTTCAAAAATTGTTACAGCTTCCTCTTATCCTTTTGCGTCCATAAAGGGTTTCTTTTCTATCCAACTGATTCAAAAATGTCCTGATAGTTTCACTAAACTGTTTTTAATATGCAAATTTGGTCATGTTTTGATTTTCTTTTATATCTGAACTAATTTTTAATTAGGTAAATATTTTTAAAAAAACTCACAACCTTTCTCGTGTAATGTTTGGGCGCTGTGCGCACGGACGCTAGAAGGGAGAGGGGAGGTAAAGGGGAGCGGTACCAAGTGAAAAAAGAGCTGTGCGAGTCTTGTCTAGTTCATTTCATCATTTCATTGAAACAGTTAAGGATTTGATCAAATCGCTTACTTTCTTTAGGGAAATGACATTCAATGACCTTTACTTTAATATCTTCCATAAATTGATCCCTTAGGGATTTAATCAAATCCCTAATTTCAACATTTCCCTATGACATATATATGATGATGATTCGAAGGAAACATGGAGGCTTTTCGGGAAACAGTTTTTTATAGGTGCATTAAGACAGCTTTGGACAAAATCTTTTCTGCGAGGTAATCCAACACCAACTGTTCCCATTTTAATTGGATTATATATTTATTTTAATAGCAGCTAAATCGAATCATTTTTAGTTAAGGTTTCGATTGGAGAGTAAAGCGTGGGAAAATATGACCTAAGATCACAAAAGTAACTAAAATGGAATCAGAATCTGCTGTTTGGAGGATCTTTTCTGAAAAAGTATTAGCTGTTTAATTTCATACTCGAATGTGTACGGTGGGGGAAAAAATTTTAGATGAGATTTATAATTTTTCTTAGGTCATAAGTTATTTATCCTTACATTTAGCAATTTTAAGAGGGAGTCACTAGTGGAGATTTGCACCCTCATAAACTAAATCAATTTCCAATGTGTAAAAAATATTATATAACATCATATAGAAACACATATCACCCACAGTATGTAAAATTCAGATGGAATAATAAAAAACAAAATATGATAATAATAAACCAAATTATAACAATAAACAGAGCAATAATACTTTTAAAATATTAATTGATATGCATGAGACACCACACATACATAATATACACTATTATTTTTAAATCTAACTGGCTTCCAGGACAGCAGCTACGCGTTTCCTCCTCTGTACTTTCATAACATTAGATTTGTATTATTGCTATTTGTACTATTGATCTATTTGTCCTATACATCAGAAAATACTATCATACCAAACAATAACAAAATTGACATTAAAATATATGATATCATACAACTACTAAGACAATAAATGTTAATAAATAAATCTACTTTTGTGCCCCATCATAGTAAAATCTTATACTGTTCCATAAAAGTTACATGGAACATTTATTATTATTATATACCTTTTAATATAAAATAGTACATAATAGTAAAAGATACATATAACAATTTATACAGTATTAAACCAAACAATAGTCTGTTTTATATGTGTTATAGGAAGGCAGAGCTTATAGAACATTATAGGAAGAGGAATGTTAAAGGATCCCCAATACATTTTGTATTTGAATTCACTTCTCAAATACATTTCCAAAAGCTCTTTTTTGGCATCCTCATTTTTAGTATTTACTTTTTAATGACAATTAAAATCTGATGTCAAAAAAATATATATATCACACAAAAAGAGACAGAGATTGAATCTCTCATTCTATAACTTTCTTGTGTGTTTTTATTTGTTTCAAAATTTCTTCTCTTTCTCTTTAAGGCAGTGCTTCTCAAACTTTCAATACTGGCGCCCCCCTTTTCAATCACAATTTTTATCGCACCCCCCTTATACATTAATAATGTACTGAATGCAATAATAATGCCCTTTGGCGCTAAAGCTACAATACGCGATCTTAATTATAAACTATACAAATTAATAACATAAGTATTAAATTTTGTATACGTTACTTAAAAGCAAAAAAAAATTAAGTAATAGGATAATTATTATGTTATTTTTCCTTCCTCTAATTTTTAAATCGAAGGTATTGCAAAATGCGGTTCCTGCTTAGGAGACAAAATATAGATATCAACTAAATATAGAAAAAGAACTTAGAGGGTCAATTTCTAATCATAAGCATTCTTTATAAAAGCTTTGCTTTGCAAGACAAGCCCATGGAAGTCGTTAATACTTATTAAACTTATTCTTAATTTAGTATTAATTAATTAGTTATAAAATACTCTGTGCAGCACTGATACATTAAAAGTATACCGGCTGAGAAGTGCCCGCTCTTTCCACGAGTTCATTTATAAGGAAATAAAGCATAATTGATATAAAATAGCTGAATTGTAAAGAGAGTAAAGCCAAGTGCGCGACAATGTTTACAAAAACGTAAAATGATTGCTCAAATTTTCATTAGTTTTAAGCGAATTGTAATTTTAAGCCTCACATAA
Organism: Trichonephila clavipes; assembly: GCA_019973935.1. Lineage (NCBI taxonomy): Eukaryota > Metazoa > Arthropoda > Arachnida > Araneae > Nephilidae > Trichonephila > Trichonephila clavipes. Next base: position 66,631 of record BMAU01017768.1, read on the forward strand.
TTAGTATTTATAATTGATGTTAAAGAATGAACAATAATATAAAATTCCGATGAAGAATAATTGTATTATTTTTAATATTTCAAGCGAAAAGACTTCAACATGTTTTAACCCGGTAGCAGGCGCGCACTCGATACGGTCGAGTGGGGTTATTGAGTCACCCCAATCCTCTTTTTCTTTATAATTATTTTATTGTACACGATACAAATCGTGATTCCAGCGAATAATTTAATTAAGAGAAAGTAAAATTACCTACTTTCAAGGACTTTTCAATTTTTCTTTGGTAACAAATAAACAGTTTTGTCAGAATTAACGATATCGTTTTCTGTGTGTCCCGCGCGACCACTTCCGGGTAAAAAATGTATTCATTATGATAATATGTATGTTGCTGCTAAAAACAATTGTGTAAAACGTTTTTCGTTATGCTTTATATGTTTGAGATATGTTTATATGTATCATAAAACTCCTTTGCATGGAAAAAAGCGCAACAGAGAAAAATACATTACTTACAACTTTCTTAAATGAGAAACAAACATAAGAGAGGGGTCATAACTAACTGTACCAATAACTCAGGTCAAACAGATTATCAGCAAAAACAGATTACAGCTATAATGTGCAGTATTTCAAAAATAATCACAGTGATGAATTTTTTATGTTCCTAAATTTTTTCAATTCTGGGTCTGGGATTTGTTTTTTCTCTGAAAGAGCAGTATGTTAGGATTAAAAAGAAAACGTAATAAAAAATCTCTCATCACGGGATTACAGCAAATCAAATAAAAAAATTTTTTTATTTGGTTATAGGATCAAAGATAGCTAATTAGGTATTGAAGACGGTTTTATTTTTGATGACTTAATATCGCGCGCCTATAAATTATATCAGAGTCAAAGTGCATTTTTTATTATGTCTGAAAGTATTTTGTGTTTTGATTCATTCCAGTAAATTAATTATTTTTTAAATCTTTTATTTTCGATATCCTCGCGCCCCCCTTGGAAGGTTATCGCGCCCCCCAGGGGGGGCGCCCCATAGTTTGAGAAACACTGCTTTAAGGTATCCAAATACATTCGGAACCGTTATTTTAAAAAAGCGCATAAATGGATAGTTTTCATGATATTTAGTGTCTATCAGATTAGAATACATGCATAAAATTGTATTAAGGACATTTTGACAAAAAAAATTCATTTAAATATAATATTTTGGCAAAAAATTAACTTAGAATAACCTTTTTTCAAAATGTTCTCTTTTTGTGAAAAATGATTCTATTATAATAATATTTTGCCTCAATAATATCAGAGCCTCAAATGAGTCTCTTTTATCAAAAATATTACTTAATAGCAAATTATACTTAACATTTAATTGAAGGTCCAAAAAGTTAGCTGACTCATTATTATAATTAGTTTTTAATATTTTTAAATAGTGGGGATAATAATTAAAGCTAGGAACAAAGTCAACTACATTACGAAAAATAATTAAGTCATCTATGTATCTAAAAAAGTAACAAGATTCAAACCTAATACTTTCATTTTCATAAAAATGCAAGTAAATATTTGCTAAGCAGTTGTTAGCTGGTCCACCTTGTGGTAATCCTTTAATTTGCTGATAATGAGCGTTATTATGCAAAATATAAGTTTCTTTTAATACTAATTCAATAATAGAAATATATTTATCATATTTTATTACCTTATTCAAAAAAATATTTGCTTTATGTTATTTTAAGGATCTTAAACATGTCTTCTATATCAATGGAGTTAAATAAATCTTCAAAATCATAGGTATAAATAGAAATAATTTTTTTACCTTGCATATACTTAATAATGTCCATACTACTCTTAACTATAATAAAATTATATCAATTTTGTCTAATGTAGATTGAATAATATTTTGTAGCTTCTTGCCCGGATGTGTAACATAAGTTTTAAAACCATTCGTAATAGTTCTAAATTTAACAGAATTTTTATGAAATTTAGGAGTTATGAAAATATGTGGGAATTTAATATCCAAAATATGTAAATCTATTTTTTTATAAAAAGCAGTGATTCGATTAAAAATTTCTCTTTTGCTTGAATTAGATTTTTTAAAAGCAGAATTATTATGAAAATGTTTGTTTAGCATATTAATATAAAGCCACTTTCAAATATTTGAATAATTACCCGGTACTTTATCAACATAAACGAAAATAAAGTTCTTCTGTAGGTCTGCAATTTGGTGCTTAATATTGTAGTATATTATATCATTATCAGGTTTATAATTAATGTTCAGTAATTCATTTAACACTTTGCATTTAAATTCATTAAAAGCTACAATAGGAAGACTGTATTTAATATTTAATTTTGTAGTGAAGTTACTAACATCTTTAGAAATTTGATTTTTGATAGCATTGTTTTATTATTAGAGATCATTAATCTAAAACTAGTACCTTTGGGCATTATTTCTCTAAGAGTATTATCTTTAACAATATTTAAATTACCAGCTACCACATGCTTGGGAATTACAAACGATATTATTATTATTTTGCAAATCATTGATATCATTGTAATTAAAAATTGAGCTACCTATTTTTTTATTATATTTAAAAGCCTTCTTAATGCAAACGCTATTAATAGGCAGGCAATGAACACACACACGTGTGTGTGTGTGTGTGTGTGTGTGTGTGTGTGTGTGTGTGTGTGTGTGTGTGTGTGTGTGTGTGTGTGTGTGTGTGTGTGTGTGTGTGTGTGTGTGTGTGTGTGTGTGTGTGTGTGTGTGTGTGTGTGTGTGTGTGTGTGTGTGTGTGTGTGTGTGTGTGTGTGTGTGTGTGTGTGTGTGTGTGTGTGTGTGTGTGTGTGTGTGTGTGTGTGTGTGTGTGTGTGTGTGTGTGTGTGTGTGTGTGTGTGTGTGTGTGTGTGTGTGTGTGTGTGTGTGTGTGTGTGTGTGTGTGTGTGTGTGTGTGTGTGTGTGTGTGTGTGTGTGTGTTGTGTGTGTGTGTGTGTGTGTGTTACCGTTAAAGTGTGTAATCCGTTATTTCATAGAATAACTAGGTATTTCATCAAATAACTAGACTAGTCAGTTGAAGTATATAAAATTATTGAATTCTATAATTTAACACTAGGTATTCTAAAGAATAACGATTACTTGATCCTTAAAGTATGAAATACGGCATGCGAAAGTTCTTTGAACCGGTTCTAGTTTCTTTCGGAAGGATTTTTCCGATTAGGAACTAGAGATGGCCGAATAAAACATTTGTTTTCTACATACCACTTCAGTGTATGTCAGCGAAAATGAATTTCCATTGAAGAAGTTCCAAATATTGACACAACGCTTCGATCTGTTGTAACTTTTTAAAGTTGAGGTACTGGGCAAAAATTTAAAAAGTGCTTGTGTAAAAAAAAGTGTAATGGTAAAAGGAGTACTTGTTTCTAAAAATAATAAGCAGTACTGTCCAAAGTGTCATCACAGCAATCCTTGCTTTAATAAATAATGAAAAATAAAATAAAGGTATCTCATATAAAATTTTAATTAATATTCTCTTACATTTTTGGTTTAACATTTGACTTCATAACTTTTTCTAAGTAATTAATCTACAGTTATTATACTATTTTTGTTTTATTTTTGAGTAATACTTGTGGTCTGCCGTTATCTACCACAACAGGTCATTTGATCCGAGAGCATTTTTTGTTTTATAAGCTTATCGAGTCATGTTGCTTATCGTATTGTTGTTGGTAAGTTGCACATTTCTGCAAAGACTATTGCGTAAAGTAGTTCATTCAAAATAGCAGAGAATAATTTCAAGGAAAGTCTAAGTTCTAAGTCTTGCAGATGACCTCTCCAAGTTTTTTTCAATATCCTTGATTTAGATGGCATAAATGCCTGGATTTTGTGCAAGCAAACGACAGGAAAAAACATCTCAAGACAAGATTTTTTTACTCAAGCTAGCAGTAGAACTTGGCGCCGATTTTGGATAAGCCCGTGAACAACCAAAACAAAGAAAAAGTACGAAAGGATCGTTGCCTATGTCTACTACAGATGCTTATCAATGTAAGAGATGTCAAATAGGATACTGTAAAGAAAATAAAACCAACAAAATTTGCTCTAAATTTAAAAAATATGTTTGCGGAAAATGTACAATAGACTCACTTATATGTAAAAAATGCGATGAGCAATGAATGAAAAAATCTAATTTTTTGCTTTTGTAATAGAAATGTGGTCAATTTACTACTTTGTTTTATTATAATAAATTAAATTTTTGTTTTTATTTCCTTTCTAACATCCATGTTTCATACATTCAAGCATAAAACATAAAGTCGGGTCATTTGACTCGCTATGGTAGAAATAGGTATCTATTACGTGTTGGTATGATTAGTGTTATTTTATGCTCGAATATATACGGTGGGGAAAAATAAATGTTTAATGAGAAATAGAATTTTATTTTGGTTAAAAATTAATTATCCTTACGGTGAAACCATGTGCCGAAAGATAGCATTCATAAGACAAAACTATGCAAAGTATTATTTCAAAAAAAAGGAGATGTTCTTTCTTAAAAAAAAAAGGGGGATAGTTAGCATATAATTTCATTTTAACTTAATAATATCATATTTTATTATTAGTGTTAAAAATAAAAAGTATAATTCGTGCATATTACTTGAGTCAAGAAGTGTCTAATTATTCCTAACAAAATGCACTACATCATCTTTATAATTTTCAAACCAAAATAGCTTTTCTAGCAAACATTTAATTTGTATTATTCAATCACTTAAAAATAATGAATTTTTTACCTTAAAAATTGAAGAAAAAAATTAGGACTTGTAGTTTCCCGAACTCAAGTTTTAAATAAATGAGCATGAAAACCAATGTGCTTTTCTTATAAACTTTCAAACTTTCATGAACTTATCTTGATGAATTACAATACTATGTGAAATGAGTAATTTATGTTTGTGTGATAAAACAAGAACTGAAAACAAAAAAAATGAATTGAGAATAAATTCTTATAAGATAGCAAATTTTCTCTTTTTCTTTTTTTTGAATCTCTGTTAATTCAATTTGAAAAAAAAATAAATAAACATTTTCACGATTTTGAAAAAGTTTATAAACTAAGGGTAGCTTATATATTTTGGTAATTAGTAGTTTACTCTCATCTTATACCAATGGTCCCATAATTAATTATAAGTTGTGTTTAAAATTATGCAGTTTTATTCTTGAGAAAATATTCAGTTTTCAAAAATACTCCAACTCAAAAATATTAGTTTAAATCACTTTAAGATTGAAAATTAGCATTAAAATATACTGGGAAAATGTATTCCCCTTCACTGCATTATTTTCTATGAAAATTTCATTTAACATATTTGGCATACAATATTTTTCTAATCAAATAATTTATTTTAATCTCATCCTGGTTAATTAACTATTAAATGTATATTAAGATTATATAGTAATTTAAGATATATTTTAACTGATAATAAATCCTTTGTATAAAAACAGTATTAAAAACTATTTAGCTTTTTGTTTTAAAATGCAGTTCCACTTAAAAATTCATGAAAATTTTAGCAAATTTCTAAGCTAGTTTTAAAAAAGGAAGCTGTTTGTCTTGAAGCAAATAAAAAAACTGTCTCTCTTTTTTTTTCTAATTTACCTTCGAACTGGGATAATGCTTTAGTTTTTGATGCAGTTTTGATGTATTGTTTTATAGCCTAATTTTTTTTCAGGAAAGAGCTGATGTTGAATGGAAATTTGCTCGAACTACATTGTTCATGAATTATTTCGAAGAAGGTGGCACGGTACCCCCGCCATTTAACATCTTTCCCACTTTCAAGCATTTGTTAAGACTTTTTGGAAAGAAACGTTCTTTCAACGACATGTCCATCAAAGTAAGTATCTTCTATAGTTATTTTAAAATTACTTAAACAAATTAATGTCAGTTTCTGTTAAGGTATCCGAACACATTTAGAGTACTTTTTGACAAAATAACATATTTAAACATATAAAGGCTTTTTTAGGATTCAATACCAATAAATACTAATATTTAATCAACAATATTTAAAATAAATTGCTGGAATTTCATAAAAATCACAATTATATGGGAAATTTTAGCAATATTTTTGTAAAACTTCAAAGCAATTAGAGAAAAAAGTAATAAACTTATATTAGTAAAAGAATTACCAAAGCAATCTAGAGGCCTTTATCTAGAGAATGTACTAAAATTTTTTAATGTTTTATTAAAATTTGAAACTTTTAGAGATGATTGAGAAAACGTTATAAGAAAAATAACGCCTTTATGAGACCATTATTTAAGTAACATGCCCTAACTCAAATAATATTCATTCTATAAGATATATTTTAGTACATTCTCTAGAAAATAGCATAAATATCAGGTGAAAAAAATTTTATAGAAATACATTTGTAATATTTTGTGTGATCAGACTCGCCACGATAGATTTCGAAGAATTTAAATACCCACTTCTGGTAGATCAAAGACCCACTTCTGGTTTTTCTAAATTAATAAAATTGATTGTAACTTGGCCTCTAAGAAGCATAGAATCAAAACAAAGTATGTTTTGTAAAGCCAAAATATAGATGTATTAAATAAAATAGAAAACAAAAATATCGGTCTTTTCCGAATTTTGTCATTTTCAACGTGTTCGGATACCTTAAAGCTAACGGAAAATATCTTAATTCAAAATGAATCAATGTTTAGGCATTTATAGGTGAAGGAGTTAGTGCACTAGTATTAAAAAAGAATTAAATAAACTTTACCAAATGCTAAATTTTTGTTTTAATAATAATTATTTACTCTCAGAGTTATATAGGATTTAAATTGCTCAAAAGTTATTTTTCCCAGGGCTTCGAACCATAATTTTTTTCGTTCCGGTTCAACTAAAAATATATACAGAGGGTGATCGGTTAACGAACACTTTCACGAAAGATTTTTGTGTTCGGATAACGAACACATATATTCGAATAACGAATACTTTAAAGAAAGATTTTTTGTGTTTGGACAACGAACACATAATGGGAGGTGATCAGGGAGACACCCCTAAATTATGGATGAAATTTTGACAACTGCTAGAGATCTGGAATTGGAGGTGAACGAGAGAATGTCAAAGAAGAGCTCATAATGGGACATGAAGATGAACTGAAGATAGAAGAACTCCAAGAAATTTTGAAAGAAGAACACCAAGAAACACAACGAAATATGTCTCCTTCTGAACAAGAGGAAGACGAAAGAGGACCAATGCCGACATCTGCCATTAAAGATCTTTTGAAAAAGTGAGAGGCTGTCAGAGCAATGATCTTAGAATGGCACCTAAACCAAGCTGATGTCAGTAGGGTTGGGGATCTTTACAACGACAATGCTATTAATTACTTCCAGAAAATCCTGAAAAAGAGAGAAAAGCAATCGACATTGGACATGTTCTTCAACGTCCCATAAGCAAAAAAATGAAAAAGAACTGATTAATATGCAAGACTATATGTATGTATTATTTTTTTAAAAACTTACTAGGAAATTATACATTTTTTAAAATTTAATTTTTAGGGTCTCCAGAACAAATTAATCGATTTCACATAGAAGTCTATGGTGAATCGATGATCCGTTAACGAACAATTCGGATAGCGAACATAGTCTTGGAACAGATTATATTCGTTAACCGATCACCCACTGTATATTGGTTCAGTTCCGGTTTTCGGCTCAGTTCCGAATGAGATATGTATGTATATTCTTATGTATATTATGTATATTCTTATGTGTACTGAAAATACATAATTCTTTCATAAACAAAAGATGTAATTTTATCAAAATGTAGAAAATAACAAGTAGTTTTATGCGAAACTGAAAGAGAAAAGTACTAGTGAAATTAAAAACAGGAAATACAGAGAATATATTCACATGTAATGATGATAATTATATGGTTGACGTTAAATTAGAAAATATTGATGTTAGTTACAATAACAAAGTGACTAAATATATATCGAACCGAAATAAACCGATATTTTTTTTCGGTTCAGTTCCAGTTTTCATTCCGACCAAAATGACGATTTTTTTCCGGTTTTCGGTTCAGTTCCGGTTTGAAACCCTGATTTTTCTAAAGATTGTTTTAAGATTTATGAAAATATAAGAATAATTTTTTCTCTTAATCAGCTTAAGTTTATTATACATATATTGTAAGTTTATATTAATTAGCATTTAAATTCTATATTGTTTAATATATATAATATAAATGTTTTCTTATAAAACTTAATTTTAAATTGCAGTATATCACACTTCTAGGCCTTTAAATCATTAAATGCTTAAAATGTACAAAATTACCAGAAGAACTGATATAAATGGACCATGAAAAAATTTATAAAACTAGGAATGAGAGAATTCAGTTCATACATCTTAAATAAATTAATTTCGAAATTAAGAACCTTCTATCTATAGTATTTTATTCGATAACATTTCTATGTGAGTGAATAAAAAGAAACAAGTATTGTGTGAACAAATAGTTATCGTTAATTTAGTTACTATTTTTAAGTATTTTAGTTACTATTTTTAAACTACTTTATTTTTCTTGCAGAGGAGGGAAACGAAAATGAAAGAAAGAGATTCAATTTACCAGGTAAAATTAAAATTAAATATCAGCAATTTTCACAAACTGAAGAATATACAATACTATTTTTCCCTGAAGCGACTTATAAAATGGCTAAAAAAGTTTAAATAAAAATTCGCAGAATTGTTCTGTGTTGATTTCAAAAAGAATAAAAACCCACTCAAACTATTCTCGAAATAATCCGAGATTTTTGGGAAGAAATGATTACTAACACCATCCTCGGTTTGTAAGCGTCTATTCTAATGTTTCCTTTAACCCTTTAGTGGGCCTTGGGAAGATTACTTCCCCTCTACACGATCTTACAACATACACCTATGAGAAGCGCAAAACTTCATTATAATATATTGGCCTTGGCGATGGGAATACTAATTTCTCTCCGCTTCAGTTTTGTGATACTGCTCATAATCCAACGATTATGACATCTGTAAATCAGACAAAAAAAAAGATGGCACTAAAAAAGAAGTACCTTGTCCAAAAGCTGTCGCTGTATATAACGATATCATGGGAGGGATTAATCGCTTTTATCAAAGAAAAGAAAAATACCAAATAAGAAGAAGATCTTTAAAATGGTGACACCGTGTTTATCTTTTATTTTCTTATTGACCTTGTCATCATAAATAATTTCATTCTGTGGCAAATGAACAGAAGAAACAGAAGTTTTTAGACCAGCTAACATTCCGTGCAGCATTAGTTCGTCAGCTAATAGACGGATATTCCTCAAGATAAGGGAAAGGACGTCCTGCTAGCTTCCAAGTGATGCGACGCTATTTTAAACTTATTTAATTTCTAAAACTTTGAACCCAGTTTCTTAATTTCACATCGCATCATGTCTATAAGTTAAGTTAACTAATTCTAAAATTAAAAGACTCATCTCACACTAAATCAAACACTCTGATCGTATAGTTTTAAAACATTATTAAATTTATTTTAAGCACAAGTATATGGAAATTTACTTTACTACAAGAAGATCAAAATTTTTAACTTAGCTTGAGATAGGGAAGGAGCTGGGGAAAGGACATGGTTGATGCCCGGAATCTCCGGAGTTTTTTGATTATCTGCAGCTCTGGGATAGGCTCTCTGTCTCTAAAATCGGGGTGCGTCCCGATTTTATTCGGTGACATTTCACATCGAAATCCTAGGGAGGACTCTTTGTCTTGTCCAGTGTAATTTTCTCTGATTGGTCCAGAGGCCAGCGCAGTGTTACACCACCTCACAATTTATGGGTTTAGTGAACTTTCTTAACGCGGGAACTTTCTTGACACACCCCACCAAAAGGAATTTCACCACATCCGGTCTGGGGACTCGCATACAAATTCCAAGCCGTCTCAGGGGCGAATTCTAAAATAGGAAATTCTGGCCTCCCATCACAAGCAAAGAAGTGTGTAGTTCTGGATGATGTGCGCTTAGCACTGGTGTAGCTAGACCTAAGTGGGCCATGTATCAAAAAATTGTTGGGGGCGACCCTTTTGATCCCCTTTAAAATTTCATGATTTTTTCCAATATATGTAGGGGTCCCTGAGCTTGGGGGTTCCGTATCATTGATACGGATGATGCAGTGGTAGCTGCGCCCCTGGCGTATAACGAATGTGGGAAATCATATGCCAAAGAGGGTTTCCAACTATAGACGATGTAGGACAGGGGTAGCGAACCTTTATGGATCAACGTGCCGTTTTTTCTAAAGAAATGTTTAATAAAGTATAGACGTGCCGTCAAGTAATTTTTACTTGTGATTTTTGGTAAAATAATAAAACTAAATGCTATAACTCAAAAATCTTTTTTTCACTACGAAAAATACATTATGCACTGTATAGAAGTAAATGTTTTAGTTATACGTGTAATTAAAATTATAAGGTAACATTAGAGTGGGGGACTTTTGATGTTGCAGTTTAGATGGCAAATAACTTATAATCGAGTAGTACTTTTGATGTTGCAGATTAGATGGCAAATAACTTATAATCGGAATGCAGGATGTTTAGTAGAATGCATACTGAATTGAAGTTATCCGTTAAACGGCATCTAAGCTAGGCTTTAATGTTATTCATCTCTGAAAATAATGACTCGCAGGCCTATGTAGATGAAAATGTGGTTATAATATCATGATTACGGAAACAAATTCTTCTATAAGTTTTTCTTCATCTGGTTTCTCATGTGTATCTGAATCGTTGATACTTTTTTGAAGTTTGGGAAGTACTTGTAATTTCTAATATCGTTTATAAAAACATGCAGTTTAGTGTCAAAAGCACCAATGAGATCCCTCATGTGGATTACTTCATAGCAAACTTTGTTGTTTTGGACTAAAATGCAAACTATTCTGATCGGTGTCATACCCAAAATATTGTGTCGCGTGCCGTTAATGGCACGCGTGCCACTGGCTCGCCTTCCCTGATGTAGGAGATGTAGCAAAAAGGGACAAGAAAAGAGGACCAAGTGTGCAGAATGTGATGTTCCATTGTGCATTGCAACAAGTTTCTCTCATCTTTCATGGCATATAACCACCAATAAATTTAATTTTCTATATGACAGTGAATAGTTCCTTGGGAAGTATTCTTTCCACCCCTAAAATTTAAATGTAAACATAAAATTCGGCAAAATAAAATATTAAAATTTTCTTAAATACTATTGTTTAATTGTTAATAAAACATAAGAAAACTGTGAGAAATTTTTAAAAAATAAATGGCCCACGAAGGGTTAAATTAACACATCAAATTTTATCTTTGTGCTTTTCATAGACTTTTTATTCTATAAAAAAAGTGCGAAATTTCAATTTGAAATTCAGAAAATGCAAAATTATTACCAGAAAATTATGAAAATTTCTGGGTAAGCACACTTTATCCAGTATCGCAAATGATGAGAAATGTCTGGCACGCGTTCAGTAGAATATAAGGGAAGGAATATAGAGTACAGGAAATACCCGTGATGTTATCTTTGCCAGTGAAATCATTGCGAAATTTTTTCTGTCTCAGAGGGCACGTGAATAGTAGAAAACGTCACGCCACCGCCAACGAAAACGATTTTACAAGAGGCATGGTGACTGAACTGAGAAAGAAAGGTTAATCCAAGTATGGAAACAAGGAAATGTGGCAAGTTTCAGGGATCCCCGCGTGGCCAGGACGTCGTCAACATGTGTAGATCGGTGTATTTACCAAAAAACGGGAAGGCCTCCAAATCAATTCTGCCATTATTTTGCAGCATTTCGAGAGCACCCCTGATGTTTCTATATCGACCAGAACTATTAATCGTGGATTGGTTGCTAGTGGCCTGTATTCATGGTGTCTACTTTTGTTTCAAATTAAAGTCGTCGTGTACAAGTATTACGCCAACGTGGTAACTCCAATGCACGTTCCATCACGCGACTACTTGTCATCCCGTTTAGGAGTGCTATCGAGTACAATAGCAGGTAGCCATCCATCCGGTATAGTGGTGTTGCACCCTCTAGCGCCCACTGTGTGAAGTAACCTGTTGTAAACAAAGGACTCAGAAAAGAACTGTCGAAAGAAACAGAACTGAAACGAGACGTACTGAAGCGAGCGAGCAGAATGTGTTACGTAGCGGTTTTTGTAGAAAATAGTATTTAGTTTAGAAATTATATTGTGTAAATAAACGTTAGAATTGTTTACCAAAAGAAATCTCTTTGCTGTCAACCATGAGAGACTCTCATTTAATTAAAAACGATCACATGGATCTAATAAGAACACCACAAGTGGCTAGTGAGGCTGACTGCTCCGCCATAGGGTCTGGGTTCGAATCCCGGAGAAGACATGGATGATTGTAAATGATAGTTCCCGTGCGGCAGGGGGACACTAAATATTCGTTGAACCCCAGCCTCAGGATGTACTTCCTCAAAATTAGGTTAGAACCAAGCCAAATCGTACTGTCACCTGAATGGTGTTCAAAGCTGCGGCTAATGACAGACGTAAAGCTATCTCCTTGCCATGATGAATTTCGTGGGCCTTGATCTGACACCGTCAATCATTTTTCATCAGAAACAAAAACAGCATGTTTGCAGGTTGTCACGTCTGGTTCACATTCAAGGCTGTATGACGCCCCAACGATAGGAGGGTGATGTTGCGTAGAATGAAACTCTCCGTCCTTCGGGAAAAGTGAGGTCCCAAAGCCCTTTACCAGTGGGTTAGCACTCAAAAGCAGGATAAAACACCACACTTTTCAGTTAGCGTTCTCTGCAAGGTATACAGATGTTTCCTGGGTCACCATTTCCCCCTGATCTCTCTCACAAATCGATCAAGCCTAGGACATTATTTGCATACCCTGTGTACACAAGACTAACTGTGGCAAATGTTTGACAGGGAACGAAACGTCATTCTTACTCAATTCGAATTGTTTTAAAATGTATTTTAAATTATCTCAGTTTGAATGTATTTATTAAATTAATAGAAGTTTTCAACGTAATTTTACAAAAAATTGCTTGCTTTTTGAATTATATTTATCATTTCTTTAAGCAATTGTACCTTGTTTCTTAAGATTTAAAAATATAGTTAGAACTGGGGTTTTTTAATTTATTAGTTTCTTTCAAATGCTTTGAGAGAGAAGTTTTTTTGTTGAAATATAAATAGTAAATCAACAAAGAATGTTTGTAATCTTAAGAATCTATGAGTTTTTCGAAAGTAAAAAAACAATAAAATGTACCGAATATATATATATATATATATATATATATATATATATATATATATATATATATATATATATATATATATATATATATATATATTCGAATAATAGTAAAATTATATAAAAATCAGTTATATAATGATACTGAGCAATTCATATACAAAATAGCTATTAAGTATAGTATGCCTATAGAGGCATTCACAGAATTCAAAGATAATATTACACAGCAGCTTAATAAATATAACTTTGGTACAGATAATAAAATATTTTTTAATGATATTAAAAATCAGATTAAAAAATTACAAAATAATTTCATTATAGTTTATGTTGATAAAGTGCCAGGTAATTTTGCCTTCATATGTAAATACTATTATAATTTAATGATCAACAGATATTTTGATAATAATACAGCTTTTATTAAGTCATCATTTTCTGATAGAGAAATAAATAATCGAATTTTGGCTTTTCATAAACAATTAAGAATTCAAATTAAAAATAGTTTTAAATTTCCACATATATTTCTTACTCCCAAATTTAAGACAGTTACAAATGGATTTAATACATATATCAGCAAAACAGGCAAAATTCTCCATGAGAGAGAGAGAGAAATATTACATGATACAATAAATAATCTTAAATCCACAGTCATACTCAAAAATAGTAAATCACTTATTGAACAAATGAAAGATAAAAAGATTTATTCAGTCTATAGTTTAGATTTTGAAGATCTTTTTAACTCTATTAATATTGATGATATGATTAATATACTTGTAAATTTGCATAAAGATAATTTATTTAATAATGTTAATTATGATAGATTTAGTTCACTACTTAGGTTTGTACTTAAAGAGAACTGTATATCTCATAAAGGTAACTATTATCTGCAGATTAAAAGTTTGCCACAAGGTGGCCCTACGAGCAACTGTCTTGCCAATTTATACTTACATTATTTTGAAAGTAGTTACATTAATAATTCTAAATATTATATTTATCGTTATATAGATGACATAATCATTTTTGGCAAGCAAGTCAATTTTATACCTTATACTCTAATTTTTATCCACAATATCTTAATTTAATACAGACAAATAGTAACAACAATGAAGCAAATTTTCTTGACATACATATCAAAAGAATAGATAATGTAATAGTTTCTAATATTTATGATAAAAGAGAAGATTTTAATTTCAATATTATAAAAGTTCCGCAATGGGAGAGTAATGTACATATTTCTATATTCAGAAATATTGTTATTAATTATATACAACGCAATAAATTTCTGGTGTCAAAAAAATCAGAGATAATAAATAACTGTAAACATTTTACTAAATATTGCTTAAATCAGAAATACCCAATTAATTTTATTAATAGTTATATGAATAAAGCCATTCAAAATTGTAAGGATTATAAATTCTTAGATTAATAATAGTTTATTACTATAAATTTACATATTTCATAGTTATAGTTACCTCCATATTCTAATATTAGTCAAAATTATAGGTATTATTATTTAATTCATATATAGTCTAGTGTCACTATAGTTAGAGTAATTTGTAACTCTCTTACTAATTTTTGTTTCTATTCTTTTTATACTTTTGTTAAGTGCTACATTTCAGCCATTCACATACTTTGAATCTGCATTAGAGTCCAGAATCTGGCAAAAACATTTTTTATTGCACTCAGATTTAGCGCGGGCTCTGCATTTTCAAGTGCAATTTTTAGGTAAGTTACCTCTATCTTGTAATGGATTTAGATATTCCTATCCATTACTTTCAATAGGTTTTTGCTCAGTATTATTTACATAAAGGGAGAAGGTTGGCTGGCCAAAAAACATGTTCAACCCCACTTTTATATAAATTATTTTGCATATTAGCTGTCCTAAGTCAGCAATGTTTATAATACTGCAGCATCCATTTTATAATTTTTAATCAAGTGTCCTTCATTGTATGATATTTTTACTGTCTATGTGTTTTTTTCGAATGTGATTGATGAATGATTATCTCTTGTTTGTAGAGAATTAGACTCTATACATATATATATATATATATATATATAATAAATTTCAACTAAAGTTTGCTTTTAAGAGAAGTCATTTTCTATAGAAATGTTCAATGAATCATTTTGTATTCTTAGAGTGTAATGTGTAACCTTGTATGGAGATATGTAACAGCTCAACAAAAAGAAACTGAAAGTCATCCAGTGACTGAAGACAACATCAATGAATTAAGACAAGATGTATATTCCTTCCGCCATGACCTCATGCGAGTCTTTAAAAATAATGGAATGAACACAAGAGATATAGAAAAGGATAAAGTAGATGGTAAGGCAATAATGCTAATTTTATTTCATTAAGAATTTTTCAGAGTAGGAAAGATAAATAACTTTTAGCGAACTTATTGATACTAGTTAGAACTCTTTTTCTGGAAGGAAATTTAATTAGTATTTGTTCAAATTTCTGTTTGTAAATTTATGAGCTATAAGAGGATAAATATAATAAGCATTAAATAAAGTACATTTGGTTAGTCAAAAAAAATTTCCCAAGAGGAAATTTATAAAAAAAAAAATTTAAAATTTCCTCGACTCGAATCCATACTTGTTTAAGCATAAGAATTTTTTTTTTTTTTGCTAAATTTGTTAAGTAGGTGATCATTAACAAATTAAATTTTTTTCTCAAGCAAATTGCTACTAATAATTTGTTTTAAACATTTCCGTAATTTTATTTAAAAAGTAACAAATATTACTCACTTTTAAAATACAATTTATAAAATAATAATAATAATTGCAAATACGATTAGAGAATAGCAATAAATGGGGTTTTCGTAGTGTTTAAGCAATGAAATGAACAATATTTAAAACAAGTAGTATTTAGACCTACTCTATTTAAAGTATCTCACCCTAAGGTATCTCATACCCTCTATACCCGAAGGTATCTCATACACATTGACTTCACAAAACAAAGCATGTCCAGTGTATTTTGATTTGTTTACTGATTTATGAAAAAAACCCTGAAAGATAACCCTAAAGATAAATTTACAGCTATTTTTTATATCATTGAATGTAATTGCTCCAGAGATTTAATTGTTTGACGAGAGAAAATTGCATATACTTTGCTTTCCGTTTTTAATTCTACATACAAAAGTAAAAAAAAAAATTTTCCTCATATGAAAAATGTTTCGAGTTCGCAAAGAAATTTTTTAGCAACTGAATGCTCAGAAAGGTGTGCCAAATTAAAAGTCATACATTATACCCCTGTTTTTGTGATATGAACGGATAGCGGTGCAAGCACTAGAGATTCACATTAAAAGTTTTATTTAAGTATAATGAAGATAAATGCTTATATTTTATGTTTTCTATTTCTTATTTTAATAAATGTGTTTAAAAATACGTAGTATATGAACATTTTTTTAAATATTTTAATTGAATAGTTATATTTTATGCTGCTAATTTTTATGCTAAATATATTTAAATGATGCAAAATTAGTATATAATATAACTGTAAATATCTATATTGTTGACCTCTATTCCTATCTCTGCAAGTATTATCACGGGAATCGAATGGTTTCAGAAATATCCTACTATGTGGCACGCTGAATCATATTGGTAGATTAGTTTGGCACGCCCCACAGCTGAAAGGTTGCCGATCCTTGATCTATCACATCTAATCTACCATCTGGGATATGTGGCATTCAGTTGGTGTAGGGAGGGCTTAAGTATGGTAGGCTCCATCATACACAAGCCACATGTCCCTGTATCTGATGAGTAAATCAAACAAAATATTGTAAGCACTTTCTACATAAAGACACGGTATCCTTCATCGATTAGGTGTTCTGTAAGAGATATATAAATTTCATCAGCCAAACTCTAGTGGTACCTCCCCAGATATTCATTAAAATCTCTACTAATGTTTACAAGAGGTAATGACAGGAGAATTACTTTCAGAGCCAAACGTGGATATTACGAATGTTGAAAATGTCTTCTCGAATAAACGAGGTTTCTTAATTGAAAACAGTGGCAAATGATAACTTATTATTAATTGTTCTCTCTGGAGCATTCACCCCAAAAATTCTAACCGTCAATGTTAGTCCTGTTTTTAAATATTGAAAAATGAAAATTCCTAGAAATTAACCTAATTTATTTAAAACTTAAAAACCTTGGATACCTGTGCAGATTGTAACTACGTCACTTTAAGCCAAATTTAATAATAGATTTTATAATGATGTTCCTACGACTCGACTCTTTTCCACGTGAATCACTGTTATCAAGGTGCCGCATATATTTTATACATATAATATAAAAGAGTTAATTTGTTCTCAAGATATTTTTGTCGTCAATAAATGTTTTAATTTATAGATGAGTAGTGTTTCTAATTCTACATGAGTTTGGAAATTAATACTTTGGGAGATCCGGCATTTGATTAAAAAGAAATTATCTTTAGCTCTTATTTGTTTACATGGATCACCCTCAAATCTAAACTTCCCATCACGAAATCATGCAAGCTACTTTTTATTGTTGAATGACTCACGGAATATTCACCCAAAATCGAACTAATCAATTCCATAGGTTGAGCTGTATTGTTTTATTTGAAAACAGAAATGGCCAAGTGCTGCTTATCGACATCCATCTCTTGCAAAATTGATACACACGAAATGAAAGTTTGTAAGCGACTGAAATTGATGTCAAACTATCAACAATGACTAATCTACATGCAGGGACGTCTAAAGGCATGGGCCAACTGTTCTCGTTCTCGACTAAGCCCCAATAATATCATGGTTCAAATAATTTTAATGGTCGAATGCTATTCCCGGATATATTCTCCAAAAAACTGGGAATTTTGAACAATATGCCAACTGACAACAGTGGCAAGACAGCATTATTATGTGATGATCGCAAAGTATAGGCCTGCCACCATTCACCACTCTTTTAGTCGAAAGACGGTAGTCGGTAGGACAGGTTTGAGAGATAGTGAGTCATGCATATTTGTTTCAGGTTACCATTTGTACAAGTATTTGACAACGTATGCTATACACTCTGTCTACTTTTAAGGCTTACAGGTAGGGTCTGTTTTGTGCATAAGGGCCCAGAATCTCAAGAAGTCTTAAGACGTCCCTGGCTACATGTATTTAAAATGGTGGCCAAATTGGATGCGTTCATTATATTTTTTTAAAGCAAGAGCTGAGTTTCTACTTGTACACTTAGTAGGTTATCAAAACTTCAGACAATCTCCTTAACAAATGTTTGCGTGAAATTTTATAAATGCATGTAGGCTAAATAAATACGATTTAGATACTCTAATAATTTTTTTTTTCATAACGTAATTACATTCTGTATTACATAAACAATTATATTTACATTTTACCTTTGTTTTATGGGTACCGTTAATTCCTCTTTTTTTTAATTATTATTGAGATAAATTTTAAAAGTATGTGATATATATATATATATATATATATATATATATATATATATATATATATAAAACTTTATTTTCAGAACTAAGTTTTTTACAAGCATACTTTTACTGCATCTCAGCTTATCCTAAAAATGAAATAATTTCAGTTGAAAGCAATGTCCTGTTATAATACATTTCATCCTCTATTTTAATTTTGGCTCTAGAACTACACGAGAGATACTGAGAACGGACCAGGTAATTTTAAATCTCCACCAAGTGACACAAGGATGTGACCACAGAATTCATTCTCTGTTCTCTTAACTAACACGCCATAAAGATATTAAGCCAGTGTTTCTCAAACTGTGGGGCGCGCCCCCTGGGGGCACGAGCATATCGAAAATAAAAGATTAAAAAAATTTATTTACTGGAATGAAGTTAAACAAAATACTTTCTGACATAATAAAAAAAAAATACACATTTACCCTGATATAATTTATATATCTGTGATATTACGTCATAAAAAATAAACGCTTCTACTTCAAAACCTCATTTTAGCTATCTTTGATACTCTAACCAAATAAAAAACCTTTTATTTGATTTGCTGTAATCCCATGATGAGAGATTTTTTTATTACGGTTTCTTTTCAAACCAAAATGAGAAAAAACAAAACCCAGACCCATAATCAAAAAAAAATTTTAGGAAGATAAAAAATTCATCACTGTTATATTATTGTCATCAGCTGTAGGCAGCAGAATGTATTTTCTGCGGTTTGACCTTCGAACTTACTTGTACGGTTAGTTACGTCTCTGCTCTTATGTTTTTGTTTTTTCATTTAGGGAAGTTGTAAATAAACTATTTCTGCTGCGATTTTTTCCTTGTAAAATATTTTTATGATTTTTGGAAAAGCACAGAGAGCACTTTGAAGGATTACTTGGCCAAGATTTATTTCTATGAGTTATTCCCAAACATATAAAGCATAATGAAAAACGTTTTTCATAATTTTTTTTGAACATCCATATTGTAATAAATACACTTTTAATCCGGAGCTGTCACGCCGAGCACAGAGTGCACGAAATCGGTAATTCTGGCAAAACTGTTTAATTGTTACCAATGGCTCTGACACACACTATTCTTCTGTTTGACAGTCTTAACGTGTGAACTAAAATATATTTGTCACATATCTCCCTCTTTTTGGGAGTGACAAACGCTTTTTTACAATCTTAAGGTACTTGTTTTGACTGAGTTCCCGGTGTGATAACTTTTTTCCGAAATATTTTCTGTGTCCTTGAAAGTAGGTGAGTATATTTTCTCTTAATTAAATTATTCACTGGAATTACGATTTTCATTGTGTACTATAAAAATAATTATAAAAAAAGGATTGGGGTGACTCAATAACCCCACTCGACCATTAGTATGGAGTGCGTGCCTGCTCCAGGGTTAAAACATGTTGATGTCTTTTCACTTTAAATATTAAAAATAATACAATTATTTTTCATCGGAATTTTATATATTATTGTTCATTATTTAACATCAATTCTAAATGTTAATTCTGTGAGGCTTAAAATTGCAGTTCGCTAAAAACTAATTATAATTTGAGCAATGATTTAAAAAAATCATTTTACATTTTTGTAAACATTGTCGCGCACTTAGCTTTATTCTGCTTACAATTCAGCGATTATTTCAATAATGTTTTATTTTCTTATAAATGAACTCGTGGAAAGAGCCGGTATACTTTTAATGTATCAGTGCTGCACAGAGTATTTTATAACTAATTAATTAATACTAAATTAAGAATAAGTTTAATAAGTATTAGCGACTTCCATGGGCTTGTTTTACAGAGCAAATTTTTCAAAGGAATGCTTATATATATGATTAGAAATTGACCCACTGAGTTCTTTCTAAAAAAAAGCTGATATCTATATTTTGTCTTCTAAGCAGCCACCGCATTTTGCAATATGTTCCAATTTAAAAATTAGAGAAGGGAAAAATAACATAATAATTATCCTATTACTTAATTTTTTTTTTTTTTTTTTTTTTGCTTAAAAGCCACACATACAAAATTTAATACTTATGTCATGAATTTGTACAGTTTATAATTAAGATTATTGCGTTAGCGTAAAAAAAAAGTGCATTATTATTGCATTCAGTACATTATTAATGTATAAGGGGGCGCGATAAAAATTGTGATTGAAAAGGGGGGCGCCAGTATTGAAAGTTTGAGAAGCACTGTATTAAGCTCAATTGAATTTAATGTGAAATAACTCCTAATTTCCTATGACGATGTTTGGATTTTAATGCAACCAAAGAGAATTGAGCAACAGCAGTTATAAAGTTGACAGCCTTATCCGTGAAACTACCGCAGCTCTTTAAAATATAGAGCAAATGAAAATGAACAAAATATTTTGAGTATTTGTCAATATTTGTAAATTTTTAAAAAATCAGTTAAATCGCGTAGTAAATGAAACTTCCTTATATCCTCCTTGTCAAATTTTTGTAGAAATTAGAATGAAATAAAAATTATTGAAACTCAATAGCATATTAAACTAATGTATTTTTACGCTTTTAAATTAAAAAAGATAGTTATTTTAATTAAAATATTTTAATTTTTTTTCTAGTGACTGGTAAAAGGATTCAAATTAGAAAACGTCGACTTATAAAAGATTTCAGTATTGGACTAATGGAAGTTTGTACAGATGAAGCAGCACCTGAAGTAACAAGTAATAAAAGTATGTTAGCAAGATTAGTGGGTTTATCGAGTAACGAAACTCGAAGTTCTCAACGGTGGAGAGATCTTATACAGGCAGCCAAAAAATCAAAAATTATTGGGAACAAAGACGCTGAAAGTGGTCGCTTTGGAAGCATTAAGAAAACCAAAAGCGAGAATGATGTTGATCAACAAGCAGATGTGAGTTATAATGAATTTCAGAACAGCGGATTAAAAGAAACAGAAAACCAAAATTCTGAAAGTAATTTGTATCCGAAAATACCTGAGGAAGATTTAATTATTTCAGCGCAACACAATCAATCACTGGCAGTAACAACTCAGCCAACTTATAAAACTAAGACCCTGATGCAAAACAACGGAAATATACAAGATAAACAAGATTCACAGAGTATTTTGGTAAAACTCTCAGCAGAATCTTTGATAAAAACACCACTCCCAAAACCAAAGGAGATAAAATACCAGGTTCCACAACCCAAAGAAAGAATTTCACCAGATTCTACTGGTGGTGATGCAAGAAATATATCAAGCAATTCATCAATTCTTTTAATGCCGAATTCAACAAATGGTTTTGATAATTCAACTTCTGAATCTTTCAACACATGTTCCAAGATTTATGACAATCCATTAAACTCCTTTAATAAAAAAGAAGAAACCATTCCCAAAGATACTACAATAACAGTTACTTCTTCACCAGAAAAAACAGTTAAACCAAGAAATAAATCCGAAAGATTTGTAGAAATTATAAAAGATCAACCAAATACCAATCAGTTAATTGACATCAAGGAAAACGATGACATTAAGTGCTCGATTAATGTCTCAACTGTGAGAATTGATAACTTAGAGCAAGTTGCGATTATTCGGGATCTTAATACGGAACAAAAGGAACCTATACCAGAACCAATAAAGCAAGAAAGAATTTCAACTGGGGATGCTCAACAGTCAGACTTAATAAGTAACAAAAATGTCAATCAATATCAAGTGGACAATGAAGGCAATGTTATACAGACAAATGAAGACAGAGTGAAATCCAGTCCTCTTTCCAAAGAGAAAAATGGATGGCTTTAAGAAGCATATCCTCCCCCCTTCCTTTCTACACTTAGGCTCCTTCAAGATATCCTCCCTCTTTCTACTCAAAGCTAAATGTGAAGAGTCAAAATGTGGAAATAGTTCATTTAAAGATTTAGAATAACATAGAATTCAATAAAAAAGTAAATTACTTATATAAAAAATCCACGTATTTGAGGATTTTTTTAGCCACATATAAAAAAAATGGATTACATCAAACAGTCATATATACTTTAAATCAGTAAACGACACAAAAACTAAACTCAGTGGCGCAACATCCTAGGAAGGGCCAAAATCAACAGTGTCTATCTCAGTTTTCATGACCTTAGGCACTGAGGTTCATTAGCAGATGTTCCGGCCAGGTGGAAATCAATAAACTAGTACTATGAATACATTTGCAATTCTTCAAGATTGTAATAGTATTCCTGATTTGAAATTGTTTGTAAAATTAAACTCAGATACATAGCATTAGTGAAAACGTGTGTGTACGAGTGTACGTGATAAGTATGGTTGACAACAGTGAACAAAAATTATCTGGTTTATTAAGGAGCTTACACCCTGGAAATATTGCTTTATATTTATATTCGAAACAGAATATATGAAATTAAAAATAATATGAAAGTTAAAAATAATTAAAATTTAAAATTAGAAATAATATAAACTCAACATTTTATAGTTGTCAAATAAGATTCCTTTTTACATACAGTATTATTAAAACTAAAATCCAGAAATATTTTAGTATACAGTCAAAAATTTTGGGGAAAATGGTAACAGTCACAGAGGAGAGTATGAGCATAAGTTATTGAGAAAGGACGTACATTTGGATCACCAGCGCGATCACCTAAAACCTTTTATAAAGGACTCAAAGAACAGGACCTTAACTCATAACAGCCATTACATCTTGTATGCACAGCGATGTTGGGCTTATTCGACCTGATCTCACTGACTAAAATGGAATTGTCTTAAATTAATGAGCCGTATAAAAAGCGAGAAAGTGCCAAGGTGTGTATAGGGAAGCACATACAATGTGTGGTAATCCTAAAATAAAATTTCTGCATACGTTATTATTATTCGTATCGGTTGGTTACGACAAAAAAAAATGAGATTTACTAATATTCGGTACAGTTTTAATGTAGTTTATTCTGTTTAATTGTTCTGTTTAATTTCTAGTGTATTCTATAGTGTTTACTGACTCACTTAATATTCCGTATCGCTTTAATGTGCGCAGTGGTGTAACGTACACCCCCGCGCTGCGAGGGGGCTCAAAACCTGACTTTACAGGGGGCCCTAAAATTCTCCATTACACCACTGAATGTGCGGTGCATTTTCAAATTACAGAAGCGAATTCTAAAATCTAAAACTCCTTTTTATACGTCTATAAATATAACCAGGGTAAATTTTAAAAAGAGAATGAAATAATTGTTTGAATACTTTTAATATAAATGCGTTAATTAGGATTTATAAAAGAAACGTTTTCGATTGAAAATTACGAGGGTGACCCAGAAAGTAAGTTTTTCACATCACCAACCAATGACCAATGATAAAATATGAATGGCGTGTGCGTGCATATCAACATACATACCTAGCATGCTCAACACATGTGCCAGTTCGCCTTTCTTGATAGTTTGCATTAGCATCGTTATAGCGGCCGAAGATGTCGTTTCTCAGTCCCCCCCCCCACTTCGAGGAGAACCACGCTATAAGGCTTTTGAAACAGCAAAGGATAATTAGGAGCAAAGTTTTATAATGCTGGATTTCTATTTATATAGGACAACGCTTACCCACGTACGACCTGGTGCACAAAATGACTGCACCAAGAATTCCACTGGGAAGTCTTTGAACATCCAACCTATAATCCTGATCTTGCTCCCAACGATTACCATTTTTTCTTGCATTTGAAGAAATTCTTCACCAGTCAACCCAGTCCAGATTGTCCTTATAACAACATTTGGCGGTCAAGCACTGGCTTTAACCCTAAGTGGTGAACTTCTCTACGACGTAAAAATGTAAAAACTCATCTTATGGTATGACAAATGTTACAATTCCAATGGATCGCTTATTGAGAAATAGCTGAAAGATTGCTATAGCTGTTCCAGTAAATGTTTCCAGTCAACTACACTTTTAACTTCTTATGACCCACATGAAATTTACTTTCTGGACGCCCCTTGAGTAAAACAGGTATAGGTTTATGGCATATATATACGTAAGTTATACAAGAGACAGACAAAAAGTTTCTGGGATTTTGTTTTAAATCTTTATTACCGCGATATCGGTGTGTGTATCCTATTGATTCGCCTTCAAAGTAACTCATTCGGAGCACATACATTTGCTTCACCACTCCTGCCATTGCTGAAAACAATATATAATTTAAGTCACTCTGGATTATTTTCACTGACGCTCCCCCCAGACCATTCCCATTCCCTGGGATCAAAACCACCTTTTGCCTTCAAGGTTTTAGAATTGGCATGAACTCATCTAATTGATCTTTAGTGGCAACACACGTAACGCAACATTGTCAACATAGATACTCCACGAAAGTCTTTCCTTGAAATTTTTTCAAATCCATCACATTTTTAATGTGATAATCAATAACTAAAGCCAAAAGAAAAAGGACTGCATTTCACGCTAAAAACAACTCTTATGTGGGGAAAAACTCTGTTTCTTTTTTTTTTTTCATATTTTCCGATCACGAGAACCACAGGAAATCTATATCCTTCTTACGAATATTTATTTGGGGAAAAGTTTTTCTAATGTGAGCTATAACAGCAATTTTTCTCTTTATGAATCGAGTAAGAATATTTGGTATGAGCTCGGTAAGATCAGGACTGCATTTCAAGTACTGATTTAAAAAAGGATAATTAGCTAATCAAACAGAAGCATCTAACACTAGACGAATTGCAGTAGTACAGCAACTTAGTTGTATCACTTCTGTGAGGTAAATAATTTACATATAATAGCTCTTCTTCATTCTTGGGAACTTCCTCTTTTTTGCTCTCATCTAACCGGTTTAGAAGAACAAGTTTCGAAATCCTGTAGTTGAGTTTCTGCCCCAAATTTGAGTCAACAGGCGGAAATGACTTATCGTCAGACCACAGAAAGAAAACTTCATATCGACCCGCTTAATTAATTGTTACCGTACCTAAGAAATACTCCTGGCTTGAAAATAAATTTTGTACTTGGATTTTTTCCCAACATGATCACTGATTCCGATCAAATCCAATTTCCATAGATTTGTGACCCATTTACAAATAGTGATAACACTGTCATCGCCAAGTTTTCTTCCGGAGATTTTTCCTGTAGTACTTTACCCTTTAAGGTTCATTGTAAAAAAGTAAGTTTCTACAGCCACAAGACCTGACAGTAAGATTTTTCTTCGACCACTCAATATTTTCCACGTGACGCCAGCTTCAATAAGAATATCGATGACGTCACAACCGTCTCCCCAATATCAATTATATATAGATTAATATCTTTTTCTCCTCTTTTATGTGTAGAGACTTTTAAAAACCGGGGGATTAATATTTTCACAGATTGTAGACTGATTCAGAACTTCAAAATTACAGCTAAAATTTCCATACAAATTTCTCAAGTTCACTTTAAAGCAATTATATTTGAACTCGATAGTAATAACCCCGCTAAAATGGGGGGAAAGGGGAAATGCACTCTATTTTCACTGAGAAGGGTATAATTCATCTCTTAGGCTACACTTTTCAAAATATAAAACGCGCGATGCAGAATAAAAAAGTAACCTCCCAATTTTCTGTTTACTATCAGATATCAGTTAAGTTTTCAGAGTTTGAAGAAATATTTTTTTCTGGTCTGTGTTTATTAAAATTGGGCATAATAACATCATTTTCTGCGGGTTTTCCTTTTTCTCCACAGACTTTTTTGTGAATCAAGCACAGCACACATCAAAGGAAAATGTTTTAGAACATATCACACACTTTAAAACTGCTCAGCAATCCTTGACTACGAGAAACGGAGATAAACATGCAAAGCAACATCATTTTTCTTTAACAATTTTTTTTACCTTTCTAATAGAGTCATTTTTTGAGCTGTAAAGCAATCTGAACATGAAATGCTAACCATCACAAAAAAATGCAAGATATTTCTTCGCATCTATATTTGAGGTACTTGTTAATAAATCTGAAGCGCTGTAGGTTTTTTTATATATTTCTCAAATTTTCAGAAATATATTACTTCTTTTTTAAATGTTGAGTGACACTTTCCCAATATAAAAAAACTCTAGGTACAGTCAAAGATATTCTTTCTTCTCCTTCAACTTTCCTTTCCAGAAAAATTGCATAAAATTATTCAACCTTTCTTTAGCATCAATGTTAGTATTTGAAATATTACTACGATTCCAAGCCTTTAAAAAATCATCTGGGAAACAAGATTCAACCTAGGGTACAAAATAAATGCACATTTATCTGTGATTACACCTAATGTTTTTAAAGTACGTAAATAAGACTCAAGCTTATAATACTACGAAATTAAAGAAAACTTTCTTTAGTTTGCTCAGAAATAGTTAATTTTAGCAACTCTCAAACGTATCTGTTCAAATTGACTCCGAAATGTGGGAGCAAATCTTTAATTTCATCACCAAACTGTCTAAATTCCAACCTAAGCAACGTAAACTTTCTCTTAGAATTATTAAAATCAACAGTAAAAATGGAAAAAAAATGGCTCACCTCTATTTTGAGATTGTATTCTTGCCAACTCTATTCATTTTTCAACTTCAAGTTTGTCTGACCAATTCAAAATCTTTTTCATCTTCTTGTAATTTTCGTTCTCAAACAACATTTCTTAAAAGATCTTGAACAAATTTTGGATATTTTTTGTATTTATTTCTATTCAAAATAAGATCCTTTAATCCACCTGTTGTAATACTTGCTGATACGTCTCCAATTTCAAACAACACATATTTTTTAAAAAAAACCTTTTTTAAATCCTTTTGCCGCTTGAAACATCTTGATTTTCCCCCAAAGTGTCCCGTAACGGACTCTTAACAAATGTCAAAGCTCCAAAAAAGAAAATCTAAACTAATTTTCTTAGCTTTCCAGAATAATTGTACGGACGCCAAATTACTCTTCCTACACTTCTAGGAGTAGTAGTTTTAGTAAAAACTGGCACTAAAAAATTACGGAGGCTAGTAATTTCATCTAATGAGATAAATCTTTTTTAAAAAGATCACCGAAAACTTTATTCAAGCATCTCCTTTTATCAACAATCGAGCAAATTTTTAATTGCCCTTCACAAATAATGAAAGAGTTATATTTACTGTTGCCAATCATAGAAAAAAGGAATAATAATACAATTCTATAACTAACGTAGCCATTTGAAAGATAAATAAATAATAATGTATTTTCAACACATATAGGTTTGCAATTTAGCATTCGCCGCACATTAGGGGAGTCAAAATTCTTCTAATATAATTGTTACTCATCGTATGCCACTTATACGCATATTTATAGTGAAATCATGGAAGATCCTGGAATTGAAAAACAGTAATTGTCTCAAAAATTTATAGTTAAAAACATTTAGAAAATACACAAACATCCTTGGGGATACATTTGAAAAATCCTTCTGAGAGAATTTGCTTTGTCAATATAATGTACAATATATTTTTGATCTTTAAATATTTTCAATTTTCTACAACTGTGTCTGGTAGTGCGATCAGATTGTTAGCGCATTTTGTTAAAAATAATTTTATTTGCGGATTATTATATCTTAGTTATAACTCAAGGGTACACTGAGGAAAACATTTGTTATGATCTGTAAAACAAGACAAAATTTAGTTTATTATAAAACTGCAATCTAATGCATTCTCTTTACTCCAAAAGAAAAATATATAGAAGCAAATCAAGTGTGTTAAAACGTGTTCTTTCACAAAAAAGTATTCACATAACACTAGAACATGGATATTTTCCTTTATTCATAAAGTAGTATGAAATATGCAATATTGTAAATTTTTGTACAAGGAAAAATTGTAGGCTAGATAGAAGGAAGGATTTTTATGTTACTAAATCAGTTTCAAGCAATAAAATGCCCACAGTTTGGCACAGCAACTAAACTAATTAAGGTAAATTACATTAAAAGGAAAACAGAGTTTAGGATATTTTACATGAACAAAATGCTTTTATAAACGAAAATACCTCAAAATATTATGACACAATTATGTTTAAGAAAACATGAATTTATACATAATTTTTTTTAAAAAAAAAAATTCAGCTTATTTAAAAATATATCCTTGGAATTAAAGACAAAACATTAATATTTATTGAACATTATTGGACAATATAGAACAATTATGAAAATATTTTATTAGACATTCAGAGAGAACTCGATTAAAAAAAGGTTCATCACAATGTGTGATACTAAAAACAAATAAAATAAAAGTTAATAAGTACGTAAAATAATTCTGAGATTTTTAAAAAATTCACCGACAGAAAATATATCAATGTATACAAAAACCAGGAACTTGAATTCATACATACTTCTAATGTTAGTTTATAAAAGTAGTATAATGCAAGACTGTTTATAAAGGTTCAGTTTAATATTTTTAACAGTAAAAAAAACTCGTCTGTAACAATTTGCCGTAATTAAAATATTTCCATTCATTTACATGAACATATATATATATATATATATATATATATATATATATATATATATATATATATATGTCTATTCATTACATTTTTATAAATCATAAAACAACTTAAAATATTTATTAGAAATAATGATAGTGAAAAATTTTACAAATACACTCATGGACAAAAAATTAGCGCACCCAGAAATAATTGCGGGATCGTAACGAAACTTGGCGTGAAGGTACATGTCGGAGAGATATGGAAATGATTAGAAATACAACGTGATTGCGCATTACGGATAGCCGGTAGAGGGCGTTTAGCGTCGTTCTCCGTGGAGTATCAAACAGGTAACCAAAGCTTGTTTGAGTGTGCTGAATCGTTTACAAAGGAAGAGCTGAGGTAGACATGCCAAACACCGTTTTCGAAAACAATATGAGCAGCTGAGGGGTAGAATCATCGGCATAATAGAAGCTGGGTGATCAGCTAGGCGAGTAGCTCGTCAATTAGGCCACTCTGATTGTGTTGTGAGGAGGTGTTGGGACCAGTGAATCCGAGAGATGTCATTTACACGAAGATCAGGCTCAGGACGCCCACAACAGACCAGTCGTTGAGAAGACGGCCACGTCGTAAGAAATGCGCGCGTACAGCCAACTGCTTCATCGGCCGCCATCCAGGCACAGGTAGTATCTTCATCAGGGGCCCCTGTGTCTTCTCGAACCATACGAAGGCACCTGGCTGAAGGACATTTGGGATCGCGGCGCCCATTACGTGAGCTGCCCATGACGCCCACTCCTCGACGCCTCCGTTTTGATTGGCGCCGCGTACGAGGAGAAACTGGACTGCAGCGGAATGGAACCAGGTCATCTTTAGCGACGAATCCAGATTCAATCCCAGCAGTGGAAGCAATCGTGTTTGTGTGTGGAGATCCCGTGGTGAACGACTCGATCCTGCCTTTGCTGTACAGCGATACATCGCTCCCAGAGCTGGTGTGATGGTATCTAGTGCCATTGCCTACAATACACGGTCACCCCTAGTATTGATCCGTGGCACCATGACAGCCCAACGGTATGTCCACGACATCCTGCAACAATATGTGTTGCCATTCATGCAACGGCTCCCAGAAGCCATTTTTCAACAAGACAATCCTCGGCCTCACAACGCAACGGTGTCACAAATCTGTCTCCGCACTTTTACTACCCTTCCCTGGTCTGCCCGATCCCTAGATTTGTTTCCAATCGAGCATATCTGGGATCATTCGGGATGGCGAGTTGGGCATCCTACGAGTTTGAACGAACTAGAGTGAATGAATATTAACGTCGCACTGTTCAGCTACACGAGGGCTTTTGGCGACGGACCACGTAATTTTGATCCATGGTCAAGTGACGTGGACGACACCTGAGCTGGCACCCCCTCTCCGAACTACCACACCACACCAACGGGAGGACGTTTCAGCTCTCGACAGATTTAGCGTGCATTGCTACCCTACACGGCGGGTCTTTGGTGGTACTGGGCTCGAACTCGTGACAAAGCCAGCCACGATCCGATACCACTCGGCTACCGCGGCCACTTGAACGAACTAGAGGCAAGGTTGCAGGAAACATGGAACGAAATGTCTCAAGACATCATTCAGAACTTGTATGCCTCAATGCCCGATCGTATCGCATCGTGCATTCACGCTAGAGGAGGTTCAGCAGGATATTAAATCATCCGTTCTTTTGCCTTTTTCTCTGAAATAAATGTTCCTTTTTTTTTAATTTTCTAATCATTTACTTATATCAAAGTAGTCATTACGTATGTAAAATTTCGTTTCATTTTGACGACTCTTTCTTGGTGATCTAATTTTTTTGTTAATTTTTTTGATCCATGAGTGTACATTTCAAAATGTTAGTTATTAAATTGTTTAACAAAAAGCAGACTTTTTTATTAACTGGGGCATTAACACATTAATCAGTTAGAAAAAAAATAACACATTCTTAAGTTATGTATATTAAATAAATTTACATTTAAAGAATGAAACAGCAATTTAAGCCGTGAATAATGCTTTATTTCATAAAACTCTAAGAAAAATACATTTTTCAGCAAATCGGATTAGTTTAAAAAAGGAAAAAACGTATATAAAAATTTATAATTAACATAAATTATTATAAATTTAAAATTATAAAAAATTTATGAAAATCAAAATAAAAAAATAAATTCTTTAAAAAAATTGTTACAAAATAATACACTACCAAATTTTACTACTGCTTAGTTTTTTTCAATAAAAAAAATGACGTTATTCTAATCAAAATGTTCCAAATCAATTTTTCACACAATATAATACAAATATATGTATTCTAATATCTAACAAGCAAAAGTACATAATTTCCTAGCAGTTTCAATAATTGCAATAACATTTTTTTTTTTTACCCATGAGAAAACCATTATCGTGGTTACCATTTAATTTTTTCAGTGCAATAAATCAATAGGGGGAAAAAACAGAAAATAGGATATTTAAAGAAATCAGTAAGAAAAGAAACTATAATACAAAGAAATAGAAAATTTCAACTGTAAACATTTTATGAGTCGAAAAAGATCCCAATCCTTAATTTTAAAACTGTCTCATATTTGAAATTTTTAATCTTCAGTTTCTAATCTGAATACCATGAATAGCACATTATGAGGCAACCCATTTATGTAAAGCTATACATGAAGGCACTTTTTAAATGTCACATGAATAGAGCTGTAACATTCTACATTAAAATTTTCAATATGAAAAGATTTTTAAAACATGAAAAAGTTTAACAAAAAAATTGAAGATCAGTTAGCCAATATGTGGATTCACTTCAATAATGTACATCAACTCTCAGGTATTATTATCTTTCTGAAACAACTAATTTTTGGAGTAAATGCCCACAAATCTGTCCAAAAGTATACAAATATCTCCAGT
The DNA here is from genome assembly GCA_019973935.1 of Trichonephila clavipes. Classification (NCBI taxonomy): domain Eukaryota; kingdom Metazoa; phylum Arthropoda; class Arachnida; order Araneae; family Nephilidae; genus Trichonephila; species Trichonephila clavipes. Next base: position 98,514 of record BMAU01017768.1, read on the forward strand.
GCACAGAATGTACAAATACACCAACGTATTTTTTTCAAATATTAGTAAATAATCTTTTTCAATTCATGTCTTTGCACTAAATTTTTAACCACTACAATTAAAAATAAATCAAATGAACAATTTTTGTAAAATATTTGAAATTTTCCAGGTATATTAAATTTGTTTTATAGTAAATGTAAAAACTAAATTTTATTCAATATATTTAGAAGTAAATTTTCTAAATACTAAAAACTTTTTTTCTATTATAGGATGTATTTTAATTTTTCTTTAAAACAGCTTAGTTAAATTTGATTTACAAAGAATTGATTAAAATTTCTTATTTTTCCTTTCCTAATGGACAATTTTGAAAACTTTTTAGTTGAAGAATATTTTTATTCTTGGACCAAGTTAACAGATTCAGGAGAAAAGCTCTAAGGTTTTAGTAACCACAACTTTTAATTATTTTAGTAAAAAAAAACATTTCATACTTATCATTGATTAGTTTTCAAAACATTTTGTAACTAATAGATACAATATGATTTATACAATTGGGTCTCACAAAATTAATGCATTTTTAATTTCAAAATAATTCCAGTGGAATGTATTAAAAATATAACCATTTTTTAGCAATAAAATTAGGTATGACAAATATATAATTATCTCCACTAAATTTCTAAGATGCACAAATTTTCATGTGATTAATAAGTGCTTTACATATTAATCTGTGATTAAGTTAAAAAAGATATCCGTTATTAATCCATTGTTTTCCCTTAGACTATATATAATTTGTATTTTTATTTAACGCCATCTAAGCTTCATGTTAAATAGAGCTTAAATTTAGAATATTCTTTAAAATACAAAAGTACTCCAACATTAATATTATATTTTTGGTTTTGCTATCTTATAGAGCAGAAGTTCCCAACCTTTTTGTTCATAAGAGTACATTCTAGAATATCTGTTAGACAACAGTCGTTATTTATATTTTTAAGGTGAATTTATAGTTAGAGTTAATAATACATGCATATAATGTAAAAAATATTCAATTCCAAACTAATGAACCAATTATTGTTCTTATTCGTGTGCAAAATAATTTTCAATTGTATTATTCGTTAATATGCATTACTTACTAATAATTACTTAATAATAAATTGTATGCATTACTTATTATTAATAATAATATTAATTCTTCATAAAAAAATACCAATTTCAAACTTTTTTTGGCATTACATTTCACTGGCTAGTGCTTCGTAGTTAGGCGAATGTATGATGATATTCCTACTCGTTAGTAGTCTTCAAGGTGTTCATTTGTAAGTCATGATCTGTACTTTGATTTTATGATATCCATTGTCAAAAACTATGATTCAAACAAGTATGTGGAACAAAAAAACCCGATTTTAATTTATATGTTGCTTTATCCAAGAACAGAAATTGATTTTCCAGCATAGGAAATTAGGTTGGTGGTATTTCACTGGTACCAGTGTGGGATGCAATTTCTATATCATTAAAAATAAAAAAAATTGTATATAATTTGATTAAAAACAAACATTCTTGTGATGGCACAGCGGAGAGGACACGTTAAACTATCGAAGGGTGCCATGGGGCATAGGGTTGGGAACGCAGCAATAGAGAATCACTTTAATTATTTTTAATTATTATACAACACACTTTTATCAGAATTGATTTTTTTCTGTTATAAGATTTTTTTTTTTTTTTTTTTTTTTTGCATTCCTCTCCTATACCATAATGCTGAATGAGCTATTCCTTTACAAGTTAAAGGAAAAATCAATCTTAGGAATACTTCAAAATTTTAAGAGTTATACATTATTAACAAATGTAAGAAAAATAATGCTGCAAATTTTCAAGAAAATTCAGAAATTTTTGTCTAAAAATGTGTTCTGTGTTTAGTTCAGGCTCTTGTATATTTGGCGAGGACAGCCTTAAATGAATTTAGTACAGAAAAATTCAATTTTCACTCAAAATTAGTATAGCAATTGTAACACATTTAATCTGTGTAATCTATATTGTAGAGCTTCCCTTAGGCAACAGAAATATTTAAGATGATTTGTAAGGAGGCTCAAAAAACTTACACTTTTCCTTTTTTTTATATTTTGATAACACAATCATCAAAGTCAATTTAATATCAAAAAATGATTTAAATTTCTTATAAGAGAAGCTAAAATAAAAATAGTAATTGATATTATTTTTTTTTTTTTTTTTTTGAAAACAGGGATTTTGCATATTTTTAATTGTTTATAAATTTGATTTCATTACATGTTTCGTTTTGTATCAATGATAAAATGAAATTATTAGTTAGAATGTTTTATGAATTGGCAAATAACAGTATATATATGGCTCTGTTTAAATTCCTAGGGTAGGATTTAATTCTAATTTAAATGTTTCACAGAGTATCGGAATACCCATCAGCCCAGATCTATTAATGTGGATTAAAGAACTTACATTTTTGCAAATCCACTATGACATGCACATGGAATTATGTATATATTTACTTAACTTTGATAATGTACACAAAATTACAGAAATATAATGAGCAGAACAATAGTTAAAAGAATATTAAAACTACTTGATTGTTTTCCACCGAAATTCATAAATGTACCTTTAAATTTAAAAATTCAGTACAATTTAATACACTACAGACAAAATGTAATTATTTTATTCTACTTGACATGCCAAATAAGGAAAAATAATAGTAAAAATCCGAGAAGTATAATTTTAGCCACAAGAACACTATAATATGTATATATATATATATATACACAGTCCAGTCACATTAATGTAACCACCACGTACTTTCGACTTTGACGTCAAATAACCAATCACAGAAGTATGCTGGCATCGCAGTGCTATTGAGCGTATATAAAAGGTGTGTGAGGGCTTCGGAAAACACTACAGTCGTTGGCGTAATGCAACCATGTAAAGAGTTATCCGAAGTCCAAAACGGCATAATTTTTGGCTTTCGGGAAAAGGTTGGAAGTATTTCCGAAACGGCTAAGTTTGTGGACTGTTCGTGTGTCACCGTGGTTAAAGTATACCGTGCATGGCAAAATGGGACCGTCCAAAATCAGTGACGTGGCAAATGTGGTGTACCACGGGCCATAGGTGATAGAGGTGACTGATGGCTGCAGAGGTGAGTTCGGGAGAATAGACGTGCTACCGTTAAGCAACATACCACCCAGATAAACCAAGGGGCTACCAACAGTGTCTTCCAAACTACTGTTCAGCAATCGTTGTTGCGCCTGGTTCTCCGAAGCAGGCGCCTGGTTCAAGCACCTATGCTGACTGCTGTTCATCAGCAACGAAGACTGGAATTTTCATACAGGTACCACAACTGGGCATCCAATGAGAGGCGACAGGTAGAGTTTTCTGATTAATCACGCTTTATACTCCATCGGACGGATGGTTGGTGGCAAATACGACATGAAACGTCTAAAAGCAAACACCCTGCAATAATTGCTGGCAAGGTTCAGGCTGGAGGCGGGAGCATTATGGTTTGCGGAATGTTTTCCTTAAATTTTCTGAGATTATTCATCATTGTGGAAAGCACGATGGATCAATAGAAGTACGCATCTGGCCTTTCAGACCATGTCTACCCCTTTATGCACATTATTTTTCCTCAGGATGGGGGCATCTACCAGCAGGACGTTGCGGAGTGTCATACAACTGACAGCATACGTGTGTGGTTCAAAGAGCACCAGGATCAGTTTATCGTTCTTCCGTGTCCAGAAAACTCACCTGACTTAAACCCAATCAATAATCTATGGAACCATCTTGATCAGGTTGTTCGCGCCATGGACCCTCACGCGCGTGATCTAGTGCAATAGAGTCGGCATGGCTCAACATCCTAGTGAATACCTTGAGGATACTAAATGACTATTTTCCCCTCTGCGAAAGATGGTTATTCTGGCTTTTGACAGTGGTCACATTAATATGACTGGACTGTGTATATGTATGTATATATATATATATATATATATAGGTTTCTAGGATAAATGCATAAATCTTCCTTTGAAAGTTTAGCTCCCCCCCCCCTCAATTCCTCAGGAGCAAAATTAACAAGTTAACTTTATTGGAAGTGAGGGACAGATACAAACTACTACAGAAGGTTTATGTATATCATTTTATCTATGCATTATTTGATTTGTGAAAAGAAAATATTGAAAAAAGTAATCTTAAATCATTTGATTTAATGTATTGAAATTATTTTTGGTTACATAATTGCATACACTAGAAAATGATAGTACAATATAATCAAATAATCTCCAAATATTCAGATTACAAGATGCATAACTTGAAATTACTGAATAGTCAAAGGTGTTGAAATATTGAAAATGAGAGGGAAAAGGGAAAGGAAAAAATAATTGCCACACGAAATGCAGCAAAAAAAAATAGTTGTGAAAAATGATTTAAATAAAAGAACTTAAATGAGACTATATACACATGGATATTAATGTGAAGTTTACACAAAATAAGAAGACAACACATTACACAAAATACACATTTATTATTAGGAGATAAAAAAAAAGTTTTAATAACAAAACCAATTTAAGTGATGGATATTTATTGCTCGCAAAATACTCACACACTCAATATAGATTTTAAAATGTATATAAAAAATTTTGGAGCTATTATAAAGCTCACATTTCATACTTTCAGTACATATTGATTATTTCTTTTATCTAATAAAATAACTTAAAACAAATGAATTATTAAAATGAACTACAAACTTTTTATTTAAAATTTTTCTGATTTTTTTGCTAAATATAATGCTTTTTTGTAACTATAATTGCAGGGAAAATTTTTAGACAAACAAAACATTAAAAAAAATAACAAATTTTGTTTTAAAAATCATTATATTGCAATGCTCAAATAATAAACAAATTAAATCCCAATATTTATAAGAAAGATTTTAAATATTTCATTAAAAGCAAGCTTAGAATATAACATTTTAAAAGAATTCTTAAAAGTTTTTATAAGCAGATTACAAATATTTATCATTTCCAGACACCAGTCCTAATCTAGCATGTAGAATATGATACAACAAAATGACAAACATTTAAACCATGAATGATTAAAATAATCATCATATCATTAATTTTAAAAAGCATAAGCAAAATGTTCGGCATTAAAATTGTAAAACAAAACCAAAAAAATTGGTCTAATTAAGAATAAGCATAAACATTTTAGTAGGAATAGATACAACTTAAACTTTATGAAAAATTTGAAATTTATCTAAGAAATTCAAAACCATACATTTGAAAGTTCTAATTAAAAAACAATGCAAAAAAATATTCAGTTCAAGTCATTATAACATTGTAGAATAATTTTTTCCAGACTAGGGAGTAGATATACATATAAACGAAAATATAATTTTTTATAAGCACTCAATAACTTATGGAGCTGTTTACTTTTTTAAAATAAATTAATGAATATAAACAAGCAAAATCTGCAGTATTAATATGTGACGTAAAAGAGTAGAAATGGAAGGATGTAAAAGTTACTCAGACAGTGTACACAACTTTAAGCGAAATTACAAAATAAAATAAAAAATAATACACTGAGTATTAATAAAGAGTCCACTTAAAGCTTACACATGAAATAATAAATACATGTGTTATAAATCTGAATCTTAAAGCTGTCATTATAAATAAAGCTATAAGTTTGCAGAATGAGTTATAGCAAAATGCCATTGTCAAAACAGTATTCATTTTTTAAAAATGAGCAAACTATTTAATTTTTAAAAACATTATGCGAGCATTGCAAAATAAAATAAAAAATAATACACTGAGTATTAATAAAGAGTCCACTTAAAGCTAACACATGAAATAATAAATACATGTTATAATCTGGATCTTATAGCTAACATTGTAAATAAAGCTATAAGATTGAGAATGAGTTATAACAAAATGCCATTGTTTTACATTATATCCTTGTCAAAACAGTATTCATATTTTAAAAACGAGCAAACTATTTAATTTTTAAAAACATTATGCGAGCATTACAAAATAAAATAAAAAATAATACACTGAAAATAAAAAAAATAATACACTGAGTATTAATAAATATAAGTTTGCAGAATAAGTTATTGCAAAATGCCATCATTTTACATTATGTCTTTGTCAAAACAGTATTCATCTTTTAAAAACGAGCAACTATTTAATTTTTAAAAACATTAAGCATCAATAGTTAACTACCATTCATTTTCTCAAATTAAACTTTCTTAATGCTTAAATTTAATAAATAAATTTCCAGAAATATACAAAGATTCCAAAAAATAAGAATACACTCTACTTTTTATTCATGAATGTCAGACAAATTATTTTTAAATAAAAATAAAGCGAAAAAATTAAAGAAAATAGCTAAAAATAGAACTTGATGCTTAACAAAACAACAGCATATTTTTGTCTCAAGAAATTGAAAACACATTTACAGATTTTCTTTTATTTTTAATAAATAGGGAAGTGTTAATGTATTAGATGTTCATTATCCTACATCCTTAACAGGCTCCAAGTCTCATGGTATAAATTCAAGTAATTTCTTTAATGTGACAGTTATTTTACACTTTTTTTTTTTTTAGCAGAACGTGTTTTAAATATTTTTTAATTAGTAATTTTGTTTTTGCAGAGCCTTTTGAAGCCATTAGAATTTATTTACTTTGAATATAACATTTATTGAGAAAGGCAATAATGTTTATTGAGCATATTCTTAATTTTTAGTCACTGTATACTTCATGCCCTACAAATTCAACCCCCAATTTTAGTTCCTTTCATTTCATCCGAGTTTTTAACTTAACTAATTACAACATTATTAAATATTTCACACATACAGTAAGTAAAAGTTTTCAAAATCCACTTATTTAACTTAAAAGTTTATATTTTAGTACACATATAACTACAAACTAAATGTATAACGAATTTAAATTTGAAATATTTCTTTTAAGTTACAGATAAAAAGAAATTTTAATATTCAACAGTGAAAAGAAAGGGATAAAAATTATAACATTGATTTTAATAAAGAATAATATAATTCACTGATCACATTCATTATTCAAAGGATTAACTTCATAAGGTAGAAGTAATGTTAAAGTTTCGATCATTCTTAATACAAAAGATCGTTGATAGCAATTACATAAATTTACTTATCATATACTGAATACAAATAAATTCAAACACACGATGAAAAAACAATTTTTGAAATGCAAATCAGACATTTCAATAAATTATGAAACAATGAATGAAGAACAGAATTCTTCTGCTCATTTTAAAGCAAAAGATGAATATCGACAATAAGCTCTTCAGACATTTGTTACATGGCTAATTAAAGTTCAACTGAGAAGTTAAATATATTGACTTTTTACACAAATCAATCAAATAACAGAAGTTACCAAAATAAATTATTTTTTTAATAATCTTTAAAAATAAGTTTTAAAAAAAACACATAAAACAGAGACTGAATAACTTAATCAAATTCTATTGAATGTGTTTGTAATATCTTACACATACACATATACAATAATTTTAAAACATAGATTGATGCATACAATTACATATTTGTAAGTAATTTATAAATATTTGTAAAACATTGTCTGAAAACAATAGACTATTAATGTAATAATAAATATTTTACTTGCAATTTTATATAATGTATGAAAATATACACCACAAACTTAAAGTAAAACAAAGCCTTTAAAATTATAGTGCATATTTTGTTTCATATTTTGCTACATATATCTCAAATGAAAGACATTATTTCTATCGTGACTCAATTTTTATTTGATTTTCAATTAGACCTTCGAGTATTAACTACTTGTGAAAAAAGTGTTCATTTAAAAAGTGTGTGCTAATAACTAAAAAAATACATGACAATTGTTTTGTTTAAATCAAGCAAAACATCATCATATTTCACAGATTCTTTCAAAAAGTATGTTAAATTTTATACAGGATAATCTAAAAAAAATGGAATTTTTCTTGTCCTACATATTGTATCCATAACAATTTATATTGGATATCATCTTATGCATGTAGTAAAAAATAAACATAACTATTTGTAAAAATTGTTTTAAAAACTTGTCATATCAATCTTATAATTGTACTGTGCAAATATTCTATAATATCAAGACGATATTGTAAAGAATCTAATTAAACAAATTAGACTAAATATTACATGTGTGTTACATGCTATAAATATCCCTCACAAAAATTTATCATTGATTTACAACAAAATATATCCAAAACTAAAATAATGTTCTAACGGGTACAAAATAAAGTTTTAATTTCATAAATTAAATATCTACTTTTAATTCATCTTTTAAGTTTGTCCAAAGATAACCAAGTTTGATTTCAAAAGCATTCTCAGAAAACTTCATGATTACCAGTTTTAAATAATATACACAAATTTATTGCACACACTTAAGCATGTTATTTATATTTTAATATTGTGTGCATCACAAATGGCTTAACTGAAACACTGTATTTATAAAAATTGCACATTGTAAAATTTACATAACTTATTATTTATAATGTTATTTTCATGTAAACTATAATTTAAAAATATATAAAGAAATTTAATTCTATATAATTCTGGAAACATTTTTTTTTATACACACAATGCTATTTCTAATGTGGTAAGACAATTTTTATGAGGACCTAGTGCCTCATATCAAATGTAAACATAGCTGAAAATTTAAGATAATTTTTGAATTCAATAAACACTTTTTAGCAATGCAATTGCTTTAGACATACACTATTTTATATTTATTGAATTCGTTAAAACTGCATATTTCCTATCACAGGCTAGAAAAAAAAATTGAAAAATAAAAGGACAGACTAAGCTAAACTGAATCAATAATGTGTGTGATCATTTTTTTTTTTCAATGTGCAATAATAATCCCAAAAGTTTTTGAGGATGTTTGGACCCAACAAATATCTCCCTGATCCCTACTATTTAATTTATGGATAAATTATTCCAAGACTAAATTTTTTTTAAATACCGTCTTGATTGAGATTATATAATAAAATGTTTTGATCAATATTTTCAATACCTTAAATTTATCCATAAATGCAAAAGTTTCAAAATTTTTAAAATATGCAGAAAATGCTACTCTAGGGTTGAAACCAGCTATTCATTCACAGTATCACATTTTAAATACTAGACGATCACTAAAACTGAATTCATTTTAAACAGTATCTTGGTATTGATTCACTCTTCCAAAAAGACTTGACAAATGAGAAGAGGAAAATAATGCTGAATGTTTCAATTACTTCTTTGAAACATCCGTACATTGACAGTGAATCAGAGTATTCAAAATTAATAAATAGATGGAATGAAAACGTCTTAATGTTCCCAAATAGTACAGCTTTTATAAAATGGCTGTTTTTTTTCAAGCAAAAATTTCAGTAAAAAATATCGTTTATATACAATTAGTAACATTTCCACAAACAAACATTACTTCAAATTGAAGTTGGTAAGATTTTCAGAACTTACAAAGATTTTCATTAGTACAAAATAATTACTAATATCAATCTGGCATGTTTTGCAGACACCTTTGAGGCATTCCTTGGCTGAAAAAAAAATTATTAAAACAGAAGTTATTGTTAAAGCATGTGACATAACTAAACATTAAGAATATATTACCTTTATATACAGTTAAAAAATTAATATGTAGGAATAAAAAATTAACTTACTTTATAAATAAGATTATTTTTATAAATTAATATATTCTCATTACTACATAATAAACAGTTAAATATGTTTAATGCAAAAACGATTAAAACGAAGTAATATGTCTGTCCCGAAAAACTAATATGTATTTTCATGCACTTTTCTCTTAACACAAAACCAAAATCGTCTAACATGAAAATTTCTTTTCTGGAAATGAACACTTAATGAAATGTTTGAGAAAGTTTCTGTATTATTGCACTGTCTATATCATCAGAAGAATTCATTGCAGTAAATGATGATAATGTGACTGTCTGCCCTAATTGGATTACGGCAGGCAAAGCCATTTTGGAGTTTGTTAAATGCTCAAAACATATCATTGAGGCAGGTACCGGCGACGAAAATGATATGAATAATGCAACTCATGTTCCCACATCATCTAAAGTGAAAAACATCATGAAAAGTATCCACAATTATTTAGAGGCACATTCCAATGGTGAAATGAATAAGAAAATGAACAACATAGAACAATTTGTTGACAATTTGATGGTAAGTAAGAAAATGCAAAGAAAATATCAGATTAATTCACTAAAACTGAAAAAATGTTTTTTTTTTCAAAAACTTGTAAAAATTTGTTTTAAATTTCATTAAGTTCTTGTAAATGTTTCTATTTCTTTGGTTTTTATTAAATACAAACATATGTAATCTATGTAAATAAAATGTACACTAATAAATTTAATTTTGTTGTATATATATATATTGCAATATCCTTGCAGCGATGCCTCCTTCTTTAAGTCGCAAACAACAAAGGACAGGAATAAAAGCCCTTAACAACTAGACTGAATAGGGGGTCCTTTCAGTCGTCTAAGAAGTACACTTTGGACCTGAAGGTGGCCATTTCAAATAATACTGCAGCCAAGCAGCACTCAAGGTCACCATGAGTCTACCTTCCCTCTGTCACGAACAGCTTATCGCCAAAGTGGTGATCTAGGAATTGAACACTAAATGGCAGCACAACCTAATGATACTAGTTGATTATGCATTCATTCCAAGAAAGTCTAACTGAGACATTCTCAATAAATCACGACTAGTGATTCAAAATGGCAACGCCGCATGCATCAACTAGACCCGCCATCGAAACAAGAAATTGCCCACAAAGACAACAGGAAAACGTTCCAACGACACTCAAACCTGCTGGAGATACCAACTACAGAGACACCAAAAAGAACACAATTTAATTTTAAACAAAATAGTAGATTAATAATAAACCTCCATCCCTAAGTAACCATCCATTGTTTTTTCTCTGAATAATTTTGTAAAAAAATCACCTAGCAGACATGATATTTAGAGCAAAATGTAATATTTGTACTTCAGGAATGGAAAAAAGCACATAAGAGCAAAAATAAATAAAATGCAAACAGAGCAGTTATTCTCAACCTTTTTTCTGTAGCGGTACAGTTTTAACAATTTCAAAATATTTGACAGTACACTAACAATATAATAAGTTTAAAAGAATTTTACTTATTTATAATATACTATGTGAAATAGTTTATGATAATAAGTTTCAATAACATCTACGACAAAGACAACAAAATGTTTGAGTAATTAATTACAAATTAATTGGAATTCATTTAAAGCAAAATTTGAGCTTGATGATGTAAAAATTTCAACATTTTTTAAGTTTTAATGGCTATTATGGGATAATTGCCTCTGATATTAATCCAAAATTAATTGACTCTCCTGAATGGTTTGAAAAAAAATCTCAATTATAACAAAGCAAAAGAAGTTCTTCCTCTTCATTTGAAGTTAATTCATATACAGATATCACAAATGGAATACGAACCCAATAAATTTCCTTAAACCTAAATTTGGGGAGTAATGAATAACTCTATCCTCTAGTGTTGTCAAACGGTCAGTAACAATTTTTATGAATAGTTTAATTCTGTAAAATAGTCAAATGATTCGGTTCCGGATTTTTTTTTTCTCAAAGTATAATTAATTTTAAAAACATATGGCGGCCCACAGAAGTACCACAGCACAGTGGTTGAGATTCACTGGCATACAATATTGAATAAAACAAAAAAAAGGCCTTATTGAAAGAGATTAAAGTTACTATAAAAATTGCCTACCCCAGAGGAAAATCAACAAAATGACATCCCTTAGTAAGAGATATGATCTTTACACTGCAATGGTTTTTGCTTGGTGCTGTTTCTCCAAACTGAACACCATTTTATCCAACAGTTGTTTTGAGGCAAGAGAATCCATTTTTAAATGAGCATTTGTTTGAAATGGTGGATATGATCGTGCCAAATGTCATCACTCAAAACACTGAAATTCAGACGAATTTCAGCTAATAATTTCACTGTGCATTCTTGTAATATATTCATTTTCCAATGGCTCCTAAACAGCAAGTCCGATGTGACCTTGCATTATCATCCTTAAAAACAAAGTCTGCATCAATGACAATGCAGAATCAACACAAATAAAAAAAGAATCACAAGCTAACAACAATCATGTCCAAGAGCAGTATATGCGGCAAAAATTTGGAGTTCAAACTGCTCATCCATGATAATTTTTCCCCAGATGAGCACATCAACACCATTGCTACGATTTCTCCCCACCCTTCCACAGATGTTACTGGGGAAAAACTTATGCATCTAGATCTCTACACATATCAACTGGTGTTGAGAATCCCTTACAACTCTGAAATGACTCTCACTAAACAGGACATGAATCCAATATGTTATCTTATGTGTTTCTTGCACTACTCTAAGCGATGACTAATGGGTAGCATTGAACAGGCTACAATGCACAATTGCTGAAGAGCAAATACTCACTTTAACAAAGGGTTTTGGTCACAGCAAGCCATATTGTTTTCCCATTGCTATATGCAACAGTTGAACAATGTTGCTACTGTGTCGCACTAATCTTTTTTACCAGTGACTTGCATTGTTTATTGACTAATGAACAAATTTTTTTCAGCTGTTACACCTGTAGTTTGAAAGGCTTTGAAAGCTAAAGAAATTACATTTTATTGATTCAAATCCCTTCTTTATTTATTGACACACTTTTGCTTAATCTTTCACAAATACAGCAAATATGATGTAGAAATATAAAAAATATATATAATTAATGATCACAAAAAAAGATTAAAAAAATTCTAACCTCTCCTGAATTTCTCTGCTAAGTGATGCAACATCTATGTCTTCACATCTTTCCTGACCACCTGTTGGTAATTCTTGAGTATGATTTGAATTACAAGAGTTGATTTCCTACACCCAATAAAAAGAAATGACTTTTCAAAATGTACCTTTTTTTCTTGTAAAAAATCTTCCAAACGTATATTAAAATAAGTTTACATTATTTTTAAGGTGAGAAATCAGAAACATGGAAAAAATAAAACCAGTCTACAATGAGAAAACTCATTTGGGAAGGTAACGAGCTATTTTAATTAAAACATTAATTCTACAATTTATTTAATTTCTTTTGAGTTATTAACTGTGATGTCATACTTCTACAACTACAAAGAGAATTGTGGAAGTTTTATTATTTTATTATATATATTTATTATTCTTACTTGGAGCAGATGTTTTAACTATAATGAGTACTTAAAATTATGCAATCTAATACTTTTATTATTGAGAAATACTCATATTAGTACGAAGTACTACAGTTATACATTAGCTGCCTTTTCAGTACAAATTATAAACAGCTTATAATTTAAATTTATGAAAAAAAAAATATCCAATTTAAATTTTTTTTAAAAATACACAGGGGTTTTTCCATGAATACCTACATGTGAATGTTTTTGCATATCAATATGTACAAGTAAACATGAAAGTTCCAATTCTTCACTGAATTCGTTTTTCAACGTGATTGACCGATAACCTGAAATCAATATTTTAATATAAAAAATGCATATAATATTACCTATGCATAAAAAGATACAGTATTAGGTCATTAAATATATTGCTTTGCATCATAAAGGAGCTCTTTGGAACACAGAATAATTGATAACAAATAACATATGAATTTTAAGCATATTTTATGATACATAAGAATTAGATTATTTGTGTGGATACCGCATATTAAAACAACAATAAATTAACAAATTAACGGATTCAGAATAAAAAACTACATATCTTTCCTCCTTAAGTGATCATTTGGATAAATATACTGATTGAGAAAAATTTAAATTGTTACATAAATCACTGAAGAAATGTTAAATTAAATTAAATAAAAGGTAAATTGCACAAGCAAGATAAATAATATGACAAATTATTTTGATTTTAATGTTATTTAGTTTCCAAGATTTTAATTTATGCATACCTTTAGTCAATAGCATTATATCCTAACTCTACAGACTGCTAAATTCTTACTATTTTATGAAAGATAAGAGAATTATGCAAAAAAAGTACCCATAAAATGTAATTTTAACATTATGAGTGAATGTAGCTTTATTCTGTCATTGGCAAATAATTTTTTCCATCCTTAATTTTCCTAAATTCAGCACATTTAAGCAACATTATTAACTAATGACAAATGAAATTGAAACTTAAACATATTTTTTATGAATCATTTATCATGAATGCATAGTTAAGAATTGCCATTATTTAAAAAAAAAACATTTGCAAGTAGACTTAACAAAAAAAAATATACAAATAAATAATACAAGAAAAAAATACCTGTACGCAAGCATGTAATAGGATAAGTGGCCTGAGCAAGAAGATTTGGGTCACCAAACATGTCTTCACACTGAATTACAAACCGGATTAATGATAACTCAGGATTATAAACAGTCCATCTAAAAGATTCTTTCCATACTGGGTTTAATCCATTGTCTTCTGTAAAAAAAGAGAACTGGTCAAAAGGGGAACTTAATAGACAACTCAAATGGTATAAACACAAAAACTGATTGATAAAGCAAACATTTCAGGTACTATGGCCATTAAAAAGAAAAGCATGTGACTAGTATTTTTAAACATAGTTCTAGTAATTAATTTGCATAACACGTGAATAAGATAAATGCATATTAGCAGATAACAAAAGCTGGATAAGACGACTACTTTTCCTCCCTAATTCTCACATGTCATATGGGCAAGTTAAGTTAGGATTGATAACACAAAAAGATGCATTAAATGCAACTAGTATAAGTAAATATTTCATGTCTATGGAAATAATTGTATAAAGAAAGAGAGCACTTCTCCCCTCCCCCTAACATATAAAAAGCATACAATACTTTTTCTAAGAATCTGTTGCAATTATTTATTTTAAATAAATAACAGACTATCAGAGCTAGTTAGACAAATAAAACATAAAAGAATGAAACTAAAACTATACAATCCTGCAGATATGTTGATATTTTTTTTTAAAAAATTACTTTAAAGAATCATTATTTCTGCAAAAGATTATAACATTATTGGATGAATGATTGGAAGGGGTGGGGAAGGGAATTAAGCTGAAAAGCATGACTTTATAAAAGTATTTTTATGAAATTATACTTCTGACAAATCACTGTTTGCCCCCATGAGTAAAAATACATCAATAAACAGCACTTGTTTATAATATAATATATGATAGTAGCTTTCTTGTCATAACTGTTTCTTTTCATGCTAATAAATTTTTAAAAATTACTTCAAATGCTGAATAAGGACTAGATTATTCGAAGCAATTTACGTTTTCTTAAACTCATATCTGTTGCCAAGACACTTGCAACAAATATTTTTGGAACCTTCTTTATAGAATTTTGAATATTTTTTTTTTCTTTTGTCAGAAACCACTGTAGGACTTAAAAATACCACCAAAAAAGAAAAATCTGGATAAAATAAATTCTGCATGAAATAACTAAGAACTTAGAGGAAGACTGCCCATTCAATATTCCTTAGAGTTGTCACTAAATTAAGATAGCAACTTTTTAAAAAAAAAATTTAAAAAAAAACTTGTTTAAAAAAAATAAAACTGCCCTGATTTCCAAACAATTACTGCATGTTTTCTTAAAAAGAAATTAAAAAGTTACAAGAACATGAAAGTAACAAACTGATGATTAACTCAGTTAATAAATTTTATCCAAAATTTTGAATAAATCTTAAGGATTCTTGGCATAGAAATGATGAAAATTAAAGAAAACAGTAAATCAGTATGGTTACATTAGAATCAAGCAAAAATTTCAAGACAGTAGACTGAAATTAATTGAAAGTTCAGCTTTGACAGGAATTAATATTAAGAATAAAGTTAAGATTTTGTATAAGAATTAAGAAGTTCAGAAAAAATCATTGTGATGCAGAAAGATTTCTTCCAAAATTAACAGAACATTTGCATCTTTTGGCCATTAATAACAAGAAAAAAAGGATAAATTTAGTTATTTATTAAAAATAATAAAATGGGATACAATTTTAACACCTAATTAGAAGTTCTACATGTTAGAAATCTGCAGATAAACATGATTTCTTGAAGACTCCATATTTGTCCAAACTTTGCTTGAAAAGCCATAATAATGATTAGTTTTACAACATTTTGATACAAAATACACAAACTTAAGATGAACAACGCCATGATTTGGATTTACAACTTATGTACCATTGCAATCAATATTTAGGAGTCCTTGTCAGAGTACTGTGTGAACAATGTTTATGCTAGTTGAGTTCATTGAGTAAATACATGAAAGAAAAGCTATATTCAAATAATTTGGTAATCATTTCATTTAAACATTAATGGATATAGATAGAAGCCCTTAGCAAATGTATGATTTCTCAATTTTAGTGGTTTGATACTGCGGATACAAAAAAAATTGATAATTAATATTCAAGAATAATTAAGAAAGAAATCATGAAGAGAAATGAATGCAGATTACTCCTGTAAATTTGTGAAAGATAGCATTCCTTATACATCAATATAATCGAAGTTTTAATAAATAGAATCTAACATATGAGGTTTTAAACAAAATAATGCTCAAACACAAACATTCTGAATGCTGGTACCTCAAGTATTTTCATTGATTAAACACAGAAGGGAGTATTTTATTTTAGCGTGGGAAGAAGTCTATAAATAACCTGATAATATACTATAATGACATTGTTCTACTATTTTTCAGTAACAATGGTTTTATGATGTACCATTAGCTACACCATTAACAATCCAAAATGAAGAATTTATTATGTGGGAGATACTAATATCAAATTTTTTATATTAAGGTAATTAACAACTGATAATTTAATTCATATACATAACATGTTACTCATATAACTAAGTAAAATAGCGAGATAGTTTGCTCTACACTGTTATATTAACAATTCAACAGGTTAATTTAATGTAAACACAAACTTTCACTAATAATGCATAGAGCATCAAAATCAATGTTATTACAAAGTTTCTAAGCTTCCATTATGATAATTAAGTAAACTGAACACACTGAAAACAGTATGCCTCAACCAATGTAAATAATCACAGAAAAAGGTTGCTTTATATTTACGTGTTAAAAGAGTCTCGAATTTCCCCTTTCTAGCTGCTTATTTAGACAGACAACTTATTTAAAAGATTACTTACAAAAAAGATACTCTTTCTATTTCATTCAGGAAAATTTTTCACTAAAAACATACTTATCCATACAATTATATAAACTATATAATTCTGTAAAAAAAACCAATAAATTAAACTACAATACTTCAAATAAAATTATTAGTTTTCAAACCTTTTGTACTAGTTTTGAAACGATAGCAATCATAATCAGCTCCTACTAGCTCAGCCTCAACAAAGGGACTCACGATTCCTTTACTGTTTTTCATCAGATGTCGAGCAGCAATAATTTGAACAGTTAGTGTAAGAGGTTCCACATTACGTAATGTGCTTCGATCAAAAGGATCAAATTCATCATCGAACAAACATTTTGGCTTTAAAACGTATCCACATCTACATAAAAGATAAATGTGCTGAAATTTTCAACCAACAAAAAATTTGCAATATTTACATTAATATTATAGTAAATAGAGATTAAGAAACAGACCTCAAAATATACTAGTTAAATAATCAACCAACAATAAAATACAGATCACTAAATAAGATCTATTTAAATTATATCACGGAATTCCAATAAAAAATTGCTACTGCACAAAGAGCTAATTTTCCTTTGTTAATAGTAACAAAAATTAATGACAAACTTGCGAGCAACACCATAAGTGCAATATTCTCGTCTTCCAGATAATTATTGAAGTGCAAGTTTTGTATTCAGGCATTATTGTTCATAGAAACAAATTGGGTTTGGACAAATAATTACATGAGAAGACTCTTTGAAAGGTATATTTTTATTATGGTAATGAAATAATGCATGAAATCCACTATTGGGATCATATGAATTAGTTACATGAATTCAAGAAAAATTTAGAAATTGCTTGTTGTCTCAGAAGGGGGAGATCACAGCGAAATCACAGCCGCTTTAGGACATAAAAAGATGAGATCACTTGCATATCTAGGAATTGCAGACAAATGCTTTAAGTACCGTGATTACCCAAATCAGTAAAACTGTTACATATTTTTAACAAGTAAATCCCATATATGAACTTTGATAGTTATATAAATACTGAATAACTTTACAATAAGAATAGAGCAAAAAATGGGATACAAAAAATTATAAATATTTTATCGATGAACTTGGAGTGAGTGAGTGAATATTAAAAGACTGCACAATTCAGCTACTTGTGACGAATCTGGAAACAACTACATAGATTGTATATATTAGTAATATAAACAGAATGCAAGACAATTCAATATAACATACAATTATGAAAAAAAACAATACAATAATATATGACATAGGAAAAAGTGCATAAATAAATCACATAAAAAAATACAATTTAAATAATTAAAGAATGTATGGCATACAAAGGGGAAAGAGCATAATAGATTGAAATAAGTTCTATCTTTGAGGGAAACTAAAGAGAGAATGAAAAATTTTAGCCTTTAAATGTAATTGCATGTGTTATTCATTGACATGTTGTTTATTACATTCTATTGTTACATAACATGTTTTCTCTATTATATAAACAACCTTCCATACCATTTTCAAACATTACTCTGCATTTATAGCATCATGGCTGGAGTAGAAACAAACTACCTCAGAAGGCCAGTAATTTCATTACATGGAACCAATAAGAAAAAGGGTTGTGGATCAAAATGTTTGTACAGATTTTCTTAGCATAAGGAAGGAGTTATGAAGTTATTCAAGTTCAAAACAGTGAGTTTTGCTCAATATTTTTTGCGATTTTTGCATCTCTTTCACACTTACACAAGCTACTTAACACAAAGTTTCTTATGGTCAAAAGACGATTATGCTAGATGAACTTAAAATTTTAATTCTGTAGTACTGTACATTAGTTTTGTAGTATTATGAAAAGGATAGATAAATATTTCAGAGGAGCACAAAAAGCACTGCCATCCCCCTCTCAAAAGCAGAAAAAGTGGTATAACATTCTAATAAATGACTTGTTTAAATAAAATTTGTATGCAGTCAATAGAAAACATGCCTTTGAAACAAAGATATGACAGAAATTTAAGTAAACAAAATAGGAATTACATCATACAGCCGAAATGCAACACTAACCTGCCATTTTGCATAAATCGAGCTTGATTTAGCTGCATGGCTCTATCTAAAAATAATCAAAATGGACAAATGATTTATATTAGATATGCAATAAATAAAAGTCACCATGAATACTTAAAAAAACTACTGAGTTTTTTTTTAAAAAATTCACAGTTGAAACAGATAATTAGCTTTAGTAACTAAGTGGTATATTAAGTTTTAATATTTCAGATGTTTTTGAAAATAATTTCTGAGTTATGATAGGCACTAAACAGATGTATCTTTTGAAATGTTATATCTCATATTGAAAATAGCTTTGCTTTTAAGCATAAATTATTATTTTTAAAAATATTAAACAGTTTTAAACATGAAATGTCTCCCACTTGCCTCCTGTTTGATAATTTAGAGCTACCATCTGAACTCCAGCATTCCACATTTTCACTGGATCGTAGTTAGAGGAATCTATGCGACTTCCTTTAGGGTAGACTCGGCTGAATTGTAATCTATGATACTTGACCATAATTAAAGAATAAAATAAACATTTTGAATAAATTTACTACATTTACACAAAATGGCAATATACATGTAAAAATTGTATAATAAACAATATACATCAGTTTAACTTCAAAATGAAAATGATAATATCCTCTTTCATTCCAAATTTCAGTCTTGGAATTTATTACTTAAATTTCACAAAGGAAAAAATAGAAGGAAGCATAAATATAAAACTATTAAAGTAGTTTTTAAATAATTTTTATATTCAAATTAGCCTATATAGAAAATGCTATAAGTAAAAAAATTTAAGCATGAAATATAAAAATACAAAGGATATTTTAGAAGAAACTTGCAATTCGCACCAGGTCCAACCCATTTTTCAATTTTCGTTTCAGGGAAGGATGACATTTCACTGAAGTTTCCAATCCCTAATGAGTGGAGGAAAAAAATTAAATCAAATGTACCTATGCATTGAAATTTTAAATTTTTATAATTCTATACACATTCAAAATATTTTCTATCATATTTATATTCCATACTTTAATCCTTTTTTCATAAAATGCATAGAATTGATACTGATTGACTTATCAACAAGTTAACAGATGAAATCCTCCAAATTAACACTTATTTACATAAAACTTCAATCTCTGAGGAGATAACAATGAAAACTTTACTAATATATAATTTTAATATGCAGATCATTTAGAGTCCACATATATCTGTGCGTACAAACTCTAAGTATTTAATATACACTTTTCAAATGCAAGTATCATAGGAGATGTTTATCTCATAAAAACACAAAAATAAGAACTTACTTTCAGGACTAAATGGCATAGACCTACAATAGATAATCAAATTTGACAATTCCTTAGCAATCCTTAGAGTTCTTTCTAGCTTTTTACTATGTTGCAACTGAAAACAAAGGGAAAAAAGATATGAATTTTCATAAAATGTAAGAGTTTATAAAATGCTTAATACATTCTTACTTTTTCAATAACATTAGTAGAATAATAAGAAAAATGGATACTTGAAATAAATGGAGGCGCTGGGTATACTTAATCCATGGTGGCAGAAATAGAAAATTGTAGGCGAAGCCATAGTTTACAAGGTCTTTCACCTGAATTTGGACTCTTGGTTTCACCAACAAGGGGTAAAGCTCAAGAAGACATGTCGCAAGACTCTGGATGTCAAACATTCCCGATATTCCATTTGGTGCAGCTAGTCAGAGCACCATCAATTTTTCATGGCGAGGCAGGTGAAGATATCCATCAAGATGACTTAAGGAAAACAAACGAATCGCAAAATTTAACCAATGGGATGACACTATGTGCCTTGCAAAGGCCTATTTCTTTTTAAAGGGTACCACCAGGCTGTGGTACGAGAATAACGAAGAAAACCTTAGTTCCTGGGAAAAATTTCAAGAATAGCTAAAGATTGTTAGAATTATTCACAAAACACTTACGAAGCGTACTAAAATGCATTCAAGATGCCAGTCTTGTTCTAAATCCTAGGAAGTGCGTGTTTGGTAGCCGGCAAATCAAGATCTTGGGGCCTTTCATGTCCGAAGAGGGTATAATGCCCGATCCAGGAAAAGTTAGAGCAGTTCAAAACTTTCCAGCTCCTAAGAATATACATGACGTCAGAAGTTTCTTAGGATTATGCTCCTACTACCGTCTATTTATTAAGGATTTTTGTCTGAAGGCTCAACCTCTCCAAGAACTTCTAAAAAAATGATTCCAAATTTACATGGGGATTAGATGAAAAGGAATCTTTCGAGAAATTGAAGACAGCCTTCACGTCCGAACCAGTCCTAGGACTATTTGATGAAAAGGCCCCCACAGAGCTGCATGCAGATGCAAGCGGTTGCAGTCTAGGCACCCTCTTAGTCCAGATACAGAAGGGAAAAGAAAAAGTGATTGCCTATGCTTCAAGAACCCTGACGAAGGCTGAGAGGAATTATTTGACAACTGAATGCGAATGCCTAAGAAAAGATCCAGAACTATCCAAATTAATTCATACCCATGAAAAGGCAGAACCAGTTATGAAAACTTTTAGTCTCATAGACATAATACTTAGCAAGAACTTCGGTCCAAATGGAAGAAAATGGCTGCCAATAATCCCAAAGCATCTCCGTCTAGAAATTCTACAGCATTTTCATGATGCTTCAACTGCTGGACATCTAGGTTTCACAAAAATGTATGATAGAATTCGGAAGCGCTTCTTTTGGCCAGGACTGTATAGGAGTGTACGTCGCTACGTCATGCATTGCCGAGAGTGTCAAAGGAGGAAATTAGTTCCTCAGAAACCACCTGGTTTACTCATACCAATTCCTCCAGCCTTGGTGCCTTTCCAACACGTTGGCGTAGATCTTCTTGGAAGGTTTCCTAGATCAACGAAAGGAAATAAATGGTGTATCGCTTGCACGGATTACTTTTCTCGTTTCGCAGTCACAAAAGCTCTACCAACTGCCAAAGCTGAAGAAGTAGCAAAATTCATTACCGAAGAAAGTGTGTTGGAACATGGAGCGCCTCGAACTACTCTAACCGATTGTGGCAAAGTCTTTGAGTCGAAGCTGGTGACAGAACTTTGTTAATTATGTAGCTCTAAACACAGAAAGACGACTGGATATCATCCCCAGACAAATGGATTAACTGAGAGGTTTAACAAAACTTTGGCAGATATGCTTTCAATGTACGTTGACATGGAGCAAACAAACTGGGATGAAATTCTTCCTTTAGTCACTTTTTCTTACAATATTGCAAAACAAGAAACAATGGGTTACACTCCTTTTTATCTTTTCCATGGTTAAGAAGCCGAAACCACACTTGACACTGTGTTTCCCTACATCGCTGATGGATCAGAAGATGACTATGTGAGTCGATTCATAACTCGAGCAGAAGAATCCAGACTGTTAGGAAAGTTGGTTTGTCTAAAAAGCTGTTAAAACGTTACTTCGGTCCTTACAGAGTTGTAAGAAAACTATTCGATGTTACATATAAAGTTGAAGAATTAGAACCCTCGCCCTGAAGACAGAAATCTACACAGGTTGTGCTTGTTCTACGTATGAAAAAGTATTATACTCCAGAAGCACAGGAAAATATTCTAACAAATGACACTGAAAAACTCCCAAGTAATTCTCCAGCTGGTGCTACATACAAAGTTGGGACGGACAAAAGAGATACTCCACTCGACTCTCCTGGAGAAATTGTACCTTATAGAGGACCTATGACGAGATCCAGAACGCGGAACGTAAAGGAACTACAAACTAACATCGAGGCGATATTATTTTAAGGAGGGAGTAATGCCATGTTTCGAAAACATTTCAACGAACGAGTGGTCCAGTGGTAAAGCCACCGCTAGTGGAACTGTTGGTCTCAGGTTCAAAACCTACTGATTGCTACTCACCGTTTTTTTTTATTTGATTTAAATTGACTCTCTAGATTTTTACAGAGAGTTGCAGCGTATGCATATTTATGTAAGTTTAAATACTTCCAGAATATTCTAGATGTCACCACTGTATAGTATATAAGCTGCTTCCCTCGAGCTGGAGTTCAGTTCGTCTTGTGTATGATCAAGTAGATCACGCTTGCATTCAATAAATTCTCATTGCTTTATTCAACCATTGTATAGCTACCTGCTCTACTTTAAGAATCTTCGTGACAATATTACTAAACTTAAATGTTACAAAAAATTGTTGTACAGAAACTAATGTCTTCTTTACCTAAAACTCTCAATGTTTGTTGTAAACTGTTTTAATGATTAGAACAAAGAAACAAAAAAAAAAGGATAGTTTAGAAGTAATCCTTTTGGAGCAGCTAATTTCAAATGAGAAGTAAATATTATTTTCATTATTATTTCTTGGCTAATAAATGTATGACTCAATGCACATAATACAATCAACCCTTCAACCTATATTTTCGCAATTTCGTTGAAAGGTGGATGGGAACATATGAGCAATGAATTTTTACGAAAAATATGCAATGGAGAATGAGGAACAGTACCATGTCATTTGCTGACTGAGCATTTTCTCTTATTTTCTGAACCCACTCCATCATTTCTTCACGAGTTCCTGCAGCAATCTCAATAGGTGTGACTTGTCGAGGAGAAACTATTCTGAATACATAATCTTTATCTCTGTTGGAAACTGTTGCTATATCTGCAAATATTAAAAAAGAAATTTTTCATGTATCATACAGAAACACACAAATATTCATAAACATACATTTTAAACAAACATACTCCAGAAGCTAATTCATACATATATATTAGAAGGAATATCAAGAGAAGAAAAAAGTAATTGAAAACAAATTATTAAGATAAAGGAAGCTGATTGACAACAAAAAATGTGAAAGACTGCATTTTCAATTACATTAGATGAGACATTGCATTCATCCATTACCATTGATTTAAGTCCTAATCAATGAAAGAAAAGTTGCAAAGCAATGTTTTAGTTAGCTTATAAAAACAATAAAAAAATTATACTTACTGATAAAATTATATAAAATAAATTTATAAATTTTTCATGTCACTTTCTCAATTTATTTTCTTGATATATCACTAACAAATCATTCATGAGCTGACATGTGGCACACAAACCATAATTTATTCATTACAGCACTGAAGATTCACTGCCCATTAACAGGATAAATATTATTGAAGATGCATATCTTTTCTGGTTCTAATATACTAGTAATTCTGTATTAATGCTGATTTAAAAACGTTTCAAGAGTAAATATAACATAATTCCATACATTGTATCTCAAAATATATCATAATTCTGTACATTGTATCTCAAATAAATCACCTAAAAAGTCGATAATTTGCACTTAACTTTAATTAAAACTTGTAACATTATTTAGTGTATTTTTAGATGAGCATGAATAATGAAAATTGCTAAAAGAAACAATATACTACATTATTAAGCACATTTAATTAGCAAAGTTCATTCCTCAATCCAGTTACACAAATACAACACTTACAAAAAAAAATTCTTGTACTTACCTACAGTACAATCAACAATATCAATGCTACCTTTTTGCAAATTTCCTAATGGCATAGCTTCAACTGACTGAAAAAAATATAAATTTTTAAAATTGAGGACCAAAAATTAAATGAAATAAGTTAATTTCATTGCAGATATTGAGAATAGAAGAAAAGGTAAAAAATTATGAATTAAATATCAATTTCAAAAAATTCAAACTGGAAACTGTTCAAATAAATATGAAAAAAAGTAACCTTTTAAGTACCATTATATATTTTCATATATGGATAATATCTTCAATAAGCTCATATGAAAATGTAGCTCTGGTATTAAGTTCAGCTCCTTTAAATTGAAAACACGCTAGTAAATTTGAAAAAAACTTAACATAATCATTGAATTAAAGAAACCAATTATTATAATAAATGAAGCTTAAAGTTATTCTTGTTAAAAAAAGAATTGTATGGTTAATTTAAGCTTAAGAGTTTTCAGAAAGAACTTTTTAGTACTTCAATTATTTTGTTTGCATTAATATCACCATAATGGATTATTCACAATAAAACCAATAATTCTAAAATTTGACAAAAAGACTAGGAAAATACTTAAGCTGGTAAATTACAAATGCTAGAGGCACAAGTCAAGAGTTCAATTTCATATTCAACTACAAAGCTGGTGACTTCAATCAATGAGGTAAAATAGTCCCATTATCGAACTTGGAAACATTTATTCAGGAACTTTAATAAATTTCATTGATGGAATATTTAAAGACTAAAAATTTGGACATTTCCTTTATAATATTATATAGCTGTAAAAGTAATTAATCAAAAAAGCTGCCATTAAACCCGTGATATTTTGACAAATTTCATTAAAAAAATAATGAACTGTACACATAAATCATTGTTATCATTTAATCTACTTTCCAACCCATCTTCTGGTGTAAGCATTTTTCATTCATTATAAGATAAATGTAACAAGCTTGTGTATTTGCAGGTAAAATGCAAACCATTTAAGCATCAGTGAACAAGAGAAACAAAAAACAATTGCCGATAAAAGCCACCAATACACAATCTACAGAAAGAGCAAGTCATATACAGTGAACATACACACTTCAAAAACTTCCATAAAAAAAATACAGCAAGTTCAATTCAATTACAAATTAATTTAAAACAATGATAACTTCTTTGTTAACAAAATATCAAATTAGAGAAATTAATCATTAATAAAAAATATTGTTTTTTAAGTAAAAAATATTATGAGGAAATAAATGGTGCATATATTTTTAAAAAGAGGGAGGATTTGATTTAAAGCAACTTCATGGTTATTGGAGACAGACCTCAGTCAAGTGACAAGGACAACATCTGAGCAAGTACCCCAAACTTCAGCACCATGCCAATATGAAGACTTTGTAACAGACTAAGCATGCATCAGCCACTCTAGATTGCAAGTCCTCAATGGCACCAAGACTAAAATCCATGACTCAACAACACCATTCATGAGCGGAAAGTCAAGTATCATTCTTTAAAAAAATTAACTATTCTCAAAAGATATACATAAGAAAAAATGGCATTGACTGAAAAACAGACTGGAATACCAAGTTAATGTGTGTGTGTGTGTGAGTCAAACTAAATATCTCAGTATCTAACATTTCTTTTTTTCATTACAGAAGCCTATATATAGATGTTTTTAAATGTTAGGAATGAATTATAAAATTTATTTAAAGACATTGAAAAAAATTAACCTATATGTTACAGAATAACCTGAAAATGTTTCATGAATATCTATATTTTATGCTATCTCTCAATTGTACATAAAATATAATTATGCATGCATATTTATCCACGTTTAACATTCATATATATAATCGAGTATAGATTAAATATGGGTAAAATATTTCTTGAATTACAGTCAGTAAACAAAAATTTTAACTTCAATTTTAATGTATATGTTTCATTTGATTAAATTTTCTACATGCAACAAGGCATTAGAGCCATTAAACAATCTATGGGCAATGTTCTTGTTATTGAATTATAATCCCTAAAAAGGGATATACAAAGAGCAATGAAGAAAAGGTAAAACATTATAATAATTTTTAAACATTTGACAGAGGTTCGAATAATATCAAAATCTAGGCCTAACCAATTATATTTCAAATTTAAATAAACTAATATCTCTCCAAGAAGGAAATTCCCTTCATAGTTAATTCTGTAGTTCAACTTATAGTGAGAAATAAAAACACTAGATCTGTGTCATGCTTCCCTTGCATAGCTTTTCATGGGATGCTA
This sequence comes from Trichonephila clavipes, assembly GCA_019973935.1. Taxonomy (NCBI): domain Eukaryota; kingdom Metazoa; phylum Arthropoda; class Arachnida; order Araneae; family Nephilidae; genus Trichonephila; species Trichonephila clavipes. Next base: position 125,491 of record BMAU01017768.1, read on the forward strand.
ATACAAAATGACAATAAAATGGAAGATTTTCATTCATTTTATAAATATTAAAGCTAATATATATAATATGCATTAATATTTGCAGGTTGACTGTTGATTAATATCACACTACAAGGTTGTTGATGAAGGCCATTTTGAACCGGGGGATTCAAATTTCATACAGCACCAACATGAATTTTATACCTCAATAGATTTACACGGCAAGTTTTCAATGGAACAAGAACTAGATAAAAGCAACATCAACCAAGAGTTTGTGACTATGTCCTCTCAGCTACCAAAGCTACATAGCAATTGTATATCAAAACATGTTGTTAGAAGTAACACCTAATGATCAGAAAAAACACTTAACACATGAACAAACTTTGAAATATATATTTACCTGAAATGTTATTTATTAATAAACAAATGATTTACAAAAATTTGATAGAAATCGGTAATTCTTGACAAAAAAAAAATGTTTGAGATGATATTAACTTCGCTAATTTTAAAAATGAATTTCGTTTTACATACTAATGACTTCACACTAAAAAATTTCATAAATTCTTATCATTTACTTCATATATTCAACATGCTTTATGAATTTATTTTCAAGCATATTAAATACATGAAGAAACAGATAAAATGTGCATTACAGATGAAATATACATTATCTTATATATTTTATCTGTAAATAATTTTAATTGAGTTCCCTTATATATTAAAAGTAAAATTATCATAATTACAAATACATATTACACATTATATAAAACTCATGAAAATGAAATACAAGATTAAAATATTATTAGATATCATAAAAATTTCTGAATATAAAAATATTTATTGAATCATAAAAAATTATTAGTTTCCAGAATTGTAAAAGAATAGATACAGAAAATAGATAGTTTTGCATATATATTTGGAAAAAACAAACACCTCCACACAAAAAATTCAGAAATAAGAATTAGAAAAGAAACGACTATTACATTTTCATCACCGTTTTCTTGAGGTTCTATTTCTTCCACATAATTTGCTGGAAACCAATGTTGTTTTTTTCCCCCATAATCCCCTTTGAACCACCCTCCATTTTCTTTCACCACATTAGTTATAATGGCATGCTTACAAAAAGACAGTTCATCTACACGCTGAGCACGATAATCGTATAAGGCTTTCACTGTGATCTATAGGAACACAAGAAATGTATAACAGAAAAACTTGAATATAAAAATTTTATAAGTATTATTCAAGAAAACTAGGAAAGATACACCAGCAGTAATTGAAGTAAAATATTTTAAAATCTCTTTTTAAAATTGTTCAATAAAGTGGCACACTCTATAATTGAGAAATCATGAACTTCAATTACAAATTCTAATACCTCAACACACATAATTTTATATTTAGTAAATGCATGTTTCTTTAATTTGAGAATAGATGGTAAAATGAATACTATCTTTTGGAGAAGGGGTAGTTCTGTTCTTACAGGAGAAAAAAAAATTAGTTCATGTTTGGTATCAAGTTTCTATACAGGTTGATAAATATTGGTGTGACAGACTTTCTAATAACTTTCATAACGTCTCTTGAAACAGTAAAATTTATTAAGCAAGGTTCATAGTAGAATAAGAAATAAAAACTTGATTGAACTGCAGTGTGTGGGAATTTTTTTTCCAACAGGATTAACAGAAAAAAAAGAAGGTAAAAAAACAACTTTTACCTCGAAATGATAAAGACATAATTGCCTTTTACTGCATGTAAAATAAGCATTTATTGGTTAAAGAATGTATGGGCGGAAAAATCTTAAAATTAACAAAAATGCAACAATAAAGTACACAACATAAATAATAAATATAAAAATTCACAAAAAAAGCCTACAATATAAAAATTTACATAAAAGCCTAACTTATGAAAATTCACATAACTCCTAAAACTTAAACAATTACATAAAAGCTTCTAATATTAAAAAAATTCACATACAGGCTTATAAATTAAAAGAAATCACTAACAAGCTTACAGCATAAAAAAACATGCAAAAATGCAAAAATTTACAGCATAAAAACTCCCACAACAAAAGCTTATGTTTACAAACGAAAGCTAACACAAAGAGAAACAAATATTTCCAGCAGTCAATGAAGCAATGTGAAGAAAATAAAATATAATTTAATTAAAATAGATGAATTTTACAGTTGTTAAGAGTTCCACTTTTCCCCAAAGAATTTTACGTTAAAACTTGGGTTTAGTTAGGCTACACATCAATCAGTAAAATAAAATTCAAAATAAATTCATTCAATCAAATATAACTCAAAGAAACAAAACCTTAGAAAGAAAACAGTTAGGATCCATGTACATGCCAGGGTGTCCATATAATACAGGTGAATATTCAGGTTCCTGGAATAAAAAATAATGCAAAATTTTTTTTAAAAAAAACATTTGACATTAAATGCAAAACACTAGGGTAATTTGTGACATATACCGAAGAATGAGAAAACCATGCAGTTACTGAAAATAAAGCTGTAGGCAACCAAGACCATCAAAAAGCAAATAAAAGCTGGAAAAGGTATGGTAGAGTTCAAGCATTTACATTTTGATAAAAAGAAAAATTTTGCTACTAATATAAAATTACTATTTGATTTTTTTTTAAATATTATTTATTGTTAAGTAATTAAATATTCTAAGATTTTTCAAAATTATAAAACAACAAATTGGGAGAGGGATCTAAAAAAAGGAAAAAGAAAAACTCAATTTGAAATTGTGCACAGTTCAACAGCATAAATGTTGTTTTCAATATTTTCTCCTATGCTCTGATGATCGACATAAAGAAAATAATAAAATGTTTAAAAAGCAATTACTATAACTAAACATGAAGAATCAGCCTTAAAATTTTCTATAAGACTATAATTTACATAAGTATTCCTGTAAAATTATGTTTTAGCTGACAATAATAACAAAAGATAAGTTTCTATGTGAAGGGATTGTGTGTTCATTTAATCAATTTCTTGCTTTTAATACTAAGATAAAAATTTTAAAATATGAGTTATACTCACTGACATTGTTAATGAAACACTATGAAAACTGCATGGGCGTAATAGAAAAATGAATTTTACCACAGATAATATATTTAACAAAATCAATATTAAATTAAATAAATCAATGAAAATCATTCAAAGTTTGTGAAAACAAGAGATTTTGGAAATAAAATTAACCACAAAATGCATTTAAGATTGCAATGCTTATTTCAACAAGCCATATAAAATTGAATTGAGTTTTAAATTTATGTTACTCGAATTATACAAGGGGTTATTGGCGATAGTCTTCGTAGTTTTGAACCAGTGAAATGATGGGTTCACCATTCAAGATAATTCATCAACCTTTCGACAGGCGAGCCTGCAAAAATTTCATAAGTATGTTACTTTTATATTGTTATCAAACACACTAATAAAGCAGTCTGAAAGTCTGTTGTTTCTCAATACATTCCCTCCCTTCTATATGAAATGCATTGATTTAATAGTCAAGGTTAAATTTCAGTTATTTTGTTAATTTTATGCAGTACATTTTAGGACATGCATCCACTCATACATAAAAAAAGCTTTTTTCCATCATGTTTTGCAGTTTTGTTACATAATTTTATTATGCTGCATTATTACAGAGTTGTTATTTTATTGGAGTTTAAACCTTAAGAACCGATTATCATATAAAGCCCACAGTAAGAAAAAATTGTGAAGAGTGAAATTTTTACAATTGTTAACAAAAATGCGTTATGCTGTGTTCTGCACAAGCGACAGTTGCTGTCAGAAGGAAGGACTACTTTTTCTTCCTTTTATTAAAATTACAATCATTCTTTTCCTACCAAAATCACACAAAAAATAATAACAGAATCGGAAAGATTACTTATTTCGCCACGAGAAGGTATAATTTTTATTACAAAATAATGAAATTTTGCATTTTTTACGATGTTTTCTAAAGTGAGCCAATATTGATGCGTTTTTATGAAAAGAGTTTTTCAATAATTCTGTACGAATTTCTTGCTATCATAATGTATCAAAATTTTGTACTAAAAATGTTCATACTTTGTTCTTCTCGAATCAGTGATTTAAAATATGAAATACTGAAAAGTTTGTATTTTTTTTTTTTTTTTTTTTTTTTTGCGATTTTTCAAATATACTCAGGGTCCTAACAAAACAATGAATAACTTCGTTATTTATAAACATAATCACACGGAAAAAAAATTTCCAAGTGTTAAACGTTGTTATCCAAGTTTTGTTCAAAGATTGAAAAACTTGCTTAAAAATTACTGATTTTAAAAGAAATTTTGTGTTTTTCGTCTAATACCCTTTTACCAGAAATCATTTTTAAGTAGTTTTTTTCTTATGTTTTTTTGTTTAAAAATTACCGTTATTTATGAGAAAAATTAGGAGAATATATTTTAAAAATTAAGCCCTCAAGAAAATTGAAACTTTAAAAAAATTCGCAAACTACGTTTACTAGCGTTTCTCTTTTTAGCGTAATTAGCGTCAAAAAACCGGTTTTTGCACCAAGCGGAACTTCATGCCTTAGCTCTTTTGACAAAGAAGTTGACTATTACAACTAAAAATCCCCAAATTTCACGGTGTGTATTTAATACAGTCTTCTTAATTTGGATTTTGTTTCTGGTAGAGCACTGGGAATGACTAGGCATGATACAACCATTGATGCGATGTTTTCACAATTCAGAAATCACATATCTACCAAGCTCATGTATCAAACTTTAGTTACTACAAGCCTCTATTAACAGTGATTGATAATGGCGAGACAATGTAATTAATACTCACAGTGATATTAACTCAGTGCTTCTCAAACTTTTAATATTTGTGACCCAATTTTCAATCATAATTCCCCCAATTCAATAACAATGTATTCGGATACAATAATAATTGACTTTTAAGCTAAAACTGAAATATGACTTTTATTATAAACTATACAAATTATCTAGATCAGTGCTCTGCAATCTTTTTATCGCTGTGGACCGGTCAATGTTTGATAATTTTACCGCGTCCCGCTGAGGGTGGGACACGTTGATTGTTTATATTTTAGATTGTTTTGATTTAACAATTTTAATTTAGTTACATTTAAATATGCCTTCAGAATAAAATATAGTTACAACAAAAATGAATAAAAGTGATTTAATGTGAAACATAAAGTGATTTCTGTGGAAAGTTGGAAAGTTCAGACCTCACCTTTTCACTCTTATTTATTAAAATATAAAGGAAAGAAATAGCATCTATAAAATACGTTTAGAAGTATAAATATGCATAAAAAAATAACCACTTACACCACCAATTCTCCGAACTACCTCTTCATTAACAGGATATTTTAATTTCACTTTTCTATAAAGTGTGTGTTTCTCATAATAGTTGACTAATTCAACTAAATTTTCGAACTGAGCTGTTCCGATGGTAAACAATCGTCCCTCCTGCTTGATTCTACAATGTTTTATCTTATTCTCTGCCCTAAATGAAATTGCAAAGCAGTTAGCTTCTTTCTCACTAGGACGTAAGAGGTATGCTCCATCATAATGTACTCTCTTCAGCATTTCTTCGGCTTCAGCTCTAGTCATATTTGAATGATACCACCTGTCAAAAAAGCATAGTTGAATGCATTACAGTAAAGCTACACATATATATCTTAAAACAAAAAATGTCAAAATAACAGCCTGCAACTATTACTTCCACCTATCCTGATAAACAGTACTCAAATTTTCTACGTAATGAAAAGGATGCATATTTTAAAGACACGGCTTTTACTATTAAATCATACTTAAAAATCTTTTAACTTGTCGCTACAGTTTTCCTGCACTAATGTCAGCATGTCAACAGTTCAATACTGTTGTGAAATTCTTTTGTAGAATTTGATTTGTATATTTTATTACTTATAAGTACATCTAAAAAGAAACTCAAAGACAAATCTTATGTTGTCTCTGTTTAGTGAGAGAACATATTTCAAAAATTCAATGAATTCATTAAATAAAAATATTTTATGTAGCTAGTTTTTAAAAAAAAGATTTCATTAAAATCACACAGGGATTTTTCTTCTTTAAAAAAAGCTTGAAACAAAACCCAGATCTCATTTTATCTACTACACATAGAAAACTACCATTGCATATACTCAATAACTGTTTAACATAATTAGACAAAATGTTTAAAAAATATAGTTCCAAAATTTAGATTTATGTCCTTTTAATGGTTACTAACATTTCTAACAATAACTCTGGTTAATATTTCAGAAAAGTTTTTACTAAGCACTTCATCACACACGCACACAAAATATATAGAAATATAAAAATTACAAAAGACATGATACCCACCAATATTACACAAAATACCCAGATAAAATTACATGCTAAAAATAATTTTGATAAAAACAACAATATATAATAAAGCTATAATCAGTTTATCAGTAAATTAAGACCAATATTGTCACAAAGCAGATTCTTGTCAGTTATAACATACCATTTATAAAATATACAAACTATTTAGAAAAGGATATTTATAAAATGCAGCTTCAATAACCTTAGAATCACAATAAATACAAAAAAAATGAATAGAATATTTTTAAAATACTTTTCAAAAACAATGATCATATATAGATAATTTTTAAAAGAAAAAAATTATTACTCTTTTCCTTCATGTTTGTTAGGTTGAGGTACAGGTTCAGTTAAATACATGCAAAATTCTGGGCTTCTTAATTGATTTGACTGATAATATGTTATCAGAGAATACAGTGTATCAAACGAAATTGTATCAATCAAGTAGTATTTTGTTTGTCCTCTTTCAATTTTTGATCTTATTCGGCAATGGTTGACAGTCCCTTGGCGCCAAAAACTAAGTGAGTAATCTCCTACAAACGTGTCACTTTCGCGAACCAGAAAACTTCCATCCCCTAAACATGAAAATTGATTGAGTAGTTCTTGAGCTTGATTTCGGCCTCCAGGCAATCTACCGTGATACCATTTCTCACCAAAGTGAAGTTCTTCACTAGCCACTTCCTAAAAAATATAATTATCTTTTAAAAGCTAAATAAAAACCAGAGCATGTAAATACCATAACATAACAAACTATGAATAAAAAATTGTTTGACAGAAGAATAAAATTTTTAAACGAACCAATGATTTAATTATTAAAACATAGAAGATATTTAACTACATCAGTTATAAATATATAGGTACACACAAAGCATACACAAAAAAAAAAAAAAAACACTAGTGGATTTGTTTATTTTGCAAGAAATAAATAGAGCAGGAGAGAATACTTATTTCACAAATCCTATATCAGAATACTTATTTCACAAATCCTATATCTTCTAAGATAAATATATTAATTAGTGTATACACTGATAACATAATTTTCTCTGATTATTCAAAATTAACACAATGTTCAATGCATCATAAATAATTCAACATTGTGTATACACACACAGATATATGTAAGGATAGTTAAATTCGATTTAAAATTAAATCCCCTATACAACATTTAACTTTTATTTTCCATTACATCTTTCAAGTACTAAATTAATCACCCAATTATTTCTCTGGAAAAGAAGGACCAACAACAAGACACTTCTATCCCAGATCATTATATTTTATAACCCTATATGTCAGCATTAACTTTCAAGTACAACTCGTAAAATAAGAGATGCTTCACATATCTGGGCATAAGTGGTAAAGCACTTAGATTTCATTTTGGCATTGTTTTCTCTCAGCAACAGAACATGTAGATGGCTCGACGAATAAAAACAGTTTTTTATGAAAGCTTGGTTTTAACTGGAAACATGTCAGAATTAAAGCCGACAGAATTTACCTGAAAATGGATTTCTAATTTTTAACTTAACTCTATTCTTAAAAGTAAAACAAAAATTATAAAACGAACGCCAAATATGCCAACTATTGTAAGAAGTGCTGTAGAGCATTTTGTGGAATTTCGAACACGCTGTATCTCTTTTGCTGAAGACGCCAAGTTGCTGTAATTGAAAGGAACGCTCTATGGTATAAGAAAAAAGAAGAGAAGCATTCCTATCCCCGGGGAGAAAAACGCCGCTCCTACCCCCAGAGAAATAGAATTCTCTTCTTCACCTAACTGAATTTTGAAAAATAAAATTTTAAAAATGGAAACAAAGAAAGAAGACAAAATTATATATGCATATAAAATAAAATATTGTTTATTGTGTTGAATAGTGTATATATATAATTTGTTGTACACCATTTTCATATTATTAATCATTTCATTTTATTAGTGTCTATATTTTAATGTTTTTAAAAATGCATTTCATACATGCAAAATTTTGTGTAACAATATTAGATCTTACTACGATGGCGCCAGAGTAGATTTTAATACAAATTTACTATCTTAGTATTTGTATGATATGTATTTTTAAATCCACTATCTTATTGTTTGATATATTATTTTCCAATAAATATTTTAAAAAATGAATACATTATCTGCTAGCTATAATATGAATCTAATATTATGAAAATATAGGGGAAACGTGAGCTCTTATTCTGGCATTGAGTAAGAAAACACTAATGTATAGTTAGGTGTAAGGAATTTCAATTTGATCAATTAATATTTTAGAAGTATTATTATTGTGTTTGTTGTTATAATTTCGTTTATTTCATTGTATTTTGATTTTAGTATTCCTATTATTTAAATCTACTTACTGTGTGTAATATGTATTTTCCAAATGATGTTACGTATTGTTTTCTACACATTGAAAAAATTGATTAAATCTGTAGGAGAAAAACCATACAAGTGACTCCCTCTTAGAATTGGGGGGGCAAATGTAAGGATAATTAAATTAAATTTAAAATTAAACTCCCTATACAAAACATTTAACTTTTATTTTCCATTACATTTTAAAGTATTAAATTAATCACCCAATTATTTCTCCGAGACAGATGGCCCAATCACAAGACACTTCTATCCCAGATCATATTTTATAGCCCTATATGTCAGTGTTAACTTTCAACTCGTAAAATAAGAGATGCTTCACATATCTGGGCATAAGTGGTAAAGCACTTAGATTTCACTTTGGTGTTGTTTTCCTCTCAGCGACAGAACATGTAGATGCTTGATGAATAAAAACCATTTTTTACAAAAGCTTGGTTTTAACTTGAAACTTGTCATACATATATGTACCAATTCCTATTAATTTAATCTTGAACATGTTTTTATAATTTAAAATGGTCCTGGCCATTAGGACTTGCACATAAATAATAACTAGCTAACCACCAAACGGGAATTTCTTAAACTATATCTAAACTAAACTCAGTGATACCACAGCCCATGGTCTACTGTGCTCATCTCAGTATATGTGACCACTGGGCGCTGAAGTGCATGAGCAGATGCGCCAATCAGGTGATCAATCTGAAACGAAATTTCCAGTGTTTAGTCCCAAAGCAAACTTGGTACTTATTTATCGACATATTGAAGGGAGGAAAGGCTAAGATGACCTTGCCCAGCCCAAAGATATAACCCCGGACTTGGGGAAACTATATCTATCCCATAATAAACAAGCTTCATCCACGGAGATCATATGAGTGTACTTCCGTTTGCTGCTTTGAATAAATACAGAGATTCTGGAAAATCTGCCCTCTTTGTCTTCATGTCTTAATCAACTGCAGCTAGTAAATGTGTTATTTTTGTTTTGTGGATTTTTGTCTGCTTCCTGTATTGTCAGAATGCTATGTGTTTAATGTGCAATAAAACTGGATTATCAAACCTACCAAAGACTGCTTCCTCATCAATATCATCAATAGAACATGAACAATCTAAAATAAGATGATTGTTAAAGAATTCCTTACACTCGCCAAATTATGATATATATATGATACAATTTTAACTTTAAATGCATAAATACTTCTTTTGCATGGGAGTCTTCATTATCTTCATCATCATCAGCTGTGGATTGTTCTTCGGCATAAAACATTTTATTTTGAGTAAGCATAAAAAAATGAGGTCTCCATTCGTGGTCAACAGGGTCTTCTAAGTATAAAATGCCATTTTTTTTTGAATTGCTAATATCAGATTCTGCACCTATAATGAAATTTAATATAGTAAATAAAATCAAACTTTTCATTTAAAAAAAATATTTCTTGAAATTTAATTAAATTCTGCAAGCTTAAAGTAGCTTGGTTTAATAGCAATAAATTACTTTATACAGTAGAAAATTCATTAATTGTAAGGATGTTACTTTGAGTATAATTATTTACCTTCATCACACACATTTCGTAGAATGATCCTTTCATCATGGCCATCTGGAAGCTTTTTATGCTAAGAAAAAAAATTTTAAGTTTATAAATAAGAAAAAATATATATTCAAGGACATAACTAAAAGATTAATTAGTTACAAAATACATTTGTAAAAAAAACACTGAATATCAAAGAAAAATAATCTTTTTTTTATTTACAATAAAAATATAAATATAGGGTGTTTTTTAGAGGTATAGACGTTTAAGTTGGCATTACTTTCCAAGATGGCGACCGATTTAACAGCTGTCAAGTGATTTATTCTCAGTTTGGTTTGGCAATTCATCAAAACGATCATCAAGCAAGGCGTAGATTCGTCGAATGGGCCCAAAACGAGATTGCCGTTGTTCCCGATTTTCATAAGCGAATTTTGTTTAGCGATGAAGCGCACTTCTGGTTGAATGGCTACGTCAACAAACAAAACTGCCGCATTTGGAGTGAAGCTAATCCACAAGTGTATGTCGAAACACCGTTACATCCAGAAAAACTGACTGTTTGGTGCGCTTTATGGGCTGGTGGAATCCTTCTTCAAAAACGATGAAGGCCACAATGTTACAGTCAATGGTGATCGGTATAGAGCCATGATTACTAACTTTTTCATTCCTGAATTGTACAATCATGATGTCCAGGAGCTGTGGTTCCAACAAGACGGCGCAACATGTCACACAGCTCGTGCCACAATCGATTTATTGAAAGACACGTTTGGTGACCGCCTAATTTCACGTTTTGGACCTGTGAATTGGCCTCCAAGATCTTGTGATTTAACACCGCTAGACTATTTTCTGTGGGGCTATGTAAAGTCATTAGTCTATGCGGATAAGCCACAAACGCTTGACCATTTGGAAGACAACGTTCGCCGTGTTATTGCCGATATACGGCCACAAATGTTGGAAAAAGTCATCGAAAATTGGACGTCCAGATTGGACTACATCCGAGCCAGCCGTGGCAGTCCTATGCCAGAAATCATATTTAAAATGTAATGCCACAAGATTATCTTTCGAATGAAAAAAAATCATGTCAATCGAATAATACATCGTTGTTTTATTGCAATTTAAAGTTCTATACCTCTAAAAAAACACCCTTTAGAAGGGTAGAGACTCATAAGGCATAAATATTAATCACAGAATTCATGTAGTTGCCTTGTAATTGCAAATTAGCCTCATTAAATTTAGTAAATAAATCTGCTAAATAGATAAATCTGATTTCCATTTGATTAAATTTAAAATTAAAATTATAATCTGGTTTAATAAGAGCCACTATCCTAGACCCCATTTAAACCTTATAGACTCCCAAATTATTTTTTTGCTGATGTGGGCCCCTTGAAGGTCATCATAGACCCCTAGGGGTCGATATAAACCACTTTGGGTATCACTGTTATAAATTATGAAAGTGCCCTCTTGGAATTTTTTTACATGACAGTTCTAGAAACTTTTAACTAAAACTTATGTATGTCAGAATCTTTATTTTTCAAATAGTAATAATTTCTAGGATGCATTTTTCAATCTAATCATACAAACATTGCACTGATGGAAGACGTCGAAGTTGGCGAGAGCCCCAAGTAGCCATGAATCCATCTTGCCTTACTCGTCCTGTGCAAGTCTGGTGGGAGTATAATGATATGGGACACATTCAGCTGGCATGGAAGTGGTGCCCTTTTGTTTCTCGATGGTTCAACAATCAGCCATGAGATACCTAAATATACTGAGAGATTGAATGCCCCCTGCAATGTTGCATTTTTACCCTGACGGTGAAGGATACATCATGGACAATAATTTAACTATACATCGCACCAGATATTAGCCACTGTTCAAAATTGGTTTACTGAATATCATTCTGACTATTCCCTGGCCAACGCAAAGCAGTATATGAAACCCATAGAAAATATGTGGGATCAGGAGGAAAGACGCATCTGACAGCACTCTCCAGTTCTATCTAATTTTAAAAAAGCTACACATAACTAATACCTGGTATTCTCTGAATCTAAAAGCACAGTTGAAACATGTAGACATGATGCACAAATGAATCAGAGCAGTTATAAGAGTAAAAGGGGGTCCGATAATATATTGATCTTGGGTTTCTAATTCATTAGGCAGGCAGTGTATTAACAATCAACAAATTTTATGCTTACTTTTATAATAATTTTACGTTTTAATTGGAAAGGTGATGGCATCTCTCTTTGTGCACTATCCACAGGTTGAACTAAAAGCATATCTAAAAAAAACCATTCTATATCAAAGCACAGTTTATTTCCAAGCAAAAAGGCCAATTATAAATTAATCTTTATGGTAAGTTTAATCTTTATTTACAAAAATGTTTAAAATCATACAGATAACAATAACGAACCCATATATAATGATGCCCATATAAAACGAAATCTATATTGATGATAATCAATAAAGCCATGCACATGAAATTTAAAATCCGTATTTAAAAATAAATTGAATTAAACTAAAAGAAAAATTTGGAACAAAACAATTGCATATATATATTAAACATCCCATAACACCGCAAAAATGTTTCTGATTGATGGCTAAAGGATATAAATAATTAACCATACACATACAGTAAAATCCAACATATAATGCACACCTATACTTTCACACAAGCAGCAATTTTTAATTTTTAGGTATACTCGCCATATAACGCGCACCCCCTTTTCTGCAAAGAGACCTGAAATGTACATGCACATTCTCATATTTTGAAGTCATTTATTTGAGGTATTATTTCAGGTTTTTGGAAAAATAGTATATTTTTTTAACTACAACTATTTAAAATCACAAGAGGAATGTCATTTCTTTCAAATAAACGGCATTTTCATACATATAAAAGTCTAATTCTTTTCTATGCTCGCCTTCTTTTTAATTTTTAAAGCTCTCATTTTTATACTCAGCACATAAAACGCACTCGTAAATTTAGATCTTATTATTTGTGTTAAAAGTGCATGTTATATGCCGGATTTTATGGTACATACTTGCACAAGCATTTTAGTAAAGAAAGAAAAAAATTGCAACACAGTTGAAGTACAATATATGTGCAAAACGAGAAAACAATGCTACTACGTAAAGAATGAAGCTATATTTCCAAGAAAAAAGCTATATTCTTTCTTAAGCTACCACTTACTTCTTAATTGAATTAATTCAAGCTTTAAAATCTTACAGAATAATAAATATGCAACAGTTTTAATGGCAATGCTGATATTAGTTGTATGCTCAGTTGCAAATATAAAAAATTATTCCGTAAAATTCAAAAAGGTACTTTAAAACGAAAAACTAATATTTTTTACTGTACTTATCTTTATCTTATTACATGTCTTAAAAGGTAAATGCTTAACTTTAAAAAATTAACTAGATTACAAATCCAAGGAAAAAAAGGGATAATTTATATTATCACAAATTACAGCTTAAAAATTCGGAAAATTTAGTTTAGAGAGTTACCATAATTCACAATTTCAAGTTTCTTGAAAATATTTTTACAAGAATCAAATATATATTACCTCCAAAAACTTCAAGAAATGCAGCCGCCATGTTTCTTTGCTGTGGAAGAGTGCAATGATTTTCTATTGAAAGAATTACAGGATACCTTTACGGCAAAAAATGAATAATGGTAATATCAGAAACAAACTTAAAGGGAACCACAGAAAATGTGTGTTACTAAACAAACATGTTACTCTAAAAAAATCATTAATGAAAATAGAAATTGAAACTTACTCAGAAGTAACAAAAGCATGCTCTTTGATAGTCCGAATGACATCAATAAATTTTATTTTGCTTGTCAATGTATGCCCATGAAAAATATTTGGCAATGTATCCGGGCCATCCCAGCAGTCAACTGCAATTTGAAAGTATAACAGTTTTAAAATAAAAATAGGGCAAAAATATTTATTAGAAAAATTTCAAGAGGAAATTTATCTTTTAGTATTAATATTTTTAAATAATGGACATTAATAACAATAAACAATAATGATAAGAATATAGATAGGTATAATTAAGTCAATCTTATGATTATTTTATTACCATATTATTACCTTTAATATTAAACTTCCCAATTATTTCATCATGTCATACAGAAAATAATTTGTATAATTTAATCTTTATAAAATCTTTCCTCTCAGCCAACACAAATAGGTTTGAATAGTTCTTAAAGTTAATGTCATTTTTTTCAAATGTTATTGAAATATCTTAATTTAAAAAATCATGATTTTGATAATAAATTTAAAGCAATTTCTTCAAACTTTAATTATTTTTAACTAAATAAATTAAAATTTTCAATAGGAAATTACTTAAAAGGTATATATTTGAAGGCAGAACAAAAAGAATCATTAATAAATAAATTTTCTATGACAAGTACTAACAACTAGATGTCAAGCAAAAATTGTAGAAATAAAAATTATAACAAATGTTCCTCCAGTTAGCCAAGTCAAATAATGCTGTATACATAAAAATTGCGATAATTACTACTAACAATGGGCTTTGTAATTATGAAACAGTGGTCATGAAATTAGGACAGTCCTTGCAACAGCACTTCACATACTTTGTTATAAAAAAAAATTATGACCTCAAGACCTGTTACAATTTAGTAAATGAATTAAATATTTTACTCGAAATCCTTTCATGAAGATTAAATTTCATCACACACAGCTAAATGAGATACTTAGTTCTTGTCTGAACTGTTATTTTATAAATTGATAATTATTTTTTCGTTACCAGCTTAAAATTTTGTCTATTATCACCAGTTAATCATTTCTAGTATCCCAGTTTTCTTTAAATATTTTTTTTTAATTTATTAGATCGCTTTTTATATTCTTATCAATAAAAATGATTTTTGATGTTTATTTCAATTATTATCTTAATTAGTTCTATTTATCTTCACCAGATATATAATTAAAGACCTGCACAAAATTAGCAAACTTTTAACAGTCAATTAACCTCCAAACAAGAATTTTCCTCATCAATGTTGATTTTTACCCAAATGCATGATTTTTCATAAAGGGAGGGATCTAAAAAAATTTCTGATATTAAAAAAAAAATATTTTCAATGGTTAAATGAGTGTCTCAAACAATTAAGGAAAAAATTTTCTACCCAGCACTTTCAGTCTTTTTCAAAATGATAGATAATTTTCTCACAGTTCCTAAAACATTATAAAATAATATCTGAAAAAATATGAATTATTAAATACAATTTTAAAAAGTTAATTGTAACATCACAATTTTTACATAGATTTCTCATCAAAACTTTAAATGCGAAATTTCTCACAATTTCTTTTAATACATAGTTCAGGAAATAGTACAATTAAACACGTTTATAATTATTGATTTACTTACCACCCACTGTCAAAAAAGAGGAATAAATTGTGAGAAAGTATGATTGTCGAGATTCATGAAAGCAAACTTCGGGAAGATGAAATATGATAGAAAAAAGCCTGTGAACAGTAATTGGATGCTTGGTGGAATTGAGAGAGGGGCAAATAAATGTTCTTATAGTGTGGTACAACGACCTACAAAAGACAAAATTCTAAACATGATACAAATGAGTGAATATTCATGTCATACTATTCAGCCACTTGAAGGCTTTTGGCGACGGACCTCATAATTTTATGAATCATCGTCAAATGACAAAGATGACACCTGAGCTGGTACCCCTCCCCCAACTTTCACACCATTTCAGCCTTGACACTTTAACATGCATAGCTCCTACACAGCGGATCTTTAGCGGTACTAGGCTGTAACTCATGACATGCCGATCACTAGGCTACCACAGCCAAACATGTTACTAGAGTGGATTTTGCCAGGACCCATTATAACTTGGGGGCAGTTGAAAGGTTTATGACTGTCTTTCATTTAAAAGTCAACCATACACTACCATTTAAGGATCCTGAGACTAGAACTCACACCTATCAGAGGCAGTGGTCAGCCGTAAAACGTTTTTTAAAAAAATTATACTGTTCATGGTGAAAGACACTTTGATACATATTTAGCTGAATATATGAAGCAACGCTCAGAACAAATTGGTGAATGACAAAAACTTCTAGAAGTACATCTAAGCCATTGTTAAATGTACTATCCAAAAGAAAAAGATGAGCCTTCGGAATAAGGTCAGCGATTTTCAATTTGTTCCAATATTCATAGTTTTCGCATAGCTACTTAAATCAACTTAAAGGATGTATTTCCTGCTGTTGCATCACAAAAAACCATGTTCTTTTCAAGGTTTCCCCAGTAAACACCGTTTTTTTTCTCAGCAGACGCTTCAAAATAAGGTTACATCTTATGGCAACAATTGGCAAACTAGGACTTTACCCATTAAATCATTCACTCCTTCTGACTAATCACAGTAATCCCAGCAGATGTTTTCGTTATTCTACATTCAGACTGCTCAACAATATCAGACTGGGGAAATATTTTTCAAAAAGAGGATTGGACAATAGGCTGCAGTCAGATACATTACGTTCTACAAGAGAGTTACAGACAGTACTTCACACCTTATTACGTCTAACAAAAAACGTTCTTGAAAAGCGATCAAATTTCGAGCTGCTATTCAATTTCTTATTGGTATCGTATATTTCCCCCTTTGGGGGATGACGTAATACAATTTAATTTCTTTTAATACCATTACTTATATATTTGAAAGAATCATTAACCAATGTTAAACTTGGGAATCAGAACAATAGACGAAAAATTTCATCTATTTGGCCATTAAAAAGGTAAGGAATACATGCATGTTCAAAGCACAGAAAGCAGAGTTAAAGAAAATTGATACAGTTCTCTCTTGATCTGCCTCAATTATTTCTCTCAAAACCGCACCTATGAATAAATTAGGAACTTATAGCTAACGAAATATGATATGCAGAAGGAAGGACGTGATTTTTGAAAAACCTAATGACGAGTTCTACAGTTTCCATCTGATATTCAGGTTGTTATAACTATTAACTGTCAAGAGCAGAAGGGAAGTAAATAGTCAGCAGATGAAGAGAATTTTGCAAAAATAAGTTTAAAAAAAGAAAGGATATAGGCATGAAGGTAAATTGAAAGGCTGAAAAGAGAAAATTTTATACACAAAACAGATAAAAGTTGGCAAGTAGGCAAGATGTATTTCTTGTAACTCAACCCATTTTTCCCCCCTCATCATATGTGTAAAGAAATCAAAATATATATATTGACATAAATAGTAATAAATTCATTTAAAAACATTTGAGATATTTTGCACAAGGAACATGGGATGTAAAAAAATAGATCAGAGAACAATTCCTTGAAATGAAATAGTAAAATTCATTTAAAGAATCTAAAATTTAATTTTGAACTGAAAACCTCTTCAAGCATTATCATTACAAACAGATAATTATTATTAACTATTCCTTTAGAAACTAAAGCATTCTGAACAATTATAACTTCCACTTATTCCATGTTCTATCAATTTTTTTAAAGAAACTTAATAAAAAGGTTATATGAAATTTTATACGTTTCAATTCTAAAATCGCACTCACATTACTTTTACTTACAAAACAGTCAAAAAATTTTAAATGCTAAATCAAGTATTTGACAAGAAAAAATAAAAAAATTCAGTCACAAATACAGTTCTGAAAATTGGACAAAATTTTACAACTGCTAAAAAGATAGAAAACATTTCAAAGAACTATAATTCACAGAATGGAAGACTAAATAGAAAAAACATCACAAAGGCTAGTTTCAGATAAGACAGAAGTAATATAATATAAAAATTTGTACACTTAAGAAATATTATTGAAAAGAGACACTGGAATAGAATTCTAAAATATGTTAAGCCCTCCACAAGAACTTTCACATTCAATAATGACAATTATCCCAAATGTCAATCATAGATAGAATTTATATTTAAAAATTTCTTTCTCTTTTGACTATTTATTAAGCAATTCTACTCCTTGACACTTTCGATTTTGCTTAAATATTATAAGCTGAATATATGCAAAAAATACATACGTTCTATACAACGACATCCCATTCTAAGACACCTTGCATAGGCTTCAGTTGATGATTCAGATTTAACTTGGTCACCAGTGAGATAACTGAAATTGGAGGGAAAAAAAATTGAAAAAGACCTCAAAATTATAAAACTAGAAAAATATAATAACAAGAATTTATTCTAAGAAACTAAATTACAACATATGAAGACTAGAAATGTTTGAGAACACTTAACAGTTTTCTCTTAATATATGCCTGTATACACACAGTAGCATCTGATGGGGATGCTGGGGTTGTAACCCCATTCTTATTAAGGATTGCTGCATACTTTTAAATAGATCATTTCTAAAAAAATAAAATTGTTATTTTGATACCTTCTATTCACAAAATATTAATATTAGAAATCATCTGTACTCAACATAAACATTCTTTGCATCTTGAAAATAAACAGTTAAGTTCTAAATTAGTTCTGATATAAGTGGAAAAAACCTCACCATGAGAAAATTTCTCACTATGTCTAGGCATATAAAGATAAAAAAATCAACTAAGCTTACATACAGATCTAATAAGTAATCGTTTAAATATAAAGCTTATGTATGTACAAAATTTAGTAATAAATTCTGAAGTGTGAATGGATATGTCTTAATAGAACAGCGAATTCCCATATAAATAATAATGGAACAAGTTCAATATGCATATTTTCTAGAGAAATTCTAACACAATTAAAATACATCTTTGTATAAATTACAATAAATAATTTTAGCTACCTAAAGAAGAAATAAATTTCTTTTAAGGCTGTTTTCGGTCAATGTTAAAGGATAGGGATGAAACGGCAAAGACATTTGTGGGCAGGAAAAAGCTCCAATAATAATAAAAAATTTTATGGATATAAAGAAAATAATTGTTTAAAGGATAGTGTTTTTTGAATTTTGATTTTTTGGAAAATTACAGTTTTCAGCATTTTTGCAAAATGAAATTTGACTTTTCTATGTTAAAGTATAGGAGGTGGAAACGCAAAAGACATTTTAACAGAAAAAAACATTTTTTTTTAGAGTAGAATTAAATAGTATACAAGAAAGCAAGCTTCCCTCTTTAGACTAGTGTAGCCAGAATTAAGTTTTATGTTTTTCTTAATTAACTTTTTTTAAATTTTAAGTTCATTCTGAATTATTTTTGGCGTAGTTAGGACTATCTCAAACAGATGGCACCACCATTGTTTGAAAAGCGAATTTATTCTTGGCTACGAATACTTATTTTTGGCGATATCTTTCTGAAATATAGTCGCCAGCTGAAATTATGGTAACTTGCAAATTGTTACAAATAGTGGACAATGGAAAAGATTTATGATGTACAGAGATTTAACATCTCAAATCTGACGAACTTTCCGATTTAGGAAAGTTTTAAATATTTTCTGCATGTGTGCTTTAAAAAAAATCGTTTATAATTATACAGCTTAGATTTTTTTTTTTTTTTTTTTTTGTCTGTTATTGAAGGAATGTCTGTAAGAATATTTAAATTCTGCGAAATGACTTAACGAAGAATGAAAGAGTATACTTACTTTATACTTGATCGAAAGTTGTGAATTAACTCTAAAGAGAACACAAATTACTACTCCTTGCTCACAAATTAAAATTTTAATCTAATTATTGTAATGCAATTATTATTATTATATTATTATTTTCTTTTTAACTAACAAAAATTTTTTTCCCATCGATTTTATATTTGACGTAAAACTTTACCATAAACCATTGGAACAATTATTAACACAAAATATTGTTTTCTAATTTAATTAACAGAAACTTATTTTTTCAATTAATTATGTTCAGATTCATATCCGCACCCCAAATTCTCAGCACATTTTTGTGAAAAAAAATAGTGTAAAATATATTATCGATATATAATATATTTACGGAATGAAAAGTGGCTGCGATACCCTAGTGGTCAAGGTAACGTTCTCGTGGCTGGCGTGTCATGAGTTCGAGCCTAGTACCGCTGAAGTTCTGTCGTGTAGGGGAGCGATGAACGTTAAATCTGAGAGCTAAAACGTCCTCTCATTGGTGTGGTAGTTAGGAGATGGGAGGTGCAAGCTCAGGTGTCGTCCTCGTCACTTGACTATGGTTCAAAGTTACGAGGTCCGTCACCAAAAGCCCTCGTGTAGCTGATCAATATGACATTTATATTCAATCACTAACTAAACGAAATAAAAAAATAATAAAGGTGAATTAATAAAAGTGAATAATTAATTTACTTTACCAGCATTAAAAACTTTTTTCAGTCTTCGAATCTAAGCTGCACCAGAATTTTGCAGCCTAAGTATCGGGAAAAAAGTGCGGCTTAGATTCGAATAAATTCGAAGAAAAATTCAGTGTAATGAATGTTCGCTACATGTCTAAAGACATGTGCCAGTACAGATATATGATAATTTAATGGAAAACCATCTTTCAAAATTAAAAGTACAAAATATCTATGATTTAGAGAGCGAAACTAGGGGGCAAGCATCTTCTGAACGATGGAGATATGAGAGATCGTTGAGACTCTCATCTTCTTTTTTCAAAGAAATTGCTTGCAGGAAAAAATCTACTCCGTGTTCGAAGCTTGTGATGCGCATTGTGTATGGTAGAGACTTATGCAATGCAGCAATGAAATATGGATTGGCAAACGAGGAGATCGCTCGGAAGCAGTATGAGAGAGAATATTCAATTGAAGTAAAAATATGTGGCTTATTTGTAGACAAAGATAAACCCTTTTTGTGTGCTTCACCCGATGGATTGGTTGGTGATGGACTCATAGAAATTAAATGCCCTTATTCTGCGAGATTTGAATCAAATCTGCTGGAATTTTTAATTACAAAAAAAAATAGTCTAGGTTTCAAATTTTCCAATGAAAGGGGAATCTATTTACCATTAAATCATAAATTTTACTTTCAAATACAAGGTCAGTTATTTATTACACAACGGAAATGTGTGATCTGTATTTATGGTGCAAAAAGGATTCGTTAACTCTGCGTATAGAGGCAAACGAAGAGTTTTGAAAGGAATTATTCCAAAACTATAGAAAAGTTTTATTTTAAATGTGTTCTTCCTGAAATTCTTGATGGAAGAGCACCACGAAATATGCCTTTGAGGGAGCCGTTATATATAGAGGAATCTAGTAGAAGCAAAAAACAGAAAATGATTGATATAGGTTAGGAAATGAAACCTATATATTATCGAATGATTATTTGATTAACGTCAAGCTTTGAAGCTTCACTGGGACTATCGCCGACCTCGTCATTTCGATCAAGTGACGAGGACGAAATCAGAGCTGGAACCGCAATCTCCCAAAATTTCCACCATTAGCAACATATAGTATCATCTACTTCAAACATCTGCTTTGAAGTTCAGCCTTCTACATAGCGGACGGCCGCGGTAGCCGAGTGGTATAGGTATCGGACCGTGGCTTGCCTTGCCACGAGTTCGAGCCCAATACCATTAAAGACCCGCCGTGTAGGGCAGCGATGCACGTTAAATCTGTCGAGAGCTAAAACGTCCTCCCGTTGGTGTGGTGTGGGAGTTAGAGAGGGGGTGCCAGCTCAGGTGTCGTCCACGTCACTTGACCATGGTTCAAAATTACGTGGTCCGTCGCCAAAAGCCCTCGTGTAGCTGAACAGTGCGACGTTAATATTGAATCAATCAATTCTACATAGCGGATCTTCAGCAGGGACACCAGAATTCAAACCGACGATGCAACACCACGTCGATCACGAGTTCGTAACCATGAACTCTTGCCTACTGTGACCTCCTATATCTTCTCGAACAGGATACCATAAAAACTGTCCGTGATATATATTTTTATAATTAAGTATATTTTTTACTTAGCCATTTATTTGGATTCCTACATAGAATGAAACTATTATTTTGTTGCCAAATATGCCCAAAAATTAAACAATAATGCAATTTTCTTTGATTTAAATATAATGTAACTTCCAAATTGAAAAATTGTTATTGACATATATTCATTAAATAAACATAAATTTCTTAGAAAAAATAAAAGCAATGTTTATAATATGCTTGATTAATTGTGCTTGATAATTAATTGCCAGCCTATTTTCTCTCTCCCTTATAATGATATTTTAATCGTTCTCTAAAGTTACAAAAGTAATTTTAATTTCAAAATATCTCTTTCTTTCTTCCTTTTTTTTTTTTTTGCAGAACATGAAATAATTTTGTAATGCTTATTTTGACGGATGATTTTGTAAACAGGAATCTAGAATGCGTCAGCATTCTTCTATCCTCTATCTGGGACTCTGATTTTCATGGTTTTGGAAACTTGGGCTTGAAGAGAGGGGCGTGACTTCAGAGGAGGAGATCCAATGGCAGTGCAGGAGGCGTTGGCTATGGAGCGATCGTTGATTGGAGGATGGCAGTGAGCTTTTAAGATTGAAATCATGTACTTTGAAATAGAAAGTGACTTTAACTTAATTTAAAAAAGAGAAATTTGATTAATTTGAGAGAATTTTAAAAAGTTAAGGGGTAAAAAATAAAAGTTACAATTAAGAATGATAGGGAAATTTAAATATTGTTCATTATAGCTTCTGCCAGAAGGCAGGTTTTTTCTTCGTCGGAATTTGCTGTTTTAAATTTAGAGAGAAGGTCGAGAATTTTGGGGTTTTTCTTTACGAGGTTTGAGATAGTATTAAAAAGTTCCAGAACTTGGGAAAAATCTGAACTGTTATTATCTTGGGTAAGGAATCCACTGGAAGAGTCTTCCTTTTTATTTGCAGTTAGGTTTTCGGTTTCGGAGGGGATCTGATTGGGGATTTCTCCGCTAACAACGTTAGCGAAGGAAATTCCCTCTTTAGTCCATTTGCTTGAAAAATTTTTTCTTTTAATCGGGTCGGAAAAGGCAGCGCCTTTTTTGGGTTGGGGGAATTTGGGACATTTAGTGTAACATGCCGAGTGACCGAAGTCCTGGCAGTTGATACAAAATGGGTTTTCTTGTCGTTCTTTGATGTGACAGTTTCGCGTGGCATGGTCTTTACCGCATTTAAGGCATCTTGGTTTCATAAAACAATTCGCGGCAGTATGGTAGAAGTTATTGCAGTTGAAGCATTGGGTTATTCCTCTAACGAGGTAACCTTCTACTTTCACCTGCAAATAACCCAACTTTTTGATGTCAAAAATTTTACTATTTAAGTCGTTTCTTGGTAAAGTAATTAGGAAATATGGGGAGGGATTTTTAGTTCTTTTGGAGATTAGTTGCGTGCAGCTATCTATATTGAATCCGATTAATTTTAAGTCGTTAGTGATATCAGTAATTAAAGCAGAATTAGGGAGGCCTTTAATAACGGCTTTAATTGGTTTATCTTTTTGGCGTTTGAGAATGTAAAATTCGAAATCTTTATCAGTCTCTAAAAAGTGTTTAAGTTTTCTGTATTCTTCGTGGTCGGTGGAGAACATTTTTACGACGTCATTAACGATTCTATTACGTAAATTAGGGAATTTTTCTGAGATGCATTTAATTTGCTCTCTGAAATTGTCTTTGATTTTAAGCATTAAAGGGTGAGGGGGAATCTTGGGTGTAACTACTTCGGTAGTTACTGTTTCAATCGAAGGAGGATGCTCGACATCCTGTTCAAGATCGGAGAAACTATTGTTAGTTTCTATGGGGTCCTGGGTGGAGGTAGGGAGAGATCGGTCTAGCCGTCTTTTTCGGAAAGATAAACTCTTCCGTAGAATCCTTACCTTCTGTTTACGTTTTTTTGCTAAATTTTTTCTTAGATTTGCTATTGATTTTAGATTTATTTTCAATCTTATTTTCAAAAACAGGAGGGGAGGGAACAAAAATTATTTTCCTCTTCTACCGAGGTAGAGGGAATCTTATGATCCTGGCAGTCTGAGATAGTACATGGTGGGAGGGTTTGAAGCTCACTTACCATCTCCGCTTTTCTCCTGATCATGGCCTGTTTGCCGGAAATGTACATGTCCATGAAAGAATTTCCGGGGCTGGGAGAACGTCCGTCCATCCGTGAATAGATAAATGAAGAGCTGAGATACCTGTGACAGTAAAGTTTCGCGCAGGCGGAAACTTGGTCAAATTTTGACGGCGAAAGTTCCATATAATCGCTTGATTCGCTCATGATGATTCGACAGGTCGTGAAGCTCGCAGGTGCGTGGTCTTCATTAATGCTATTTTCATTTACGTACCATTTCTTATAAAAATATTTTTTGAATTTAAAAATTATTTTACAAACATACGTAAAATAATGGTCAAAACCATAATTAACCAGTTTTTAATGAAATAGCTGCATACTATCTTAGAAAAATATCAAAATTGATAACCTTTAACCCCTTTTCAACATTTTATATAAAACTACTTTTTTTAAAGAAAACTATTCAAAAAATTGTTACCCTTAAACCTTTAATAATGTAATACAGGTGTAAGTGTATACCTAATTGGAAATTTCTGAAACATTTTTTTTTTTTTGTACATAAGAACTTTATTTTGTAATACTTTTAGAAACATTTAATATTCCATTATAAAAGAATATTAAATCATTTTTCTTTATATGTAGTGCCTACTAGATTGTGAATATTCCATTGTTTACTGTACCGGGACCACAACAAAACAAATTTATTCACGTTAATACATTGTTTTTGCACAACTAAATCGTTTTGTAATGGAAAATGAACTTTTTTTTATTTGTGGATAAAAACACCTATAATCAAGGAGAGCGAACAACTTATTGACATTTTAAAAGACATTTGACGGTAAAATCTATATTAAAACAAGAACAGCTCTAAAATTTAGATTGCAAAATACATAGGATTTTTTCCATAGTTAGAAACGAATAAAGCATTCATAACAAATTATCAGAATCCATGAGTCGAAAAAGTAAGAAAGCCATTTTAGATCTCTCATGGTCAAGAGTCAACACTATTTTACTCCCCCAAAAAAAAAGAACAAGTATTTCGTTTCACAGTCGTAAAGACTGTGGCCCTCTTCCCCTGCAGAGAAAGGGGGGAGGATTCTATTGAAGGAAGTGCGCTACACACACACACACACACACAGAATTTTTTTTTTTTCTTGCCTTTTCAAAATCAACCAAAAGCGGAGAGCAGAGTGCACGCGATCTTCTCTTTCAAACAATTAAATCTCACCAGCAATGACATCCAATAATTCACAAAATAGCTGTAAATTTGTTTCGAGATATCTTTCCGATTTTTTCGAAATTTCGCAATTGTCCATAATTCTGGAGATCTTCGTATAATAAGGACCATTATAAATTTATCATCTTCCATCCTCTCAAAAAATTGACACATTTGTTGAGTAATTCAGAGTACCACTGAGAATTGTACCTCTCGTGAAATAGGTTGCCAACCCCTGTTCTATTGTATAAAAGTAAATTGTATCATAACTGTTTGTTCATTAAAACGTGAAATTTAATTTTTTATTGCTTTAAATCCACCTATTCTTCCTTTAAAAATCATTTGTTCAGGAAAAATTAAACAGTTTCGTTCTGTACATCATTTATCTAGAGAATTGATCGACAAACTGTGTTCCACGAGTCCCAATAAAAAAAAATGGGAAAGAAAATTACAAATATGTATGCAAAATGGATTTATGTTCTCATGAAATTCGTTTAGTCACAATTATCTAAAGATCATAGACTAAAATTAAAAACTTTATACATAATTTGAAATTTTTTTTAACTTTTATTGTAATATAATAAATGAATTTTAAAACTTTATTTTATGCAGTAGATTGTGAATATACTATTGTTTGCTATCCCGAGTTCCACGAAGTAATTTTATACTAGTTAGTACAATGTTTTGAAACCTTTTACATTTGTGGGGGAAAAACACCTATAATGAAGATAAAAAAATTTATCGACATATGAACAGATTCGATGCTAAAATTTAAATTTAAGCTAGAAGACCTACATTTTAGGTTACCAATTCATGCCATATACGCAGAATTTCTCACACAGCTATGAACATTTTCATGCCATTCACAAAAATGTATTTAGAAAGTGAAAAATATTTTTAATGCGATTGGCAACAAAAAAACAAAATACAAAAACGAATTGAACACGGAATATGAAATGCTACTGCAGATAATTTCAAAAAGCTTATACGTCGATAGTTTGTGTAAAAAATTGTGAACACATATCTCAGTTACTAAGTATAATGCATGCGTAGGGGACATTTGGATCACAAATTTATATTATCAATGAGTAAATAACATTAAAATTACATCATAAAAGTTTTTAATAAAAAATAAAATATTTTTTTAAAATTGTCTTTACATATAATATCAAAAATATATATGTTTATCTATATACTTTAAATATTATTTTAAGATATATTCCCTTCAGCGAGGAAGGGGTTTCCTCGAAAACATGTTACAGTTCTAAGGGGTACAAGAGTTGAAAAAGTTTGATGATTGACCAATGTCCAGACATGAGAAGTCTTTCATGGTCAAGATTCACTCTGCTGCTTTAACCCCCTCGCCCGAAAAAGAAAAAAAAAGAGCTAACATTTATTTTACCAGTTTGACGACCGTCACCCTCCCTCAGCCCCCCCCCTCCTGTTCCCTTTCGCTGAAGGGGAGAATTTCATTGAAAAGGTTACCCGGAGAGAGAAATTTATTGCCCATCTTGGGAATCTTGAGACAAATATTTGTGCCAAAAATTTCGCAATAGCCAACGCCATCTAGATGTCATGTAAGGTGTTAAACTAATGGCCCGCCATCACAAAACCCTTAAACTCATCACAAAAATTGTACTTACAACCCTTAAAAAAGTAATTTATTTAATGAAATTTGCACACAAGTTTGAATAAAAATTTAAGTTTTAAATTTGAAATTAAAATGAATAAATTCTTGCACAAGTATTTCAAGCCATCCCATTTCTATATTTTTTTTTAATCAAGGGTAGAAAAAAAACTATTACTAAGTTTGCAATAGTCTTTATTTTTAAGTAACTTCAACATCTCTCCTCCCCAAAATAAAATATACAAATTTATTTCAAAAAATTTGTTACTAATTCATAAAATGAAATCATAAATATGTGTGTGTGTGTGTAAAAACTATTAAATATTATAAATTCAAAACAAATTACTTTTAAACACAGAAATAGAACCCTTGCATTATGAAATAATAATTAAACTTCGAAAAATTTTCCTTAATTTAATTATATCAGTTTCCTGATGTTATAACAGGAAACATTCAACACTTTATAAAAAAAAATTCCTAAACTAATCTTACAAAAATAAAAAGTTAGTGAGTCAAAAAATCTAATGATAAAAACAATAGTATCAAATACATAATCTATTAGACTAGGACCTCTAACAAACTCGCTTAATACCAAAAAAAGTTAGTTATGAGGAAAATTTGTTAGAGATTCATTTTTATTTTACAAATGCCAGGCCATTGACCATCAGGTCATTAGGCAAATAGAGGTTAATTAAATAAATAGAGATTCATCTTGCAATATACCTCATATTCTTGGTTCCAGGAACGTTTGCAAAATAGAGGTATAACTATACTAACAGTCGAGTTATAAATTGTGTATATAAGGCTTAAAAAATTTCAATACAGACTTTGACAGATATTAGTTAAATTTTTTTATTGAATAATTTTATATTACTCCATAATTAAAGGCAGCACTCGCAAGTTCCTTATTATTCGCAAGCCAACAGTGAGAATAAAAATTCTCCAGCTTTAAGGGCACATTTCTAATTTTACATTCCTATTTTAATAAATTTAGAGCCTTCAGAAGAAAAAGGCTAAAAAAAATGAGTGTGCTTTAGACGAGTGATCCGCAACCCCCGGTCCGTGGATCAAATGGTGCTGGGCCACCTAAAGAACATTAAAGTATTGCCATTTTATTTAAAATGATGCATTTCTCTCGGATTTGCGCAACTTTCCACAGAAATCACTTTATATTCTACGTTAAATCACTTTTATTCATTTTGGGTGTAACTATATTTTATTCTGAAGGCATATTTAAATGTAATTAAATTAAAATTTTTAAATCAAAACAATCCAAAATACAAACAATCAACGTGTCCCACTTTCAGTGGGCCGCGGTAAAACTATCAAATGTTGACCGGTCAGCAGCAATAAAAAGGTTGCGGAGCACTGCTTTAGACCACATGACTGAAGTAAAACTTCTTTAGCTCCATCTATATGTATGCATATATATATATAATGTTTATATATATAATATATACATGTATATATTCATATATATATTAATTTTCTACAATTATTAAAATTTTTATGGGTTTCCATTGATAAATTAATATTGTTGAATAGATTTTTTATTTTATTTTCTTTGTTGGATCTATCAGTAATTACTGTGGTTGATTGTAAGACAGAGACAATAGGCTTATGGTATGAGAAATAAGATACATATGTTTTTGAATGAAAATTAGAAAGATATCTAGAGAAAACTGCATCGACTGTCGTTTCATGTCTTGTGGTAAGCTACTTTTGGTTATTATTCATTTTATTCATTTGTAGCTCTAATTTATCTGGTAGAAAGTTTACCAAGAGGTCCATTTTCGGATATGAAATTAACATTGAAATCTCCAACAAAAATTAGTGGCAACGTATTATACTTTTCTTCTAATTCTTCAAAGCCTACTCGACTGTAAATCATAAGTATTTCATATAAAAACTTTATATTATTAACTGTGTTATTAGGCAAAATGTACACAACTATCATTATGATGTTTGTTCCATCATACAAAACACAGTGAGCAGCACATATATCACCAATTGATGATTGACCAATATCGATTTCACGAATACATCATAATAAAATGTCCATTTACGCATTCACCAGCTTACTCCCCAAGTCAAGCCTGTGTATAAAGAAGTTTTACTTCAATAATCAAGAAATCCCCATTCGCGTAACACTAGCAAACTCGCAAACAAACTACTGGCTATGAGAGGATGAGAAAGAAAATGTGTGTGTGTGCACAGTGTAACTCTCTATCTTCACTAACTTATATCTCCCTCTCAACTTCCGTTTGCTTCGCCTGATCACACTTTTTATAACGCTTTCATCACGCATTCACCAGCTTATTCACCAAGTCGAGCATGCGTAAAGAAGTTTTGCTTAAAAAAAGATGTACAGCAAATGGAAAAACCCAAATGCTAATGAAAATTGCAACACTGTTCCCAGCAACAAACTAAAAATATTGTATGTGTTTGCTATAAAGCATGAAAATTGGGAATTCAGACATTGAGGCACTCAGCAATTTTGATTATTTCGATTAACACGTTTAGATAAAACACAATTACCAAAAATTCTCAACACAAAAAGATGCCACAATTTGAAAAGCTCAAAAACTGATATTTATAAATCAAATCGAATTGTGTATATATATGAAAACTAAAGAAAAAATGCAAAATCTAATTACTTCTGCTTTATTGCTTTCAGTTAGTGTTTACAATTAGGTGCGTAAACAACTTAGATGTTTAGCAAAGCGACAATATATTCAGAGCGGTATTTGCAATGATAGCATCATTAACAATACAAGGATCAATCAGTGTTTGTTAAAAATTAAACATAGCAGCTTTCTTCAGATTTTTGACATTTTGTAAATCTAAATTTCATAAGAATTAAACAATTTTGTTGTAAATTAATATGTAGAATTCTTATTCTTAATTACAGAGCTATACTAATAAGTTTGTCCCTCGATAATAGAAAGAAATAAGGCAAAGATTTCAAATGCATAACTGAACATTAAGGCATAGATCCTAACGTAAAACCAATGAGTGAATTATGATTTTGAGATATAGACTGAGAAAGAACTACAGATACATGAAATGTGGGTACTATAGTACAAGTGGTTGTAAAATATATCATAACCTTGCTCTCAAGTGGTTGTAAAATAACTTAAGTAATTTGAATCACACTACAAGTTTGACAGTTTGAAAACAGGATGATAAAGATGCTAAACAACTATTTTTAACCAAATAGTAGACAAGGTTTTATATAATTTTTTGTTATTTCTTTTTCTCAATATTTGATACAGCAAAACTAATAGATACTACTAAATGTAATTTGTTTCTGTGTTCCAAAGGTATTTATCAACAAAGTTTTCACTTCAAAAAATAGCTTCTGTTTTGACACCTGATAGTAGCAAAATGATCGAAAAAGATGGTGCAAACATCCCATTATAATGTGGAAGGGCTAAATGAAGTATTAAGATCAAATGATTGATGTCAATGATATTAGTGCTTTTCTTGACTGTTATTCCTTAGTTGGGTAAAAAAAAAGATAAAAAAAACATCAGAGTAACAGTAAATTTGATACAGATACACCACATGCATGTTTTAAAGTTTTGTGAGCAGACAAAAAAGGAAAGATCTAAAAGTTTTTAGGTCAAATGGAAAAATTTTGCCTTAGAGCAGGGATGGCAAAGCGTTTTGAGAAGCGGGTCAAATTTTGTTTATAGTATATTTTTAACAGCTCATGTGTCAACAAGTCACTTGGAAGTGGTAAGTAAAGAGTACCAATAATTTGAAAATTTGTAAACAGAAAAGTACAACAGTTACCTATTTTTGAAGGGGGGCACAGGTCTCCTTTTTTAAATGTGTAAAAATTTATATTATCTTACTTCATAATTCTTGCAAATAAGAAGGAAAAAAATAAAGCTTAAAGATGAAAAATCATTATTAATGAATAATAACATGTGCATTACCACACCAGATGACACTTTCCTAATTGGTGTCTCTGCACTCTATTTGAATGATCAAAAAATAAATAGTGCAAATATTATGAAAAATTCTTTAGTAATAAACTTAATTACAGATATGTGTATGCACAAAAAATTAATGTAAGAATACTAAAGTGGAAGTTGCTGTTTCTCTTATTTTCAGATAATCTAGATATATATTATAAATGCGAAAGTTTGTGAGGATGTTAATGTGGTCGTCTTTCACGCAAAAACAACCGATTGGATTTTAATAAAACTTTACAGTAATATAGCTTATACATCAGAATAACACATAGGCTATCTATATTAATAAAACACAATTTAAGCGTGTGTGTTTCACCTCTACAGCCCAAACTAAGCAACCCAGAAGTATGAAACTTGGCACATAATTATTCTAAGTCCTGATGATGTGCACTACGAAGAGTTTTTTTCGAAATTCCCTTTAGATTTTTTTAAATTAACTTTTTAAGCGATTTTTCCATTTTTTTTTCAACAACTTGATTTTTAGTTAGTTGGATTGGCAACACGCTTTTGTTTACAGTTGATAAGCGATGTCGAACGAAGTGTGTGTGTGTGAATCGTGTTTTCTTATTTAAGCACACATTTTATCCTTTTCCAGAATTTCAAACGAAAGTGATAAAACTTTTTTTTATTCATTAATGCTAATTGATTGTCACAAATGAAAATGTTATAAGTTTTTGCCACTATGCACTCCTCTAATGTGGTGGGCAATGCCAAAGTTTGCTTTATTTTTTTATATGTGTGTTCGGGTATCGTATATTTTGTGTTTAAACGTAGCTGTGATTTTAGATAATAATAAAATCTGTTTTCTGCAAGGCCGTTTTATATTTTAATGCTCATTAAATTCATGTATCTGTTGTATTTTTGTGTGAATGGTTATTTCTTATATATTTTTATGTTTTTTATACTACACGTTGACTGCATAATGGAACATTACACCCTTCTTGCAAGGCCTAACGTAATTACTGTACTCTCTCTAGCTACTTTTAAAGATATTTTCATACCCCCTTCCCCATACGCTATCCTATTTCATTTTATGTTCATGATGCATCATAGCTTTGCTATTAGCATCAAAAAGGCTTGAGTGCACTCTTTTAACCTTTAGGCTGCATCTGAAAAATTTTTGCTTTCTCCATGTTGGTTACCAACTATATGTTGACTTTTAAAGTGTCGACTTTGCAAAAAATTTGTACATATTTTAGTGCTTATCAGTTCTAAGAAACTCTGGTGTTTGGTTCTTAGAAAACTGAATAGTGGTACTATCAATCTACAGTTGTACTTAGACAACAATCCATCTGAAGTTGAAATCACAAAACCCAGCCCATTAATAAGTATAGCATAAAATGAAATCGTGTTTGCCAACTTGGCGAGTTATTAATACAGTTTGGCAGTTGTTGCAATAATACACAAGTACCAAATAATCTTTCTATGATATTGCGTTTCTTGCATATTATCGCAACCAATTGGCGACATTATATGAAACACAGCATATGATTGCCACAATTTAGCGCATACAACACATGCAATATCAGCGTTGGTGAGTTATTTTGAATGTTGGCATTGATGCTATAAAATGTAAGTAACATTTCCTTTCATTAAAAAAGAAAAAGGGAACTGCTTTTCCAGATACTTACGTATAGGAGTAACCGCAGCCAAAGTGGCACTTATTTCGCCAAAATGTAACTATTTTTTTTCTCATATAAAATACATAAGAATCTGTTTTGGTATCAAGGTGCAAATTTTGCTGCAGTGATGCCAATACGTAAGTACCCTTTTCCTTTATTGGCAAATTCCAAGTTTTTCCATTGTAACAAAAAAATAGGAAAATGTATAAAGAAAATGATACTCAATTCAAACTAATTGGGATTAACAGACTGTCAATGGTGTGATTTAAGTTAGAATTTCTATTTACATATAAGATTTCTTGACTTTTTTTCTTTCTGAGCTGCTTATGGTAGTTTCATCAAAATCAGACCTTAATTTATCTATTTAATGTAGTTGTATGGTTTGAATTAATGTTATAATATCTACTATATGTGTAAGGTTACTTTTATATTTATTTTATTTCTTTTTCAATTTTAAATACTGAAAATTTTTGGTTATATGTTGTTTTTTGTTGTTCAAAACTGTTGATAGCAATTTTATCGAAAATAGGGCTTATTTTTTCTGTTTTAGATAACCTTTTAATTTAAATTAATATTATAACTAGCTGTATGACCCAGCATTGCGAGCAAAAAAATGTTTGCACAGAAAAGAGATGCACCTTTAAAAGATTGTCATATTTTCCCTCTGGATTTGTTTAAAATTCAGCGTTCAAGTGATTTTAAGTGTCTCATGCCATCATGGTTTAATGTTGCTTCTGATAATCTGTTCCTCACATAGTTTCTTGGAGATCATATGCACATTTTATGTTATACTGTCCATATATGATGTATATATTTCCACTTATCTACTCTATTAAAATTCGTAGGTAAACAAACGTATCTATGTAGGGATGTATATAGCCCAATTTTCTCTCGAACCACAAGACGCAGAAACTCGCCGAAGGTACCAAAATTTCGGGAATGATCCGAAGAATCCGTTTTGACCATTTATATTTAGATATTCCAATTAGTTAAGAAGATATTAATTAAAAACCTTAAAACGCATTTATTATGCACGTGGCGCCATCTGCAGAGAATCGGAAAGATCATTTATTTCCAGGGGAAAATTCGGAACTTCTTTTTTTTTTTTTTTTTTTTTTTTTTTTTTTTCAGAGGTTTTTAAAAACATTTAAAAATATAATAAAATTTTATATTTATATATATATATATATATATATATATATATATATATATATATATATATATATATATATATATAATCTTTCTTTTAGCAGTCTTTATCAAATGAAGTCCGAAAAAAAAATTTTACTTTAACGAACAACGAAGTGGGATATTAAAAAATTTTTCATTTTAAAGGTATTAATCACGTTCTGAAATTTGAAGTTTTATATACAAGTTGCTTATAAAAATATTGCAGATAAAACAAACGAAATACTTTTTTAAAAAATACTTACGAAAAGAGATGTTTAAAACTAACCTTTTTAATTTATGGAATGTGGTTCACTATTTTTTTTTAAATAAAAAACATTCAGGCAAAATTTCTCTTTGTGTGTGTGAATAACACATTCTTAACAATTCAAACTAATTACACTGTAAATGGTTTTCTTAACTATTTTTTTTAAAAAAGTGAAATTTTAGTAGTTAAATTAGGACATCGGTTCCTTTTTTTTAAATACGAATTATAAGTTGTTCCGCTTAAACTTTCTTTTGCGTTAATGAAAAAAATATTTTAGACTAAAAAAAAAGTTAATGCTTTTCTTTTTTACCGCGTGTAGAACAATATTATACGTAATCTGTACAAAGATTGATGAAATATCTTAAAAATTACGGTTCAAAAAAATTTGTTTTGAAACTTTTTTCTCTTTTGCGATAAATATGTAAACATTTACTTTTTTTAAAAGTTTTCTGTTTAAAAATTACCGTTGTTTGCAATCTATATATAAAGCTTAAAAACATTAACTTAAAAATGAGGCCCGAAAATTTTTTTTTAACTTTTAACAAAATACGAAATGAGAAATTGACAAAAAACTTCCGATATTTTAAAGATTATTTTACCGTTCTACCCGGAGGAGATCGTAGCATGGTACATTAAGGCGCTGCTTTATAAAACGGCAGTTCCCACGTTCGAACCTGAAGAGGACTAACGAAACGGGATATTGAAAAAATAAATTTTTATTTTAAAGGTATTAATCGCCAAAATTTCGGGAATGATCCGAGGAATCCGTTTTGACCATTTATATTCCAATGTTCCATTTAGTTAAAAAGATATTAATTAAAAACCTTAAAATGCATCGTGGCGCTATCTGCAGAGAATATCAGAAAGAAATTCAGTTTTTACAAAACGAAACTTTGCATATAATTAAATTTATTTAAAAAACTAATATAATAAAATATATATATATATATCTTTCAATTTAATTATTCTACAATTTTTTTAAGTAAAAAATGAGTCTAAATCGGTTCCTTTTTTTGAATACGAGTTAAGTTGTTCCGCTTGAACTTTCTTTCACGTTAATGAAAAAAATATTTTACACTAAAAAAAGTTCATGCTTTTCTTTTTTTTCCGCGTGTAGAACAATATTATACGTAATCTGTACAAAAATTGATAAAATATCTTAAAAATTACGGTTAAAAAAACAATAATATCTTTCTTTCAATTTAATTATTTTACAATTTTTTTTAAATATTTTCGGAACTTCTTTCTTTTTCAAAGGTTTTTAAAACACGATCTAATAATTTTGTAATTTTGAAAATTTCTATTTTTCTGTTTATTTCCATACATAAACTATTCTTTTAAAAAAATGTACTTTTGCGTTTCCGGTGGCTGCAAAATTAAACGAAAAAAATTGCCTAAAATGTCAGTAATAATTAATTCTAATTACATTCTTTATTTTTGTTTCTTACTTTTTGATTACAAAAGCAATCGTTTCAATAGCTATCTGTAAATTTTCCTTTTATTAATTACTTATAGAAATTTGAGTTTAATAAATATATATGTATTTTTAAAAGGATTGTTTCTATTATTTCATTACTAAATGAATTCTTTGTTAATTAAAAAGTACATCGTCTATTATTTATATGAAGTTTGAAAGCATTAACATAAAAATGAAGCCCGAAAAAAAAAACTTTTACTTTAACGAATAATGAAATGGGATATTGAAAAAAATCTACCTTTATTTTAAAGCTTAATTCAATGCTTTTCCCCGAAGGAACCGACGGCGCGATTGTTAAATCGGCTGCTTTATGAAACGACAATTCCCAGTTTCGAAACGGAGGGAGAAACTTTCAATTTCGCATTACGCTACTTTTTAAAGCTTTACTCTTAGCATCAGAATAGTTTTTTATTGCTTCACATTAATAATTTTTTTTAAATTCTAACGCAATATTTTTTTTAAGTCATACATCGAAATTTGAAGCTATATCTTATCTGCGAGAAGGAGGGGAAGATAGAATAATAATTTTACACTTAAAAAAAACGTGTTCGGGCTATAGAGAGGGGAAAGAAACCTCTCAAATCAAAAATAAGTGGAATGGACCAAATTTCGAAAAAGGGAAATTTTATGACATTTTAGAAATCACTCCCATTGTGCGCGTACACACACACAGAAATGGTGGTGTCACGAGGAAAATAGAGAGCCCGGGCAACGCTGGACTATGCGGTGGAGGGGGAAAGTCATTTTGAAAATGAGTATTAGAAGTTCTGATTTTGTGAAAGAAATGGAAAATATATAACAGTAGAGATAGCCCGTGCAACGCCGGGCCATGCAGCTATTTCGAAAAAGGGAAATTTTTTGACACAATTTTAGAAATCACTCACATGTGCGCATACAAACACACACACAAATGCTGGTGTCATGAGGAAAAGAGAAAGCCCGAGCAACGCCGAGCTAAGCGGTGGAGGGGGGGAGAAGTGATTTTGAAAATGAGTATTTAGAAGTGCTGATTTTGTGGAGGAAAGGGAAAATTTATAAGAGTACAGATAGCTCATGCAAGGCCGGGCCATGCAGCTAGTTATAGTTATTTATCATTGTATGTACTCATTCGTTTGCTGTTTGCAATAAAGTTATAATTTTTAATAGAAATATTGCAAAAAAGTATTGTCTCATTAATTAATATTTGAGCAACACAGTTTATTATTTGTTTCGTTCAGTACTGTTATTGGCTCTGGACTATTTCAATGGGGACATGTTTTATCAGTTTTAGGTAGATTTTGATTAGTGTTGAATTACATCTAATTTTATTTTGCATTTATTCAGAGTTAATACAATTTTTGTCATGTGGCATTATGGTTTAACTTTCCTTCCTTACAATCTGTTCTTCATATAGATTTTTAAAGATTTTATGCATGTACATTTCTATAACATTTTCTTTGATTGGAAAAAAAAAAGATTGCTTTTCTTCCTTCATCAGCAGATGCTGTTCAATGTTGAACATCATGTAAAATATGCGTAGTTATTTAGACTCTCATTCCAATGGAGAAATGAATAAAAAAATGGACGATATCGAACAATTTGTTGACAATTTGATGCTAAAAAACAATATAAAGAAAATATCAGATTACCATAAAATCCAGCATATAATGCTCAGCTATACTTTTGAGCTGCATTTTTAAATGTTTTTTATGTTCGCTGTATAATACACACCCTCTTTTTTTATGTAGAAACCTGAAATGTACATATGCAATGCTCTCGTGTTTTGAAGTCATTTATTCAAGGTATTATTCCAAGGTATAGAAAAAAAATATACTTCTATACAGAATTGCAACCCTTTAAGTTCATAAGAGTGTCATTTCTTTTAAATAAATAGTATTTGATATTTGTAGAAATCTTAATTTTTTTCTATACTCATCTTTTTTTTATTTTTAAAGCTCTTGAACCCGTAAATTTCGATTTAATTTTTTGTGCTCAAAGTGGGCGTTGTACGCCGGATATTACGGTATGCAAGACTTTCTGTTATTTTTATTTATTTATTATTATTTTTTTTTGTTCAAAACTGTTTGTGGCTTCATTGTTTAACGTTCCTTCTGACAAAATTTCATGTAGTTTTTAGCTAATTGTACATGAACATATGCATTGCACCTTCCATTGTACATAACCTTTTTTTTTTACATATAAATACATTGCTATAATATTCTCTGTCATTGAAAATAAAGATTTTTGCTATTCTTCTTTCATCCGCAAATTCAATGTTTTCTTCATTGTAGAAAAATATTGCTTGAAGTTTTAACAGAAAGAAAATGAGACTAAATTCAAACTTATTGCTATTGACAGATTGGTAATATTGTGAATCATGTTTTTTTTTTGTACGTCACTGTTTTGGGCCTTATGATCTCTATGACCGATAAGATCTCATCTTTGTTTTAAATGAAAAAAAATTCGGAAATCTTTTTTAACAAAATGCTATTTGCTGAACTATGATAAGGTGGACCTTGAAACAATATTCTCATACTTTCTTTTGGATTCCTTTCAATTCAATGTTGACCTGATTTTTTTGTCACAACTTAACTTTGCTTCTGACAATCTTGCAATATATAAATATATCATTTGTGATCAAAAAAGTGTTTGCAGAAAAAATATGCACCTTGAAAAAATTCTCATATCTCCTTTTGGATTTCTTTAACATTAAGTGTTAACGTGATTTTACATCTGATGGTTTAATGTTGCTTCTGATAATCTGTTGCTTATGTAATTTTTTGAAGGTCATATACATATTTTATATATTATCATACTGTCCATATAATATAAATACATATATTTCAATTATTACTATAGTTATTTATGATTGTATGTACTCATTTGTTTGCTTTTTGTAATAGAATTACAATTGCTAATAGAAATATTGCAAAAAAGTATTGTTTCACTAATTAATTTTTTAGCAACATGTTTTATTGTTTGTATTATTCAGTAACTGTTGTTGATTTTAGATTATTTCCATGGGGATTTATTTTAGATAGATGTTTTATTTTAGTTCATACTAATTTAATTTTTTTAGTATTGAATTACATCTATTGAATTACAATTACAGTATTACACTGTTCCTCATGTAATACTAATTTAATTTTTTTTCCTGTTGATGGCCTAATATTTCTTATTTATGATATTATTCTGTTAATCAGTTTATTATCATTAATTTTTTCTTTCTGTTTATCTATTTCAGGTTATTTCACCCATTCAATAGCAAAAACTTACAACTGCTATTATTTCCTGGTATAATTTTTATTTCTATTTACATTCACATTCATTTCTGGTTACTTTATAGCATGCTAATTTTCTCTTACATTGAAATATTTGTTTTTGTTGAATTATTATTTAATTTGAGGCCACAAATTGTACTCAGTTTAAAATATTTATAATTTAAACATTAAAAATATTTTTAATTTTGGTTATACTACTTTACACAGGGTTTTACCCACTTTAAAAAAATATTACAATTGCTATCATAGAGGAATTTTATGTTTTTGAAACTTAACCCATACGAAGAAAGGGCATTTCAGCTGGTATATAATACATAAAATATACTATTATAATTATTTATAGAAAAAATATTTTATAATTAATATAATAAGAATATATATCATATATTGATTTAATTATTTAACAATTTTTTTAAATATTTAATAAATTTTTATCAATAAACGAGTTTTTCTTCTACTGCCATTTTTTTTTTTGCAAATGGTATGTCGCAACTAATTGCTCAATGAATATTTTTTAATCGATTAAATGCTTTTATCAGTTCTGATACTTAAAGTAAATAAACTTTCTTTCCCACTGCATCATTTGGACAAATTTTCAAAATTTGTTTGTGGTTAGTAGTTAATTATAATGCTATAATTTTAATTGAATAGGCAAATATAATTATTTTTATACTTAAAAATGCAATAACTACTGTACTGTATTTTTTGGAGTGTGAGAGTGAGTGAATATTAATGTCGCACTGTTCAGCTACACGAGGGCTTTTGGCAATGGACCACATAATTTTGAACCATGGTCAAGTGATGTGGACGACACCTGAGCTGGCACTCCCTTCTCCTAACTACCACACCAACTCAGAAAGAATATTCTACCAATACTTAGCAAGAATATTCTTTGAAATCCACTCTTCCAAGATATATGGCAGCACAGGTTCTATGATGAGTATTTTAGCGGGGAAGGCGAATAGTTTTGTAGCAGATATTGCGTTTTTGGCGGATTGCAAAGATTATTTTTTATGTGAAAAAATATAGTTTATCTCAAAAGGTTAGTGTCTTATTTTTTTGTATGTAAATGAAGATATTAGAAAACGATTTGACTATTTATTTTAAGACTGTGTATATAATTAATTTTACAGTGGAATATCTTTAATTTATTAGCTCTAACGGATTAAATTTCCCAAAAATTGAAGTATTTCGTTTATGTATATAACACTTAATTTTCAATGTAGTGATCCAAAAAAAATATTGTATGAAAAAAAACTGCAGTAAATCATAATGCGGTGGATAAAGCATTAACATGCATCACTCCCCTACACGGGGGTCTTACCAAGTTCAAATAAAGCTGGAGCTATGAAAGTAGCTACACATTTGTCAACTTGACTCTATCGTTAACATTTCGCTATGTTTTTCATTGAATCGCCATTATAATTTAATAAACGGCGTTGCTTGCGAATATTACAATTTTAACATAAAATAAATACAACAGAAAGTAATATTAATGTATTACACTTTCAGATATAAATTATTTACACTATTTTAAGCGTTCATTACACAAAACTTTTAACAATGTGTTACTTTTGCTGAGCAGAGATCAGCTTAGGGAGGCATTTTCAAAAATCGACCTTTAAGAGTGTTATGGGGAGTTATAAATTTTTAAAAATTTTTTTTATCAGCTATTAGATCTACATACTTAAAATTTCACAAAGGTGTTTTTTTTTTGTTGTTGTTTGTTTACCTGAGATATGCAAAAGGCTTGTTTAATTTGCAATTCACGTAAAATTAACTCATTAAAAACTTCTTTATCCTTCAATCTGTGTTGTTTAATTTTTCAGTTCACCCGTACGAAGAACAGGTATACCAGTTAGTTTCCTAATATTACATTCATAAAACATATTCATTATTGTAATGCATTTTACTGTTAAAAACCAAATTTATTTCTGTAGAGGGAGTTCATGAAATTCATCAAGGAAGAAAGTTTTTCATACAAATATTTTGATCCAAACATTCTTAACAGAGCACTAACAAGATTTCATAGATATAAAATTGCTTGGTTAAGACTCCCCCCTCAAGTTTAGTATGCAACTTTTTTGTATGTGCAATCATTTTTATTTCCTCTACATATTTATACATTCAGAAACTTTTCCCTTTACTTTTAAAATTGGGCTTTCAAGTTTATTTTGCACTATGCTACTTCTAAATTCAATTAATTCCATTTCTTATTCTTTGACATATAAATTCAGTTACCTGTTGCTTCAAATTTTGCTTTGTGTGAACGTAAAATAAAATGGGATGTACTTTTGAAACTTTTGGGGTTTAAGGAAATCTTTGTATAACAGGTCATGTCTGAAGATGGTAGGCTCATGATATGAAGTATTAGGTAAAATCCTAGGAGGACCCACTGCTGTTTTTGGCGCCAAAAAGCGCCAAATTGAAGGTTTTCAAAAAGGCGTCAATGACAAAAAACTCTTGGGAAGCGCATGCGTCAGCGGAGGGGGAGGAGGGGGATGAAATGGGCGTTTCGCAAAGATGAAATCGAATAAATACATTAAATTAATCATTATATAAAGAAAAAAACGGAGAAAGCAATGAAATTCATTTTAAAAAAGTATTCTAAAACCAGTGTGTACAACATGATTTACATTTTTAAAAAAGGACGAAAGGGGCGTTTCGCAAAGATAAAATCGAAGAAATACATGAAATCAATTTTAAAAAATGTTAAAAAGCACTTACCTTACGCTTGCATTTCGTCATGATCTGTTGGTGGATACACCCTTGCGATGGATGCAAGGAATTTATGAAAATTCTCATTCACCAACTTGTGATCGTAAGATCGCCGCCACATGTCTTATTAACTTTGTCATATTCTTATTAACTTTCAAGTCATTCATCACGAACTCATTCATGCTCTTGCCAAACCAATATCTCGTCAAACGCAAGATAACAGTTATAGCAAGTTTGCTTTCACTAAACCAAGTGCCCTTTCTCACACTCCAAACGACGTCGTGGCGATTATCTTTCGACTGGTTGCGGCAACGCCATTCGTAGCCGTCAACCGTTCACTTTCGCTTTTGCAAACGCATATTTTTTTTTTTACACCTCGAACATTCATAACGAGAAGCAAATAAATTAGCTTTCATACACCATTCTAACGTCTCTTTCTTCCCCTATGTGCCCAGGAGCACAAAGAAACCTATTGTAGCCTCACTTTAAAGTAATTTCCTTTCACACGCCATTCTTAAGAACCTCCAGCTAAGTCAAATGTCAAAATGACGTTTTTTCGGAAAAGGCGAAAAATGTTGCACTTTTTTTAGGGTTGCCATTTTTTTTCGGTGATTTGAAAATCCAAATTTTTTGATGAAATGGAAAGGTTACCATATTGTAACCTTTATCGCTCAAAATTTGGCGACAAAAAATTTGGCGACCAAAAGTGGGTCCTCCTAGGATTCAACCAAGTATTACATAGGGTAATAATTCTTAAACATGATTATCATCTAATAATCATCACAGAGTAATTTTGCATGGATTAATCGAAATGCAATAAACACCTCTTTAAATTTTTTTAAAAAGTTGAAAAATTACTCATTTTTAGCCAGATAATTATAAATTTGAAATAAACAAATATTAAAAGTTAATTACGTGTTGTGAGATGAAGCGATCCAATAATTTACCAATGGCTGATTCATATCTTGATTTACTGCATTATGTCGAGAATCCCAGGCATCATTTTCCTTAGAAAATAAAAAATCCAGGAACTGGAAGAAAATTATAAAGAGAAATTTTTAAATACATATATACATGTGATGTTTCAAATCAGCATCAAGAACTTTTTGTAAAAAACAGTTTTATTCTGCGAGCGATCGACACACCTTTCAACAGAGAAAATCGAACACCAAGTGACCCGACTGGATTTCGAAGATATTAATTGGGCTGTATACTTATTTCCAGAAATGCTAAATAACCCTTTAGTTTATATTTTCGATTCGAAAGTAATGCGTAGGATAGTACACGCGAAGACCATAAAATTTAATGAGCTGGGATAGGAATTGTTATGTTTAGAGTATCTTTTGTTAGGTGTTTAATTTAAGACTTAACTATGTTATGGAAAATGAAAGTTAAATGTTAAATATGAGATTTTGTATTAGATATAATTTAATTATCCTGACATACATATGTATGCATATATATATGTAATATTTTTATATTTCTAGAAAGTGGTTGATTTAAACAATGGCGATCCAAACGTAGGGTGTGGCCGGTGGAGTGATTTTCTGTGTTACAAGGTACAGAGGTTTCTGTGTACAGTATTATCGAAGAGGCACTCATATAAGTCGTTATTCCTTTTTATTTACATCCAGAAACACATAAAGATCCAGTAGGGACGGCATTCCACATAACAAGAAGCAAACATCATGGCGCAAACACAGACAAAGACAAACATAGAACGCGTTGCAGCTAGCCAATTACATGATGAATTTAGGTAGACTAAAAAGAGCAATTACACAAGATTTTTGCTTTCATACCAGCAGTGCAAGCGCATGATGATTACTTAATAGTAGTTATGATTGGATAGAATGGGCGGGACAGGGATTTCGGACTAGCCGATTATGATTACAATGTTAATTTTAAACCAAAGAGTTAAAGTTATTTGAAATATTAGTATAGAGTTAATAAAATGGATACTCAAGGGAATTATTACATATATAATTCACACACACACACACACATATATATATATATATATACACACTATACTGTTTGAAATAATTGGGACAAACATGTTTTTCTTGTTCGAGTTGGCATGTGATTACTAGTGATGTCTTGAACCACCTCAAACCCGTTATATCTGCCTTAAGGTAGTGTGACAGATCGATTTTGAATATAATTCATTCATTTTAATGTATCAGGAGCTCAATTTTGTGTTTTGTATAAGATGTGTTACTTTTACTTGTTCAAAGTTGGATATTACTCCGAGGAACCATTCTAAAATAAAACGCTTTTAATGAACACATTTCTATGACTATGAGAGATAACTATGGCAGTTGGTGTGATCGAATTAAGTGTTTAAATAACATTTCAAAATTCTGGATCATTGTCTCCAAAAAGAAAAGAAAAATGTGGGTACAAGTGGAAAACTA
Source organism: Trichonephila clavipes (assembly GCA_019973935.1). Classification (NCBI taxonomy): domain Eukaryota; kingdom Metazoa; phylum Arthropoda; class Arachnida; order Araneae; family Nephilidae; genus Trichonephila; species Trichonephila clavipes. The sequence goes on from BMAU01017768.1 coordinate 169,332, forward strand.
CTCCAAGAATTGATAAAATTTCAATAAGTAGCAAAATAAACCCAAGAAAGACCAGCATAGATTTTTGAAGAGATTTATTAGATAAGGGTGCTGAAGTGAGTACCTCAACTGCATAGAAAAGGCTTCTAGAAGATGGCCTTAAGACAACAAGAATAAGGAAAAAACTATTTCTAACTTTGAAAACGATGAAAAAACGTTCAGCATGGGCCAAAAAATACCGATCATGGACTGTTAATAACTAGAAGGCGATTTTGAGTGATGAAACATTTATTTGTGCAGGGTAACAAATCAAGTGTAGTTGGACGAAATGAAGTTTAAACTTTGTTACCAGATCATATCCAACATATTGTAAAACGCCCTTCTAAGCAGATGTTTCGGGGGTTCACAACAAATGACCCTGAAAGCTTTCTCTTAAATACATGATAAATTCTGTCAAATATATAGAAATATTATGCAGTGGGATTGTTTCATTTATTGAAACATTTGATGGAACATTTCAACATGACTTGGCCCCTTGTCACAATTCGAAATTGGTCCATGCATTTAAGCGAAAAATAAAATAATAGTGCTTGATTAGCCTGTAAATTCCCCCGACTAAGATCCTATTTAAAACTGATGTCATATTCACAAGAATAGTTTCACTAAGATGAACCGCACAACAGAGCAAATGATAAAAAAGGGCTATACTAGTGTTTTCACATTGATGAAATCAAGAACATGTGTGCTACTCTAGTGGAGTCAATGGCAAAACGGATTGAAAAGGTCAATTCTGCTAAAGGAAGACATACTTCGTACTAATTTAGACTTTTCAGTCTATTTAAGGTATGTAATGATAAAAAGCTAAGGTTTTAGAAAAAATCACTTTTTCCCATTTGTCCCAATTAATTCGAACAGTATAGTATATACAGGGTGTGTTCTGAAAGTAGTATAGGACTCATTTTTTTAAAAAAAGTTTTATTCATGACAATAGTACAAACGATTAGAATTTGTCAAAAAAGAGCCCTTCTGCATCTTTGCATTGCTGCCAATGAGTTTTCCTGTTTTCGTACGCCTCCAGGAACGCCTAGACCGGAATGCTCTTTATCTCACTCGTCACAGCCTGTTAAACCGCTTCTACCGATACATGATGCTTCCCTTGAGTATCGATTTTATTCTTGGGAACAGAAATAAGTCTGGCGGGCCAAGTCGGGGCTGTAGGGGGGATGAGGCAGCGTTGCCACATAGTGCTGGGCACAATACTCCACTACGCGGAATGATGTGTGGTTCGGTGCATTGTCATGGTGCAGCCGCCAATTGTTAGTGATGGCTGGGCGGACACGAAGAATGCATTTTCGCAGTTTTGTGAGGACTTCCACATAAAAAACATTTTGTCCGAGTGGTACAAACTCATTGTGGATGACTCCATGCCGATTAAAAAAGCAAGTGAGCATTGACTTTTACTTGGATTTACTCATTTGTGCTTTCTTGGGGCATGAAGAAGAAGGGGTGTGCCATTCTCAGCTCTGTCGGTTGCTCTCCGGATTGTATTCAAACACCCACATCTCGTCACCAGTCACAACATTGTACAAAAATTCGGGGTCTTCATGCACATGATGAAGATCCTGGCACGTCGCTTTCTCGTTGGCCTTTAGCCCCTCTGGCGACACTCGCGATACAAACTTCACTCACACTTTCCTCATGGCTAAGATTCCTGTCACGATCTCAAACACTTGGGTTTAAGTAATGCTCAGTCCATCAGCAATCATTCTGATACTCATCCTACGATCACTGTTGAGTAAATTTTTCACTCGTGACACGTTTTGGTTGGTCTTGCTGGTCAAATGTCATCCGGCACGGTCATCATCTTCCGCTCTTCCCTACCTTCTCGGAACAGCTTGTGCCACTCAAAAACACTCGACAGGCATCATTACTTTAGGCCTCTTTAATCATGTCGTGAGTTTCTTTGCCTGTTTTACCAAGCTTTACACAAAATTTGGTGGCGTATCGCTGCTCCAGAAAATGCTCCACGATTCTCCGTGACAAGGCATTTCGACAGGGGTTCACACCTGCTCTCTTCAATGGCCGAAAGCTGACTGCCGATTTTACCCAGCATTCTTAATATCCCTCTCCACCGATCGTGTGCGTGCACGCCGCCTTTGGTGCATCCGTTCGCTCGGGAAAAAATGAGTCTTACTAATTTCAGAACAGACCCAATATATATCACAAGAAATTTATTTTTCTGAAAACAATAATGAATGTGAAAGATATTCTAAAATAAAACTTTTATTAAATCCATAAAAAGACATTTCAGGTTTTTTCTCTCATTCGAATTTACAGCACTCATTCAAAACCACTTTATATTTTTCATTGTTAAAAACAATAAAATTCTTTGAGAATTACACACTAGTTTCAATCATGGCATTTTCCTATTAAAATATCAAGATTGCGAGTTTTAAACTACGATTTAAGAAAAATAAATACATATAGGAAATAAAAAAAAAGGTTAGCTTATCAATATAATTTCTTAATTCATTTTAACAAAAAAAAAATTAAAAGGAAATTCACTTTCAGCAGTAAGCTCTAAGTAAATCTGCTGCATGCAACAATGTACCTAACCAAGGAATTCGCAATTTTACAATAAAAATTTCATTGGAACTTCAAATTAAAATGTTACTTTTCTACAGCATAATTTATTCAACAATTTTTTTTAAAAGTCTAGCTTTTGTAATTTACCAAGTTAGTATAAAAGATTAATAGCCTTGACTTCAATATATCACACTTTTTTAAAATATATAATTAGCCAAAATTCATAACCAGTGACTATCAAAAAAACACAAACCTCAGGAACGGTGAAAAATGGTTCATGAACATCGCGAAATGGATCTTGAAGATATTCCCTCATAAACTGGCTTACTTTTTTTTCATCCATAGCATCAGGATCCTATATAGAAATTTTTATTTTTAATATAATACACAAAAAAAAATTTAAAATTTAAATTAAAAAATTATGATTTCAGTTTGATTTTTACATTAAAATGAAACTAGAAATGACTAAATCTGCTGCAAATCCATCTACTGTGATACAGATTTAATATGTTATATAAGGATCGTTTAAATCTATAGATGTGCAACATTTCCTGTAGTGAATGGTATTAGAAATATTGGTTTTATTTGCACAATAGCCATAAATGATCATGCTTCACCAAACATTCATTAACTTTGGGGGCACATAAACAACGACAAAAAGACTGAATGCCAAACGCCCAGAATTTAGATAGATTTCTGGGACATTCAATCCCCTATGTTAACAAAGAAAGCATAGAGAAAGAACGCAAACCCTAAAACCTTTACAGCAGAAGGAAATATATGGACACTGGCAGGGAGGGGGGCGTAAATCTCTTAATTTACAAAATTGAACCCTTGAATGATTAATGAAAGGGAATTCCTTAAAAAAATTAGCAAACCATTAGCAAAAATATCCAATTTTTAAATATTTTTAAAAAATTCCCATATGAATTTAAAATTTAAAACAAAGTAAGATAGCAAGATTTCCAATGTAGCTGTTGATGATGTCGTGCCTATGACGAGACCAAATCAGTCAGTACCATGGGCCCAAATGACTGTTTTGGCAATCAGTGCAATGTTATTCACATAGAGGTTTATTGACGAAAACAGGATCTCTTATATCTTGCAGAGCAGCAAGAATAACTGGACAGTCAAAAATATGAGCAGGTGTTAGCTCTGTATCTGGACAGTTATCACAATTCCTATAAGTTCTTCTCTATCCTTCCTATCAATCTTCATTCCTCTCTCTGCTGTAATGACCTCTTCTTATCCAAGGAATAAGCTTTGTTATAAAGCACAGTCTTCACTTATATTACAGAGTTGATGCTTTACAAGAATTGATATCTCTCTCAATTTGAAATTTGTGACAGCATTTGCATCTCAAAGTAACATTGACTAAGTTGTCATTGTGATTTCTAGCCTCTCTTGCTAGTTTTTTTTTATGCCCTTTTCATTGCCTGTAATGTCAACATGTGCAGGCAACCATTGGAAAAAGCAGACTTTATTTAACTCTTGTAATCTAAACAGACAAGGGCAAATCTCTTCAGTAATCTATGAGCTTTCATTTATAATTGCATGGAGGGTAACTTTTGAGTCACAAAAAATGACAAAACCTTGAACCTGTTCCAGAATAGAAAGAGCCTCAATTATCGCTCAATTTCACAAGTGAAGCAAAAGGCAATGGCACCAACCTCTCGTTGGTAGGTTGCATCACTTGGAGTGGTCATAAATACCCCTGAACCTCCATTTGAGAACATTTACTCAGAATAATCATCTGTAAATCATTATTAAAATAAATACTTCTGTAAGAACTTCACAGAAAACTAATTAGTTTGAAAAGAATAATGAAAAGATCTTAAATTAATTATATATGTTACAATTTAACTTTAAAATTTAGCTCATTGCAAAGAGCGTTGTCATTCTGCAATGTATGTAATTACTTGGAAAATTATTCAATATTTCCTTTTTAACCTAATATGTTTAAAGTTTATTACAAAGTTCAACACACCTTTTTTTCTAATTAGAAAATGTACATTTATTTAACTATATATCTAATTTCATGCAGATTTATAATATGCTCAGGCGATGAATGGTTTTTAAAAGTATTAATATAAAGTATGAAAAGATAATTATTCCTTAAAATGCCTAACTCAATTTTTTGAATTGATTGTTAGTTACAAAGACAAGAATACACATTAAATAGAATCCAAACACAAGTTCTTTTCCACGAAAACATACATCGAAAAAAGGTGTTTATTCAATAACTATACCTTTTGTTAACTTTTTTAGTAAATGCAACAAAATGGCAAGCTTAACAAAAAATCTGTACCCCTCCAAAGACATGACATAATTTCAATACTTTGCTTGTAGTGCTTTATGCTTCAACAGAATTGTGGATACTGCGATTTTTTTCAAGAGCACATCATTGGTACATTTGGTCATCACTTTGCAAAACACACTGAGTACCTAAATCTAAAAATATTTTTAGTCATTCCACTGCAGCTCCAGCAGCAAGCTTTACTTTCAAAGGGTGAAGAAAAAAACTTTTGTTGTTGTTACTAATGTCACCCGATTGACAGTAACATCAGATCAAGGCCCATGAAATTCATTGTAGCAAGGGGCTAGGTGTACGCCTGTCATTAGCAGTAGTTTTGAGCATCATGTTACCGGATCCACTATACCGGATGTGAAGCAGAAAAAAACATAGTTGCATGAGCATGTTAATTAATAAACATTTGGAATCTCTACAAGTGGCTAATTGAGAATCTACAAAAGTCAACCCAAACTTTAAAATTTAAATATCTTATAGTGGTTGTATAGCAATGTTATGCTAATGTTGGGAATTTTTTTTTTATTATCACATTTAAGAAAGCATCAGAAAAATTTTAAATACTGGCAAATGCAAACAATGTTTTCTCTTTTGTTAAACAAAATGGGGATCCAACAAAAATTACAATAGAATCCTCTTATTGCTTCTTTTTTAAAAAAATTCTAACTTAAACAAGTTTTTTTAAAAACTTAGCTCTGCACAGTTATTTTGAATCCATCGACACAAGGCTATGATTCATAACACAAAGCCTGGATGATGTCAAGAGCAAACTTTCAAATTAACAGTAAGTTATGTGTGCATATGAACTTGTTACAATAAATCTCAAAAACATGCCAATTAGAATGTAGAGTAAATTTTCAGTTACAGTAACACATTGCAAAAAACAACATTCTGCAACCCCCCAAACCAGTTTTTAATTCATCTATAACAAATATTGAATACAACAATAGTAGACAAAAGTAGAAAGAAATTTATTCATAACAAAAGAGTAGATCACATCTCAAACATTAAAAAATTACTAGAATTCGTATTTATTTCAAAAATACATTGTTATTTCTCATGCATGTAAAATTTTAGTATCAAATTATGTTTAGTAAATTTAGTAAAAAAATTATGTTCTGAACTCCAAAATATCTATACAGGTCATTTATTTTGTAGCTTTGATCTTGCTTAATATGTCAATATAATAAAAGTTTGTATAACTGTATATTATAAGTAAAAAATGTAAAAGAAACTGAATAACGCTCAATTATTAAACTTTTTTTTTTAATTCATATGAATGAATACCTCTCAGTTCTTTACCATTTCTACTTATTATATTGTAAGCATATTTCATGCTTACATGATACCTTGTTACAACTTAAAATATTTTTTATCCTGACCAGTAATTTTTAAAATATATACATAAAATACAAATAAATCCTCCTTCACCACCAAAAAATGTAACGTACTAACAAAGCTCTTTCCCCCCCATCTTTTTCAATATTCTGTGATTAGAAAAGATGCATTAAACTAAAGAGAATTCAAATTATTTTACTAAAATCATAAGTTTTTGAGGCTATCGATTGATCTCAAACTGTTTGATTTTACCTATTAGCCTACTGATTTAGAATTCAACATTCATAAGAATTCTTTATACACAATTTATAGTAACCAAAATATATCAATTTTGCACAAAATTTTGTAAGGCACTTTTCTATACATAGAATCAAATAACATTATTCAACTTCAAAGTATATGCATGTTGCAAAGATCAATTTGTAGAAATATTGTTCTAAAAAAGATCTTATCCAATAAAATTATGCAGTTAAGTGTGAAGAAAAATATACTGTGTTGGACCTTTAAGAAATAAATGTCTAAAAAAATAAATATATATATCAAGGGCAACTATAAAATGAATTTACTTAGAAATCACTCCCAAATGCAAATATGAATTATCACGTTATGAGAGATAAGTAGTGCACGTTTCTGTAAAAACACCAATAATGTTAATATAGTACAACTTTTACTGAGATTTGATAAGTGCTGAATAACATAAATAATTACCACAACATTATACCATGATACTCAAAATATTACCGTATCTACACTAATAGCAATCCTAAAACACATTAAAAAGAGAAAATAAGAAAATCACAATATTACTCAAATTCAAGCACATATCAATACTCCTAGATAAACAAATTTTCTGGAACAGTACTTATGCTATTTTTTTTGGGAGTGCATTACCAATTATATTCATAACTTAACAAACCTTACACTTGTTTTGCTGATCATTTAATTGTTTTATGGAATTTAATATTGATTCACCTAAAAAACATCATGCATGCAAAAGAAATAACAAGTAACATACTTTTTGTTGCTCAGATAAAAAATTCTGGAATTCTTGAAGAGTTACTCGTTGCCCATCTGTTGTATATTGGCCAAATGTTCCACTAAACAGCTAAAGAGTAAAAAATAGTAATGCAACACAAAGTTTAGAACAAGATACAGAAAGTATTTGCTACTGAATCAGTATATATATACGTACATGAGATCAGTAAAAAAAAAAAAAAAAAAAAAATACTATACAGTTCAAAATTTTCATGTTTTTGGAAGGGATATATATTAAATACGAAGTTTAAGACATTGAAATTCTCCCACAATAAAGACAATATAAAACATCCTATTACTAGGGGGTAGGGGAAGTCATCTCAGCAGGCAAACTTTTTCTTGAAAACATTTTTTTTAAAATATTGGCTCACTTACGAAAATAATATGATTGTCTCAAAATTTTCAAAGGATATTAAACTCGAATTTTTTACATCATTTTACTTAAAGCGAATGCAAGCTAGAAAGTCACACTAAGATGTTTTTAATTTCATAAGACCAGACAGTTATACATAAGCTGCATTGAAGTATTATGTAAAATTATTTTTTAATTAATAAATATAACCAATCACAGTACATATTAATAATTTCAAATTCCTAAATTTTAAACGCTCTTAAAAAGCAATGTATAATCAATGCTAGTTTACAGGATAATTAATGAACACCAACTCGTCACATTACACAAGGCCTTAATTGTGTTTAAATAGATATAATGTATGGAATCAATGCTAAAAGAAATAGTTATGATTTTTTTTCCTGTAATCAAATGTTTAATAGGAAATAAAATATAAAAATTCCTTATATTTAAAAGAACTTGAATTCATTCAAAAATTCTAAGTGATGATGCCGGAGGGTGCATGAGACAAGATATGGAAGCAAGTTCTTAATCTCTAATTTTAAACCACTAATTTATTAATTATACATAAACTAAAACTTGGATGAATTTAACGCATAAAACAGCTAAGCTTTTTCGGAAAAATAAAAGGATTTTTTTCTTCTTTCTTGTAAATGTAATTTGTACAAGAAATACTGTAATTGAAATTCATACATTTTAAAAATTTTAAGATTCCATTCTATTGCTGCTTTTTGAAATTGAACAAGTTTATTCATTTTAGAAATGCATTATAACACCAAAAAATTAAGCAACTCTTCAAACACAGTTTCAAAAAATATCCAATTAAATAGATTTATAAAATCTTCAACTTAATTTAATTATTTCAGAAATCAGCATGACAATAATTATGCTTTATTCCATTTCAAAATTACCCTATGAGTTGCTTAAGGACACATCAACTTTATTAATAAATTCTGTTTCTTTTACATAAATGAATCTGAAGGAGAGTAGACCACACAAACAAAATTCAATACAAAAGTAACTTCATGAACTATCAATTGCATCATAAAATAGTAATGATTAAGTTTTTTTAGTTTTGTATTGCTTAATAAAGAGAAAATTTACTAGAAGTAGTCAATGCTGAAAACTAATCAATACCCATTCGAAATTGTATTAAATTATTTCATTTCAAGTAAAATCAATTTAAATCAAGATCAACTTGATACACTTTTAGAAACGATCATAAATGAGAATTAAAAAAGCAAACAATACTTTTTTTTAATATACCTGTTCGTCATGAATAAGATTATGATACAATGAAGCAAAATTTTCAAAGCCAATTTCACCAACTCGTCGAGCATCAACATCCTGCATGAAATACCAAGCAATTAAAAATTGTTAAAAGAAGGTACAAGACACTCTAAATATAAGTACCTTCTAAAATAAGTTACATAGCATAAAAATTAACAAATTTTTTTTAAAAAGTAATTATATATTTACAAAAATAAAAGTATTTCTATTACACAACAGAAGCAGCATATTAAACATCCTGTTAAAATTGTTTACCAAGTATATAATAAAAAAAGTGAAATTCAGACAACACAAAAACTACTAATGCGAAATTTCAATCTTAACTTTGTTAACAGCCACTCACCTTAAAAAAATCAATGCCTGAAATTTGAGAAAGAATATATAATTATCTAAAAAAGAAAAACTAAAAACAATTTTTTAAATATTTTCTTGTAGTACCAGAAATGTTATTAAACAAAAATTTCAAGATTTAACATTTCTTAAAAGTAAAACAAAACATATAAAAAACATGCTGATGATTAAAGTTAGTATTATTCATGTAAATAACATTTAGAGATATGGTTTTAAGTATAAGGAGAAACAATAGTGTTTCTCAAAAGAATAAAAAAATGCTCAAAACTGCAATTACTTTATTCTAAAATATTAATTGCCTTAACAGTGAAACAAGCAACAAAATCTTATTTTTAAGAGGAAAAAAAATCCAAGTAAAGCTTTTTCCATTCCGTATAGAAACAGAATAAGAATATAAACAAATTTAAGCTTTAAAACAGTGAATTTTTTTTTAAGTTTTTAAATTTATTGGATGGTATATCTTGCAGAATATGGCATAAGATGCTATAATACACTGGTGTTCAAAATTAAAACAGAATATGTGCACACTCAGAAAAATTCTCCGAAATGAAATGCGTACTCTTTCTAAACAAAGATCTAAATTTTTAGAGTAAATTTTGTAAGAAAACACATGCACATTTGGTCTTAGCACAAAAGAAAATAAGTGCACTAGGCAATTTTACTTTGCACACCTTGATGTTTATTTGAAATATTCAGAGAAATTCAAAAGCAAGCAGTTCAAATGTGTAACCAGCAATGTTTAGATAATGAAATGAAATGAGATGAGATGGCAAATCGTTGGGAGACTTGAGGCAGGACAGTCTCAAATGCTGATTGCTAGAGATTTTAATGTAATGTTAAGCATTGTGTGTAAAATTTATGCAATTAGTTTAATGACATAGGACCCGAGGAGAAAATAATTGAAAGTTCATTCAAGAGCTATGACGACCAATGAAGATAATTATTTGTCTACTACAATGAGTCGAGTACAGCATACATGAGTGCAACAATTTTTCAACTGTCTCACGAACTTTATGCAGTCAGTGAAACCTAAAGGTAAGTTTTCCCACATGAAATTCAGCTTAAATACCCATTACTGACGCTTCTTCCTCCAGTGGGAGAATCTAATGTGTATCTTCCAACATCATGAAAGAGAATGGTATGGGAACGGAAGTTTAAGGGTCTGGGTAGGTATAATTGTTGGGAAAACGATATAAGTTATCCCATAAATTATATTCATTAACCCCTTCTCTGTCGGATTTTTTTTGGAATTTCTGGTCCAAAAAAAACTTTTTTTTTGCTGAAATTTAATATATACTCTAGTCTAAATTTAAAAATGCAATTTTTTTTTGTCAGAAAGCAGTTTTTTCTAGACTTTCGAGTGGTCCAATATACTATATCCCGTCTACTGATACCCAGTTTTCACTGCAATGCATCAAGATTTAGGCTTAAGAAAATATACTCTGATACTTTATTTGTGTTATTGCTTTGAGGTTAATATTTGAGAAATAAAAGTAACACAAAAAAAATATGTAAGTAAAAAAACTATTAAAATTATGTAAAAAATATTTTAGAAAGTGGTTTTCCAACCTTACCTTTAGCAAACAGTTTTACAATCTGTCTTGGACATCAGGATGTAAAAACAACATTTATCACAAAACCGAAATCCTTTATTACAGCATTTTTCCTTACATTATAAAAAAAAATCTTGGTTATGAATGTAAAAAGCATAGTGAATAGTTTTTTTACTTCAAATTCTAATAGATATCTCGCTGAGTGAAATTTTTCAAAACATGGTACAGCGCAAAGTCCAACATCACACTTCTCACAATAACACCTCGTTTCTTTTCTTATCTTTTTACCGTCACTGTCTCGTTTCCTGCAACAGATGAAACATTTTCTCGCTGGTTTTTCTTTCTCAGTTGGTGAAATAAATTTCACAAAATGTCTCTCAGTAAGTCGAAGTGGTGTTTTGAGTAAGGGCCTACCTCTTTTGCTGCCCATTGATTCCGAGTGGTACTTTATAACCATTTCATTGACCAAATCTAATCGAAACTGAAGCTGCGATTTAGAACCACCTATTTTCTTATATAAAACATAAGAATTCCAAATGCATTGATCGAAAATATGAAAAAATATTTTTCAGTAATACTTTTTCCCATATTTTCTTGGGATGGCATAAGATGCCAAATTTTGGTCAGCACGATCGACGCCACCCATAGTGTCATTATAGTCTACAACAATCTTCGGTTTCAGCTTTTCCTCTCTAGATGATCTTACTGCAATCATCTCTGAATTATGAATAGTTGAAATAAGCGATACATCTTTTTTATCCTTCCATTTCAAAATAAGAGCTTTTCCACGTCGAAATGCTACAGTCTCACCCTTCTTGAGTTTTTTACTTTTCACATAACTAGGAACCTCTTTTCTATTGAGATTGATCGTCCCATAAGAATCTGTTTTGTACTTGACAAGAGTGTCAGTTAAAATCGGAGAAGAATAATAATTATCCAGTGTTACACAATATCCCTTATTTAGTAAAGGCTTCATTAGTGTCAAAACCACCTGCATGGATTTAGAAAATTCTGGCTTCAAGAACTCTTCATCAAAAAGTGTTCCCCTTCCCGTAAAAATTATTGACGACCAAACGTATCCACTTTTAGCTTCACATAACATGTACATCTTTATACCAAATCTTGCCCTTTTCAAAGGTAAGTATTGCTTCCAAGAAAGCCTACCTTTATATAAAAGTAGGCTCTCATCAATAGATACATCCTGTTGTAATGTAACTGCATTTTTACTTAGTTCATTTATTCTTGAATAGGCCAAATTTTATTTAGTCTTGGGTTAGGGTGCGTATCAGGATCATAATTTTCATTATTTGAAAAATGGAGATATTTTTTCAAATAGTAATACCGTCTGTATGACATTAGTTTTCAGAAGAAAGGGGTAAACAATTTTTCATCATTTGACCAATACCACTGTTCAACTGGCTTTTTTACTATGCCCTGCATGATCCAAATACACAATAAAATTCTGACCTCTTCCTTACAAGTTGCACGCCATTCCCGCTGCTTTGAATGCATTTTAGATTTATGGGAATGAAAGCATTGTTCAGCATATACATTAGTTTCCTCCACTATCAGCTCCAACATAGAATCATCGAAAAAATACTCAAAATATTGAATCAAAGTATCATCACTAAAGTTTACCAATATTCCAGGGCTTTCTGTAAAATCAAAACGAGGAGTAGCAGGACACACTGTTTTTTCTTCTACCCACATCCTCGCTGAGCTTATATCATTTTCAGATTCACTAGACTAAGAAAAAATATCATCAGTTGATAAATCAGAACTATCATCTTCCGAATTAGAAATATTAAATTCACTGTCCTCAGATTCACTCTCTGAATCCATCATAAAAGCAATTTTGACGTGTAAAAATTACACTAGCGAGAGCGAATTTATAGAAAGTACAAAATGATTCCGTTTTGGTTCGAGCGGGAAATCTTGCTTTGAAAATTGTGAAAAAATTAGTACTGGTTGCGCCATCTCTTAGCACTATTTGGAAATACAAAAAATAATCGCAGAATTCACTCAGGCGTATGCGTAGAGACCAATTCAATTTCAGTGATGAAATTTTTTTCTTCGTCGCATGACATGCGACGCCGACTATACGCGCACAAAATTGCCAAACGTATGAGATGCGACGCCGACAGAAGGGTTTAAATACATCTCAATGTAAACTAACACAGCAACAGTTCATTCCCTTCACTTCAAAAATTATGTAAAGGTTTAACATTTTTTATCATAAAAATAATATTTAATAATTTATGCAAATAACATGATTAACAGTTGCTGAAAAAGCAAAGCCACCTGATTTTTTTAAAGTTATATTTTTTGATGCATGAAGCAAGCTTTCTAATTTTGTAATCTATTATTGTTATTAGTGAGTTTAGATCTGTGTGTTACTTTAAAAACTTGTTACAAAAAAATTACAAGAAAATTTACATTTTTCTTAGACTATACAATCAGCACAAACGTTTTTCTCCAAACTGATGGGCTAACCTCTCCAGACCTTTATCCTATGAAGCATATTTAAGATGTGGTCTTTAGAAATTCCAACTCTTCTTCCTACTCACAGAATTATCCAGGACATGAAAACATTGCTGGTGGAGTGGGACTGATTGTCCTATATGGACTCCAATTCCACAAAAGCTATGATAAGTTGCTGTAAGATGAAACCATACTCCTTTATAAACTAATCTTTTATTAAACCTAGTAATCTTTATTTTAGATTTTCTTGTATTGATGAAAAGTATACAGTCATGAGAGAATATCATAATTGCAGAATGATACACTTTTGTATTATATCATCCTATGTACACATGCCTAATTTCATTAAAATCCATCCAATATTTTTGACAGATAATAAACCAAAAGTGTGAAATTGTTTTTAATTTTAAACACCAGTGTATAACCATGCTAAAATTCAGAATTAGGAACATAATACAAGTTAGAAATTAAGCCAGACTGCAAAAAAGCCCATATACTTAAATTTATTATTTTTTTAAAAAATTAAGTCCCTTGGATTCAAATTTAGATAAAACTTACAAGCAAAAAAGAAAACCAGAGCTATATTATAAATTACATTAAACAAAATTAAAGAACTATAATTTCCTAGAAATTAAAAGTGCAATAAATTTAACTGTTGAAATATATTCCATGTTATCTCCATAATTAAGAAACAAAATAAGATTAATACAACCACAGAATAAAATTTTTTCACAATTTACAAGAATATATATATATATATAAAAAAGGTTTGTTTTTTTTTAATATTCAATCCCAAGTATAAATTTCTTTAGAAAAGAAAAGGACTTGGAACACACAAAATGCTATAAGTTTTTTATAAAATTCAACATTAATATGTAAATAACATTTTGAAAATGTCATATGCAGTAACTTGATATTTAAATAATATATGAATCAATTCCTTTTATAATAAAATATATTTTAAGATAAAATATTAATTTCTGGAAACACATACCTGAAAAAATTCTTTTAATCGGTTGGTAGGCAATTTCAAGTTTATTTTTGGCAAAAATGCTTTCAAATCTTTAATGGTAATTCTGAAAAAATATAGGAACAAACTTTCTATAAAAATTTTAACGAGAGAGAGAGAGAGATTCCTCATTTAAATCTCAAACTGTTGACCAACTCACGGCTTATTATTTTAAAAAATATTAATTTAACATTTTACTTGATTCAAAATTTTACTCCCACACAGAAAAAAAGATTCCACACTGAATCCAATATTTTTATATTGTAATACAAAATGGATCAACACATTCCAGATTAGTTAGGAGAAAAGGACAAGTTTTTAAATCAAAAAATTTTTGAAAAAAAAAATCTTTGACATTTAAAATTATGCATATATATTTTCTTACAGAATGAACAAAAATTATGAAAAATTTAAAAACAAATGCATGTTGATTTAAAATTTAAATGTTTGTTATTGTAACTGTTTACATTATAGTCAAGCTTTTTTTAAAGCAGTTGTTCAAAAGTGTTTGTTTGGATTTAGAAAAGAATGAATACAATTCATGTTTTGCATATATCTATAATTGATTCATTTTTTTCCCATACTTAAATTTGACTTAAGTTTGAGACAGGTCAAACTTGCTTCAACAGAATGCAGACTATTACTAGTAAGACAATGATATATGTCAGGAAAGACACAGCAACTAATAGTTAACTTTTAAAAATCTATTTACTTATCAATAGCATTTAATCAAAATGACTGAATAATAAAAAATACATACACTCCTCTTAAGTTCTCCATGCTGTAAAATTCCTTACGAAGCCATCTTTCAACCAGTAAAGGATATGGAGAATCAATACTTTCAGCAGCAAGCTGACGAATCCCTTTCACCCAAAATTCACATTCATCTTTTTTAGCTTAAAAATAAAAAGTACTGACCTGTAGGTTATAATATATGAAATTAAAGCATGCTTTTTCACTGATGCATACTTTGACCACTACAAAAAAGATAAAAATTTGAAAATGCATCCACAATATTTTAACACATTATAATAAATCATTCTTACAACAATATGGAACAAATCATAAACACATAAGCCTTGAAAGAAATGTGTGGAAATAAATATAACAAGATTTCTGCAGCATGATTTTATGCACAAAATTAGCTATTTACCAACGTCAACCAGATCTATTCCCCCTAACACGCCTGAAAACTTTTGAAAGCAGATTTTTTTTTTATTTCATATTGCACAATCTTATGCATCCAGGAGTTAATGACAGTCTCAAACAGATAAGGAAATCATTCATTTGAAATACTGAGGTGGTGTAGAATCGCTATAAATTGCCAAAGGACTAAATTCAGCACACCAAAGCTCCATTGGCTCAATTTGCAGTTGAGGTTTAGGCTCACTCATGAGTAATGTTGATATTGCAGGCCCTCTTCCTTCTAATAAGAACTTTAGGTATGTTCTTAGAGTATCAGTTGCTTTACCTGATAGTCTCGGGCAGTTCTCTTGAGAGATCACGCTGTGTAATAGGTGACAGGAGCCTTTTATAGAGGCTGGACTGCTGTATTAGGCATCCCAACAACTATCCTTTCAGATCGGGGTTTGAACTTTGAAAGTCAAAAGTTAATTAAAGAGTAAAATTTTCTCAAAATAACGAGCCTAAGTGAAGCAAATAGGTGATTGATAATAATAAATATTAGAACAATAATAATAATCTAAATATTAGAACATTTGGTTGTAAGCCATGAGAAAGTATAAGGGAATATCCCTGCTAAAAATCTGCAACATACCTGCAGGGCGTTAAGAGGCTTTCTGACGAGATTGGCGGGCAGCCAGCCGACCACACTTGTTGATCAGAAATGCGCTTTCGCGCCAACATTACCAACCTTTTAACGTTATTGTACTAAATGTGAAGGTGTTTTTTTGTGTGTCCAGTAATCTTTTTTGCCAAATAAGTTTCTTCTTACAAAGATGTCTTAAGGGGACTTGGTACCCCTAAAATCACAAACCTATCTTTTTTTTTTTCATTTAATCTTATTCTTTGCATTATTATCTTTCGATTGATATATTACTTGTGCATGTCCGAAAGTTAGAAGTTGAATAAAACTTTATTTGAAAACAAATTAGGCGATTCGGCCACACACCCTTTTTAGAAAAAAAAGCTAAAAAAAGCGTTTTGATAAAAAAAAAATCTAATTTATAAAGAGAAATAATAACATTAAAAAAATAATGTGCAATATATAAAGTAGAATATTTCCGAGGCAATACATACAATAATTTTTTTCTTTGTGAAATGTGTGCATGTAAAATTTTTAAATTAAGGCATTTTATATTAATAATTTTATATATATAATTTCAGTTCTTATTCCTGATATATTTTTCATACAAATGTAATACTTTAATATTATAAGAAGAAAAACAACTAAAATTTCTGTCGTGACAGAAAAAATTTTTTTTAATGTTTTTCTTGAATTTTCTTGTGCAATTAGTACTCTCTAAAAGTTGATCATTTATAAAAATGTGTGGGTTGAAAAAATATGAAAATGCAATTATTTTAAAGAAAAATGTATAACTAATACCTTAAAGTGGTATTTTAAGTTTAATTAAGCATAAAATAATTATTTTTTCAGAATTATAAACTTTAAAGTGGTTTTTCTCAGTTTGTGTTTTTCGAAACCTTAGTGCATTCAAAATGCTACTCCTTCGACAATTATTTACCAATCACTTCCATTTTTTTTCCTGCGTGTTAAAAATAAAGCATGTAATAAAGTTAGGGATCCGTTTTGCTATATAAACTGAATACTTTTTTTTAAAAAAAAATAAAATGTAAGACATGTTGGCTTTTTCGTTGATTTTTAGCCTGTATATCAACATTTTATTTTTTTTCTCGAAAACGAATGAAGTTATCCTAAAATCGATCCCTAAAGTTGTTTAGAACTTCCATAAGAATATTATAAAAAAATTTCAGGTCAAAAAATTAATTTTTACAAAAGGAGTAGGATTTTAAAATTTTCCCAATTTTCTTCATAAAATTTAAATTTTTAAAATTGTGTGAATAATATAATATATGAAAATTTTCATCTGGTATCATTTTCTTGAATAGAAACATTGTATAAAATGCTAAAATATAATTTTTAAATACATAAATAAAGAAATTTGCTCAAATGGTACCAAGTCCCCTTAATACGTTGTTTCCAAGAATGGTAGGATGAGTCTATGCTCCAAAAACCAGTATGCGAGTTTTTGTAAAAAAGTTGAAATGATGGCTTAAAAAAAAGATAAAGTATTTGTAAAAAAGCTTGTATTATTAAGGTTCTGTGAGTATAGAATTTTTTTTTAATTATAAATTATGAAAGTAGTACTATATTATGATATAAATAAAGCTTCCTTAAAAAAAAATTGCTGCAGATTATACGTGCGGTGCTGTGCTGTGGATTATGCAACATCTTTTTTTACTTGGAAAAAAAGGCTTTGCGGATTATATACAAGAAAGTATGGTAGTTACAATATACACCCTAATAATAATGTATATCTCCAAAAACTTTTTCAATAATTCATTAATTTTACTCAGGTAATATATTAGAATATGAGGACACATGTATATGTGCACGAACACATTATATCTTCATGAAGAAAAAAAAAGGATTTTGTTACATGTTTTCCTTTTCATTACTACATTTAATGATTATTTAAAACCTTTTAACACTAAAATTTAGTCATAATAAGGTGATTTAAATTTTTAAAATCTTTTTAAGCATGCATGTAGAATTAAATGATTTTATTCATACATCTAATAAGCTATGACACACAAAACAAGATATACAGCCTTGCTTCTTTATGCAAGATCACTTAAGCAGATGAAACATTTAACAAAAAATAAACAATTTAAGAAATAATTTATGCAAACTTACCAACACACGATACAGATTTCAAAGTAAATCCCCTGTTGCCATAAATTATTATAAAGCATTCATTATTCTGATATTTTCTAGTTTCATCAGGCCAACGTTCAAAGGCTTTTGAGATTTTTCCCTGCCTAACTTCTTTTACTTCACGCAAGTCCACTGAAAATTAATGAAGCATAGGTATTAGTTAAAATGTAAAATTTTTCTAGAAAATATTTAATTTAGGATTGTTTTATTAAGTGGCATAACAGAGTATAATCTCCCCTCCCCCTGCAAAGTCAGGTTTGGGGCCCTAAGTCGAATCTTACAAAGGATTGCAAAATCAAAATATCAGGCTTTGAACCCCCTAGAATCCTGGGCCCCTCACATTGCAGGGGTGTACATTACACCATTGGTTTTATTATATTTCCAAAATTTCAATGTTCCTTGCAGCATTCATTGTCCAGTTATCATGAAAACAATTAATCAACATCCTTTTGTGATTAATTTACTTACTTTCTGAATGTTTTTGTCGCTGACGGAGGTCAGCGGTTTTTCGCTACAGGGGTTATCAGAAACACTTTCCCTGCCTTATCGAAAATGGGCAAATCATTCGTACACACATTTCATGGACAGTGTTTGATCTTCATAAACATATAACAGCAATGAATAAGTTTCTGTTAGTGTCTTGACAAGCTTAAAACAAAACTTTAAATTGACCTTTTGTTCGTTCATTTTCCTGTCCTTAGTTAAGAACCAATGCACTAAATAAGCATTTTGTAAAACAAGTCTTACACAGAACACAAACGATGGTCAACACCTGTTGCTATGCATGTGCAGCGTTTTGTTTCGCCAGTGTTTCCAGATTGGCCGTTCCGACTTCATTCACTGAACCTTATTGTCAGAGGGTTGTATGATATCTTGTAAAACCCCTTCTACATTTTAATTTGACTTTTTTTCAGATCAGAAATATTCACTCATTACTCAAAAAACACTTTTAAATAATAATTACTTAAAGTGATACAAATTTTGACCACAATTTTATGTAGGTTCTTATGATGTTAACATATATTGCATATTTTAAAAATTACAGCATTAAAAATGCCTGGTTAATAATGAAATAAAAATTCTTGTTTCAATAATAAATTAGAAATTAAAACCTTAATATGTGGATTATATGCATCTCTTGTGTAAACAACAACTTGATATCTCTACTTTTAAACTATCTTTGAACTAGCTGCATGGCCCGGCTTTGCACGGGCTTTCTCTTTCCCTCATGACACCAGCAATTATGTGTGTGTGTTTGTACGCGCGCAATGTGAGTGATTTCTAAAATTATTTCATTAAATTTTCCTTTTTCGAAATTTGTTCCACATATTTTCGATTTAAGACAGGTTTTTCCCCTCCCTCTAGCCCGGCATAACACGGTTTTTTTAGTGTAAAATTACTGTTTCCTCTTCCCCTCCCCCTCACAGATAAAATATAGCTTCAAATTTCGATCTATGACTTTTAAAAAACAATATTGCATTAGTTAAAAAATTATTAATGTGAAGCAATAAAAAGAAAACGATTCTTTAGTTAGCTTAAAAATGTCTCTGAAATGTATTATTATCCAAAATAATAGACAATGTACTTTTTTAATTAACAAATAATTTAGTAATGAATAGAAATACTTTTAAAAAACATTATATAAGTTATAAAAAAACAGTATGGGGGAAGCGTAGATATATATTTACATGTACTGAAAAAAAAACATTCAAAAAGAAAAAAAACTAAATGATAAAAACATTTTGATATTTTAAAAAATTTAAAATAGTTTTCCTTCCATTGTCATAGTTACAAATTTTGTGTAATGAACGCTTAAAATAGTGTAAATAATTTATATCAGGAAGTGTAATACATTAATATTACTTTTTGTTGTATTTATTTTATGTTAAAATCTAGTTTTATTATGAAATAAAAATAGTGACGACACTGATGAACGGAATCAATGAAAAGCGAAAGCGCACTTGAGGTATGGCGTAGACAAAACAGAAGGGATAAAAAAGATGGATTAATGCTGTCACAGGCTTTTTTGCAAATGGCAGAATTTTTTCCTACTTTCTTGACAATTGTCGTTATATTTCGAAAACTTCTCACAATATCTTTATAAATTTTAGCCTATGTGTTATTCTTATTTATAAGCTATATTACTGTAAGTTTCATTAAAATCCATTCAGTTGTTTTTGCGTGAAAGACCCACAAAGATACTCACAAACTTTCGCATTTATAATATATATTAGATTAATAGCAAATAGATAACAAAAGTCAAAAAAGAATGTCTTAATATATTTTAAACTATCTTGATATTTAGAAATACAGTTGCCAATTTATCAAGAATAATCTCACCTATGTTCTGAAGAACTGAATAAAAGTTCTTTAATCTAGATAATTACTCCACATACATAATTCCATATTTATATAAATTGTTAATTGTATTTTGTAAACTATACTTCACCCACCAGGAGAAATAACTATTGTGTGATAGCGAATAGATATATTCCAATCAAAGATTTTACCTGTTAGTGTATCATTTAAAGTGAATCATTAAACAAATAAATGCTAATATGATGTTAAGAAAACTTGCTCTCAACTGCCCCACCATTAATTTTACAAATGCTCCTTTTAGGTATTTAGAATCATAGATATTATACTTCTCCCTCTGATCAAATCATGATCAATAATCAATATATGAAGAGAACTTGGATTAATTTGAAAACAATATTGATCAAGTTCATATCATTTGCAGTCCAATATTATCAAGTCACCATATATGGAAACAAGTTTAAGGACCATGCGAAATAATTTTTCTATAAAATGGAACTGCCAATTATTCTACTGGTTAAGGCATTATCAATCAAGGGATGTGCAGCAAACATCAAATCAACTTGTTATTCTTGATCATTTCTCTCAAATTTATATTCCCTTGGCTAAAATAAATTTTAAAGTAAAGTCAAAATTTTCCTCAAAATTGAACAAGGAAAAGAAACAAAAGAATTAGGGAAAAAATAAGTGACTCAATTAAGAACATCGTACAGATCCTCTCCTTTCTTACAGCTGCAGTTTAACTTTAAAAAGAATGAAATAGAATCTTTGACCCTCATTTACACTGCGAAATTTACTGAAACATTCCAGATCTAATTCTTTCTGATAATTTCAGTTTACAGCAGGAAAAAAAAAATATGAAATGGTCTTTTTGCAGAACAATACATAGATTTTTTTTTCCTTCTTTCTGTTTGATGTTTAATGTAAAAAAGTGATTCCACAAATTAATTTTAGTTTAAGGTAAAGATGATTAAAATGAACATCGAAACACACATTTGCATTTTATGGTCAATTTAAAAAATTGTTTTAGAAATTAAAAACAGCATATTGAAAGCCTTAAAAATAAAAAGAACTTAATTAAGGAGTAAAACAACACATTTTCATCGATTATCCTTCAATTATATCAGTTATGCAGCTGATATTTTAATAACAAGATTCACTTTAAGTCTTAAATGCACCAACATATTAAAATATATCAGGGCAACTAGAAGTATACATTTTTAAATCATTTGTATTCTATTTTATTCACAATTAAAACTACAGGTCCTAGTTAAATGATGCTTCTCTACATTTTGAACATTGCTTCCTAATCATAGAAAGTTAAAATTCAAACACCAGATTCCCTTCAGCACAAATTTAGTAAAATTTTTGAATAGCCTACAACTATTAAGGCAACAATGTTGATATTTTATATTTTGGCTCATTTTCATCTCTATTCATTCTAATACCGCATTCTTCAAGATGATATTAAAAAATATATGGCAATACTCCCTCTTTCCAAATCTTTAAGTTCATGTCATTATCTCACTTTATTCTTAATAGAAAAAGCACATTTATAGAAAATATAAGCATTATCTTTCTTCGTCCAAAGAACTTAAATTTATTTTCATCTGCTTGTTTCTGATGTTAAAATAGGTAAACTCCTAGGAGAGCCCCCACCCTTGGCGCCAAACCGGAAAAAGCGCCAAGCAAACCCGACAACGGTGACAAGTAAATATAGCAGTATAAGATGGATGCGCAATGAAAATACATGTAAACAATACAGAAATTTAACATTTAAGATAAAAATATAACAACAGCACTTACTTTCTTATTGTTGATCCTTCCCAAGTGGAGGGTAAAGTGTAACAACTGCTTTCAAAAAATTCTGGAAAGTCTCGTCGCTGAGTGAGTGATCGCGAGACTCCATAAATACTCAGCGAGGTAATGGTCGAACATGCCTTCTGCGTGGCTGGTGTGATTACGGAGAAAACGTTTTATTGCCGATTAACTTACTATTGGAAAACCACGAATTCTTTCTTATACTTCTGCAAACATCATGCGTATTCACACCTTTTTTCGACATCTCCATTCAAATCCATCCAAAACAACACTCTTTCATTCATTTAATCCCATTTGCTCATTACATTTAGGACATTCATAACTTGAAGCAATTAATCCTTCTTTCATACACCATTCAATCAATTCTTTCTTGGATTCAATAACGTAAAAAATTCTAACGTGTATTCACTTACAAGCGCAGCCATACTTTCAACCCGGTGCCCAACAACAAAATGAAATTTGAAATGCGCGCCCACAAATGACGAAAATTCTAGAAAAAGTTAGGGTTGCCATATGTTGTATTTAAAAAAGCAAGGTTACCATGACGGCGCAATTATCGCCAACCAAAGTACTCGCGCCAAGGGTGGGGGCTCTCCTAGGATTTTACCAAAAAATTAATAAAACTAAATGTCATTTCCATAACTCAAGGAATAAATTGTAATACGTTTTACATTTTTGAAGTCATACAAAGTTAAATGCATATTTTTTCTTCTTAAATTAATACAGGCCTTGTAAATATTTACAGTGACTTTGATTTAAAACAGCTTTACGTAGTAATACCTTAGGAAATTATATAAGAAGATATCAATATTTTTAGATATATTTTTTTGCATCTAAAACATGACAACATCAAAATTAAATTGTGTTAAAAGCGTACTGAACAAAATGCAAATACCCCTTCACACACAATGCCAACAAGAATTAAAATACATCTTTTAACTCACTTTTAAAGAGAAAATATAAAAGTTAAATTCCATCCAAACGGAACTCGTTCAAGAAATATTTTTAATGAATTAAATAACAAAATCATATCATTTCGCAATCATCTTACGAATGACAAGTTCAAAAAGTAGGAATTATACTGTCATTTTTAAGTAAAATAAAGGTATGATATAATTAATAATTGAATAAGTTTATCTCAGTATATGAGTAAATTTTTGCAAAAAAAATACGGAAATGAAACATACCGGCACTTTCGAGAACACTGCGTCCAGCAACATGTCTCAAGAAAACGATTTGTCGAGTTTCCAATTTTACAGAAACCGAGCACCTCTCCGGTTTTCTCTTTAAAAAATTTTCAGCACATCAGATCCTTGTTCTAATTTGCGGTGCATTAATTCATTTTCAGCAATTGAAATAGGGAGTGAATTTAAACAATTCACGCTTAAAGCAGCCATTACCACCAGTTCTTAACATTGGTAAATAAACTCTCCGTAAACGCGCTTTTCTTTTATAAACAAGTACAAATAGAATGAAATGGCAACGGATATGACGTCATAAAGATACTTTCAAATTCATAATCGCAATCTTCACCAAAGGATAGATACAAGACATCAAAGATATCGATAAAACCAAACACGCAACTAGTCACTTTTAGCTATAATTATAAAAAAAATTTCAGCTCAGTCCGTCCTTTCTCTAACTCCAGTTATAGAAAGGAGGCTGCTTGTGATTTATATTTTGAGATGGATATTTCTGTGATCTTATATAAATTGAACTATTCTTATATAAATTATTTGTATCTGTTGTAACTTTTAAAAGGTGCATTAGTTCACTTGGATAATTATTAGAATTTTCAAAAATTTCTATCTTTTCTCTTACAAGTCTAAAATGAAAAGGACTTGTGATTGGGAATGGGAATTTTTGTTCCTCTTCTTTAAAAGAATTCTTCTTACCAGTTCCTCTTAATTTTAAGTCTGTTTTTTAATTATCTGTTATTAAGACATTTCGAGCAAGATCTCAAATATGTTAAAAGGAATTTGGGCTTCAGAATCACAATATATGAACATGTTTGAAAACTTGATACATTTGGGAAAACATAAAGTTGATTTTTTTTCTTTCTCTATTTTTTAAAAAGTCATATTTTGCTTTAAATAGATTCTAAGTGGAACAGCTTCTTTTTCTACTTTTATCAACTCACAGAAAACATAAATCACTTTTATGAATAAGCAGTATATATAAATGAAATACCGAATAAATCATTTATGAATATATAAATATATTCATACATGAATATCTAGATATATATTTTATAAATGCGAAAGTTTGTGAGGATGTTTGGGCGTCTTTCACTCAAAAACAACTAAATGGATTTTAATGAAACTTTACAGTAATATAGCTTATACATCAGAATAACGCATAGGCTATAATTTATAAAGATATTGTGAGAAGTGTCCAAAATATCCTGCAAAATCCTGCAGCACTTAAACAAGCTGCTGGCAGAATGTAAAAAACAAACGGCCCATCTAGTAGAGTGAGTGAGTGAAAAAAAATTTACCGAAAAATGGGGGATAGAGTCGACTCGACTCGGTCCCCTTTTTTCAAGACACACACTATGCCAATGTTAGAAGGATTTATGCTGCATGATGTGCGTCAACCAATCGTTTCACGTGACCCCACTAGAGTATAAAAGACCAGCAGCCAGTCAAATTTTTCATGGCACATGCTAAATGTTTTTTGTTAAGACTGTCAGATTTTGAAGTGTTGTTTAATCTCTAATTCTGGCAGTCTTAACGGTAAATGTTTTTAGCCCAAATCTTCAAGTCCGAAAATTAGGGGATTGAGTCACCCTCGGTCCTCCTTTTTTCGGGTCCATTCATACACCAAGATTGTAATGCATCTTTTTTTAACATTACCTGTTAATAAGCGACCCTTTCACCAAGATTTGAGGAAATGGCTTGTCACACCAAAAATGGAAAGCTTGTTCCCTTTTTTCTCACCCTTCAATTTCATTTGACATGCCCAGAATTTCATTTGACATGCCAAGAATTTCATTTGACCCCACCACGATGCCTTATTTGACCCCTGCTTCAATTGTCTCTCTGGGGTGGAATGAAACATTTTTTCTCGGCTATAAAAAAACATTTTGTGGGAAATTTGAAAAATTTTGTGTCATCCATTCCTATCAAATACTCTGGGATACTTTGAGTCCTATTTTAATCTAGACCCTACATTCAACTTTGGGATAAAAATTAGGTGAAACATGTACAATATTCATATCAAAAGAGCCGTTTTAACCCTCCAAGCGGTTAGCACGGAAAATTCCATCATTGTAAAGATGCTTCGAAAATGCACTGCACGGGGTTTTTTTTTTTGCCTTCAAGTAACATTTTCAAAAGCGGTTGAGCCGTACTTTTCTGAAATCCTTTCTCCCTTTTAAAGGTTTAACATCTTGAAAGATAATTAGGAACGGTGGAAGCAACACAGCAGGACACTGATAGGAAGTTTTATGGCTCGCAGGGAACCCCGTGTTTTGACCCTGGAGCAATCGTAAAAAATCGAGGGGAAATTTCTTTAGACCCCAGGAAGTGTTTATTTGTTACCTCGTTTTTTTAAAGTTTTTAAAAGTCCCAACGCATAAGTAAAATATGTTACAATTGCCTTTTGGTTTCATATTAATTTGAAACTGTAACAAGTTGGGGCGTCTCAGGGCAATCTGCTATTTTATATAGTTAGACAAATTATCTTTTTTTAAGTATATTCTTTCGCTTCATTTTTCTTATCTTAATCAATGCTTTCAGTTTTTGAAACATGATTATTTCATTATAAGATGCGAAAAAAAATTAATAAAACACCAAACACTTTAAAATTTGAAACCTTTTCAACTTTCCAACCACTAAAAATGAATAAATTTAAACTTCATCAAATAATTTGAAACATTTTCTTACACTTTGATAAAAATAATAACGAAAAAAAACTAATTAAGATTTATTAGTTTTTTTTTCTTAGATTTCAAAGCCCAAGTGGTCAGGGAAGTTTACGTACAGTGCCTAGTTATATATTGTTAAAATACACCAAATTATATTTGAATTTTAAGTGCTTGAACTTCAGTTTACATCAAAGACAACATGAATGATGATTTTCCCACATTTTTTTTATAACTTGAATGTTTGAATAAATGGTAATAAAAAATATACGGAAACATTTACAGTAGATATTGATGCATATAAATAAACATAAAAATCAATTTTAAATTCGAGCTATTCAAAAACATTCGAGCTATTCAAAAACATTCGAGCTATTCAAAAACATTCGAATTATTCTTCAAAAATATCTATTTATGCAAAATACCTCAACATTTATCTTTCTTTAAAGGCTAACTGGATAAGTAATTAAAATCTGGATATTTTTTAAAATCTCGACCGTATAAAGCTAGAAATTTTATGTTAGAAATTCCATTTGAAATTTCGAAAAAAAATGTATCGCGCAGTTAAAAATTATTTACCATTAGTTCTAGCAATTCTTTGAGTATAATATAAATTTCAAATTTTATTATATAGCTTCATTGGTATTTTTTAATATATTTCGAAGATTTCATACAATTCAGTTGAAAACTGCATGCTAAGAGCAAAAAATATACTAAAAAAATTGACGAATACACAATAAAGTTTTACATAGAAGCAAAACTGAGAAGCTAAAGAGTAGGAATGAAAAATTTTGAGTATATCTGAAGTAGTTTTCGAAATATTTATTTGAAAGTTCAGAAAATTTGTGTGCGTTATATTATACTTAATATTAATTAAATGGTTAAAATAATATGTTAATAATAGTCATGTAATCGTTTGATGACACATTCATATACTAATAAAAATTATAATGGTTATTGATGCGAATGTCAAGAATTTTATGTAATTTTAAATTCAGACATTGAGATATTGATGTAGAAAATATAAAACGACCATCTAAAATACATGAAAAATGCTGTCTGCTATAAAATGATCTTGACAAACAAAATACGGCATTTTCACTTACTATGGCAGAGCCATAGAAAATATAAAACGACCATCTAAAATACATGAAAAATGCTGTCTGCTATAAAATGATCTTGACAAACAAAATACGGCATTTTCACTTACTATGGCAGAGCCGGCTTAGTCAGGGGCAATCTGGAAAAACAGAGAGGGAACCGCGGTTTTGATGTGGATGCCGCTCTAGCTTTTAAAGTTCTCAGGGAAAAAATCTAATATACTCTGGTGTGCAAAAATTAAGGACGAGACGGTTTTTTCAATATAACTTTGTACAAAAGCTTTCCAAATCAACACATTTAATACCGTAAGATCCCCAATAGGTAAGGACATGTGTAATGTAAGCAACACTTACTAAAAGAGAAATCAGAGGGATAAAAAGAAGCTTGATTGAAAAAGTAGCATGGAGCGCAATGCAACTGAAGGCCGAAACATCCCTGTGATGGGTGTCCAGCAAGAAACATCCGGTCTTTAGTAGAGGATATGATCTCCCCTGACTGCTAGGCAGGTTTCACAGCGTCTGCCCATGCTGAGAATGAGGGTGTCAATGAGTTGTTGAGGCATTGCTGCCCATTCGTCTTGCAGCGCCAATCGAAGCTCCCGAATCGTTACTGGTGGTAAGGTACGAGCTGCCAAGCGCCTGCCTATAAATTCCCATACATGCTCGATGGGATTGAGATCCGGAGATCGTGCAGGCCAATCCATACGTTCAATATCCTCACTCTCTAAGAGCTGTTCGGCAGCTACTGTGTGATGACATGGTGCATTGCCGTCCATGAAAAGGAACTGCAGACCCATAGCGCCTCTAAAAAGACGCACATATGGAAGAAGAATCTCGGTACAATAACGGGTCCCGTTGACTGAACCTGCGTCGAAGATGTGAAGGTCTGTACGACTACCAAGCATGATGCCTCCCCAAACGAGAACACCGCGACCTCCATACCTGTCCCTTTCAATGATGTTCGAGGGATGATTGCGGCTTCCCCGCTCTCTCCAGATGAGTATGCGATGAGAATCGCTACTCAAACTGAATCTGCTCTTATCTGTAAAGAGTACTCGTCCCCATTCATTGTCTCTCCAATTCCGGTGTTCCCGGCACCAGAGAGAACGCCTTCTCCGATGGGCAGGCTTTAAAGGTACATACCGTACAGGGCGTCGTGCAAACAGACCACCACCGTGCAGTCTTCTGGCCACGGTAAAACGCGATATCGGTCGTCCAGTCGCCTGTGTCGTGTGTCTAGCGATTTCTCCCGCTGTCTGCCGCCTGTTTCTTCTGGCCTGTAAGACAATGTACCGGTCATCTGCGGGTGTGGTTCCTCGTGGACGACCACTACTGAACCCCCGGATAGCTGTTTCTGTAGTTTGAAATTGTCTCCAAAGTCGTGAAACGATGCTGTGAGCAATTCCGAACTCTGCAGCCACACTTGTCACACTGCGGCCTTCCTCCAACTTCCCAATGATTCGACCTCGGGTAAAAGCATCCAGATGTCGTCTAACAGATTGATTATTCACCATTTCTCGCTGAGGCAGCAACTCGGTGTGATTTTAATTGCTATACGGCGTGCAATCTCTTTGCCAGAAATACTGATCTTACACCGACAACATGCTTTATACTATCAGACACTCCCCCATTACGTCTACCTGCATATCTGCGCATGTGCTACCGTACATCACCTTACTTAATCTCCTGATTGGTCTTTCGGTCCGCTCTGCCTCTTCGTTCAGCTGATATGCTAATTTTTCGACTTCGTCCTTAATTTTTGCACACCAGTGTATATTATAAATGCGAAAGTTTGTGAGTATCTTTGTGCGTCTTTCACGCAAAAACAACTGAATGGATTTTAATGAAACTTTACAGTAATATAGCTTATACATCAGAATAGCACATAGGCTATAATTTATAGCATTGACTATAATTTATAAAGATATTGTATGAAGTGTCCAAAATATAACGATATTTGTCAAGTAAGTAAGAAAAAATTATGCCATATGCGAGCAATTCTAGCTTGCGCTGAAAAAAAGCCCTCGTCAGCATATATCTATATTTTGTTTGTGAAAGAACTTTTTTTTTTGTTTTGGCTACGCAAGGTGCTCGCTTCTAATTAATTCCACTGATCAGCGTAATGCCTATTTTTTTTATTTCAGAATAAAATTAAGTTTTGAAGGGAGAGGTTGTTATAAATCTCTCTTTATTTTAATGTTTTTTTTATGATTTTATTATGCACATTTGGTAGTAAGAAATTGATCTTTTTTTCCAAATAAATGCTTTTATCAGTTCTGATACTTAAAGTAAATAAACTTTCTCTTTCCCACTGCATCATTTGGACAAATTTACAAAATTTGTTTGTGGTTAGTAGTTAATTATAATGCTATAATTTTAATTGAATAGGCAGATATAATTATTTTTATACTAAAAAACGCAATAACTACTGTACTGTATTTTTTGGAGTGTGAGAGTGAGTGAATATTAATGTCGCACTGTTCAGCTACACGAGAGCTTTTGGCAACGGATCACGTAATTTTGAACCATGGTCAAGTGACGTGGACGACACATGAGCTGGAACCCTCTTCTCCTAACTACCACACCACACCAACTTAGAAGGAATATTCTACCAATACTTAGCAGGAATATTCTTTGAAATCCACTCTTCCAAGATATATGGCAGCACGGGTTCCATGATGAGTATTTTAGCGGAAAAAATAGTTTGTCAAAATTTAAGTGTCTTATGTTTTTGTATGTTAATGAAGACCTTAGAAAATGATTTGACTACTTATTTTAAGTGAATGGTATATATAATTAATTTTACAGCGGAATATCTTTAATTAATTAATTAGCTCTAACGGATTAAATTTTCCAAAGTGGAGTATTTTGTTTATGTATATCCCTTAATTTGTAAATGTAGTGATCCAAAAAAAATATTGCATGAAAAAAACTGCAGTAAATCATAATGCGGTTGGATAAAGTATTAAAGTGCATCGCACCCCTACACGGCGGGTCTTACAAAGCTCTAATAAAGCTCGTGCTACGAAAGTAGCTAGGCATTTTTGCCAACTTGACTCTATCGTTAACATTTCGCTATGTTTTTCATTGAATCGCCATTATGATTTAAAAAACTGCGTTGCTTGCGAATATTACAATCTTAAAATAAAATAAATACAACAGAAAGTAATATTAATGTATTACACTTTCAGATATAAATTATTTACACTACTTTAAGCGTTCATTATGCAAAACTTTTAACAATGTGTTACTTTTGGTGAGCAGAGATCAGCTTAGGGAGGTATTTTGAAAAATCGACCCTCAAGAGTGTTACGATGAATTATAAATAAAAAAAAATCCTTTTATCAGCTATTAGATCTACATACTTAAAATTTAACAAAGACGTTTTTTGTTCTTTCTTTTTTTTTTTTGTTTAGCCGAGATATGCAAAAAGCTTTTTTTGTTTAATTTGCAATTCACATAAAATTTTAACTCATTAAAAACTTCTTTTTCCTTCAATCTGTTTAATTTTTCAGTTCACCTGTGCGAAGAACGGGTATACCAGCTAGTATATATATAAATTACAAATGCAAAAATAAGTCTTGTAATTTTCCATACATTTTTATAACAACGAATTGTGGAATTGGCTTCCAATACATTGTTGTGTTTGATAATATCAAAGGTAACCAACCCTACTTTAGATAGATTTGTACTACTTTTTCGTAACCGTATTCCTATTAAAATTAATTCGTGCAGCCAAAATAAACCTTTTGCACTTTTAAAAGTTTATGTAAACTATAACGGTTAATTTTGATTTATGCAACTTGTGAAATGTTCATAATTAACCATTTCCGTCTAAACAGTTTACATGGAAAAAAAGTTTGGACTCCCTCATTCATTAGGGAATTATATAAGATTCTAACATTAAGTTTTATATTTCACCGAATAGGGTCGAGTGGTAGTGTATCGTGCTTCCACACCACAGGTCTGGGGTTCTATTAACGGGCCTGACAAGGTCGACTCTGCCTTTCATCCCCGCTACATTGGGTCGATAAATGAGTACCAAGCTTGCTTGGGGTCTTAAACACTGAAGGTCTCTCTTCAGACAGACCACCAAATCGGGACATCTGTTCATGCACCTCAGCGCCCAATGGTCACGTATATTGGGGTGGACATAGTAGTTCCTGGCCCTTATGGATTGTTGTGCCACTGAGTTTGAGTTTTAAGTTTGAGGATTGCCTCACTTTGGGGATACCCCATAGATAAACATGTATTTCCACTCATTCGCAATTAAACATTTTTCTTTCCATTACGTTTATTTCTGAAGGAAGTTTGATTTTTCAAATGTATTTGCTTAATAACATGTATATTTGTGTATTATATTAAAATTTTGATCTATCCAAAATTACATGTTTTTTGCTCCTCTAAAAGCTTTTAGGATTTTAAAACTGATCTTACAATCCATATACGTTTTATAGTAGTATATTTAAAAAATGATAAAGACATTTTACGGCTGTGTGAGCTTTTATGCCTCGTTTATGAATATGAAAAATTGCATTCAGCTACAGTTTTTAAAATGTACTGAAATAAGTGGAGGAATAGGATATTTACATATTATGAATATTTTTGACTGCAGTAAGATATATTTATATTTCAGTTTCTTTACAATTTGAATAGAAGTTGTAAGCCATTTTGCGAATAGTTTGATATTGAATATAAACCCATAGGCTGTTTAATATTGTAAAGTGTTTTATTTTGATACCAGAACACATTAAAATAAGGCTCATTCGCAGTTATATGATCAGCTTTAGTGATATTTAAATTTTCAAAAATAGTCTACACGTACGAAAACATTCTTTCAAAACCACACACCACATCTCTCATACTATGTCTTCTATACAGCAGGAAATGTTTGTGTATACTCAAAAAATTTAATACAAGATACATTTCAAAATGTTAAAATTGTTTTTAAAATTTGGTATGGATACATTGTGGAACTGTCGGTTAACTTCACTGAACAAAATTGTTTTAAGTGTACTGTTTTGAAAGACAAAATTAATTAGGGAGAACTTTTCTCACAATAGAATTTGTAATGACTGAATTGTGTGAAAATGTAGTTATCGATGTGTGACATTTTTCCTTGTAATAAAAGAAACAGAAAGATAAGAAATTAAACTTGAGTAGAAAATGGTTAGAAGTACTTTCATGCGCATTTGAAGAAGTATATCACCCATTAAAATTAAAAATTATTGACTGAATGTGTGTTATGTTCATCACAAATGCCGATGTAGAAAAGAAATTTTTATTTAATACAAGAAGTTCGAAAAGGAGAACACTAGGAATGAAAATTTAAATTTTTCCCGAAAAATATTCAGTTAACATAAAAATATCATTTATATGATTTTAATTAAAATAAATTAAAAGTATTGACATCCTTTTTTATGTTATTTTAAATTAAAAATATAATTGAATAGAGAAAGATCGGTACCATATGCACCCTTTATTGTCTTATTGTTTAAAAAAAGAGATAGGGCCTTTGTGTGTGCTCTTTTTACCTCATTACTTTTAAAAACAGGAAAGTGAGCGCGTTTTCTTACTCTCATATTCAAAAATGAATGCAGGATGCTTTTTTCTGGTTCAAATCACAATACCTATATATATATATATATATATATATATATATATATATATATATATATATATATATATATATATATATATATATATATATATTTAATTTTTAAAAATGTCAGAAAAATAAATTTTGTTTGGAGAAAATATTATTATTTTTCAACTTCTAACACACTATTTATTTAATTTTTTCCTTTTTTTTTACCCTTCATTTTGTTTTAATTTTACTGTGACTGAACATATACGGGAAATGACCGACATACAAGATTGCCCAAGGCAACTTAACAGCTAGCTGTAAACGATTGATCTTTTGGTTCTTACTTGACAAAGGGACCGAACTGAGTCATAAAATTGTCCCCGTTCAACCTCCCAAGTTTTAAAAGGGGGAAAGGAAAGAAGACTGTTGCATTTTTAAAGCGAACGGCAAAATAACAGTAAACGCTTTCGGAATAACTTTTCAGGAGGAAGTTAACCACCCAGAGGGTTTTAACTTCCCTTTTGGACTGAAACCTTAAACTCAAAGTTGGTGTAAAAAGTAGGTGAAAAATGGACAATAGTCATATAAAAAGAGTCGTTTGAAAACAAAAGGTGGGAACGAAACAATGT
Source organism: Trichonephila clavipes (assembly GCA_019973935.1). Taxonomy (NCBI): domain Eukaryota; kingdom Metazoa; phylum Arthropoda; class Arachnida; order Araneae; family Nephilidae; genus Trichonephila; species Trichonephila clavipes. The sequence continues at coordinate 202,851 of BMAU01017768.1, forward strand.
ACAACAAAAATACGGTGTTGAGATGGTTTTCGTTTCAAACGAGATGGTTTCAAAGAAGGTCGTTTTCCATTTCAAAACATTTTTTGAAAAGGTCACGGTGCTCAACTATTTTTTCGACCGATCGTAATATTTATTTTTACATGTTATGCATAACCGCAGTGCGATGTTAAGAGTGCAAGTCGGCGACGTATACATCGTCTTGTATCGAATTCACACCAATTGATGGGTAGTTGCTCTATAGACTTCATTCTGATTCTGGATGCTCGATTGTATACGAAGTACAGAACATCTTGGTAAGATATTTAGCTTTTCTTTTCCTGAGATTGGCTTATAATCAAGGCTTAATTTAAATTGAATTATTTTATTAGTTACTTCAATTTATATATGAAATAGTTGTAAAAAATATGATCATTTTTTACAATAAATTATATAAGATATATTTCTAAAATTTATACACTAGGCTTTAGTTATAATAAAATTTTTTAAAAAAGTCAACGTCAATAAAGATGTGAATATTGTTCTAGACTCTAAATTCTTACTTTTGGCTGAGACTTAAAGAATTACTGTTTTATTTTCTTTTTGTAGATTTTTGTATCCCAAAATGTAGACTTTAATAAGGAAGAGGTGCCCAAGTGGTAGGGAGGAACGAAAAAAAATAGATAAAAAAATCAAACAAGCTTGCTGAACAAATGAATTAAACACATAATCTTTTTCAACTTGGTTTCACTCGTAGAACATAAACGGAAAATCTACATGATAATTCTCCAAGTACGTACAGGTGAAGTTATGGCAGTAGATCATACACCACCAAAAAATTGTAGAAGAGGAAGATAAAGTTCAGATACAAGATGACATTCAAGCCGATTCGAATATTCAGTTAGATATTAAAGACAGAAACCACCTTGGACCAGAATATCAAAATGATATTGGGTTATGGCGAGATATTACTGAAGACGTACGAAATTTCTGGTGTAATAGAAATTCTACGGAATGTCAGCATTTTGATAGGGATTTTTCGGCTTCATGCAGACAGTATGATGATTGTAAAAGAATATTTTCCCTCTCAATTATGTTTCGAAAACATTTAAGTGGTGAAGTAATCAAAAGCGAATGGTTCATATATTCGTCATCTACAAGAAATGTATACTGTTTTTTTCATACGTCCTATTTAGTGAAACATCTGCTTGTAAAACTCAATTTTTGGACATTCAGAAAGCTAAATACTTCTCTCTGAGCGTTGATTCTACACCTGATATATCTCATACCACTCCAGTGAAGCGGCAGAACGCTTTCTAACATTCATTTGCATAAAAAGTCACACTATAGAAGCACTTGCCAGCATGGTTATGGCTTTCCTAAAAAATGTATCATTGATATCAGAAACTTAAGGGGAATCTGACGACAATGCCGCAAATATGGCGGGATACTACAATGGTCTTCAAGCGTATATTTTACAGATAAATCAGCTTGCACACTAAATTCCATGCACAGCAAACTAGCTAAATTTAGTTAGAGTATGTATGGTAGCAGGGGCGTAGCTACCACCGTATCAATGATACGGGGCCCTTAAGCTTCAGGAGCCTCAACATGTGAAGCTACAGTTCCACTAACAGGGATCTCGTATCTGAAAAAGGACCCTGAAACGAATTTTGATACAGAGCCCACTCTGAACTAGCTAGTTCAGTGTGTGGCAGAAATCTGTGTTGGAGCAGTTTCGTTCTTTGGGGTTCTACCAGCAATGTACAACTTTATCTCAGTCTGGACACACCGTTGGGCGATTATGTTGCAATATGTTGAGGACAGCAAAGACACTGAACTAGTTGTAAAAAGAATAACTGACACAAGATGTGGTGTGCCAAAGCTGATGCTATGGCTTTATCCAACAGTTATAGTAGCTTCCAGAAAGCTTTACAGGTCATTGCCGAAGATATGACTCAAAAGTTACAAGTAATTCATGAAGCTAAACGCCTACTAAAAGACGCAGAAGAAAGAAATACTATCATGGCTGGTTTTTGGACTGTTATCTTAAACCGGATCAATTGAGTAAATAAATCTGAATAAATGAAATCAATAGAACTTCAAACAGCCATCAATCTTCTGAAATCTTAACTGGATTTTTTAAATTCGCAAAGAGAAATGTTTTATGAATATGTAAGAAAGGTAAATAAGGAAATAGATACACAATACACGACTGAATGTAGGCGTGTGCGCATAAGAAACCGACATTACGATGACGGGGATGCAAAAAAATATTGTGCTTCAAGAAAAAGAAAAATTCAAAACTGAAACTCATCTACATGTATTAGACAATTTATATGAAAATCTTTCTCGTCTTCGGAAGCATATAGTTAAATATCTTTTCTATTTGGGTTTCTCGTTGATTTCACACTAAGGGAAGATTCAGAAATTAAAAAGGCTGCCCAAATATTTAGAGAACATTACCCTGAGGACATCGAATTAGAATTCACAGATGAAATGGTTTATTTTAAGCATTTCATATTACAAATAGAAGATAGAAGTATACATTACTACCATGTGGACTTAAAGTTATAGTTTATCATCTAAAGGGTTCTCTATTTATTAAACTACTGTTTAAGTATTAGAAAAAAACCCCTAATTGACCCATTAAATAAAAATGAGCTGCCTTGAGAATATTTCGAAAATGGGCTATGAAACTACTCTTTAAGTATGAGTATACACTACTGTTTAAGTATACATGACGTAACTGAGCCATCAAATAAAAATAATCTGTTAAGGATAGTGTTCTCTATTAATTAAGTAATCAAAACTTAACCAGCTCACCAAATTAAAATGGGCTTATCCATAAAAATATTCAGAAACCTTGAATATATGATTCTCTACTAATTAGACTATACAATAACTACTGTTTAAAAGAATTGGGACCTGCTTTTAATTTAGCTTTTTTTATTTTGGGTTTAAAAATAGAGGAAAATTGATGTTTTTGCCATAAAGATTACCCCTACGAGTTCCTATCAAAGTGTTTTTTAGGATTTAACCCCTTCCTCCCATAAGAGAGGTCTTTATATACTGCTGGTACTAATTTCAGATTTCTACAGTAGCCAAGCATATTTTTTTTATAATAAGAGGAAAATAAAACAAAATATGTTTGAAAATTGGAAAAATTTATATTTTCGGCAAGACATGTTTTAATTAATTTTTTTTCATTACTAAAGTTTGTCTTGTAAGTATGGCATTCGGAGAATAAAGCAACAAAAGAAATTGGCGGTGTCAATTTGAATTAGAGATTGTTGCTATATTTTTTAAATCCTGTGTGAAGCTGTCCATTTAGTCACGTAAGTAAAACTTTTGATCATAATTTTTTAAATATGATTTTCTTTTAAGTTTTATTTTGACTTCAGATAATGTTGGGCAATTTTTTTTCAACTTTTTACGGTGGCTGTTATTACGAACAACTATTCGTGATGGCAATAAAAAAAGCCATATACACATGTTTCAGTGCAGACTTGTTTAAAAATGTGATATATAATACATGGTATATATGTTCTGTGTTATATGAATCTGTTAAGGAATCACTTAGAATTTACAAATAATTTATTTTAAACACAAACTTCATTGACAATATTTATGTTCTTGAGGTATGTTCTATCTTTAGACGAAATCTGATTTTATTGTTCAAAGATTTATTTTGATATAACTTTTATCCTCAAATTTAAATTGATTGAAATATATTATACAATATAAAAGTTTTTCAGACACTTTTAATGTGCCTCACAGCTAGGAACACACCAAATTGATTTTCTCTAAAAGTACTTTTTTTTCAAAATTTGAGAAGTTTAATGATGTTTAGTGTTACCAGCCAAAAGTTCTATTGATTATGGCAGTGAAACGTAAAATTCCAGCATCTTACTCATTCTTTCACCATGTTATATGAGCCTCATTTGGTGTGTTATACAAACAAAGTCACAATTTTTCCACCTTATTCGAACTCATGGGCAGGATATATCTTTCACCAATTTCTCAAAAGAAAAAAGTGTTGCCAAATACTTTCCCCGCACCTACACATGCACCTTTCATACTAGCCCATTGACAACATGGGCAAATAAATTGGTGAAGATTCAGAAAAGTCAAACATTGTATTTAAATTTTTTACAGTTGCTTACATTTAAAATAAAATGATCTAACAACTAGATTATTTAAACAGCCTAAGTGTCATAATTTCATTCAAAATTGTAACAAATGAATTTTCTTTATACATTGCTATATAAATTAACATGAGTATGGATCTAAATGCTATCTTGTATATTAGTGGTATATTATGTTTTTCCATTTCACAAAATTCCATAGTCTGTTGGATGCTTATATATTACACAATATATTTGGAAATACTCCTCTACATTCACTTCAATAGAAAAAATTTATCTGAATTTCAGTAGTTTTTCATGGCAAAATAAGAAAAGAATAGTGTTAAAAATTTAAATGTTATTTTCAACCATGCATGATTAAGATTACTATGTCTGAGTATGTGCAGGGGTGCTAATTTGATATCTGATGTTCCTTATGTTTGCCAAGATAGGTGATAACATTACCATATGGTTATCTTGATATTTTTATCGTGTGGTAATGTGGTTGCCATGGGGATGATGCATATTATAGTTAATTTTTGTTTTTTTTATCTGTGGTAACCTTATTAATTTCAAACAATTTTAATTCAATTTCATTAAAAATTCAATCATTATCATTGCAAGCATTCGACTGCCTCAGTCTTCTGTTGTATTTTGTGCTGTTTTTGAATATAGATGCTTCAAATATCATTGGTGAGTTCCAGTTTATTCTTTTAAAAAAAGAATATGAAGGTTGTGCTTTTAATTATTGCATAGTTCCACTTTATTTTACTTTTAAATAATGCATGTTTAAGTGTTCCTTGTTCAATGAAGTTCATTAAAGGAACTTACAGTTTCTAGCCAGTTATAAACAATTATTAACTGCTATTCATCATTAATTTAATTTTATATATATTTTGTAATTATTTAATGTATAACATAATATATTTGTATTATACGATTATGTGATCATTATTATATATAATTATTATAGAATTATGTTTGAGTATTATACACATTATTATATTTTGTTGATATTAATTATTGATTTATATTGGTTATTTTCAATCTATTCCTTGATACTTTATTTAAAATACATTTCAAAGCAGTTTTTTAAAATTATTTTCCTGAGGATTTATTACTGCTAGACTGCCATCTTGGTTTTAATATGACTGTACAACAAGTGCTGCTTGGTGTGTGCATAGCACTCTGATATCAAATTAGTTCCTTAGCAGGATTGGTGCAAACTTTAAAAATTGGTTACTATATTAGATCATGCTCAAACAAGTTTATTATGTTTTACATGTGTGGAGAATAGTTTTCCGCTATTGGCTGCATATCACAGTAGTTGGTCATGTTTTTTGATTTGATGTAATATTGACTGATGGGTGTAATATCTAAATACCAACCCATGTTATGGGGGGAATGTCTACTGTATATTTGATTCCATTAGTTTTGAAAATGTAGCTATTTATACTGAGATACCAATAAAACATCTGAGAAATTCTTCTTGTCCTGAAATTCACATAAATATAACTTTTTTTTCATAATCTCAAAGCTCTCAAGAATTTAAGAAAATTTTTTTTCAAAATCAGTCTTCAGAAATGAGTTAAGTAATGATCATACATAATTTCTCAATCTATACTAGAATGGATATGAACTGACAACAAGTAATATTTATTTTGAATTTTTCTACTATGGACTAAATTCATGTGATGTCATGATCATGTGATGACTGGGTCATGTTAATATGCTGTCATTTGTTTATCACTATTGCTTACGATTATTTTGCTCTTAAACTTTTACATTTTACTTTCTAAATTGTCTTATTTTGCTGAAATGGTTCCTCGATCAGTAAAAGAAAGGATGATTGTAGGGAAAAATTTTTTTTTTCAATATGCCGGTAAAAAATCAAAGTATTTTGAAAACATGATGAAGTGTGGGGATTACAAACCATCTTCTCACTCTTTATTATGTGTTATAACCACTTTGAAGAATGTGAAGTGGCATGCTTATCCGGATGACAGAATTCGGGACCTTTGGATCCAAAACAGAGTAACTTGATCACTCTACCAAAATGATTACTTCAGTATGAGATTGTTACTGGCTTGTATAGATGATACCGCTACACACTCCCCTACCAGTGAGTTGGTGGTTAGGCAAATGAACAATATGTCAGTTGTTGGTTTTAGTTGGAGGAGTTGTGTCAAGTGAGTTAGACAACTTTGTTAGGTGTGTCAAGTGAATTTTTGATGAATTATTGGTTGTTCTTTTTGTGGATAGATGGCACCACAACAGTTCATAAGGTTTCTTAGCTCAGCCAGGGTCACCAATGAAGTGGCGCACTTATCCAGAGGACAGAACCTGTGACCTTTGTATACAAAACCAAGTAACTTAACCACTGTACCAAAATGATCACTTTAGTACAGAGGTTGTTACTGGCTTGTATAGATTATACCGCTACAAATGTTTTCAATACTGTAAGACAAAAGAAACCTCTTCAAAAAGGATTTTGGATAGATGTAGACTTCTACAAGAATGTAAATACTTGAAAGCAAATTTTTGTTTATTTTAAATTAAGTTAAATTGAGAACATATAATGTTTATAGTTAATTTAAATTTAACATATTTTACTCATCTTTAGAGTAGTTAACAAAGGTACTGTGGTATTTAATTATCTAAAATTAGAACATGGGAATCTGATACATAACCATACATGTCATATCAGAGACAAGTATATATATAACTTATTTTATTTAATAATTTTACAATACTGCAGGGAAATTTTTCCCCCCAAAAAGCATTCATTACAGAAATGGAAAAATATCTTAATTTACTACAGCTTCATTAATGTTTATATTAGATGATGAGAGAGAGAGAGAGAGAATCAAGTACCTCTTTCAAGCATTAGAAATCAAAATTATCATTTACCATTTGAACAAAAATTTTTTGCATGTAATTTTACAACATTTTGAAAGTCCTTTATTTGCTGCACTATTTTAGGTAAAAGATATAATTTATCAAAAATTGAATTCCAAATATGGTAATAAATTAAGGCATTAACATTTTTAAATTAGAATGTGGTGTACAATGGAATATAAATTTGTGTCCTTATATTGAATATAAAAGTCCTGTGCTCACACTCCTACATGATCAAAATAAAGTCATTTTTGAATCCTTAATTCTTTTACAAAAAAATAAAAAATGTAATATATTTGTGTGGTACACCTGTTAACACATCTGTTTTTCAGAGTGTAACTGTGTGGTATATATAAACCTATCACACAGATGTACAATTTTTTTTTACTATGTATTACAAATATACATTTATTGGTATTTGCACAATTTGTATAAGATTTATCATTATAGATTAGATTTATTTTATATCATTAGATTTATTTTTACATAAATATAAGTCTAAAAGACTCATTTGTATTGATATTATCCTGCTTATAAGTCCTGTGTTGCATTGAATCAGTTACAAATATTGACCCAAGAAAAGTACTTGAATCAATTTTATGATATTTATTGAAGAGAATTTCAGAGATTCTTTTTCAACATTATTGTTAAGGGATTAATTGGCCAAAATGACTGATTTTTTTGTGTGACATATGCTGAGAAGACAAATTTTGGCATTTGTATATTAAAATATTGATCAATTTCTTCAAATCAAAAGACATTGCCAAATGTTGTGATATTCAGCCAATAGTGGGAACTGTTCCTGCCCACGTTTGAATGCAGTAATAATAATATAATTTTTTAAAGTTCTTGATATCTTTTTGCTTTGCAAGGTTATTTGGCAATTTGATACACAAGTTCCTAATTTTGGAATGGTATGAGTTCTGATTTAGCATTTCTTTGACAAACTTTGAAGTAATTTAATATTTTGCTCAAGTATAATTTGGGGAATTGAAAAGTTTTTTTAAAATTTAGGATTGTCCTGGTAAAACAATGTTATAATTAGTTAATTGACTTGCTTATAACTAGTAGAAACTTTGATTTTGATTAGAATGAATCTCAAGTTATTCATGATAAACTTTGGCAACTTGTTGATGTAATAATGATTTTAATCTTTATTTATATATTTTCAAACGTTAATCTTCAGAGTGAGAATTCTGAATCTTTTTTTCCTGATGTCGTTTTGTCTTCCATTTTTTTAAAGTATAAATATAATTATATATAAAAGGATACTTTAGATACATGTTAGGGAACTAATTTGATATTGGGGGTAATAGCGCCAAGCAGTGCTTCTTGTTGTGGGAATGGAATCCAATATGGCGGCCTAACGGTAATTTAATGATACACAATAATTTTAAAGAATTGTTTTGAAATACATTGAAATGTATTTCAAATAAAGGATATAGGAAGAGATTGAGAATACCTAGATCACTCAATAAATAATGAATAATAATATTATGTAATAAAAAGTAACATGTACTAATAATATTATAAGCAGCATATAACAACTAATACTATTATTTTATCGTAATTACATATAATATTCATATAGTACGATTTTATAACAGTTATTAGAAATAATATAATATAATTAAATAGTAATTATTAAAAAGAATAATCATTGAATTGTAAAAAAATAAAAATGCATAAGATTACTCGTATTACATAATTATAAATAAATAACATAAGAATAGCTGTAAAAAAAAAATAAGCAACCAAAATAGTTATAAGTAAATAAGATAATAATTATAAATGAATAAGATAATAATTATAAATAAATAACAATAATAATTATAAATAAATAATATTAATTAAAAATAAATAACAGTATTAATTATAAAAAAATAACAAAATATGTAATAATATTTATAAATAAATGCTGAAAGAAACAATTATAAATAACGAATATTATATGATTATTACACATAGTAATAGTTGCATTTTTTTTCATTATGAATAAAATAATTACATAATGTATGTTAAAATTAAATAAGAATATCAATTACAAACTAGTGAAAGCTTGCAATATGAAACTTGCACTGCAAGTTCCTTCAACGAATTTAATCCAACAAAGAACAAAAAAAAAAACATTTTTGAAATGAAAATAAACGATTTATAGCGATAATTAAAAGCACAACGCTTATTCTTTTAAGAAAAATATTCTAGTGCTCAGTCTCATTTTAGAAATATCCATATTCGAAAATAGCACATAATTAAGCAGAAGACGCAAACAAGAGAAAAATTACACTGAAAATGGTTAAATTTTTAAAGAAATCGTCTGAAATTAATAGGGTTACAGTGGGAAAAAACAAATAAAAGTTACTTCTAATATATGTTATCCCCATGGCAACCACATCAACAGACGATAAAAATATTAAGGTAACCATATTGTAATGTTATTGCCCATCTTTGCGAACATAAACAACTTGGCGTTATTACCCCCAATATCAAATTAGCACCCATATTAGTGATAACAAAATAACATGTCAATACATTTCTCTAAGTAAGTTTTGCATGAAATGGAACTCTGGAGTGTTTAACACTAAACATAAATATCTAGCCTAGAGACATAACAGTAGAAATTGTGATTGGAAATGTTATGCAACTATTCATTTATATATATATATATATATATATTTTGTACTGAATCTCATTTGCAATTCAGTGTTGTAAAAATAAGATTTATTATTAATCAAAAACTTTCATATTAATTCTAATATGAGATAAACAATTGCTTAAAGTAAACTTGTTAATATTTTTTTTATAAGTGTAACATATTTTGGAGCTGTCTATTGTTTATAGATAAAGCATACTATTATTTTTATAAATTATATGTAATTCAATAAGAAGAAAAATATGTTAAAAACTAAGGATGATTAAATGGAATTCCTGAAAATTATTGCACCTTTTTTAATGAAACATTCCCTTAATATTGTATAATAATTTTCAATAATCAACATGTTTTTGGTACTTTATACAAAGACAATTAAAAAAAAGTAATATGAATTTGTAATATAAATTTTTAATATAAATTTTTAATATAGTTCTTACTTGCATTAATAATACTAATTTGTGATCCAAGTGTCTCATACCCATGCATTATATTTAGTAACCCAAATATAAGGGAGTAATTTCCTATAGAAACCTATTCAGTTCTGCAAAACATTGTACTAATGAGTAAAATTACACACATGTTTATTTAGTGCATGATGTTTTTTTTCAGAAAAATAAAAAATTTTTGCAATTTCTTTTTTGTTGCTTAATATAGCAGACATTTAAGCCTTCTGTATGCATGCATGACTGAAGGTGACTCTTTATTAATTTAATAGTTGTTGAAAAAACTCTTAGCACTTGCTATAGTAACTATAACTTAGAGAAAAGTATTAAAACAGTTAATATACATGTAGAATTAACTCATTATAATTAGTTTACTATTAGCCCTGATTATGCACTTCATATGTAATTCAATAGCTTGTAATAATGGATAATCACATTACATTAAATTTCCTAAAAATTATATATTAACATGATTCATTTCTTTAACTTATTAGTGAAATAGTATTTTCTTTTATTATTTTAGACAATCATTTCTAAAAAAAATTCCGAATATTTTTAAAGGATAATTACTAAGTAAATCAGACAGTCAAAGATAGGGAATGTTATTTTATTAGAAACATTTTTAAATATCTAATATGCAATACATTGTGTAAACATAAGTCATTTTCATCAAATAACTGTTCCACAGTGAAATAAAATATTAATTTGAATTTTAAGTGTAGGTAGGCAAACTTTTGAGTAAATATATTATATTTTATAGAAAGTTGTTATTTTCCATCTCTAAATACTGAAGTACTGGGGGAAAAAAAGAAAATTCTTGCATAACATTATTTACATGTATATATTCACACCCCCTGTGTGAAGAACAGGTTTATACCAGCTAGTAGCATATAAGTACAAAGGAAATTTTTTTTCTATATTATTGATAAATCAAACCAAAATTACAGGATTTCAAATTTCTGACACTTATAATGTTTCATATAGTGTTCAATGTCCCCATTGGCAAGCCACACTATTATAAAATATGCAATTCATGAAGTTGTAAAAAAAATTCATGTTCATCACAGGATAAATAATATGAATCAAATACTTCCATATCAAATCTAATATTTTATGTACAAAATTACTTTATAAAGCTTAACATTGTAAAACAGATACATCTATAAAATCCACAACTAATATCCATACTTAGCTTTACATGCATAATACTGAATTTTCAGGAATTAAACTATTTTAAGAATTTGTGCAAAAAAGGAAAAATTAAATCATGGATAAACTAATAATATTACTTCTTGAGTAGCCAATTTCAAAGAATTAGCCACTGAGAGTTAAAAAAAAAAGATTAAGATGATGGGGAAAAAATACGCTTTAACCAAAAGATAATTCTCTACATTTATTTAAAACTTTCATATTAACTAATATTCTATACACACAGGCTTCAAGAAATTAACTTTTACAACTTTAACATGTAACTTCAAAAAATAAGATAACATATCAAATTAAATTTAATCATTTCTAATATTTGTTACCTTTTGCAATGGTATCATTCGCCTTAAGAATATTTTATTTTAATTTAAAGAAAGAAACAGCATTAATTTTTAACAGTAAAGAACAATTATTAATAATTAAGAAATTGATAATTTGTGGAAGGTATAAAAATCAAAGAAAAATTTCTTTAATTTTTGTGAACATTCCTCCCACAAATTATCAAATTGTATTACTTCAGAATAAACATTTTCTCTTGACTTTGAATTATTTATTAAAATTACAAACAAACATTTTTTTATATTATTCGCACCTAACTGACGCTGTTTTTGATAATAATAGGTGCGAGTTCTTTTTAAGGAAATAATACCAATATGTTATTCGATAGTCATACAATTTGAAATTTTTTAAAAGGGGTTTTGGTCCTATTCTGTGAGCAATTCTTGTGCAAAAATATATAATAAAGAACTACTAAATTAATTAAGACTAAAATAATTAAGAGCCATATCTAAGTGTACCAAGAATGAGAAATTAATGCTAGGATCCAACCTAAATAAATATGCCAGCTAACACTAGTCAAAGCATACAATTACGTAATTAGATAAATTAGAATAAAATAAAAATTATATAAAAGAGTTAAGATTTATTTCCTAACAAATATATATATACTAGAATAATGCAAGAAATACACTGATATCATATATTTTTAATTAGATAAAATTAAAGCACATGAATATCAACAATTTACATGTAGGGGTATAACCATGGCTAGAAAATTAAGAGCTCACTGACCAATAATCCTTTCGTACTAATTTGATATTGATACATTACCCTGCAAATTGTTTAAATTTTTCACCAAGTTGGGTGATAGTACTACAATATGATTACCTTGATTTTTATTGTTTGGTATTGTTTACTGTATTGTTTATTTATATGATAGTTATTTTTTATTGGTTTGTTTTCATTGTGGTAACTATGAATTTCAAGCAATTTGATTTTTTTTTTAAAGTTAACCAGTTCTATATTTTCTATTGCAGTATTTGTGTTCTATTTCTACGTATTCATTCTGTGGAATAATATATATCTTAGAAATTATTGGTGAGTACCCAGATCTTTTTTAAAGAGTATGAGAGCTCCAAATTTAATTATTATGGAACAATAGGTTAAGCAAATTTGCTTTTTCTTATTTTCTAAGGGTTCAATTTTTTTAGAATTACACTGAATTTTGGTTGTTATGAAATGTGATAAATGTGGTAGACGTAACAATTGTTTCTCAAAAAAGTAATACATAAGACTCCTGAAATATATATTTTTTCATGGATTTTATGGGTATGAATTTTCATTGCCATAATAATAGTTGTCAGGCAGAATCCTTTTTAATTAATGGTAGCAAATCGCACTTTTCCTGTGTTTTACTTTTACTGAAAGATTTCATACATATTTTTTGCATAAATTGGAATAACATATTTTTTGCATCCGCAATAAATTGTCTTTTTTTAAAAAAAGACTTTCAGCCTTAATTTATTTTTAAAAATGCTCTGCCATATCTCTTGTCTCATTTAAATTTTTTTTTTTTTTGTGATGTTTAAAAATTTCTTGTATTCTATTTTTATCCCAATACTCATACTTTTCAGTGCTGTTTTACATGGAAAATGTAAATAATTTGTTATTTCACTTTTAAAATATTTTTAAAATGTTTTAAATTCTACTGTCATCTCGCTTTCATCAAGTATTAGTCACTATTATTCTTCTAGATGGCTAACTTGAAGAAAACTTTTGATCCAAGGCCTATTGATACAAAATAAGCCTTTGACAGGTAGCACACCAATAATAAATTAATTCCAATCCTTTTGATTGCTTCTAAGTATAATGATAATAAACTGTTAATCTGCGTACAGCAAGGGTGTAAAACTCAAAGGCTGACTTGGGCCAAATAAACAAGATTTAACTTAAGGTGGGCCACAAAGAAAATCTATATTCATAGAAACATAGGTTTACTTTGAATAACATATTATAACAAACCTATATGAAAAAAACAAGAAAAATTCAGTGTGTACGCCCTGACACTTTGCATCTCTTTTCTACTACTATCTTTCCTACTTCAGAAAAAAATTTGATATTTTATGTATATTATTGTGTGCCAGTATACTGACCAGGCAGCAAAAATGTTCACTTTGTGCTGTGAGTTTGACACCTCTGACCTACAGCATATTTGTTTATGTTATTGCAATGTTTGTCAATATCACAAATTTGAATCTAACACTAAGAATAATTTTTTAAGATTTCTGTCGGAATATTGTCTTTATTTAATTCATATTGTAAAGTATTTGAAAAGGGGGAAGCAAACTTAGAATAGGAATTTATATAATTAATGTATTTCACATGCACTTTTCAAATAATTTGTTCTTTTTATTAAACAAATTGAAAACAAACAAATCTTATTTAATTATGTTTGCAGAGTTTCCCTTCTTAATGCTCCTTATACCTTTTTATTTTAATTTTCTAGTTACTCAACATGTGTAAGACAGCATTATATTTTTTATCTTATCTCTTGTCTTGTGCTTTCCTAGTCTTCGAATAAGCATGAAACATTTTTGTGTTAGAAAATGATAAATTTCTAGGTATGAGTCAGCTATGAATATTTGTTCATTATAAACAATACGAAAAGTATTAAGTCTGAAACCTTATAATGTTCTACATGAATAAATTCTATAGAAACAGAAATGAATGAGTGGTAACAAACTGTGTAAATTATTTACTCCATTTACAGCTACATTTTTTTTTGTTACTAGTAAGTTTTAAAAAACCTTCTAGTTTAAAGTTTTTTTTCCCCCATCAAGTTTTAAATATTTGAGATTGCAGTATGGGTACTTATTTTAAAAAGCCTTTATTTAGTTCTATTTATGTTTTTGTGGAACAAATTGCAATCATAAATAAAAGTTATTAGTACTACATTTCAACTGATAAAACTCTTGTTGCTACATATAAGCAAGTAAAATGATGCAAATTATTTTGAGAAATAATAATTTAGGAGAAAACTGAATTACATGTTCTTATTAAATTTGACTGCTTTTAGATTAAAAAATTAATTTATAATTTTTTTAAGTAAAATTGTATTTTTTAGCACTAAACAAATAGTCTGGGGAGATAAATTTAGTTTTCATAAAAAACTTTACAGTACACATGGATGCGATTCTACCAACAAGAAAAAAGATGTACAGATGTTAGTGAATTGTAAGATTCCTTTTTGCTGAATATTTTGTGTCTGTAGTGCTTCTGACTTCCTCGCTTGTAGTAAATTCAAATTCTTGGAACTAATTTGATATCGGGGTAATTGCGCCAAGCGCTGCTTGGCGTGATAAGATCGCGCCTAGCAGCGTTTGCAGTAGTTGGAATGAAATCCAATATGGCGGCCTAATGGTAATTTAATGATACACAATAATTTTAAAGAATTGTTTTGAAATACATTGAAATGTATTTCAAATAAAGGATATAGGAAGAGATTGAGAATACCTAGATCAATCAATAAATAATGAATAATAATATGTAATAAAAAGTAACATGTAGTAATAATAGTATTATAAGTAGCATATAATAATCTTATAATATTTTATTGTAATTATATATAATATTCATTTAGTACGATTTAATATCAGTTATTAGAATTAATAATCATATAATATAATTTAATAGTAATTATAAAGAATAATCGTCGAATTGCTAACAAATAAAAATGATGCATAAGATAACACGTATTACATAACTATAAATAAATAATCTAATAATTATAAATAAATAGCAGTAATAGTTTTAAATAAATAACAATATTAATTATAAATAAAATATGTAATAATATTTATAAATAAATGTTAAAAGAAACAATTAGAAGTAACAAATATTAGATGATTATTAAAAAAGTAATAATTGCATATTTGTATCACATTATGAATGAAATAATTACATAATGTATGTTAAAATTAATTAATAATTCTAATTACAAAGTACTGAAAGCTTGCAATATGAAACTTGCACTGCAAGTTCCTTCAATGAATTGCATCGAACAAAGAACGTAAAAAAAAACATTTTTAAACTGTAAAATAAAACGAAAATAAACTATTTATAGAGATAATTAAAAGCACAATGCTTATTCTTCTGAGAAAAAAATATTCTAGTACTCACGCATTTTAGAAATATCCATATTCAAAAATAGCACAGTATTAAACAGAAGATGCAAACACTGCAAAAATTACGCTGAAAATGGTTAAATTTTTACAGAAATTAGAAATTTTTATTAAAATCGTCTGGAATCAAAAGAGTTACAGAGGGAGAAAACCAATAAAAGTTATTTCTGTTATACGTTATCCCCATGGCAACCACATTGGCAGACGATAAAATTATTAAGGTAACCATATTGTAATGTTATCGCCCATCTTGGCGAACATAAACAACAACTTGGCGCTATTACCCCTGTTATCAAACTAGCACCAAATTCTTAAATAATAAAAAGAGTATTTTATCTCTTTTTTTTAGTTTCTTCATTTCTCTAAAGGGAGATTCTTTATCCAAGCCATGTTAGATGGTTGCGTACACTAACCATTTTTTAGAGGGAGGGGGTTGTATTATAAAGCACTTAGATGGAAAGGCTGAGGCATGATTTCTATGCTAAAAATATTTTGATTTATGGGGGGGTTGAGCCCCCAAACTCCAGTCTTGCACATATCACTGTGGAATAATTACATCTCTATAATTTGTAAAGAAGGTAGAAGAAATAGTAATGGAATAGCATTTATACATTTTAATAAAAAAATATAGACAGCAGTGGCTCAGTTGAGAACTTATCGCAATCTTTAAATAATTTTGAGTGGTTACAATCTCTATGTCATCACATTTCAAAGTCTTAAAATTTTAGATAATTTTATAAATACTCTATTTTTGTATTTTAAAAACTAAATATATCTCCCAACTTTTATTGCATATTTCTGAAAGAAAAGTATTTACAAGCTGTATTTTATTTGTGTGTGTGATCACTACTTTAGATAAAGTCAGTCCTCTTAGGTTTTCACACGTTTTTCCTGAACCCCCTTTTTAGATGGCACTCTTCTGGTTTGTCGCTTTCTACATGTCTTCTCTTGTCTAATATCTGATTTTTTCTGGGTTGTTGGTAATATTAAATGGAAATTTATTTAATTATATTTAATGCATTAGCATTGTTTTCGTTTCTGTTTTGTGAAAAATGAAAATCCAATTGTTCTCATTTATATTCTCACAAAAGCACGCTCCCCTGGCTTCATTTACTCATGGATGAAAATTATGGTCAGATATTTTTTAGCGTATCTGACGTATAAGTGTATATAATGTGCTATAATATACAATGCATAAATAATATATATAAAGTGTTTAGCACCTAATATTTTCTGAAGCTAGATAAAAATGTTTTAATATGTATTTTAAATGTAATGTAATAATAATGCCCCCCCCCCTTCTTTTGTTTAATGCCAAACTAAAATAAAATAAATATCAGGTTCTATCAGTTAGTTTTAAAATCTTTGTTATACTCTGGTTCAAATTACATGTATGTTTGGGTTTTTATATATTATGTTTATATTTTGGATAATTGTAACTTGCTAAATATGCTTTCCTTATTCTGTTTTATAATTTCGATGTACGGTATATTTAAATCCATATTATGGACATTGTTCTTTTCTGATTTAATTTGAAAAATTTGCTTAAAGTAATTATCTTGCAAAATTTTAGGATTTCTATATGTATTTTGTTGTTAACTTTAATTCACACTGAATACTTAATTCTTGTAGTTCTTATTCTGTTCATTTTCAGCCATTATTTGGATATTGATGTGTTGCAACTGTGAATTAAATTAAATTTTTTTAATTATTTAAATAAAGAAAAGTTTAAATTTTGTTTTTGTTAGAGTGGGAAAGGGCTGTTCTTACCCTACGATAATTTAAAGAAAAATTATAACTTTTTTCCTTGTATTAGTTTTGAAAGTGAAAAGTTTATAAATTATTTTATTTGGTATCAGGTTCATATCTAAGTAAAAGATTAAAAATTTTGATTCTCATGTTCTAATCTTTAACATAAAAATAGAATTATAATTATTCTTGTATAAGATATATTAAGTTTATCTTTTATTCTTTCTATCTTCCCTATTATGTTTAGATTTTTTTAATCTTCTAAAAATTATTTTGGTATTTGTAAATTAATAGTATCTGAGTGAGAGATAAAATTTTTTATTCATACATGTAAATATTTCCAACAGATCATTTTAAAATATATGTTTATCTTTTATACATAGTGTGGACTTTATAAATGGCAGATTGTGCAATTTGCGTAGCTATTAGGTCTCGTCCATTATTGAAGAATGAGACTCAATGTTCTGAAACACTGAGTTTTGAGAATAACTCAACTGTGCATTTACAAAACAAGACCTACACCTTTGATCATGTCTTTCCCCCTGGAGTGTCAAATGAAGCAGTTTATAATGCAATTGTGGCACAAAAGATTCAGCCTTTATTTGAAGGTAAATTTTAATAATAAACATGTTTTAGTTAGACTATTATATTTGTGCAAAAAATTCCTTTTTTCATTCTGTTTCCATTTTGTTTTGTTTATAAAAAACAATCCTTTTATTTTGTATCTAATTATGGTAAATTATTGAAAAATTTAAATTTTTTTTATGGAAATAAAAAAATTATACTAACCAGAAAATAATCTTTATCTTTTAAAAATTGTTATTTTCAGAATCATTGATTATTAAAGGAATTTTCATGATTTCACCTATGTGGGTTTTTTTTTTATAGAAAGGGCTTGTTAAAAACAGTTATTCTTTGGATGATTTAACTACTATTGATATGGGTTACTTTTTTTCTTTTTTAATTTATTTATACAGAATGTGGTTCACACACTTTAAGGAAACGATTTTGATTAATTTTTTGTCACTAAATACTATATTTTTTATGGAAATTTGCTTCTATCTGATAGCTATGATTCTTGACAATAGTTCTAGATCATATTTCTCATGAAAGTAACTTAGTACTACGATGCAAATTTTACTCCATTCTTGAACCATTTTCCAAAGTCTGTTCAGTGTTCTTGGATGACATTTTCCCAAGACTTGTTCTATTAAACCGAAAGCACTTAAGTCCACTGCAGAAGCGTAGGGCGACTTTACAGGTATTTCATCAAATGTATAATACATTTTATTCCTGCTTCTGATTCTTTGTTAAATAAGCGGCAGTTGACTTAGACATGTGACTAGAGTCTTTGTCCATATGGAGCTCAACTTTATCAATGTCCTTCTGATATAAAGTTGGAATTTCTTGAAAAATTGCTTCTAAAAATATTCTACTGATAGTAAAATGAATCAATTTTTCCTTTACTTGGGACTTTTACGATTTTTAATTTGCCGTTAGAAAATCCTGCAACTATCATGAATCCCTTAAGAAGCTTTACTGTACACTGACAAAGCCATTTCACACAGTCATTCCTGTCAGTTGAGCAATAGAAAATTGATCTTTTACTATAATCGCTTAAATATATCCATACCTTATCGAGTGTTGCCACAAATTTCTATTTTTCAGCAGCTAGGTGTTTTTTTCATAATTTTCTACAATTTTTTTTCCAGCAATATTTTTTAAAAAAGAAGATGAATTTTAAGGTTAAACACATCTGTTTTAACTTTAAATCCTTATGAACGATTTTAATTACAGTTCTGGTAGACATTCCTAGTTTCGATGCAATGAATCTTTCAGTCGACAGGTTTTCTGTTAGGATCAGAGACTTCACTTTCTTGATAGTTGTCTGCATTTGAACAGTCTTAGGAGGAAGTTCCATGGTCATGTTTTCATTTTTACTTTCTGCTTTTTAATTTGTTGATACAAGTATTTCTCCTTGGAAAGCATAATTACATGGCCTTCGAGCCATAAATCATTTTTAGGAGTTATTTTTAAAATAAGTAATTTGTTTTGCATTCCAATGAAAAGAAAACACTAGATGATTATTCTGAAATTTTCAAAGCTTTATCTCAAAATACATATGAGAAAATGAATAACAAAATCATTTCCATAAAGGTTGAACAACCTTCTGTACAATATTCTTCTGTCTTCATTCCTTAATTAGTTTAATGTTTGAAGAGATATCAAATTTTTAGATGGAATGATTTCTTTTCTTATAAACTTTTCTTCTAGTGTTGTAATTTCTTTAAAGAATTTAAGTTTTTCTGCATTATTATATGGCTCTATTTTTTAAAAAAATATTAATTCGTAATTCAGCGTTTGAATTATTTAAAGTGTGCTTTAATTCAGATTTTTGATTCACTGTAACTTAGTAGTAAATATTGAGTTTCTCTCATATCTGATGAGTCACTTGTCATTCCACTTGGAACCACCTGACAGACTGAGTGTTTATAGATTCAGGTATCATTTTTTAAATATCTAATTAAATTTTGAAATTATATTGTTAATAGTCCTTTGTACTTGAATTATTGTTTCTCTTTAGTACACTATTAATGCATGGATGAAGACACCAAAGGCAGTTCTGGTAATCAAACAATAGTACATCGAGTCAGATTGTAAATGTGTGTAGAGCTGGTTGGCATTATCCCTTGTACCACTGCTGAAATGCACATATATGTCTCCAGTATGCATGAAATTTGGATAAAATGGATTTAAGAACGAAATGTGAATTGTCACAAAAGACTTAAGTCCACCTAGACATATTATAGAATGTATGGATTGAGTTATCTGAAAAGACGTTAGGATGGCCCCACAATTTAACTGCATTTGACAGAATGTACAGAGGGCTTTGGATGTTCCAGTTATGTGAAAGAACTGTTTTATGATTGCCCACCTTTTTTACAAAGATAGCTGTACCAACATGAGAGACTGATAGTGTTGGGACCAATTCAGTTGTATTAATCAATGGCACAAAAAGATGTTCAGTGACTAATCTTGGCTTTATTTTTCTGGTGATAGTTGCAGAATGAGAGTCTGAATATGTCAGGGAAATAGAACCAATCCAAATACTATTGAATCCCATATTGCTTGCCAATGTGGCATAATGGCTTGGGATGTCATCACACATGATATCAGGTCACCTGGTATGCATCTGAGACACATATGGCACAACAATATGTTGATGTGTTGCACCTGATTATGCTACCTCACATTTAGCAGCTCCTAAATGGTATTTTCTAGAATGACATTCTGTTACCTTATTTGGCATTCATCAGCAAACAAATCTTTCTCTATGTTCAGTTGTCCCTTAAGCTTGCATATCTCTTAATCTCTTATGAATCAAGTATATCTGTGGCGTTATTGATTGTTGTTTGCTTGATCTGCCTCTGTCAACTGTTAAGGATGGTTGAGAGTGTGTGGGTTTTTATCCCTCAGGATATTATCTGCACGAATTAAATCTGTATTTCAATGGGGTTGTTGCTTGTATCCTCTTGAGAGATGGTTCTACTTTCTGATCCTCCTGCAGTATCATTGTTGTATTAAAATTATTTTCATTTAAATAAAATCACTTTTTTATATATGCATTATCTGACTGCTTCAATTTTCATTGTATTCTATAAACTCTTTCATAGTGTTGTTTTTTCTACATTAGGTTGTAGTAATATGATAATTAAGGTGTAAGGTAATATGATAATTAAGCAATATGCTATACATATTCAATCTTATATTATAACTCATAAACACTGATCACTTATTCAATCTCTTTTGAAGAAAATCTATCAAGCTTCTTTAGTCTTACCATTATGTTGTACTCTTTCCAATATGTAAGAAAAAATCATGAAATTCTCTATTAGAATTTTCAGTTCTTATTAACTAACTAGCTAGTGTACCCATTTTTTGCATGAGTGAGTTTTTTAAATAAAACCCAGCAATCTAGCATAGAAGCCTAAGACTTTTTAACAGTTATTACAATGATCCCCCAAAAAACCCGAACTAAGGTAGAATATGAGGTAATATGTGCCAAGGTTATGTGCAATGGTGTGGAAACCTTCATTAGCTGAAGGGAAAAGGTCAAAAGCTCACCTTCTGATAATTTACTTAAAATTGATATAAAAACCTCTGAATGGACAGTTTGTGTTAATTTTTTTCATAGGAGTTGGAAATGTTGGATCCATATACATTATTGTTACAAATTTTGTATAAAATAGTGTAAATAATTTGTATTTGGATGTGTAATGCCTTTATCTTACTCTAAATTAGATTTAATTTACGTTAAAATTGTAATATTCACAAGCAAAGCCGTCCCTTACGTTATAATGGTGATTCAATGGAAATTTGGCGATAGAGCCAAGTTGACATAATTTTTGGCGAGTTCGGGATACTCTGGATTCTTCCAGAACTTAGAGAAATACACTAATTTCAAGACCTATGACGCAAGCGGGTCTTTCTCGAATTATCGGCGAGAGATGCTAGCCGAAAGTCAGTCTTGATTTAACCAGCGATTAGTCAGTCTGGTGTGGACTAGCGATCAGCTAGAATTGCTTTAGTGATTACTTCGGCTGTGGAACGAGCAATTGCTTGTGAATAATCTTTTATATATGTGTATTTTAGACACTGATAATTGTGTCCGAGTGTTGTTGAAGGTGTGAAGACCTAAGCTTTATTTTGCGAATATTGCTGCTGAATCCTGTATTTCAAGGATTGAATTTTGGACAAATTCTCATCGCTCTTAAAGAACTGTTTTATTCTTTGCAACTGATTTGCATAAAATCCTTGAACCCGGATCTACGTAACAATATGAATTATCGTCTTATTTGGATTGATATGTTTCTGGATGGAGTGATTTTAATATGAAATTTTTTTTAAGTTTGATGCTTTTCTATGCATTTTTGAAAATCAGCTCATTATTTTACATGCCTGATCATCTGATAATGAACAGTGAGAAAAACTTGGAATCGTCAGTTCAATATCCCCAACTTATGTAATCATTACTAATCTTTTATCTATCTTATTTTATTACTTTTAAAATTGCTTTTAAAATTACTTTTTATTATTCTCTTCCAACTACTATTTATTAAGATTAAAGAACTTAAACAAGCTTGATTTATTTTTATAGGCATAAACTCCGGTTTTAGAATAAAGTTTTAAGTTTACTATTTAGACTTTCTTGGACATTGAACATTTTTATTTACTTTTGTGTTTAAGGGTACAACGTGACAATTTTAGCTTATGGACCAACTGGATCAGGCAAAACTTACACAATGGGTACAGATTATGATCCCCAAAGCTCATCAAATACTGACATTGGAATAATTCCTCGGGGAATAAAGGAGATATTTCGAATAGTAAAATCTCAAGAGCAATCCACAAATTTTTTGATAACAGTTTCATTTCTTGAGGTAAGGGAGTTTTTAATTATAGATACTTCATCATGCTACATAATATTTGCTGATAAGTTCTTATAATATTGTTTATATTGCATCTTATTTTTTGTGTTAAATGAATATTTTTTTAAACATAACTAAGTATTGAAGAGAAAAGGGGTACTTAAAAAGACATGACAAAATTATATTGAAAAAAAAACCCCTTCCCTTAACACATTGTCGACACAAGTTATCTCTTGTTTTCATGCGCATATGTCTTTGACCAAACATAATTAATATTTGCCGTGTCATTATTTGTTTCAGTTTATGAAACCCAGAAAACAAGATATATTTGCGAAACCTGTTGCGTACCGTTATGCATAGGCGATTACTATACAGTTTGTCCTACTAAAAAAAGTATGAAATATTATATAATGGGGTATTTTCAAATTTTATCTGAATTCATTATATTAAATAAATTTTTTATTAAAAGCTTATTTAAATTGTTTTATTTCTGTATTCATCTGAGATAATAGCTTGTGGTAGAAGATAGCTTCTATATAAAACTTCTGGTCAACAGTGCATTAAGATCTAAATATTATTTTACGTGGGAAATTGATGAATTTAGATAATTAAAAGATTTGTGATTTTTGTTTGTCCATCAGGAACCAAAGATTAGTTATTTTTCTTAATGTATTGAAAGACCATGGTAAAGTGCTGAGTAGGATAGTCATGGATCAATATATTTAGGGAATAAGTTTCAGTTGTATCAGTTATCATTGTGTTGAATCGTGGAAGTTGTCATGTTATACCCATTTAGATTCTACACTATGAAAATATGTAGTGTGGTATTAGTTTAGATGTCATCTCATTATCTGACCATGTTTCACAATTCTTCTAAAAACTATTGC
The DNA here is from genome assembly GCA_019973935.1 of Trichonephila clavipes. Classification (NCBI taxonomy): domain Eukaryota; kingdom Metazoa; phylum Arthropoda; class Arachnida; order Araneae; family Nephilidae; genus Trichonephila; species Trichonephila clavipes. Next base: position 226,679 of record BMAU01017768.1, read on the forward strand.
ATATAGTAAGTTAGTGATGTAACCTGAAGTTTAATCAATTTAATTAGATTGGTTTGAAAGTATAGTGAAAATTGTTTAACACGAAACTGAGGGGGCTGAAATATTTTTTCGCGTTAATACTACAATGTCCGTCGGTGTTGGTTGGACACTGGAGCCTGTTTAGTTTGTTCTCCTTTCTGTATTTTTGCAAAGAATTTGAAACTTTTTTGTGACTTATAATCATTTTTCATGGTAATTACACAAAAAAAGTTTTGTGGTCTTAGGGTATAATTAGGAGTGATTTTGCAACTAAATATACCTAGAATGTCCGCTGGTGCTGTTTCAACACCAAGTCAATTTATCATTATAAATAGCTGTCATTCAGCAAAAGATAGTTCACTATAAGTAGATTACAGTAGTAAAACAAACTTCCATAAGAAATATCACACATTTATTTGACATTGAATACAGAGTTATTGGGTGGACAGCAGAAATGAATCAATTATACTATAATCGTTGTGTCTAAGTGTTTCGTTACATAGCATTTGCTTATCTTTAAAAAAAAAGCATTCTATTTTAAAACCTTATGCAGAGCAGACACCCTGAAACAATGACTCATAGAAAAGGTCTAAGCCCTGATGAAATTGCTAATTTGTTGCAAGAGAATGAATTGGATGGTGATTAGATTTCTTGCTCTAATTTAGATTCCGCATGTGTTTTGGGCATGGGAAACATCCTGTCTTTCACATGTCATGCCCAAAACAATTGGAACTGAAATTACACATTTGTAATACGCTTGCGTCCATGACGATACAAATGCTTCAAAATGTATGTCGTGAAATGGAGAGCCGCCTAGATGTTGTCCATATGACCAAGGGAAGTCACATAGAACATCTATGACGTATATATACAAAATTTTGAAGTTCCGTCTACATTCTGTGTAAATCTTATTGATAAATTCTTTTCCATTAAATAGTTATAGCCGGTTATAATTGCTATATTCATTTTGACCTACCCTGTATATTGTAACTACCGAGAAGAGTTTCAAGAGTTACTTTCTTTTGAAAATGATTTAGTTTATTCAGACAACATTTGTGCTCTGATGAGATGCACTTGAACACAAATGCAAAACAACTGAATGAAGACTATTAATTGACTTTGAAAATCAGTTAAAAGGCTGTCTATTTGCGAAATGGGCGAAAAATTTTTTTTGTTTTGGTAGCTTTTGTAACCAGCAAGAAGGAAACATGAAATTCATGTTAGAAGAAATTCAAAAAGTTTAGTTGGACAATACGTTGTGATTTAAAAGTTGTATTGTTCATGGGTTTTTCTGCTCAGCTATACTAAGTTTTAAAAAAGACAAGAAAAAAATTGAAATATCAAGGAGTGGCCAAAACAAAAGTCACATATGCCAATACACTAAAATATTTCACATTCATCATTGATATAATTCTTAATCATTCTCTTCATTTTAAGTTATGGCTTTTTGAAAGTTTTTGCTGAGGCAAGGAATAACAATGATGCTGGGTTTCATTAGTTGAAAAAAAGATATCCTTATGCAAGTGATTCTAAGAAAGGAAGTAATTTTTGTTGGTCTCTAAATAAGATCTTTAGTTGTTGAGAAAGAATTTGAAGATTCGTTAAACCAAGTTAAAAATCATCATGGAGGTCTTTTAAATGTGTTATACAATATTTTTAGGAAGTCATAAATCTTCAAACTACTACAAGATTGTAAGTGAACTTTTGCAGTTCTACAAATATATTGGTTGCAATAAATCCCTAAAATTCCTCTTTTTTTAACTCCTGTTTGGCTTTTTTCCGAGTAGACTCCATCAGCGACAAACACTGGAAACATTTTCACCAATATCTTTCTGCAATGGAAAAGAGGTATTAGGCACAACAGAGTGGGAGAACGCTTGATTACTGCTGGATATTTAAGTGAAATATTCAAATGTGAAACACTGAAAGAAATTAATCCCCACATTTCTCAAGTCAAATAGTATCATGTTTGTATGTAAATATACAACACTTTGTTTTTAACTTATATTTCATAAAAAATCACAGGTGAAAAAAGTTCTATCAGGATCACACCTTTTTCTTCTTGGGCCGAAAAAATGTGTAATTTTGTTTTCTAGTGTTATTAGAGACTCCTGAAAGCCTGTCTTATGGAACCAAGTTTTTCAAAGAAAGATTTAATGTTAGAAAAAGTTCAAATTGTGCTTTTCTATGTTTAACTGAGATGTATATTTTGTCTTCAGAATATCCAGTTTCATAAAGGTAGAATGTTAAAAATGATAATAGTATAAAAAAAGGCTCCCACACGAGTGATTCATTAAATACATTTCAAAAACTTTTCCCACATTATTGTCTTGTCCCCAATAAAATAGTAATCTTGAATGTGCAGCACTCACTCCTTTACAAAATGGGGGATTTTAACTTCTGGGGTCTCATTTTTCTGCAATTCACTACCGTTTCAATCATCTATATGTTCATACTGCGGCTCATTTCTTTCAAAGCCAGAACCTATGTTTTATGCAATGTATGCTGAAACTCTATGGATATTTTTGTTTGACAAATGCTTTTGTACTTTGGAATCATTCAAACATTGAAGAAGCACTATTGATGCATATTCTGATACAAAGTTTGCACTCTGTTTGCCATGTTTATAACAGCATTTAAGATTGCAAATAAAGTGAATGCTGTTACTTTGAACTCTATTTGGTTGCAAAAAAGCTGTGGCTCTGCTAATGTATCACCACAAGATTAAATACAGAATCTTTGTTATTTATTGTCTCATCAAGCCGAATTAAAAACAGTTTGATGCACAATTTCCTTAAAAACATGCTGTACTTCTTCAGCTATATTATCAATTCGACAGGCAACAGTATTATTTGCTTGAGGAATGAACTGTAATTGCTTAACTCTAAACATAGTTTTTACAATCTGAGTTGTAGGTGACAGAATAAGCTCTTCATCAGTATAGTGAGGTTTTTACATGTGGTTATTTTATACGAAGCTTTTTAAAAGGCAAGCTAAGTTTTTCCATTCACTAACAGGGTTCTAAAAGAACGATTTTTGCTTTTCATAGGATTTTAATGTTAGTTTGAAGAATTCTCTGGGTTTGATAATGTACTCGCTACGAAGCATTTCCAAATATCATTTAAGTTCATTTGGTTTCATGCTGTCTGCTGCTCAAATCTTTGAGCAAACACGCAGGGGTCTTTCTGTTTCATTTACTTCAGTACTGGCAAACCCTTAGATTAAGCATTCTTGAAAATTATTTCTTGATTTTATTTTTGGATTCATGTTCGTCTGTACACTTGTTGATGTTTCATTCTCATCTAATGCTCTCTTACACCCACTTAAAAATTTATCCATGATTCTGTAAAAATCTACTGCTGTGAATGTTTAAATATAATACATTGCAATTAGCATGCAAATTACATAATACATTCACTGTTATATGTGTGCATATTTATTCAAACAAATATACCACACATTAAAAAAAATAAAGATTTTAATGGTGAAATTTAGGACACAAACATACTTTTATTGTTTACTTGGGAGAGTAAGCAACTATAATTCATGAAGAATACATATTGTTATAAACTATCACAGGACACAAAGAAAAATGCTTTATCTTCAACAAAGGAAAAAATACCAATGAACTCACATTTCAGTGGCAGACCAATTTATTTGTTTATCTGACAATCATGATAAATTTGATATTCAATAAATAATCAACTCAACTGAGATTGTTCAGGATTGAATGAGGCACAACATTTGTACGAGATCCCATTTAGGTTATACAGAAGTCCCAGTTAACAAATTGACACAATAAGAACTTTTCACGAAGCTGCGAGAATGTCAAATATGGTGAACATGTTTCATAGAGCAAAAGAAGTTTTGTTTGTAGTTTTGTCAGTGTGGTGGGTTAATATCAGTAAATTTACTTGTTCCTGAAAATTTGTAAGGTTTGTAATGTAGGTCATTGTGTAGCTTTAATATATCAAAATACTTAAAATGAAGTATTGCATGCAATTATTTTGTTGTATAACAGAGAAATGAAAACCATTATTTTATACTGGGTCGTAATCACTAAAAGGTTAAGAAGCATAGTCATAAGGTGTTGGGAGACTTCTATAGTGAACAGGAAACTGCTACTTAAAATTTGAGTAAAGATACCTACATTGTGTACAGTAGCAAATGTGGACATTGTGTGGTGATTGATTACTCTGAACTTGATGTATGACATTTGATGAGTTGCAAAACAAAATAGGGTTTGCACAAGTAATATTGCGGCCAGTTTTTATGACAATTTGGAGTTGGAGAATGTGTCTGCTCTGTATGCCGCATGCACTAGTAAGTCAACTGAAGATATAGTGTTTTGTTTTATTGAAAGAATATCCTTCATTGTTGGTTCAAGACCTAAATATTGTTCTATGTTATTATGGACAAGTCATAGTTTTCTCATACAACAATTGCAAAAACTTCTCAGCCATAGAATGGAAACATACATCAAACTCATGCCAAAAGTCCTAAGTTATTACTGCAAATGAAGGAACTTCTAGCACCAAATTTTTGGTCGACTAGTTGCCATCTGAAACCACTCTTGACAGCTACCAACTGTCTGTAGAAGGTGCATCGCAGAATGATTCCACCCAGCCATCCAGAAACTCAAAGCCAAATAGCATATAAATTCCATTCTATGACTGCATTGGTGTCAAGTATTTCTATGACCTATAAACATGTAATCCATTGTCAATATTCATTGTTCCTTTCATGCAGTGTTAGTACACACAAATTAAACTTGTGAGTATTTCAAAATCAAAAACATTATTCATCTCTATTGTCCATTACCTAACTTCAGTGTTACAGGATTTCAAATAAAATTCAATATTTAGTTATATGTTATGTGTGCAATTTAAAATTGTGTGATTGCAAGAATTGCATAATTGACTGTAAAATTATGAACACAGTTTTCTTTTTCTGGAATAAATTATAGTTAATGTAATAAAATTGTAATATTTGAAAAGTTAACTCTGTGTTGAGAAAATATTTTTATTTATCTTTTTAAGAAACATTTTTTACAGAACTATCTATGCCTAAAAAGGATTCATTTGGAGTAGATTTATTTAAAAATGAACGAAATGTTGAAGATGATGTGAGGTTTATTGAAGTAATTTTATGACAATTAAAATTCAGGAATTGTAAATCTTAAACTTCACTTTTAAACTAAATAATGGAACCTAAATGTAGTAATCAGCGAGCTGCACAAACCGACAGAAAAGTTATTTCTGCTTTGCATATAACATTTCAGTGCAAACTTGTTAAGCTCATAAATTCTTTTTTTGTAACATTTAACTTTTTATAAAGCCTTTTTGAAGTTGTCAGTACAATTGAATCAACAGACTTTTAGCACTGTTCATTCTTGTTCATAGTAAAAAAATTTTTTGAATTCAAATGTGATGATAAATATGCCTATATATTTAAAATCTATAACTGGTATTTTATAATGCTTATACTTTTTCATTTTGTTATTTGTTTCATTTTCATCATGTGATGATAAATATGCCTATATATTTAAAATCTATAACTGGTATTTTATAATGCTTATACTTTTTCATTTTAATATATACTTGCATAAATTGTATTTCTTTCCTTTGTTACCAATGTAAATTACACACCTAAACATAATTTTATAACATTTTCAGTCATTTTTAAATAAGGAATAAAAAAAACCCCATGTACCCATTGCTTTTTCAGCTCTACCGTGAAGAAATATTTGACCTTCTACAAAAATCAGCTACCCCTTGTAGTCTAAGAGAAGAACCTGATGGCATAAAAGTGAGCTACCTACAATTTGATTTTATACTAATGTCTGGTGTTACATTGAAAGGAATTCTAAGATATTTTTATAAGTATGCATTAGAAAGTCTTATAAAGCTGGGTATAACCTGACTGGCCTTATTGTTGCTTAGGAATAAAAGAATTAACTTAAGCATTTAATGCAAGACTGTTACATGGAATAATAAGAACTATTCTAAAGTACCTATTTTTGAACTCAAAATAGTAGATTAGTATAAAAGTTTAAAGTGTCATGTTTTATCTTATTGTTTACTGATTGTGCTTTAGTATTATGTTGATGCAACATATTTCAAACTGTGGGGCAGGATAATTATGCATTTACACTGATATAATATACTTATGAATGTATCTGTACTGCACAATATTTTTGATAATTAGTTTATCAATACTAAATCAAAAACAAGTTTAATAATTACTAGTCTCCCATGGGCTTGCATATACAAATTTTAATACTTATCTTTATAATTTGTATGGTCTATAATTGTAGTCTATTGTAGCTTTAGCATCAAAAACCTTACTACATATTATCAGATAGTAAGTTTTAGCAATAACAGTAATGAGGCTTATGATTTTGATTTTTCGTCTTGTAGGTAATTGGTCTTACAGAAGTTCCCGTTAAATCTGTTGAGGATGCTTTTGTTGTTCTGGAAAAAGGATCTCACTTTAGACATACTAGCACAACTGCTAAAAACCTAAAATCATCCCGTTCACATGCGATATTTTCAGTTTACATTGAGCAATCGAATAATGTAAATTCTAAGCGATCCAAATTCCAACTTGTAGATCTTGCTGGATCAGAGCGCATGGGTTTCAGTAAAACAGTAGGTCTTCAAGTCAAAGAAGGTATGTCATGAATTTTAAATATATATATCATATTTGTTTTGCATAACATCTTCCATTTTGATATACCATAACCCAAAATTGTGGGTTTATTATGTGAATTGTAGCAATAATCAAACTGAATTGGATTTTTTTAGTTTTTTATTAAAAATTATATTGCACATTTATATTTTGAAATAATTTTGTTATATTGAACTTGCTACGATGTATAAGTGAAGAGAGAATTAAGGGTAAGAGCTTAATATATGTGCTTGCAACAAGAAACCTAATTTTCTCACTGGATTTGAAATTGCAATTTTGATTGACTGGGCTGTTAAGTTGACTTGAATTAGTTTAGTAATTAGGAAAATATTGATCATGAATGTTGCCTTTTATTTATTAGATATTTTCAAGAGACTTTATTAGAATTTGTGGTTTCAAAGAGCTAAAAAAACTCATAAAATGTTGCCAAAATATTGTTATAATTTATTAACAAACTTTGACTATATGTTACAATGTATTGAAGAAGGAACATAGTCAGTTTCCTGAAGTACCATCTATAAATGACGTTATAACTTTTTTTGATAGTGACAGATTCAGTAGCCACATGAACAAACTTAAATTGGACATGCAAAAACAATTATTTGGAAATCGAAGGTTTATGACTATGAAAAATCTTTTTACCTCAGATATTAAAGAGGCTGATACAGAACAATTAGAAATTATATATGTTACCGGCAAAGTATGAAATCCGGCATTGTATAGAATTCCTAAAACTAGCCGGCAATGTATGAAGTGATTCTTATTTCACACATTGCCTAGGCATTCTATAGAATACCTAATGAGAAATTGACAAAGTATGAAATACATCTCCGATTCGTTTTCGAATGTTGTGTGGCAAGGTACAAGACTTTTCACGCGCGTGCCTCTGGCTCAGAATTTGTCAGTTGCACATGTGGTTTACTCGGGAGTGTGAAAATACTTAATTTTACTAAAACTTGTTCAACAAAAAAATAGTTTTTTCCTGTGCTGCATGAAAATGGAGAAGCAAGCTATAGTGTTGGAGAAGGAGTCATGGTCTGTTGTCAACCTATTACACACGGTACAATTATCAGTGGCACGCGAAACTACTCAACAAATTTGTCAATTTTTGAATGGATGTAATTCCACAAATTTATAATCGACCTTGTTTGACAAACTTCTCCCGAATTTTGGACATTTACGAAAAAATCCGAAAGAAAACTCTCAAGTTAAATTGACTGACATTTTGTAAATTATTGAATGTCATTTATGCAGAGATTTAATTGTTTGAAGAGAGAAAATTGCATGTACTCTGCTTTCCGGTTTTAGTTCTATGTATCTAAGTAGAAAAATCTTTTCTCATATGAAAAATATTTAAGAGTCTGTAAAAAAATTGTGTCAAATTCAAAGTCACAAATTATACCCCTGATTTTGAGATAGGAAAGTAGAGCGGTGCAAGTACTAGATTCACATTAAAACTTTTTTATTTATCTTTTAATTTATAACTATAATGAAGGGAAATACTTATATTTTATATTGTCTATTTCTTATTTTAATAAATATGTTTAAGAAACATAATATATGTACAATTTCTAATTTTTTAAAATTTTTGTTGAAGTAGTTATATTTTATTCAATTCATTTTTATGTTTAGAATTGATTCAAAATTAATGTTCGATAAAGCTGTAAATCTCTTATAATTGAACTCTATTCTCTAACTCTGCATTCATTATCCCTGGAATAGAATTGTTTTAAAAATGCCCCACCATGTGGCACACTGAATAATAATTGGTAGATTGATTTTTGACATTCCTTAGCTAAAACGTTGCTGACCCCTGGTCTATAAGCATGAAACAACTATTCGACGACGAGCTGCCCAAAATTCTAGTTAAAGCTGAAAAAAAAGTATTTTTTATTTAATCACAATTATTTATAAATCACAATTTACTTTGTGCCCTAAGAACTTGCTTAGAATTAAAGATATTCCTGACCATGAAATTCCTCTTCTGTCAGTTGCAATTGCTCTTTCCAATGGAAGCAGTGAAGGATTCATCAAATGTATGTGTAAAACAAAGTAGCAAAATAAGAATGATCTCTGCATGAAAAAGGTATTGAAATGTAATTCAAACTGCCATTCAAGTATACCATGTTGCAATAAGTAGATTAAATTTAAGTTCTTATTTTTTATTTGAAAATTTTGTTTTCCTTAATAAGAAAGACATAAATTTTGTTTGGTACATCTTTCTTTTTCCTTTACATATTTTAAATAATTTTTTAATGGCACTCTCATTATTTTGTCAGAATAACTTTTGTATTTTTTAGAAATGTACGTCATTGGTATAATAGCCTTATCATGACCTTATTTCATACAGAATGCCCAGGTATTTCATACTTTGCCGGTAACATATGTAATGAACAAAGAGTAACTCCTATCCTGTAGGATCAGCCTCTAGTGTTGGTAATCATATTATGACCAAAGAAAGAAACCGTCATTAAGTGCTTCTTTTTTCAATTCCCACTATTAGCTCACACTCTATATATTTATCTTGTTCAAATTGTCAATCGCATTGATAAAATACTTTCTATTCATCCAATCATGTTCAAATAAATTTTTTTAAACTTGTAGTGGGTGACACTTAATGTTAATACATTTTTTTCAAATATTAATTCCTTAATTAAATTTTATTTTTTTAATTTTAAATTTATTCTGCGTTATTTCCGTAGTAGTTACAATTAGCTGCAACAGATGGCGCCAGTACGTTTATCTAACAAAGTAGGAATTAACATTAAAAATTTTTTATTTTATTTTACTTGTTGATAAATGAGTGTTTGTAATTTCTTCATCTATGTATAAATATTTTCCTAATTTGACTTTATAATTGTTTTATTGCATTCCACTTATTGTTAAATGATTTCCATTTTAAACAGGAATCAATATTAATCTTGGTTTGCTGTCTCTTGGGAAAGTAATAACTCATCTGATTGAAGAAAAACAGCATATACCATACAGAGATTCAAAGTTGACTAGGTTGCTACAAGGTAATTATCATGTTTTGCTTTGCATTGCAAAGTAATGCTTATAGTCTTGCCTGTAAGCTAATGATAAATTCTTTTATCAGATTCTCTTGGTGGGAACAGCCATACTGTTATGATTGCCTGTGTTAATCCATCTGCATCTTGCACTGAAGAAACACTGAGTACTTTGCGATATGCAAGTAACACTCGTCGTATAAAGAATCGTCCTGTTGTCAATATAGACTCTCCAACTGTGCAGATTGAAAAGTTAAAAAAACAGGTACTTATATGAAAATTTTGATTTTATTTAGTAACTCTCTTTAAATAATTTTTACTGTATTTTAATAAAGAATTACTCATAGCAGTTTTTAAAATGCTATAAATTGAGCAAAGGAAAATATTTGGAAGTATTATAAGATTGCATTGTTTTACAGCATTCTTTTAAAACTCTCAGTTGATAGAGATCCTTTATATTCCACTTTGTGTTTTCTTATTATAGATATTTTTCCCTTTGAAAAATTCTCCTGATGGAAGAAAAAACTGACATGTGTGTGTGCATTTCGAGTTTTGTCTGTTTTTAAAAATCAATAATTTTAAATAGTTTTTTAAAAAAAGACAGCTCTGCTCTTTCTCTTTTTAGACATATTTACCAAGGCTGCAGTAATTATTTGGTCATTGTCACGAACTTGTGGCTGTTAAGTCTTGGTGTCCCTCAAGACCTGTTGTGTAGAGTGGCTGAAGCACATTAAATTCTGCTGTGACCTAAAGTCCTCACATTGGCATGGCTTGGAGAAGGGGATGCCCGCACAGATGTATTTTGTCACCTGACTGAGGTTCATACAGCCCTTTTGTGTTTAATGTTAATAATCAAAGCAATCAAACAACTTACTTTTAGCGAATTGGTAACCTTTTATTAAAGAAAAGAAAAGAAATGTCATTTTAGAGATAAAATTGGTTGTTCTTAGTTTTGGTATTGAATTTAGAGAGGTCTTTTAAGAGTAGTGTGCTAGTTATTAAATAATTGTTAAGTCATTTTAAAATGCAAAAATTTTGTAAATTTTTCAGTTAAATGTTTGACAATTTTTAGGTGAGTGTAACTCAGTTTCTATTTGTATATACCATAATTTCTGGAAGAAATGCTTCATCAGTATTCTAAGTTAAATTGCACATGGCATCTTCTGGGCATCAACTATAAAAACTTGATATAAGTTGAATCAATTGAAAAAAAAATCACATGAAATAAAACAATAATTTACAAGTGAGAAATGGTGTACAAGTAAGTTTTGAAGAATTTTTGAATAAATTGTGGCATATTGTTTAAAATTGGTAAATTGATTATTCTAAGTATTGTTCATTGCTAGCCACTACTTTTCCTATTTTTCTGACTGCATACTATTTCCTTATTGAAAGAGCAATTGATCTCTAAGGCAATTCAGAATTGACCCACAATTAGAACATTTCTTGTGAGAACAGAAGTTCTGCTCAGACAGGTCATGAATCATTGCTCAAAATAATCGGTAATATCTAGCGAAAAAGGTGTAGGATATCCCATTTAAGAGTTTCTGAGTAATTTTTGACTTGCACTGCAACACAATGTCGCTTTGTAATTGGTAGCAATCTCTTGCGATGTTTTTAGTCAGTTTTATATGTTCGTAACATGCTTCACCTAGCTGATCTATCGAAACACATAACACAATGTTTGATCCATGAATATTTGACTTAGTCATTGATACTGATGAAGCCCACAGTGGCTGAGTGCTTAGTGCATCATGCTTCCACACCACAGGTCTAAGGTTCAAACCCCAGGCTGGGCAAGGTTGACTCAGCCTTTCATCATTTCAGTAAACGAGTACCAAGCTTGCTTGGGAACTTAACACTGGGGGTTTTGTGTCAGACTGATCACCTGGCAGGAACATTTGCTCATGCATCTCAGGGCCCATGGTCACGTATACTAAGTTGGGCACAGTAGGCCGTGGTCCTCATGGGCTGCTGCGCCATTCAGTTAAGTATTGATACTGATGCATGGCCAGACTTCCCCCAGAATTTCTTATTTTCTCTTCTATTATTATCTTTTGAAAAAAATCCATTTCTCATCACTCATTTCAGTTTGGTGTGAAACATCTCTTGTGTTTTTCCCTTCAGAGCAATTAATCACAAGGGCAAAATCTCTTGGCTTGAATTTGTATGACACACAATTTCCTTGCTTTTGGATCATTGCCATAATTTCGAGACATTGTGAAATTACTTGTTGAGTCTTCTATCAATAATGCCTCAAAGTCTGAATCTTCAAACATTTCCAGCCTTTCTTCACATTCTTTATTCATTTTTTCTATCACAAACCACTTTCCTGCAAATTTAGATAAATTTGCACTCACAATTTGAAATTGTTGGAGCATGATCCCCATAATTCTTATACAGAAACTGGTGACCTTCATTTGCTTTTTTTTCTAATGGAGACAAAAAAGAAAATTACATTACATTGGCAGGAAAATCAACATATTTAAAGTTAATAAATTTTTTTAAAAACTATGTTTACAGTGAGACAAAATAAGACATTCTCAAAACTAAAGTGTAATAACGATGCTTTAACATAAAGGGGGTCATTTGTTGTTTCTAATTCCAGATGGTATAGCTATGTTATATCATCTCTGTGAAACCAAAGATTTCCAAGAAATAATAGTTGTATCGTCTTGTGTCCACTTCCATAATTCACTTAAATACTGTTGTTTATGGTCCAATGCCTTTTAATACTCGTAACACCCTTCTTTTTTAAGTTCTTTTAAACTTGCACCCTCAATATTTACATTCTCATGTTACTTATATTTACCCTATAAAGAAGTCCATGCATGTAATACACTGGCCTCCAAAAGTTAAGGAACAACCGGTTTTTTGCATCTTATTTGTAGATGAATGAATGTAGAAACACCAAATTTGGATATGTGCACAAAACAGTTAACTATTGACTGCAAGATAGAAGTTTACTTAACAAAAATTCAAAAATGATTTGCAACAAAAAAAAAAAAAAAAAAAAAAAAAAAAAAGACAATCTTGCTGGAAAAGTCCATTTTTGGAAAAATAATAATAACAATTTTATGTGGCACAATGTTATAGAAACATAACAAAAAATAAGGGATATGCCCACCCCTAGCTTGAAAGCATTGGTGGCATCAAATTTCCATGCTGTCAATTAAGTTGTCTGTTACCGAAATGGGAAGTGAAGACCATACACGTAGTAAGCTTTGTTCCAGCTCTCCTGAAGACCTTGGAGGAGAACTTAAAGCGGCAACCTGTCTACCAAGATAGTCTCAAAGATGCTCTATCGGATTTAAGTCTGGAGATCGAGCTGGCCATTCCATTTGCTCCAAACCAAGACCCTCAAGATATTCCTCAACAATTACTGCTCAGTGAGGTCGTGCATTATCCATCAGAATGAAGCCATTGCCAATCGCACCGGCACACGGACGGACATATGGTTCAAGGATCTCCTCCCAATATCTTGCACCAGTCAGAGTTCCTCCCTGGAACACATGCAGGCCAGTGTGACCACAGAGTGAAATCCTTGCCCAAATCATTCCACCTCCTCGGTAACTGTGTCTTTCAACAGTGTTGGATTGACGATATCTGGTGCTTTGTTCCCTCCAGATGAGCAGACGTCCTGAATCGCTCTCCAGTGTGAATCTGGACTCTTCTGTAAAGAGTAAAGAAGCCCATCACTGCCTGGTCTAGGAAACGTGTTCTCTTGCCCAAGATAAGCGGGCCCTTCTCTGTCGTCTGTTGAGGGGTACACACACAACTGGTCACCTTGCATAGAGACCTGAATTGTGAAGATGCCTTTGCACCATACTAGTGGATATTCTTCTCCCTGATGCTACAGAGTGGTCTGCAACAAGTTGCGGCACAGAAATTCTTCTCTTTTGGGCCAAAAGAGCGATGAAACGGTCTCCTGCAGGTGTTGTAGCTCGTGGTAAGCCTAGAACGTGTCTTCTGAACACAGATGCTTCTGTTTGATATCGATTCCAGAGATGGTGGACCACACTACGAGACACATTAAGACGCCTAGCAGCATTAGCCTGTGACAACCCCATTTCCATCCATCTGACCACCCTCCATCTTAACAAATCGGGCAAACGGCTCCTCTCAGACATTGCGAGACCCCACTGCCTATTGTCAACAAATCTGCTAACAAAAGTTGTAAATCAACAAAAGTTACACGCGTAATTACGAAAGCCTGATATATGCATATTTTTCTTTCACTCGTATATATCTCTTCTTTCCTATTAAAAAAAGGTTGCAGCTATTGTTTCTGCATAAATTTGTATAAAGTTCGTTTTTATCATTTATATAAACTATAAATTTTATTGTTACTGTCATTTTTTTAACAGTGAGCTTCGAAAAACATATTGTTCCTTAACTTTTGGAGGCCAGTGTATATTAGATTATAAAATATTTCACAACAATGAGATATGAAACTAAATAACAGAAGAATATTTAAACTTTATTCCATATAAAGGCATCAAAATCTTATAACATGTCGTAAATGACAATGCAAGTAGAAGGTGCTAAAAATTCCTATAATTTTTTCTGGTTCAATGTCCAATTTTATATAAGGCTGAAATACTATTTGCCTCTTTTGTTGTCGATCATAACAATCTTCGTTTTTGAAGAATGTTTCCAAATTCTGGCATTTACAAGCAGTATTGTTGTGCTTGGACTAAAACATATTCTTTGAGTAATAGATCAAAAATAAGTATATGATTAAATGCTTGAAACAATGTTCTTTGCTGCATTATCTGATGACAGTTATGATATGACCTTTCTGCAACTCTAAATTTGTTTGAAGATTTCGCTGGAGAAAATATTAGCCAACTTGTTAGGGAAAGAATTTAAAAATGTGGGATGTTTTTAGCATTTGGGGTTCCCCCCTCCCCCATGGTAGATAATGCTGCAATAACACAATTGGGAGAAATGGAGTTTAAATGTAAAGGGACTTAAAAGAATCTAGCAATTGTTTATGGTTTGAAGCTAATTATACTGATTTTAAAACTTCTATCTACAAATCTATTTTAAATTGTATTTCACTGATTTTAGAGCATTAGTGTTAATCTACCCAGGGGTGGGCAACCTGTTAGCTGTGGCATGCCAAACTCATCTACTAATATGATACAGCATGCCACACTGTAGGACATTTTTGAAACAATTCGATTCTTGTTATAATGCAGCAGAATTAGAGAATAGAGGTCAAAAATTTAGATGTTTACAGTTTTATTATATACTAATTTTGCGTCATTTAAAGATATTTCTTAACTTAAAAATTAAAATTGTATGTAGATTATTTTAAATAAAAATAAAAGTTAAATAAAAAGATAAATAAAAATTTTAAGGCAACTCTAGTGCTTGCACTGCTCTTCACTTTCATATCACAAAATTGGGTGAAATGAATGACTTTTACTTTGACATGATTCTGAGCATTCAGTTGTTATACAATTTCTTTGTGGACTCAAAATATTTTTCATATGAGGAAAGATTTTTTACTTTGATATATCGAACCAAAAGTAGAGTACATGCAATTTTCTCTCTTCAAACAATTAAATCTCTCCAGCAACGATATTCAATAATTTACAAAATAGCTATGAAATTATTTGTAGAGTTATCTTTCAGATTTTTTTTGTTATTCCCTAAATGTCCATTATTCTGAAGATGTTTGTCATATAAGGCCCATTACAAATTTATCAACTTCCATCCACACAACAATCGGAAAATTTGTGTAGTGCAGACTGCTACTGGAAATAGTACCATGTGTCATGGGTTGCCAACCCCAGACCTAGTTATTTATATGGTATTTGTAATTTAATTGCTTACTAAGGGTGAAAAGTCATTTTCTAGTTTTCTGATTTGAAACTGTTACAAAATTATTGTTTACTAAATTTAACTTATAGTAATTTTCAGTACTAAATGTGTATTTGTTAAAAAAAAAAGGAAATAATAGTTTAAAAAATTTGTATTTACTTATATATATATATATATATATATATATATATATATATATATATATATATATATATATATCAATATATAATCTTTTCTTTTCTAAGGTTGAGCTTTTACAAAATGCTTTGCTAGAATATCAAAGTGGCTGTTTTGGTACAGTTTCTGATGTATCTGGTGTAAGAAAAGAGGAATTATCAAAATATGAAGCTATGCGGGATACATATTCAAAAAGTGTCCATTTAAATATTCTTTTAAATCACAGATTGTCCCAGGTAATATATTAAGCATTGCATAATTTCTCATGTGTGTGCTTGATGACATTTCTTTTAATTGACCGAATTCTGTTATTAGGCAGAAGAAAAAAACAATTTTCTTTTTGAAAGTCTTGATGCTCTCTGTGAAAAGATTAAGTAAGTTTTTTTATTTGTTACTTTTTGCTTTTTCAAAATCTACATTGCATTTAAAATTATTTTATGATTAACTACAGTATGTCTTAAGTTTGATATTTCTATGGATATGAGACGTACCGTATTTATTTGAATCTAAGCTTCCATCGATTCTACATAAGCTTCACCCCAAATACTCAACACTTTTTAAATAATAAATAATTGTGCAAAAAGGTTTATCGTTATGTGATATTTCCATAATTTAATGAATGCAGTTGGTTTAAATAGTAAAATATGTAAAAGAGCTATTTTTGCCTAATGTTAAAAAAGTTGTATCTGTACTTGGAACATATTTTCTTCTATATAACTCTTCCAGTCGTCATATAAATTTGTAATGCTCAAAGGCAAACACCTGATTTTAAATATAAAGTTATTTAGCTTTACAGTTTAGAAAATGAAATAGACTCAAACATTGAATTGACTCAAACATTGATAAATTTGATTATAAAAATATGATGTACTCTAAAGAATGACAAAGTTTAAAACACATAATATTTATGTTTGAGAGATTTTTTTTAATTTTAAAATGAGCTCCAACTTTGGATCCTATTCTTTAACATTATGTGAAAACAGCCTTAACCTGGGAACAGGGGCGCCTACTCAATACTCAGGTTAATGGTCACGCAGGGTAACTGAGTCATCCCAATCCTTTTTTCATTATACACGATAAAAATCGTAATGCCTATGAATAATTTAACTAAGAAAAGGTATACTTACCTGCTGTTAAGGACTTTTCAATTTTCTTCAATAATTGGAAAAAAAAAATCCAATCAAACTGAACTAAAATGACATAATTTACACATTTTGCTAACTACAGAGATGATATTTGCGGGCAAAACTTTCATATTTTGTTCAAATTATTGTAGCTTTTTTTTGTCCTTAGAGAATTTCTAACAGTATGTTGTGCCTTTTTGACAGGGCACAGTGTGTTTTGTGTACACTTGTGGCTTCATATTTTTCTTGATGGGTTTGTTTAGGTACCATTTGAAAACTTTCTTTTCAACTCAAACGTTTCATGTTCGTTTTTCTCAAACTTTCATTTACTTTTGCTATCATGATTAATATGCATTATTTCAGCTGATTCTTCCCTTGCTTGATCAGTTTCAATTTCCTTTAATAGAAATCACAGGTGCTCATTACTTTTTTTATATATTCTGCTCTTTTACATTCATAAACCATAATAAGTCATACAGCACAGCAATCAAAATCACCAAGTTGTTCACGGGGGATGTAGCATGTTTGCCACTTCTGAAATATTTACATTTTAGTTCCCATGAAGACTGCATTATAGGAGAATACTGTCAAGATCATAGGTAACAAATGAACAGTTTTCCCCAAATTAAAGACTTCGTTAGCCTAGGGTGAATCTGTGCCATGTGCACTCTGTCCCGGTTTTTAAAAAATTCAATTATTGAAATAGTTTCTTTCTTCACTACAGTTATAAAACTTTCATAAGAAAACCACTGTTTGGAATAAAGAGTCAAATGAAGTTAGGATTCCTTTAAAAAATGTTTAATGCTCTCCTTTCAACCATGTTAACTTCAGTTAGTTTTTTTTGTAATAATCTAATGCAAATGAATCTTCATCTAAAATTATGTGATTTTTATATTTCTTTTATGACTTAAAGGAATAATTTTTTTAAAAAAATATCCTGTATCATAAAGGGCAACACAAAAAGAAAATTGAATTAGCATATAACAGAAAAGGGTAATATATATATACACCACTCATTCATCGAGATAAAATTCACTATGATAGTCTAATATGGAGTGGGAATGATCTTACACAGTGCATCCTTTTAAAAAAGCATTGCTCTAAAACTTAATTCCAATGCTGGCTCAAGGAACGTTATTAACACTGCACTGAGGTGAAATGCCATAGCTAATAGGGCGGTGCAATTAATGTATTCTAATAACCTTAAAAATGCTCTCCAAAGTGTTTTACTGAGATTAGATTGGAACTGTGCTGAGAAATGTTAACTGCATATGAGATCTTGGCTTTCTCCATTGGCAATGTATGCAAAACATTCAAATCAATTTCTACATGGTCATTTTTTTTTTTTTTTTGCTATTTTTTCACTATTACTTTTACTTTGTAATTTTGAAAGTACAATACTGTGAGTTATGTGGAGGGTTTTTATAAGAATTTCATATTGTTACAAATTTTGGTGTAAATAATTTGTATTTGGATGTGTAAAGTTATGTTTATTTTATGTAAAGTTATGTATTTGGATGGTTAAAGTTATGTGTTATATTTATTTCATGTTGAAATTGTAATATTCACAAGCAAGCCGTCCCTCACGCTATAGTGGCAATTCAATGGGAACTTGGTGATAGAGCCAAGTTTGCCGCCAATTTGGCGACCATGTTGGCGAGTTCAGGACCCTCTGGATTCTTCTAGAAACCACTAATTTCACGCTCTATGACGTGTGTGGATTTTTCTGGAAGCTTCCGCCGGGTTTATAAATAGAGCGGTGCTAGCCGCAACAAGTCAGTCTTGATTCAACCAGCGATTAGTGAGCATTGTTTTGATTACTGATTAGCTTGGGTGTGCTTGTGAATAATCTTTTACATATGTGTATTTTAAACACTGATAATTGTGTTTGATTGCTGTTGAAGGTGTGAAGATCTTCCGAGATTTACTCTGTGAATATTGCTGCACAATCCTGTATTAAAGAATCGGATTTCTGATAATAAATTTGCATCGCTCTTAAAGAACTGTTATTTTTTTTTGTGACTGTGTTTTGCATAAAATCATCAAACTTAACAAAATTTTAATAATTCTGGAAAATGTTTTAAAACATAATCACTTTTTTGAATACATAATTTGTCATTAGTTTCTTCAAATTTAGCACCAAGTAATGTATAGGTTTTTCCTTGTACCCTTAAATCAAATTTTTCACTTAAAAGTTCTATTTTTTCAATAGTATGTTGTTCAGTTCCTCCAAAAAGTATAATATCATCAACATAAAAAGTGACACTGTTATTCTGAAGCACATAAACAAAATTAACTCAATCCAATGTTTAAATTTTAGATCCTCTAAAATGAAATAAAGTCCATATAGTATGAGTTTAATAAGCAAACATGATTTTGTCTGCCTCTATGAACAAATCCTTGTTTCTTTCATCAAAACGACCTCTTTAACAGTACATATAAATAGAGTCTCTTGACGTCGATTTGACTGCATTGCCATTTTTTGCTCAAACTAAAATTCAGGAAAGCTTCCTCATATTATAGAGAGATTTACAATAGATTTAAACGCATCTTGATAATGCTCCCTTTTTATGTTGATTATTTTTATCCTTTTTTTAAGGTGAGGACCCATTTATTACGTATTATCTTTACATTATCAGGTCTGGGGATTCATTGTCATGCTGTTTGAAAAGAAGTTATATCAGTTTCATCTTTTTTTATAATCAATTTCATTTTTTTGAAAATATTCAATTTTTCCCTATGGAGATTTTATTGCCAAATTATAATAGGACAGGATGTTCTGATCTAGTTATTCTTCTATGTTAATTGCAATCATTTCCCTCACATCTTCCAATTTTATTTCTTTACACCTTGTTCTCACTCTCTCTCCTTTAATTACTTCTAAAAATGTATTTCCCACTGAAATTAAAAATAGTTTTATTGATTTTTATAGTTTTAAAGTTCGTCTTATATGTATCTGATCGTAATATGGTGCTTGAAAATTAACAAAGCATAAAAGTAAACAACATACTCTATTACTTAAAATAAAATAAAGTTTTAAAAGCCAGCTTTTTGGCACTTGTAGCTGTATAAAGAAAATTCATGATCATATTTGAACTATTCAGATACTTAACTTAAATCACAAATATATATATCTTGGTCACCTAGGGACAGAAATAAGCCAAGAATTTACCTTGATTGATAAATATACACAATTAAGCCTTCTATTTTTCCTGATTGCAACTGTTCAATACTGAAATTCACAACTCATTTACAAATCTATAAACTGAGTGCCAAATAAATGATGTACTGACGAGTGTTTCTCAGTTTAAATAAAACATTTATTAAATATTTACAAGGATGCATAAAAAAAGGTTAAATATTATCGTGCACGCTCATCGCCGTCTCATCCCTCCAAACACTTCTAGAGAAATCCCTCCTTCCCCTTTTTGGAGCGTTTTCCTCTCCCTGTTGCCACAGGAGTGAAGAGAAACCCAAGGTGCTCGTCCGTCATCGGGTCATTCACTTTTTCGTAAACACTCCCTCTCTCGTGCATTTGCAGCATCCTCCCGCCTTTGAGTTTAGCTGCTGAAAGAAAAACTCAAACACAACATATAAAATACAACAGTAAGATTAACAATATAGGTGCTACAAAATGCTGGTGCTGAAATAAAACAAAATTTACACTACTTACAAAACTTTTGCAGAATACATTTTAGGCATATGTCAAACGCCTTGGAGAAGTTACTTTGCTGCCTGTCCTTGTGCAAATGACAGAATCAGTCAGATCTTTTGGTAAATTAATCTCTGGTTCTTGCAGTTCTAGATTGTAAAGTCTTTGAACTGATCTGACCAGTTCCCCAGTCTCAGTTTTGACTCGAGCGACTGTAACATGTCCATCTTTTCCAGGAATAAGTTGAATTACTCTTGCAAGAGACCACAGAATTCGATTCTTTAAACTATTTTGCACCAGAACTACCTTTCCCACTGTTAAGGGTCTTGATTTCCAGTGATGTTGAGTTTGCTCTCTCAGTTGGTCTAGGTACTCCATTCTAAGTATTTTCCTAAGCTGTTCTCGAATGGTTTGAACTGATTTCTTGATGATCTAGACCAGAGGTTCCCAAACTTTTTTGCCTCATAGACCCCTTGACAGTTTTTTCAGTTTACGGTAGACCCCCTACTTAACATTAAATTTTTGTAAATTTATCAACTTAAAAGATTTTTTGACAGCAGGTATAGATATATTTACTCTAAAAGATTAAAATTTGTAACTCTAGTGAAGTATAGTGTTTAAAACTTAAGAAAATACATGTTAATTAATTTTATTAAAATTTAATTAATGCGTAAAAAAATTGATGAACAAACAAATGCTTTTAGTGGGAGGGATGAATCTGGGGATGCAATAACAAATTTTCAATCTTATCAGGTTTAATCCTAAATATCTCCCGGTTAATAGTGTACAGTCTTTTCTTCTTTCTTTTCTGTTTTGGATCTCCTTTTTAATCAGAAAAACAATTCAAAACTTTCTCAAGATATTCCATAATATAGAATAAATAACATGTATACCTTTTTAAAGTCAATTGAAAAAGTAAATTGTTGACATCCGTTTCTAAACTTTACTTTAAGATCTTTGTTAGTGCCTAACTCTTGTAATCTGACATTTTTGTTTCAAAGTGACCAAATGAATTCAATTCCTACTGTGGTATTACAACAGTCAAAACATTCTCAAACCTAATTAATCTAAAAAAAGGGCATCAAAATGTTGTTGACGTCCAAAAATGTACTCCTTTAGCTTAGTTCTGGCAAGAGAAAGGAAGAAATGTGGTTCTTATTCTAATAAAATTTATGCTGTCACCTAGTAAATGCAAATTAATCTCACATTAAATTTAGTAAACTAATCTGTTAAATTGGTATAAGTCTGTTTTCCGCCTGAATTAATTTCCTTTTAATATTAGTCACAATCTGGTTTAATGACCATTATCGTAGACCCCCATTTACATCTCATGGACCCCCAAATTATTTTTTCACTGACGTGGACCCCTTGCAGGTCGTCATAGACCCCTGGGGGTCTATATAGACCACTTTGGGAATCACTGATCTAGACAATCTATGTCAGTTGCATCTGACGTTTCAATTTCTTGTAAAAACATGGCTGGTGATAAATCATTAACATCCTCAGAAATGTAAGTTAAGGGTCTAGAATTGATCATATGTTCACATTCACATAATACAGTATTTAACTCTTTGTAATATAACGAAGCTCTACCTAACAGTTTTCTCAAAATTTGTTTTAAAATTTGAATCATTCTTTCCCAAAATCCTTCCCACCCTTCCTTCCGCGGCACTGGGAGGGTTAAATTTCCACTTTATTTTTAGGATATTAGCTTTAGACATTAGTACATCCCCATCAAAATTTGTTCCATTATACAAAAAAATAATGGTCGATCGGCCTCTTCTCGTAATAAATTGTCTTAAAGATTGTAAAAATGCTGCGGTAGAAAGAGACGTAATAAGTTCAAAATGCACTGCACGGAATACAGCACAAGTGGATAATACTACCCAGAGCCCTTACATTTATCTTTTAAATAAAGCGGGCTGGCAAAATCCTCTCCTATAATTTGAAATATTTTATTGTTGCTTACCCTATCTTTTGGAAAAGAAGATGTTACCACTTCCGTTTTTTTGAGCCGAAAGTCTCTTGCACCTACTGCATTTTTGTGTTATTTGTCTAATTAATTTTCACGCTTTTAAAATCCAAAAATTTTATTGTAAATGATTCATTACAATAGATACACCTGCATGCATAAATTCCTCATGTTTATGCACAATCATTAAATGAACAACTTGGGTGTTCGTTAGGTAAAATGATAGGGAACTTAAAACTGTCTGTATCTTCCCAAAAACTAAGTTTTGTTCTAGCTCGCAAAGTTCCAAATTGATCTAAAAATGGTCTTAAAGGACACAATTTCTCATCCGTTACACCCTCAAAATTTTCAATTTGTATTGATTTAATTACAGTTTTTTCCACATGATCAAATTCATAAAATGTTATTTCCGAAATATTACAAACATCGATTCTCTTGGCATTTTTGAAGAAACGAAATATCCAAGCAATCATGCGAATAACTTTTAAGTAAGATGAGAAATATTTGTAGTGTCAGTTAAACTCCTCAATTTTATTAGCGGTATTAACCAAAACAGATTTCTTTAACTCAAAATCTATCGACTCTTCATTCGGTGACTTGTTTTGATCTCGGGCATTGAACCGGGTTCACATACAGCCTTGAGGGCCCCTCCCACCATCTTAAATAAATAAGAGCTGTTGAGCGCTACAACCCCGAGAAAGTGCGTCCTCGAAATTCTAAAGGCATGTGTTCCCAGCTACTAACGTCGGAAAGGTTTTGGACCCTGTTCACCTATAAAAACCCTTTCACCCTGTTAAAAACAAATACCCCCCCCCCAGACTCTACTACGTTGTATCCATCCTAACGCCGTCATGGAATCTGTCAAATAATAAATACACACATCTGGCAAGTTTAAGTCACTCTTAACAGAAGCTGCAAGTCTGGCCCCTACAGTACATGCTAGTAATTCTAAACGGGGAATAGAAATATCTCTCAAAGGAGCTACCCTCACTTTTGTCTCTATCAGTTTCACAAAAACAAAAACACACAAACGGCATACGCTTTTTTACTAGCATCACAAAACACATGCAAAGTTATCTGTTTAATTCCATTAGAGCTCAAATTCAAACCTCGAGGTATTTTAATACCTGCAAGTATAGGGAGTTGCTCTAACCACTTTTTAACTTGATTTAAAATAACTTCTGAGAGATTTTCATCCCATTTTAATTTCCAAATTTCCTGTAAAATTAATTTTGGTTTTATAGTCAAAGGTGCCGTAAAACCAATCAGATCAAAAACATTATTAGCTATGGATAACAATGACCTTTTAGTTATAGCCTTACCTTCATTTTTCTGACAGTTAATATTACATTATAAGTAATCATCTTTGAGGTTCCAAATTAATCCTAAAACCATAGTTTCACAGTTATCAGGTTGGCTGCCCAACTATGAAAAATTTTCAGGATTTAATAACACGTTTGATTGCCAGCCTCTTAAATTAAAATGCGTTAAAGATAATAATATTTTAGATCCAACTATAAATTTTTGCAACTATTCTTCGGTCTCAAAACTAGTCACACATTTGTCAACATAGAACGATTTTCGCAAAATTTTTGCTACATTATCAAAGTTTCCATGAGCATTATCTAAATGTTTGTTTAATGTAGCTTTCAATAAAAAAGGGCTGCTTGTCACTCCAAAAACTACATGACAGTTACGATAGATTTTAATGTGGTCCCTATTTTCTCTATCATACCACATAAACCTATAAAAATCTCTATCTTGTTCCCTTACTCCTATCTGTAAGAAAGCTTTTTCTATGTCCGAAATAACCCCAATCTTATATTTTCTAAAACGATTAAGTATAGTCGGTATGGCTTTAATAAAGTTGGGGCCTTTCTCCAGACAGTCATTTAGAGAAGCAGAACCCTTTGTTCGTGCGGGCGCGTCAAAAACAGGTCTTATTTTACGTGTACTGTTTTCTTTAATAACGGGCCTATGCGGGAGATAATGAACAAAATTTTCTTTGTCATCATTAACTTCAATTATTTTTCCTGATAACCAAAGATCTAAAACATCTTGGTATTCCTCAAATTTACCCGTTGCAATTAATTTCCTTTTAGTACTTTGAAGTCTATTTTCAGCTAGTTTCCTATTAGAGGATAAAAGTTTATTATCCATAACCCAAGGCAAAGCTACCTCATATCGACCACTAAAATCTACACTTATGGTTTTTTGAAAATGATTTAGCGTCTCTTTTCGTATTTCTAACTTTGTCTTAGTTTCTGCGGGATCTGTAATACCAAGAGAATTTAGCTTCCACTTATCGGAAATACACATATCATTTACAAATATGGAAGTAACATTCATAAAATGATTTTTATCAAACTTAGTGTCATTTCTATAGGTTTTTCCCATAAGCGTCGAACCTAATTTAGTTTTTATTGCTACAGGACCAGATTTTAAATAATAGAACATAGTTCCAGTCAGTAGCTTTCCAGCTACATCTGCTCCGAGTAATATTTCTATTCCCCCCAAATTATGACCGTTATCTGACAAATTAATTTTTCTATTTTTTAATTCATTTATCCAAGGACCATGTCTGATACTCGGAACATCATTACATATAATTTCTTGGTCATACACATTTAGGTTACAAGTATAATATTTATCAACATCAGTTAAACAAATTTTATAACATTTATGCCTATACATTTTTGTTTTTGAACTGCCAAACAAAGAATGAAAAAATTCTTCTTTTCCTTCATATTTAAATCCTAATTTTTCAGCAGTGGATTTTAAAATATAAGATTTTTGAGATCCGGTGTCAATTAAAGCTCTTACTAAAATCTTAGTTTCCGTTTTGCAACATAACCACAAGAGTCTGCAAGAGAACGTCAGATTAACTGAATCATTAGATTAACTGAAAGAGTCTGCAACTGAACATTCTGATTAACTGAAACATTAGAGCTAGATGAACTAGCTGTCGTGCTATTCTCAGTACTTGCACTTTCGGTTTGCAAACCAGATCTCAAAGGCAATTTAGAACATAACACAGTATGTAATGCCGTTTATTACATATTATACATTTAACATCTGATCTACATGATGTGACCCCTTTTTAAACAAATATAACACATGCCTCTCTGAATGACAGCATTTTTCTTATCATATAACATAGAAGTTGCTTCACAACAATTTTCAGAGGCATGCGTTTTTTCACAAAATATACAATTATTACCGCTATTCTTAAATTTAAAATCTTTCCTGTTTTTAAAGTTACTATTAAACATATCTGCACTAGTGGAAAGATTTCCTAATTTTTTCTTATAGTTAAATTTCTCATAATCAAAACTATTCCTGGCTAATTTCATTCTGTCTTCACTAGATACTTCTATAGATAAAAATTTCATAAGAGAATCAAGGTCTTTCATACCTGATTCATCTGATGAATAGCCCACGTATCTCTCCCAGGCATGCAGAATGGCAGCATATTTTTCTTTGGTGACTGCCAAGGACTCTAATGCGCATAGCTGGGCCTCAATCTTGTCATACAGCAAAGACAAATTGACCTTCTTGACTTCTGTGTTCTGTAGAACAAGCTTTAATAGTTCTCTGACATAAACTTGAATTAAGACATCCTCTTGTCCAAACCACATTTTTAGGTTTTCGAAAGCCTTTCTGTAGTTTTCAGGGGTCGCCAGAAAATTTCAACTATGTCCCTGGCCTGGGATTTTGGAGTTGTTACCTGTATAAGGTATTGAAATGTATCATCTTCAAGGCTCTCATCATGAATTCTCTTAAACTGGTTGTGGAAACGCAGCCAATTCTTCAACTCTCCAGAAAATTGCTGGAACTGAATCTTGGGAAGATGCATAGATGAAGATGAAGATATGTCCAGGCTGTGGTTGTCCTTCTGTCCCAAAGCATCTGTCTTCATGATATTTTTCACTCAGTCATGCCAGGCAATAATTTTTGCAGCATAGCCTTCTATGGCTTCAAGTTCAATATTGTACGCTTCTTGCATACAATTTAACTTGATCATTAATTCTAAAACAACATCTATTCTTTAAGTTATGCGCTTTTTATCTTTAATTGTTCAAATGCAGTTTCTAAGGACATTACATCTACTGACTCATGTTCATAAATTTCTTGTAGATGATTTACAGCCTTTGGGAAGGCTGTCCTCAACGGTGTGTGTCTCAATTTTAAAGCATCCATGTTCTACTTTCTTACATTCAAAAATGTTTTTCTAACACTCGTGGCCCACCCGGGGGCACCAGAAAATGTTCAGTACTCTAATTCGCAACTCATTTACAAATCTATAAACTGAGTGCCAAATAAATTATGTGGTGACGAGTGTTTCTAAATTTAAATATTTTCGGAGCGTTTTCCTCCCCCTGTTGTCATAGGAGTGAAGAGAAAACCCAAGGTGCTCATCCGTCGTCGGGTTATTCACTTCGTAAACACTCTGTGATGTACCTCCCCTTGGAAGTACATCCCTCGAAGTATCAGCGTGAGCTAGAGGTGTAGGGTTAGCGAAAGAACTCAGATCAAACATTATCTTAATATGACTTTATTAAGATATTCAACTTAAACCTTTAACAAATATAATTATAATAATTAATATGAGAGAATCTACGATGACGTAATACGCAACACACAATATATATATTTATATTTATAATATGATCAATTCTACTTCAGACCTATCTCAATAATCGAACCGCCTAATCCTCAATTCTAATAAAGTGTAATCAATCCTACCTTATATTATTCCGTAATGCTACTTGTCTTTTTATCTGCAATGGTATGCAGCTTGATGGTTAACTTCTAGTCGAACACCAATATGTTTATCCACGGCAAGTAGAACTTAATCAATCTTACACCACGAACTGCAATAATCATCAACTGCCACAATGCACATCAATTGTCTAACATTCCTTTACATTGTCATTCCGCTTACTCTAAGATCCTATATTTAAAGTCGGTTTATTTGCATTTCTTCTTCACATCTCGTTTCTTGGAGTTGGTTGGAAAAGAGTTGCCATTAATTCTGGCCCAAAGGACTTGTTAAAGAAAAGACGCATAAGACGTCACAACTCCCTCTCTCGTGCATTCGCAGCAGCAAGCATAAGAGTAAAAATAAAGGAATTTATTCTAATGAATAGAAAAGTTATAGATTTAATCGCTCTTTTAAACCCATCAGTCCTTTTATTTTATCTCTGAGGAGATGATTTTTTCAACTCATTGACCTTCAATGTCAGTTCATATGGGCAACTGACTACATGTGCTTCAAATGGGCTTCTTCTGCCTTTGAATCCAAGTCAAAAAACCACTCCAGAAATTGTAGCTGGAGGTCTTTGATGGATCTCGCATGCAAATGACACGGGGGAGCTCAGCTGTTGCTTCATCCATGAAAACCTTTGCGCTGCTGAAAGTGTGTTGTTGGCCTGTACTTGTTCCAAAAATAAGTTTAGATCTGAAGGCCTTTGGGTGGGTATATAGATCAGAAACTAAATTTTCCTCTAATGACTAGTTATGTCTGCAGTAAAGGCCGATTTCCATACCCACTCTTCATCAGACAGAAATGGCTGTGGCTTTCCTTTACTTTCTTGGAAGTCACCCATTTCCTTTCTTAATTCAAATACTCTGCTCAGAACTTTCTCACAACTTAGCCATCTTCCTGCTGTGCAATATGGTAAATCTTTCAATGTGTCTCTGAACTGTCTATTGTTGATTTTAAGTGACCTTTTTAAATTCACCATCTTCACCATAGAATTCAGTACATTGCTAGTGTCCAAATATTTAACCTTAAAGTTTCCTGGTGAATAATACAGCGCAGGAACTTTGTTTATGGAATGTTTTCCTCATAACACATCTGCTTTACGTGTTCATCCAAGACTTTATGTTCTCTTTCGTCCATCAACAGTCAGGCAACTGAGGTTATTCCAGTCAAAGTTATAATCATCAAATGTTTTTTTTTCAATTTCTTGAGCGTATTCACTATCAAAAGTCTATTAGGATTTTCAACATTCAAATAAATGATACTGTAGCCATGCCTTTATAATTCGTTACCTCTTTAGAAGTCACTTGGTACCTTGAACTGTATCCCAACAGTCCTTTTCTAAAAAGATCACCTTTACAATTTCTATCCTTGAATTATAGTCACTTCCATTTAATATTTTGATTATTTGATTTTCGATCTTATCCATTGTTTTGCTTGACTGATGTTGCCAATTCTTAAATATTCTCTAATTTTTAGAGTTAGTTCTTGCCATAGCTATTTGATTTAGCCCACAACCATAACGGTAATGAAACCCTTTAAAAAAATTTATGTTAACAAAACAAAGAATTATATATTCACACATTTCACTCATTCACAATGGTATGATCTAGTATGGAGTGGTCAGTGGTCTTGAACAGTGCATTCTTTTTGTACTGAAAATTACAGCCTTGCACAAAAACTTTTTTCATCATTTACGCTGCACTGAGGTGACATAACAAACATGATAAGGGGATTTCGAAGAATCTAACAGACTAACTGGAGTTCTTTCATAATGCTAGAGTGCATCCGGATGATATGCAATACAGAGAATATTTAAACACTATTGCATTACTATCATACGAATGTGTTTCTGTCTATCCATGTGGACTGTACCTATACCTCACGGATTCTTAAGCAATATTACACAGATGTCAATATTTTGAGAGAGGATGTAATTGGGGGGGAGGTTAATGAAAGTAAGATGGTCAAATTGCTGGGAAGCTCCCTATTAAGGTTGGAGTGATG
Source organism: Trichonephila clavipes (assembly GCA_019973935.1). Lineage (NCBI taxonomy): Eukaryota > Metazoa > Arthropoda > Arachnida > Araneae > Nephilidae > Trichonephila > Trichonephila clavipes. The sequence continues at coordinate 255,924 of BMAU01017768.1, forward strand.
CTATCATTCAAAAATGTTGACAGGAATGGGGGAGTAATGGCTGTACACAGCACCAAAAAGATTATGTTCTGCCAAGAGTGAGGACAGAATTATTCTTTATAATTCTGGTGCATCCTCATCAACAATCCAACATGTAACAGGGACATTATTGATTGGAAGCAGCTTAGTGTATGAGGGCAGAGTCATTGAGGCCATTGCACTGATGGCACCTTAGTTGTGCATGTAGTTATCAATCTGGAACATGTATGGCAAGCAATCTCTTGCCAATTGTCTCAACTGGTTAAGTTTTGCATGAAAGCCAGAGTAGGAATCAGAATTCATATTATTGATTGTTTTTGCTCTTATAGTTGTATTTCTTGAATAAAACATTTAATTCTTAGATATCGTTTGTACTTTTCTCACTACATTTTAGTCAAATCTTCAGATTTCTGTCCCATCTGGATAACTGCTTCAGTATTGTTTGATAGAGATAAAGCTTTGATATAAGACACTTTTGATTGATATTTTTTAATGTATAGTATTGTAAAAATTATAGCAATTTAAGAAAGATGATGTATTTTTTGTGTTTTTACTATGTTGAAGATAATTAAATGAATGTAAATTGCTCCAAGTGTTGTTAAAATTTTAAATTTAGGAAATAATTTTTAATATGTAATGTAAATTATTTACTTCAGTTTTTTTATGCAGAATTTTTTGCATTTTATTCAAAGGAATTCTTTATTTTTGATGTAAAATAGCTTAATATCGTAAAGCTCCAATATAAGGATTTACATTTGTACAGCCAAATACCTTGTATTTTTAATAATGATGGCAGACTTGATGGGTATTTTTATAGCTTGGAGTCCTTGTGTTAGTGTGAAAGTTCAACTTGTATAATTCCACATGATCATTTGTTTATTCTATTTTGGTCATTAAATGGGAGGTCCATTTCCTATAAACTTGAGTAACTTTTCTGCAAAAAAAATTAATAAATTATTTATATCCCTCCAAATGTAATAATTTTTGAAATTTAAAACACTTTTACAAATAAACATTGGTTAATAACCATAAGTGATTCGAAATCAGAGTAAATATAGCAATACTATTTTAATGTATAGACAATACTTTTTTAAAGAGTTAAACTATTGCAGAAACTTTAATCTCCTTACAAAAATAAGTAATAAATTGCTTATCAAGAATATTGTTTAATGTTTTATATGAAAATTAATCATGAGTGTTTAATTTTGTAATCGAATTTGGGGGGATTAGGACAATTTTGGAAAAATTCTATTCATTTTTCATTCTTAGTAATTTTTGTGTGTTTTTTAAGCATGTTAAAAATTGTTTTGAAAGATTTATGTTATTTAATTATTACACAAATCTGAAAAAAAAGCTGTAATGTGAACTTTATGATGTAGATTTGTAAAGCAAAGTGGCTTACTACTTTAAAATAACTTTGATGTGCATTTTTTAACCTCTTTGCTCTTTTTTTCTGTAGTTTTACATTTATTATTATTTGCTATCTTGATTTTTTTTTTTTAGAATTTTTATTGCCGAATTGAAGAAAGCTATAGGAGTTGATCCAAATTTAAAGGTTCATTTGGAGAAATTACAAGAAATATATGATGAGTGCCTTAAATTGATGGTATGGTAATGTTCATTTGGGCTCTATTTTATAGTAACTTATTGATATTAATTTTGCATTTTTTGCTGTTAAATAACTATACTGTACTTTTACAAACATTTTTTTTAAAGGATAAGGAGCACATAGCACAGACTTCTGTCGATGTTGAAGAAAATCAACAACCTGCAGAAATACAATCTGGTAGTTTAGAAGAAAGTAGGGACTCAATTAACTCTAATCAAGAAAGTGAGTTAGAAATACAAAGTCTTGGAGATATAACTGAAAAACAAAAAATCCATACTGAAGCTTTGGAAAATATTACTCGAACTTTGAGCATTAAAGTTGACCAAGTGAGAAATATGGAAAATTTCTACCAAAATCTTGATGCCAATGTAAACGAGGTAAAACTTTTTTCATTTATTTTTATTCTTTTAATTAAGTGTAAATAATGTTTGCTTTATCATTTTAAATTTAAAAGATCGTTACAGAACAGCTTAAAGTAAAATTGATATCTCCAATTGCTTTTCTGGAGGTGGGTGGGCTTATAAGTTTCATAGAATTATACTTGCAATTAATTTCATCAAGTGAATGTTTGGTAAATTATATTGACTTTATAGGTAACTAGGCTTGTACATCATATTTTCACTCATTACATCTTTTCCGAAAATTGTCATTTATATTTGTATTGTTTGAAATAGGAATACATAAGCTCGCTGGTCACTCAAATCCAGATGTTAGAAAAAGAGAAAACTGATTTGCAAGAAACAGTGAAAGAATCTGAGGACAGGTACTTTTTACTTATAATTTGATACCTCCCATACTTTTTCTTCTTCATTTAAAAGATAGGTTAAAACCTGTTTCTTAAAACTGCATTTTTCCTATTTTATATCTTTACTTGAACTCTGATTGTATTTTTTAAAAATATTCATTTGATTAGGGGGGAGGGGGTTGACAGTTGTCTTGTGATATATTTATAATTTTCTAAGTTCTTGTAATTTTGTACATTCTGTATTGAATTTATTCATTAATGGGAAGCATTGTACTCATATATAGTGACACTTTTTTCTATACAATTTCTTGAAGTACCATGTGAAATTATCACTAGTTAATTTGGGCATGCTTGGAGCAGTGATCCCATACTGGCTTCGAATTATTTTTTCAGTGGTAGGAAGTTTTATCTTGAACTTGGGGATTTTTTTTATAAATTTGATCTTTTATAATGGTTGTGTGCTAATACTTTTGGTTGTGAACATTTCTCTCCTCTTTTTTTTGCAATAGTTGTGTTGCAAAAGCATTGTGTGATGGTGGATATATTACTCTTGTTAGTAATTTTTCTTTGAATTAATTTTTCTTCTGTCTCGTCTACATTCTTTACTTGCTAGTGATTTTTGGTCGTTTGGTTCTGAATTTTGGCATAGCTTTGATTTACTAGTTAGATTTTTTTGTCATTATGATTTTTTTAAGTACATAAATTAGATTTATGGAATAAGCTTTTATTAGTATGGTGTAATCAATCATACAACTGATAGCTTTGTAGATGAATAAAAGAATCAATATACATTAAGTTCTCTGTATTGCATGTTTATGTGCTCTTAATAAAATTGTAAATCAATTCCATGTGTGTGCGTTTTAATAATTGGGGTTATTTAAATTAATAATTTTTTTTTGTATTAACTGTGTTGATTTATTTTAGAGTTAGAACAGAAACTCAAATTAAGATTGAAAAGTACGAGCAGCAGATCACAAATCTTCAAAATGAACTTCGTAAGAAGAAAATTGTTCTTAAAGCTAAAGAAGAAAACCAAGCTAAAATTAATCAACTTCAGAAGGAAATTAAAGTAAGGTTTTTCACTTTTATTTCCTCCCCCCCCCCTTTTCAATAGTTTTTTTATATTCTTGGGGTCATTTATGAAAGCTGAAACATTTATTACTAAAAATTTTATTTAAAACTATTTTTTATAAGGCGCTAACATTTGTTTAGGCTTATCATTTTATATTCCAGTAAACAATTAGATGGAAACCCCGTACATCTCTTTGTCATTTAGTTCTTAAAAATTTCATGATGCTTGTCTTTCCTTCTGCATGTGGTATTTCATTAGCTATTAATTGGTTTGGGTTTTTATTAGTATTCCTATTGTTTTACTTTAATTGAAATTAAGAAATCTGCTTTCTTTCTATTTTTCAAATGAAACTCGATGAAACTGTAACTACTTTAAACTTATTACAAAAACAAAAAAATGAAAATAAGAGATAAAAAGGTTATTAATTTCCTTTTTTTCTTGATGCAAATACTTAGAAAAGCATGCATATTTTAATAAAATATATATGGAAGCAATATATATATATATATAGAGAGAGAGAGAGAGAGAGAGAGATAGTTTACATACTAGAAACAATGCTTTTAGGAGAAAAAAATAGGAAAAATCGACTGTTCTTTAAACATAAGAAAATCCTTGTGTGTCAGAACACAGTGATATTGCTTTACCTCATAATGCTTTGTAATTGCTATCTATAATATAAGGATGTGAATGTAACCGAAATTTTTTCATGGTTACAATTTGTTTTTATTTATAAGCAAATTTTATGGCTTATAAGAGTTGCTCCTGTTACACACGAAGTACCATATCTTCAAAAATGGCTAGAAGCAAATTGGAATTTTTTGGCATTTAATCTTTTGGGCATTAGTAATCTTGGTTAGGCTGAATTTGTCCACATCACACCAGTTTTTGATGTATCACTTCAAAACCATAAAGGGTTTGCATGAAGCTTATATAGAAAACATTTCCCAAAACTGCCTATGCTTATATCTTACACTTGAATTACATTCTTTTAAGAGTTGTGGTACTGTGAGCATGCAAGGTTCTGCAATGTATAAGAGAACTATTTGAATGTATTCTAGTGTAGACCATGAACAGTTTGCTGCATCCAGATTGGCTTGGCTTAGCTCAGCTCCTCCCATCTTAATTTGTAGCAAATCAAAATCATCAGGGATTGTTGACGTTATGAGGGGCAAAGAAAATTTTCTGAGAAAAAAAAGTAAATTTTAGTGTATCGATTAAATAGTTTTCTTTCATTATACAACGATTATTGTTTTTCACGAATTGTTTGATATTTTAAAAAATAGCATCCCACATTTTCTTTAGTATTATGAATAAATCAAGATTTTTTTTCAAATCCTAAACCCGTCAAGCTTTTAAAGGGCTTTTCTTACAATGAAGGTGTATAAAATAATGTGATTTCTGTGTTGATTTTTCTCATTATTTTAGTATCAAATGGCTAATTTATTTTAAATTTCAGAAATTAATTATTGCTATGAAGTTTTACCTAAAGAAAAATCCATAAAATGTCAGAAAAAAAGGCTCAAATGATTACACAGATATAGCTTTTTCTTTCTGGATTCATTTTCTTATGTTGCAAAAGTTAATAAACATGTAGGGTTTTTTCTAGGCCTTGTACTTTGTTATGCAGTTCGAAATATAATTAAACCAATGATTACGTATAGTTTTGCAACAAACGCAGTAATATTGGGCAACATAGGACTTAATATCCCTAAAAATAATTTGTAGATTCTTTTTTTGAGAATAATGAAAGCTGACATGAATTCTATTTTTATGGATATATGGTATTAAAATCCTATTTGCATTATATACAAGGAATCCCAAGACTGTCTATCTAGAACTTGGTGAAAGGGGGTGTCTTATCATTTCTGGGAAAAATAAATTTCCTTATCACTTTGTTCTGTGATGATTATCATATTTTGGAAAATGTGAAAATTGACATCCTCCATCGCTTCATTAGGTACTGTGATCAAATTTCACAATTTAACAGTGGTTTTTTTTTCACCAACAATTTACGTAGTCATGCTATTGAACACAATCCCATTTGGATAAAAATCTCTCTAAACTTTTAGCTATAGGAATTATTAAAAAATAATCATATCTACTAAAAATGGAGTTTTCTTTTATCTTTCTCCTTTATAATTACCCGTTGAAAAGATTTACCTTATTTGCATCCAAAACTAAACATTTGCCTGGTTTAAGGTTTATGTATTAAATTGCTCTTTATTAACAAAATGTATTGAGAATCAGTGAAAATATTAAAATTAGTTCCAAAGCAGCAAAAGTTTAATTTACAGGTTGAAATGCCATCACCAAAAGGTCCAAGGGATTTTATTTATTGCATACATCATTTAGGGAGTATGTCATACACTCTTGTATATGAGCTTGAGATACACATACACCCCCTACAGAAGTGATAAAAACACCATTCCATATATTTTGTGACATTTTGAAGATTGAGTAAAATGAGATTTGACATGACTTATATGCAGGAATAATCGAAGTAAATTTTAATTATTTGTGTAAACATGAAATTTCAGAATGAAGTTCTTACAGTATTATTGGTAGGAATATTTTTTCATGACGCTTGAAACCTTAATTCCAACATCATGATATTTTGACATTGGTTGCTCTTGCATTGAACTACAGAAATAAAAATGTGTTCTTAGTTTTGGAAGGTATGGAAGATTTTACCTTGTGTAAAGTGTTATTTAAATATTATGTACAAGAATGTTAATTGGAGTGTAACAGTCTTGCTCCCGATTGCTACTCGAAGCGCCCCTTTTGGCTCTTAGATACCTTAGCTATCCTGTTTCCTTACAACTTGACTCTTCTCTCTAAAAGTTTAATGACTTCTAGTTTAGTTAAAATCAGCATTGTTTGTTTGAATTGGGACTCTAAAAAATGACATCACCTAACTTTGACTCTCCATAAGATAAGTATTGCATACATTCCCCAGGCAGGCAAGCTGTTTAAAAAATAGCCCATTTGTTTAAGATTCCAAAATGGTGCACCACTTGTTCTTATTTATCTGTATCAATCGTAGAATGTTTTTTTTATTTGCAACACATCATCCTTTGTTGACACCTTCCTTCTCATCATTAGGTACTGTGACTCCAAATTTCGCAATTTTACGGGGGATTTTTTTTAATAACCAGGTCTTGCATAACAGGGCTATTAATCATAGTTACAAATAAAGCAAAAAATTGTATTGGCTTAGTTAAAATTATTGTATTTTGACTCGAACTGAGAAAAACATGTCACCCAAATTTGACTCTCCTTTTTAAAAAGTTACATACCGTATTAGGTAATTTATGTCAAAAGATAACCCATTTAGTTAAGATTCTAAAATGATACAATACATAATTTTAAAAACACAATTTTACCCATGTAACTCAAATTAGGTAATAAATTTTAAAATAAAAATGGAAAACATGTTTGTAATTCTTTAATGATTTTAAATGTTTGAAGTTTTTGCCTTATAACTTTTAAACCAATTGGAAATGTAACCTAACTACATCAAAGGAATTGCTAAAGCAGTGACAGTAACAAATTTAGCTAATTACTCATGACTCGTCAAGCAATCACTTAAAAATATGTGGAGCCCACATTCGTATTGCTCGATTTTACCCCAATTTGGTGAGAGAACTGTGGGAAGTAGACAGAGAGCCTTCCACCTCTTTCCCTTCCACCAACCTCTCGAGATGACTTTTGGATTGACACATATTTTGAGTGCACTCTTGCCTCACTGGAACTATACATTTACAAATATCCATGCCTTCTCCGGGAGTCGAAATAAAGCTCTACTGCACAGCACAGTCAAGCTGCATTCACACCAAGGCTGTCAGTGTTGAGCGTCTAGCCAATCAGACTTCACCTTGCCCGAGATGAAGTCTCTGATTGGCTAGACGCTTGACGCTGACTGCCTTGGTGTGAATGCGGCTTCAGGGTCGCTAACCACTATACCAGGGGTGGCAAACCTTTATGAATCAGCATGCCATTTTTTCTACAGAAATGCTTAATGAGATATAGACGTGCTGTAAAATAATTTTGACTTGTGATTATTGGGAAAAATAATAAAACTAATACTAACAACACAAAACTCTTTATTTACTACAGAAAAATACATTTTGTATACTATAGTAGTAAATGTGTTGTTGTATTTAAACATGTAATTCAAATTATATAAAGTAATATTAGAGTGATTTCTGCTGTTGCAGATTAGATAACAAATAAATTATATTAGAATTGGGTAAGATTTTTCTTTTAGCAGAATGCATGCTGAATTGGAATCATCTATCAAATGGTTTCTAAGTGAGGCTTTAATATTATTCATTTCTGAAAATAATGACTCGTAGGCATAGGTCAATGAAAATATGGTTAATATAGCCATGAGCCAGCTCCTTCAAGTAGTTAAACATATCTGTAATCAAATTTAATGCTTCCAGAATTTCGTTACTGGCATTTTTACTTATATTGCTTTTTAATCTTTTTGTTTCAATCGATTCTAACTTTTTCCTTGATTCAATTAATTTTTGAGTCTATTGAATTAGACTAGAAATCAGAAAGTTACATTTAAAATTCTTCAATTTCCAACCAATCGAATTTGGGGAAATTCAGTTTATCAAATGATGTCACATCAGGGTACATAATAAACTTGAGCATTTCTGGTAATTCTTTGAACTGAGAAAATCTCACTGAAAATTCCTTTATTGAAGAATCAATCGCAGTTGATCGTTCTGATGGGTGATGTGCCCAAAACATTGTGCCGCTTCAATGGTTTGCCATCCCTGCACTATACCATTGGGGCAGCTGGCAGCTTTCCATTTACACAGAATGTGATATGTTCATTTTTTCCTCTTCCATTGTTCAATTGTGCTTAAATGTTAATAATTTGCATCATTCCTCCATTAATGTTGCAATTTTAATGGTCAGCAGTGTACATCCATGCATCGCAACCTATTGGGTTTTTCACCAGTTACTGATTTTTAATAATCGTTCATATGTATGTATTCATTTGAATTTTTAATTATTTTATCCGTATATGAGCTATACACATGTTTAATTTGAATCAAAGTATTCTTTTTCATGATTTGAGGAGGGTATACAAAACAATGTATATTGGAAGATAAATTATATGCTTTCAATATGTTTATGATTTGCAACTAATTTATATTTTCTGTTTTATTTTTGTATTTTAGGATTTAAAAAGGCATAAAGTTCAGTTAGTTAAACAAATGAAGGAAGACAGTAATAAGTTTTTGCAAAAGCAACGAGAAAAAGAAAGAGAAGTTGCAAAATTAGTCAGAGAAGGCAGGAAGAAAGAACATGAACTTGTAAAACTGAAAAATAAATTTGAAAAGGAAGTTCATGTTCTGAGACAGAAGATTGATCGAGCTACTTCAAGTAAAAAAAAGCTTGCAATGCAGAATAAAATCAAACAAACAGGAATCATTAAATCAAGATCTTCTCTTGAAAGTGTTCAGGTAAATAGAGCTAAAACTTCCTGGTTATTTTTATATTTGTTAACCTTACTCAAGTAAAAAACTAACACATTTAGAAACACTCATTTAGCATGTAAGAAACACTCCTTCACAATTTATGCATCAGTAAACGGTTTCATATGATTATCAATAATATAACAAACTTCATGGGATGTCTTTGTTACCTCTGTGATATTACCACTGACAAAACACTGTTGATGTCGCAAGGATTATTCAAGAAAAAGCCTATTTATCACCTTTTGAAAGAGATCTTCAAGGGAAAGTGTCATTGAATGATTCCTGTTTATCCTTATTTTTTTAATACAGCACTTTCATGACAAATCAAATAATTACTGATCCATGCTTGTTTTTCACTACAAAATAGTCGACTTCCCACTCGCCTTAAAACGATCTATTTTCTTCGAATATTTTTCGCTTGCAAGATATGAAAGATAATTACAAATTAATTCCACCCACTGTTCATTTAACATTTGTGTGTTTTCACTAACCGCAACTGTTCCAAATAGAAAAAGAATATCAATTCGTACCTGTACAACACCGACAACAAAAACAAAATTGATATATTTGGTTTCTTGACAAAGAATTTCCCACCAAATTTTTTTACAATACTCTTAAATAAGTGAATTTTTCAGAGCAATGGGCCATGACCGGGCCACTTGAAAAGGCTCAGCGTTGGAAGAAAGGAAAAGGTTGAGTATCGCTGCTCTAGACCTTAAAGGAAGTTACTTTCTAAGTAGTTCCTATTTTGTATTATCAATAAAACTTTCAATCAATCTCTTGATGTCGTATGATATTTTGAAAAATATTAAAACAAATGTGTGATAAATTTTAGCTACAATTTGTAGTTATGTGTTGTAATTTATTTTTGACAATGCTTTCGATGATCAACAAGGTTTAGATTATCTATATATGTTCTTGAAAGAAAAAAAAAAGGCCTGGCATGAGTCATCTGTTCTGGAGGGGGGTTCTTTTTTTTAAGTCTTAGAGTTATATTCTTTACACCTTTCTCAATTAAGCTCTGATATCTAAAGTTTCTTCTTTTAGAACTAGTATCTTCTTTCCCATTGTTGATGACGTCTTTTTTTTTTTTGTTTTTCTTTCTATGGTTTCCTGCAAGATGTTTTCTATTATTCTCTGTAATATGCTTTAAAATTTCCTTTGGATAAAAGTTTTTGAAAAGCTGGTGTTCATTGTTCAATGGATTTAATTGTGTAAAAACAACAAAAAAGCATTAATTATAGTTAGATCTCTATCATGTTATAAAATAAGTAAACCAGCTATGTTTGTGTTCCTGTTTAGCATATACAAGAGACAACCTCTTTATGTAATGTATATTCTACTTTTAATTTGGTTACCAGCTATAATTTGTAGAAGAAAATTATATCTGGTTTCTTTTCTTTTTATTTTTTGAAACATGTGATACAAGGTTCTTATCCTTTTGAAACCCCAAACAACAATAACAATGATTTTCAGTCTTAGGATTGAAATTCAGGAGGAATGATTGAATAGTTGCTTTCTAAGTGTTCCTAAAACAGTTAGTCTTCTCTTCAATAATTCATCAGTAAGAATATAATCTGTGGTAAAATTATCAATATTATAAGTAATAATATTCTTAGAAGTGCCCTCAATTGATTTTAATAAGTGCAAAACATTTATTCTTAGATTTATTACATGCTCACCACCAGAAGGCTTTCTGTATACATTTCAGCAGAGTAGATAGATATAAGATGCTTTGACATATACATCAGACACCAATCATAATTTAACTCTGTATCTCCCCTTTGGCTTTGATGGTCAGTATTTTCTAAATGGGCACTTATTGCAAAAAGTTAGGAGCTGTTCTATTGTTAAAATTTCGTAAGGAATGATTATCTTTGAAATTGGTATCAAACATCTGCAACTACTGGTTCTGAAATATGTCTGATCATCAGAAATTTCTGCATTATATAGGATATTTTATATTCATTGGTTTCATTTTATTCATAATTGTTTATTTCATCCAGACTAATCACTGATCTCATGTGAGAGCTTTGTGATCTCTAGTAAAACCATATTTATCATTCACCATATTATATTGCTCTTTAAAAAAGGCAAAACATGTCCAACATACTTGTACACAATAGACCTATTTAACAGTCTCGATTTGATTTTTTAAGTAATCAATGTAATTTTTCCCCTGCATTATATGATCAAGGTAATATTGCAGCAAAAATTAGTTTCATATTATATTTGGTACTCGCCATATGCAATGGATTAATTTGAAAAAAGCAACAGCAGCAGATCCCTACTTAATATGACATCATTGTTTCTCGATTTGAGTACACTTACGCCTATCTATTGACCATTTGTTAAAATATTTATTAAAAATGTTAAATTAGATTTAAATGCATTTAAAATTAAGGGAATGCATATTTCTGAAGAATACACATTGTTTGAACAATCAGAATTAAAATCGTTAAAGATTTCAAAAGATCAATTTTAAAAATAGATCAAATCGACCCATACAGGGAAGAAAGTTTAAACAATATATTTTTAAACGATTTAAAAATGAAAATTTTTACTTGTTGGTTGACCATTTTCAGGTACTTAAATTTTTCGAAAAGTATTTATTCTCTCTCATGTTAATCTTGAATACACATGATTTTAATGGTCAATACTTCCCTAGTTTTTCAATCTGCCAATTAAAAAATACTGAAAAATTTAGACATGCCAAAAAATTTTATACTTATATGTGGTACATTATTTCTTAGATTAGTCAGTCTTCTTCCCAAGATTCCTTATTTTAAACAAGATAGAAATTTTAACTAATTGGCCACATTCTTACATTTTTCTCTTCTGTTAATTCTTTTAAGATTTGATGACCGGAGGGATTAATATTAATATTGTTCCCTTTGTTATAGCAATGGAAATTTATTAATTTAAGAGTTGTTTTTATAATATGGATGCAGTTATCAATCGATGGTAATTTTGTGAACTTGTGACCAGAAACGCATGAAACGTGTCATTGGCTAAAATTAAGATTGCCATATGGAATAAAGGAGTTAAAGTTATTATTGATCAACAATCTTGCAATACGATTTAATCAAATGTCTTGAACTCTGGAAGAATTTTTTCGTATTTATATTTTCACAATGTCCTGCATTAATTCTTGTATATATATATATGAACTTCATATTTTACAGTGTCTTTTATCTTCATACAGTTGAATCCTTTGTAATTTCATATAAATTATTTCTGTTTAATATTACTTTTACTTATACATTTTATATCATTAATCGTTTTAGGAATTTATTTGTGAAGAAATTAAATCCAAAGTTTGTAATGGTCTCACAAAAGTTGAGTGTGAAATATTGGAGAAAGAAATTGAGTCCTTAAAAAAGCAAATAAGAAGTATTGAAGAACTTTCAAATGAAAATCCTACTGCTGAAGTATGTATATACTAATATCTAAATTCATATTCAACTTATACCTTAATTTTATTTCGACTAAAGCAAAAGCGAATCTTCTATTTTATATAGTTAGACAGATTACTTTTTTAAGTGTATTCTATTGCTTCATTTTTCTTATTTTAATCAATTCTTTCAGTTTTTGAAACATGATTATTTCATTATAAGATGTCAAAAAAATAAGACTACACCAGACTCTTTAAAATTTGAAACCTTTTAAACTTTCCAGCTACTAAAAATTAATAATTTTTAAACTTCTGTATCATATAATTTGAAAAAATCTCTTACACTTCGATAAAAATAACAATGAAAAAAAAAGCTAATTCAGATTTATTACTTTTTTTAAATTTCAAAGCCAGGTGTTCAAGGCATCTTACATATTGGTAATATACACCAAATTATATTTGAATTTTAAATGCTTAAACTTCAGTTTATATTAAAGAGAATATGCAAGAGGGTTTTCCCACAAATTCATGTTTTTGAAATTAAATGTTTGAACAAATAGTAATCAAAAGTATCTGAAAAAATTTACAATCAACATTTATGCATATAAATGTATAAAAATCGGTTTTAAATTCAAGTTTAAAAAATATTTATTTATGCAAAATTCCTCAATATTTATCTTTTTTTTAAACGCGAACTGAAGAAACAAGTAATTAAAATCTGGATAATTTTTGTAATCTCAATCAAACAAAACTAAGAATTTTATAATAGAAATTTCATTTGAAATTTCGAAAAAAAATATTTATGTATCGTTCATATGCAATTAAAAATTATTGACCATAAGCACTAACCATTCTTTGAATATAATATTAAATGCTAATTTTATTATGTATAATTTTTTTATATATTTTGTTAATTTCATACAATTCGGTTAAAAACTGCATGATCATAGCAAAAAATATGCTGAAAAATTTGATGAATATACAATAAATTTTTACATAGAAGCAAAGCTGAGAAACTGAAATGCTGGAATGAAAAATTATGATTATATCTACAATATAGTTTTTGAAATATTTATTTTAAAATTCAGAGAATTCATGCATTAAGTTATACTTAATATTAATTAAATAGTCAACATAATATTGTAATCGTTTGACGATGCATTCATATACTATTAAAAAAATTATAATGGGTATTGTGATTTGCTAGTATTAAGAATCACGTATAATTTTAAATTCAAACTAACAGATTGATGAAGAAGATATAAAGCGAACATGATGCAGTTTGCAATGTCATGACCTTGACAAACAAAAGGCGGCATTTTCACATGCTAGGGCAGAGTCAGCCTAAGCAGGGGGGAGCTTGGCAAACAGTTAAGAGCCTGCTGTTTTGACGGGTGCTGCTCTAGAAACTACAGTTTTCATGAAAAAATATTAAAAGTACAATTACAAAATATAAGTCCTGTAATCTTCCATGCATTGTTGCGTTTGACAATATCTAAGGTAACTAACTATACTCCTTTAGATAGATTTGTGTACTGCTTTTTCTTAAACCGAACCCTTTGAAACTTGTACAGCCAAAATACACCTTTTGTACTCTTAAAAAAATTATATAAACTGTAATGGTTAATTTTAATTTATGCAACTTTTTTAATGTTCCTATTTAGCCATTCCCGTCCAAACAGTTTTCATGGGGAAAAAATTAGGACTTGCCCACTCATTAGAAAATTGTACATTATTACAACAATAAGTTTTATTATTCACAGAAAAGGATTCCATCACTTCGGGGATACTCCTTAGATAAGCATTTATTTGAATTGTTTGTAAATTAAACATTTTTCTTTCAATTATCTTTATTTGATGAAATACAAGTTTTAAATAAATTACTTTTTCTTTTCAAGCATATTTGCTTAATAATATGTACATGTTAAAATTTTGAACTATCTAAAATTATATGTTTTTTTTTGCTCCCTAGAAGCTTTTTAAGATTTTAGAAATGTGTGTGGTCTTCCAATCCCTGTACGTTTTATCTATTTAAAAATGAAAAAGACATTGTTATAACTGAGTTTTTATGCCTTGTTTACAAATATAAAAAATTGTTTTTAGCTACAGTTTCTAAAATGTACTGAAATAAGTGGAGCAATAAGATTTTTATATATTATGAATAACTTTTACTGCAGTAAGTCATATATTTATATTTCAGTTTCTTTACAATTTTACGAAGTGGCTGATATTGAATATAAACTGCTTGGATATTTAAATGTGAAGTTTTTTTATTTTGATACCAGCACACCCATAAGACCCCCAATAAGACCCATTTCCAGTTATATTATCAATTTCGGTTATGTTTTAATTTTCAAAAATACTCTACTTGTACGAAAATATTCTTTCAAAACCATACATCACATCTCATACTCTGTCTTCTCCACAGCAGGCATTATTTTTCTATTCTCAAAAAATTTAATACATAATACATTTCCAAATGTTAAAATTGTTTTTAAAATTTGGTATGAATGCATTGTGGAATTGTAGGTGAACTTCACTGAACAAATTTGTTTTAAGTGTACTGTTTTGAAAGACAAAATTAATTGGGGAGAAGTTTCTCTCACTACAGAATTTGTAATGACTGGATTGTGTGAAAGATGTAGTTATCGATGAGAATTTTCCATTTAACACTAAAGAAACAAAGATAAAAATTAGTTTTGAATAGAAAATGGTTAGAAATACTTTCACATTTTAAAGAAAAATATATTCCTATTTAAAAGAAAAAAAACTTTTGACTAAATTTGTTTTATGCCCCATCACAAATGGCGATGTAGAGAAGATCTTTTTGCTTAGTACATGTTGTTCGAAAGAGACAACACTATGAAACAAAATAAAAAAATTTTCCAAAAAAATTAATTTAACATAAAAATATTATCAATAGAAATTTATATAAATTAAAAGTATTAAAATCCTTCTTTTTGCTATTTTGTTTAAAATAAAGTTTTTTCTTTACTCTTCACTTTTATTGTGACTGTGGGGGAACAACTATAAGTGGTCCCCAATTTTTCCATACAAGATTCTTATATTGAAAAAATCGACTCCCAGGATGGATTGGGTTCATAAAAAAATAGACTTAAGCTTTAAAATTTGAAGTTTTTTAAAATTTAGATGCAAGAGCTATAAGAATGTTTTTCAATACACATGAAATCTTAATGTGAAAAAGATAAGTATTTTAACCATAAAAACTATATCTAGCCATAGAATATCATGAAATTCTCTTAGAAGCAGGCTGGTAACAGCTAGTATATATAAGGCTTTTCCAAAAAAGGAGGGGGACTAGTGAGTGTGTGAAAATTTCTGCTGTTATGACAGCAAAATATTGAGACTTTTATGTTCATCCACATATCTTAAGAATTTTTTTGCGTTAAAGGAGTATATAATTGTACATAAATTTTTATAAAAGTAAAAAAATTAAATATTTGTATTAAAATACTGACTCTATTAAAAGTTTTTGAATACTCGTGTGTGTTGAATATCCAAAGTAAATAAATTGTTATTAGAGATATAATTAAAAAAAATTACATTAGGTTTAAATTCATGGGAGAGGCTGGAAGATAAAATTCCACTCCTTGAAACTTATTCAATTGTCTCAGCATCCATCCAAGTTAAGAATATAATGAAATATTCCTGTGACATGTTTTTAGTTTGAGTTTTTTTTTTTTAATTTATCTGACAAATATAGTTCTATTTAAGGGTGTCTTCATCAAACGTATGAGAACTTGCCAAATGCATTTTTAGGCAGAATGATTCAATTTTCTTTAAAATTTCAAAATTCTTCCAAAAGTTAACTTTTTATTTTAACATGTGAACATTTAGCATAACATTATAGCAAAACACATTTTAAACTAGAAAAAATATTTGAGCTTTGATAAAAAAAATTGGAAGCATGATAAAATATGCTGTATTTTATATGAAGGCAAAGCCAATTTATTATATTCAAGTAGAAGTACTTTTATGTGTGAAAAAGTATTCCAAATGTGTTTTTAACAGTACACGTAGAAAGCCTTAAATTTGCATTTATGGTTTGTTTACATGATTTATGTTCCCCCCAATAGGAAAGGGTGATGTAAAAGTCAAAATCAAGCAATAATTTTTATAGCATATTCTCAGAGATTGTATCCTTGACCTAATTTTTGCTGATTATAAATTTAATTACTGATACTTCACTTCCAACTTTATATTTTTGCTATTATTAATCTTTTATTTCATTATAGGATTCTGGTAGAGATGGACCTCAGGTCGATTCACTGAAAACTGTACTTCAAGTTATGATTGAGAAAATTGAAGCCATGAGACAAACTATTAAAGATGATGGTTAGTATTGTTTATGTTGCTAAACAAAATTTTACAAATATCTTGATGTCAATACTTTTCATCCAATTTTTTTTCTTTACATTTTCTTTATTTTTTTAGATGGCAGTTCTTGTCCTGTTTTTGATGGATTTAATTCTATGGCGCAAGCTAAAGTTGCTCTAGAAAGTTTATTTAAAAAGGTAAGTTTATAAATTTTGATTGCAAATTTTAAGACATTAATGTTTGTAATTAATGACTATATATATATATATATATATAATTCCGCGCCATAAAAAAAATAAGGAATTTTTAAGTGTTATCGAAAATGTATGGATTTAGTTCAGACAATAAAAAGTTGGCTATATCAGTACTTCATTTAGTTTTCAAAACCATTTCACCATAATCTTTATGAAGGTTATTTCTCATTTAATATAAATTAAGAATGTAAAAAGTTTTGAAAGTTTATTTTTTCTGGAAACAATACAATATAAAAATAAGTTTTCAAGTTAATATGTCTGTGCCTACTCATTTGTTATGTACTACATTGTTAAGTGGGTTATTTGGTTCTTCGATGTGTCAAAGTAAAATTGGTGCTGGGAATTGATAAGCAATAAAATTATCAGAATTATGCTATATATGAAACAAGAAAGCTTTTAATTTGAAACTTTTTTTATCTTGTCTTTTTATGTCTCTAAAGGATGCACATTTTATCTATAAAACTATAATCAAGTTTGCTCTTTTGATAATAAAAGAATGAGTGTTTATTGTTAAAAAATGGCCTTTAGATGATAAGAAAGTTCCCATTAAACTTGTTTCATGATCCGTAGAAAAGATACTTTTTATTATTATTAAGAATGAGAGTACTGTTTTTCAGGAACTTTGTCTTTTTTCTTTGTAAATTCTATCAAAGGTGTAAACTTTGATTTGTTTGGTTTTCCTTTTTATTCGCTCATGCTGTGCAATCTATTTTTTTGGTTGTATAAACAAGTAAGTTAATGCATTTTGGCATAATTTTTTTTTTACAAAAATGGCTCCTAGTATGTAAATTAAGGATGTTTATTACTAACATTTTTCATTTCCTGGTACATTTTTTTATTTGAATAAAACTTAATTTTTTTCTCCAATCAGAAAATATTTTTTTAGACTTTTTTTTCAGAAATGTTAATTAAAAGAACCCCAGAAAATAATGGCCTAAGCCAGGGGCCATGTTTGGCACATGGTAGAGTTCTTAGTGGCACTCTACACCTCTCTATAAATTAAATTTTGTGTTAAGTTGATAATTGGAGCTAAGTGAACTAATATCTTTAGAATTATGGAAAATAAAATTTATGGAATTATTTAAAAAATTTGGAAAATATATATAGCAATAAACCTTACATATATTTTCAATTGTTGGATGTCATTTCTAGGGAGATTTAATTGTTTGAAGAGAAAATTGTATGTTCTCTGCTTTCCCATTTTTGATCTACTTATCTATGTAAACGAATCTGTTCTCATGTGAAAAGTATTTTGAATCTGCAAAAAGAAATTGTTCAGCAACTTCTTTGCAGACTCCACTAAACAATTTAGAATCGTTAAAAATATGAAGCCACAAATTATACCTCTAATATTACAATATGAATTAGAGAGGGACACAGGGACATAAGGTTTGCATTAAAATATTTAATTGTATTGAAGGAATGCTTATATTTTGTGTGTGTTGTTTATTTCTTTATTTAATTTTTTTTATGTTGAAGTAATAGGCATGTTTTATGTTTATTTTTACATTGAAAAATGTTTTTAAATAGTGTTTAATTAATGTATGATAAAACTCTTGACTTCTATTTCCTAACTCTGCATGCATTGCCGTGGGAATTAAATTGTGTCAAATATTTCCTACTGTGAGGCACCCTGAATCTTATTTGTAGATTGGTTTGGCATGCCACAACAGAAAGGTTGCTGAAACCTGGTCTAAGCATCAGATCGATAAGGTTAAAAAAAATGAATATTTCTTTTAGGTAGCACATTTAAAATGTTTTTTGGGGAGTTGACTCCTTTCAAATCGATTTTCATATAAAGCTCATGGTATGGAAAAATTATGAAGAGTGAACTTTTTTTACAAACATTAACACACAAAATTGTGTTATGCTGTGTTCTGCGAATGCTCCAAGTTCCTGTCGGAAGGAAGGACTACTTTTTCTCCTTTTTTAAAATAACGATCATTCTTTTCCTACTAAAATCAGACAAAAAATAATTACAGAATTGAAAAGATCACTTATTTCGCCACAATAGGTTATAATTTTTATTACAAAATTTTTGCATTTGTTACGATTTTTTCTAAAAGGAGCCGATATCGTTGCGTTTTTATGAAAAGAGTTTTTCAATCGTTCTGTACGGATTTCTAACCATCATAATGTATCAGAATTCTGTACTTTTTTTTTGCGATTTTTAAAAGAATACTCAAAATTCTAACTAAACATTGAATATCTTCGTTAGTTATAGACATAATCACACAAAACTTTTTTCCATGTGTTAAATGTTGTTATCCGAGTGTTATTTAAAAATTTAAAAAATTGCAAATTTTAAAAGAAATTTTGTGTTTTTCATCCAATACCCTTTTTACAAGATTTCATTTATGTAGTTTTTTTTCCTTTTGTTTAAAAATTACCATTATTTGTTATCTATGAGGGAAATTTGGAGAATATATTTTAAAAATTAAGCCCTAAAAAAATGTAAACTTTAAAAAAAAAATCGCAATCTACGTTTATTAGCATTTTAGTGTAATTAGCGTCGAAAACCGTTTTTTGAGCCAGACAAAGAAAAGTTGACTATAGCAACTAAAAATAATCAAATTTCTTGTATAGTCAGTATTTAATACTGTTTTTTCTTAATTTGGATTTTGTTTCTGGTAGAGCACTGGGAACGACTAAGTATGATACAACCATTGATGAGGTGTTTTCACGATTCGTGAATTACGTATCTACCAACGCTCATGTATCATACTTTAGTTACCACAAGCTTCTAGTCACAGTGATTAATAATGGCAAGAGAATGTAATTAATACTCACAGTGATATTAACCCAGTTGTTGCCATTGGTTGAGTTCGAATAACAGACAGAGATGGAGATAGTACATATGTTTAATTGCAGAAAATAAATATTTACAGTTAAAGTTTACACTAAAAGGTAGTAATGTGGCTAAATGAAAATTACACCTTTGAAGGTGCTGCGGATTGATGCAGACAAGACCTTGCGCCTGTCCGTTGCGTTTCCAGTTTGCAGAATGTCCCGGTATGGGGTTCAAAAGTTTCCTTTAGGGTAGGAAAGCGGGAAAGTATGGTGCACTCAGTTACAGTTAAGTGAGGAGTGTAGGAAACACCAGTGCTTCTCTCTCTCTCAAACTTTTAATATTTGCGACCCAATTTTCAATCATAATCTCATCGCCTCCCCCCCCACACACACATTCAATAACAATGTATTTGAATATAATAATAATAATTGACTTTTATCCTTTATTATAAATCATACAAATTATCTAGATAACTGTTAAATTTTGTATATGTTACTTTTTAAGTAATAGATATATTAAGTTACTTTTAAGTAATAGGATAAATATCATTCTACTTTTAATTTTTAAATTGTAACAGATTGCAATAAATATGTATCATATATTTTATTGTTTTATTATGTCAGAATGTGTTTTTTCTTACATCCTTTCTGTAAATGAATAATTTTTTTTCAAATATATTTTTTTATTTTGACATGCTTGCACTTCCCTCCCATGTTAGGTTATAACGCCCCCTAGAGGGACGTGCCCCTCAGTTTGAGAATTATTGTATTAATAATGAAGTAAATCAACCTTCTCATGTACTATGAGTAACATATTTTTCTGCAATATGTATATATTATTGACCTATTATATATATTATATATATATTACAGAATCAATATGAAAAGATTAGAATAAAATAAAGAAAATACATGCATGGTTTCAGTATTATATGAGAGGTATTTATTTACCCTGTTTGCTTACTATAGAATCGAAGACAACCGTACTTAAGGAGTAAACTCTAGTCGTGCGTCGGAGCCGACACACAGTTTTTTTTAAATAAAAAAGTTACAAATTAAGCTTCGTGTTAAAAAAAGAGGGTTGCTTTTTTTCATTAGTGCAGGTGTAACCATGTGACATGTCCACTCTTTTATTGTTACATAAGAGCTATCCGTGTGCCAAAACAGGGATATTAAGCTTTTCAGGTTAATTATATGATTAAACTCTTTGGGGTAACCCTTGTGATAACTAAGGATTATTTAAGTAATGGGTGCCTCTTGTGTGATAGCAGTCCCAGCAAAGAGGCAAGTGCAATATTGTCCACTCAAATTAATGAGTAAATATTAATTTCCATGACTTTGGGAGCTCTCTTGAAATTAACATGAGATGCACTTATAAATCATCCACAGAAGTAACAAAAAAAAATTATAAGCTTTTAATAGCTAATAAAAAGAGCATTGAAATGACTGTAAGGGAAATCGTACTTTTTCGGAGAAGGCTGGCAGTTTTAAATTGGCATTTCATTCCTTTGAAACCACAAAAGGTAATTATGTCTATCTTTGAATTCTTTTGTATTTTTTTGCAATTTAAATTAATTTATAACCACATTAAGATAAAGTGAAAGAAGCTCTTGTCAAAGATATAAAGAAAAAATTTTTACTTCACTCCTAGTATTTAAAACAGTATCATGATAAATAAAGCATTTTATTTTATATAAATTATTTCAACAAAGTTATTGAAAGAAAATAAAGCTATACTAACTTTCATTGTACATTCTTTGAAAATTAAAATCTAGGAACTGAGTTTTGACACCATTCGACTCAGGTAATGCTTTATTTCATATGCAGTTAATAGATTTGAAAGCGAAGAACTGCTAAACAACAAATTCACAGATCTGCTCATCAACTTGAAAGAATTTTAAAAGGGTAAATCCAATTTAATGTGTTGCCAAAGGGTGGATAGTTAAACAATATATTACTGCCTAAAATAGAAATAATATGTTTTGTGGAATAGTTATCCTGTAACATATGATGAGATTAAAAAAACTGGCATTTTTTTGTGCTGCTCTTGCAATATTTGGTTCTGTATATCCGTTTGAACAAATATTATTTTCCATGAATCAAATAAAAAATAAGCAGAGAAGCAACTCAGCAAACAATTGTTTACGCCTAAAACTGAAAACAATAAATTTAGAACTGTTGCGACAGAATACTTTCTCTTTTTAGAACTAACTTAGATGTTCCTCTCCCTCTTCCTTTTGCATTGTGTGGAGCCTGTCATTGGAGCTTTGCCAATAATGCCGATGCGAAGAACCAATGTTAAGCTTACTCGACTTCGCTTTGGTCATACTCGTTTTACACATAGGCATCTTTTATTGGGTGAGAATGCCCTTCATGCGAAGTCCCGTATTCTGTTTATCACATTTTAATAGATTGTCCAGTTTTTAGCCATCATCGCATCACCTTTTTTCATACATCTGTTTTAACCTTATCTGACTTGGTGGGAGGATCTCCCCACCAAAATCTATTTGCTTTTCTTTTAAAAATTGGATTTTTATATTTGATTTGATTTGTGTGTTTAATTAGATTTTTAATATATTATATGTATGTATGTGTGCATGCATGCATACATATGCATGTGTGCATATACTTTTATGTATTTAAAAAATAAGCCTTTTTCTTTTTTAACAAGTGTTTGGCGCAACTTGGCCGAAGTTTGCCCTTGCGCCATTAAAATTCAAATTCCCTCTTTCTTTTCTTTAAGATTATTGAAAGTTTTTAACTGCCATTTTCTTACAGAAGAAATATATGCAGATGTGTAGTACTATATAAAATGATTTAAAATACAGTTTGAGAGGAATAGTAATTGTCTTAGTGAATGATCAGGAATTCTCCAAGACACAGTGAATGATTAGGAAGATTATATATAGTAGTGTCTACACCCCATTCTGGTGGTATCAGATAAGTAAAATTAAATTTTTGTAGTAATGCATAATGTAACAATTGATCTTCCTCTCATACATTTAACCTGATTGATAAATATCTTTGTGATACATTTATATGATTAATTGAATAGCTTGTACATCTGCTTAAATGTCAGATCTTAGTTAAAATCTTATGAGAGAGTGTAAAATCCTGAAAGTTAATTACAGACTTTTGGGGTTATGCTAAAACATAATAAAACTTAGCATCGTGACTTGAGATCTAAATTAACCTTACTTAAAAACTGGTGGCTTGATTCAAGAAGAACCAATATTAATTTTATATAAAAAGAAAAATCAGAATAGATTACATTCCTTCTAATGAAAGTGCCAATTTTTAGTTTTGAATAATGATTATTGTGTCAATCTACCGTTCTTAAACTGAAATTGGTGCAAAGATAGTGAATACTTGTCATTTTCCTAATAACTTAATGCTTCCATTTTTGTTGAGCATTACTTTGTTGTGTAAGTGCTCATAAATAAGGGAATCGCTATTTTTATTAATATGGTGCTAATTCACTCTGAGCATTAGAAGCAGCATTAATTCAATGGGAAATAGATATACATATATAGATCTTTCATGTAACATAATGGTATTGTATACAATTTTTCTGGTAAAATATATTCCATTTCTACTATTGATTGAATGGAGATTCAAACTATAAATGTCTTTGTCACATTTCTGGCAACGCCCCTATTCAAAGTATCAAGCCAAGTTCAAGGTCAGTAGGAATATAGCAACTTCTCAAATTTATCAGCAATGTATATCAAAATGAAAAATTCACTCACTGCTAATATTTGGAGGTTCCCCATACTGATTTCAAAGAGTGATTTGAATATATTGTAAGCATAGATAAATCAAATTAAGTTTTTGGATATTTTCTCACTTGTAGTTACAATAAAATTATTTAATTTAGAAGAGAAACTTACTAGTAATTAAATTCAAAGATGGATACCCAAAAAATTCTGACTTAAAAAACTCATACATTAACACCCTGGCATAAGGCAAGTAGTGCTGAAGGTTTTTATTGCATAACTTTAAAAAATTACACCAAACTTATTTTACACATTTTTAACTTTGTAAGTTTGAAATAAACAGTTTATTAATACATTTGATTGTCTAATAAAAATAATAAAAAAAAAAAAAAAAAAAACACAAGATTTTAGCTATCTTAATGCAGCCATTAACAGTAGAGTACACTGATAATCCAGACTAATGGGGCTCCAGGTTGTCCTTATTTAACAAAAAAAACAAACATAAGAACATATATACTTTTTAAATAAGATGAAACGAAATGGTGGTTAGTTCCACTTAACTGAATTCAAATCAATGCATGATTAGTATTAGCTCAGGAACATGACAGTTTTGTATTTGTTATGTATGAATTTTTTTTAATAACTCTCTCTGGATTAAGCAATGTTCTGGTTTAATAGGTTTTAAAGGTTTATTGTACTGTGTATTCCCAATTTACACACTTAAATCTTCTTACTTTGCTGCATGAATTTCAATGAAACTACATTTTTTTTCAAGCATATATTTTGCAGAAATATATTATGAAATATATTAATCAAATTTGAGAAAATATTTAAATTCTCTAAATATTTTTTTCTATGAAGAAAATCTCAATTTCTTAAGATAATTCAAAAGGTAAAATATTAAAAAATAATTTCTTTTTCAAATTAGCCTTTTTAAAATTTTTCTTATAGTGTGTTTCTGCTGAAATAGAATTGGCAAAACAGAATGAACAATTGAAGAAAGAGCAATCTATTTCTGAGCACAGTGAAGAAAAAATCAAGAATCTGAACCAAGAGATTAAGAATTTAAAAGAAAATTTCACAACTTGGGAACTTGAACAAGAAGAAAAAATAGTTTCTATAAAATATGATTATGAGAATAAAGTTAGTTACACATTATAAATATTTCTGTTTCAATTTGAAATGTATGTTTGTGTGTATGCATTAGATGTGAATTAGAAAATGTAAAAATTTTCTGTAATGTTAACAGTATTGTTATTTCTTTTCTACAATTTTACTTATAAGATCATTTTTTTCTTCTAATCCGTCTTTCTAATCAATAATTAGTACTTATAAATTCCTTTAATTTTTTCCTCTCTAATTTAATTATGGATATTTTTAGCTGTAAAATGTTGATTTTCTTTACAATTAATTAGTAACTTTACAATTAATTTTCTATTTTTACTTTTTTAAAGCATTTTATTTTATATTAAGTTTTTGTAATTTCTTCTAGATAATGAGTCTTCTTGCTGAAATTCAGTTAAATAATAAATCCTCACTTGCTTCTGGTGGTGATCCAACTTTGGCTGAAAGAATTGAAATGCAGGTACTGTCTTATATAAAATAAAAAATATTTTTAAAGAAAACAATGACTTGATTCATAAAAGATTAGTCCAACTTTGTTACTTGAATCTCTAAATTATGTAAAATGAATGATTAATATTGTTCCATGATATTTATTTTTTTATTGCTTTAAAAACTAACAAATATTTTCATGCTGCCAACTTTTAGGCTGTGCTCTTAAAATTTGAGCTTTTCAGTCATCTTCCAGCTATTTTCTACCATACAGCTATTTGTTACCTACTTTTGGTTGTTGTGAACATAAAACAACAATAATAAAAAAACTTTGAACTTGTTACCGTTAGGTTTAAGTGGCCGCGAAAGCCTTGTGGTAATGATTACGAGCTCATGGCCTGTGTAGTTTGAGCCCCAATGCCTCTGTAGACCTGCCATGTGGAGGGACTGATGCGCATTACATCTATTGTAGCCAAAAGTGGTAGAAGGAAAGTTTGAAGAGGGGTTGCCATTTCAAGTGCCATCCTTGTAACTTGATCGAGGTCAAATATGAAGTCCGTATCGCCAATCGACCTCGTGTTGCTTTATAGGGCAACATTAATAAACACTTGCTCATGTCATTAGGTTGAAAAAAATCACGTAGTTAGTCCTTGCTCTTGCATATCGTATTTTGTTAGCAATTGGTTCCTTACCCATTTGTAGTTGTAGTTCCATTAAGAAAAGCATTTTTACTTTTTCTTTCTTTATAGCAACTTTCTAGAGTTCTACTCATTTAGTGTTTTGCATGTATTTCTATTCTGTACACTTTGAGTTATTTTCATTGATTGTTCTGTTTACTACTTTGTCTTAAATATCCACTGTGATTAGTGAACCAACTCCTGTTTTACAAACGCATATAATTTAATGCACAAAACAAGATTTTTTTTTTGTAGCAACTTCTGATGGATGTATTGATCCTGCAAAATGTCTCAATTCAGAGTGTATTTTTTTATAAAACCAGAAATAATTGTGGACTTCATTAGAGAAATTTAAAAACTGGAAATACATTTTGAACATTTATTTTCATTTATGATGGTTAATTCTACAATAATGCATGGTGAAAAATAAATTAAAAAAGGGTTCTTTGTGTCATTTAATACATTTCTTATGAGAAAAGGAGGCTGCTTTATATTTAAAATTTGATTTGATATTTGTACATATTCTATTATTTGTAAAGCTTTCAAAATGTGCATAATGAAGAGGTGTAAAAATTTTGAGGCATCTGTTTAATC
Source organism: Trichonephila clavipes (assembly GCA_019973935.1). NCBI lineage: Eukaryota > Metazoa > Arthropoda > Arachnida > Araneae > Nephilidae > Trichonephila > Trichonephila clavipes. Next base: position 282,183 of record BMAU01017768.1, read on the forward strand.
TAAGGATATCACTTGGTCAGATGACGTCAAATTCTCTTTACTTGATTGTTAAACTCTGTATTTTTTTTTAAATCTTAATTTCACTATTTTTTTTTTATAAAAGTATCTTGACTGTAAAGTGTTTACTTTCTTGTTTTTTACTGTATATATGTCTTTAAATTAACTTTAGTATGTATGAGTTTTTATAAATTGATACAAAAGAATCTCCTATGAGTTCTTTTCTCAAATATATTGTTAGCTCAATCCAATATTAAATTTTGTTCTCCTTGAATTATTTTATATAGTTAAAAATAATTTTTTTTCTTCCCTATGTCAGTAATTTGAACTGTGGGTTTGAGTTATCAGTTGATGTTACAACAATCATTAACTTGTTTCACATTTTGTATTTTTTTAGGCTTTATTTATTAATGTGTGTATTTATTTTAATATTCCTTTTAAAATACATAGTTTTATATAGTTTTGCCATTAAAACGTAACACACATTCAATGTAACTATTTTTCTTCCCATAAGTGTAATGAAATATATTTTGAAAAATGGGCAAAACCATTTTTTTCTTATCCTGTGTTCTTAAAATTTTTTGGCACCTTAGGAAAAAGAAATTGAAAGATTGCAGTATATTCATGAACACTATGATAACAAGTGCAAAGAAGTCTCTATGTTGCAACAAGTATGTGTGTTGATTTTTGCTGTAATTGTTCATTTTGTTCAAATATTGGTGTTTTTATTAAATTGTTTAGTTATTGTGTTTCATAAAAGCTTTTGACATCAAAACATTTTTATTAATTAATATGTAAGCATGAACTATATATAAAATAGTATAAATTGGTTAGGTTGTGTGTTCCTCTAAATGTTTTTTTTTTATTATATTTTTGTAAATATTACCAAGCAAATATTCTAAAAAATCTAAATTTAAGATATATATAATTTATATGAACTATTTTTTCAATAAGTCTTTGCTGTTTTATTCTTTTCTTAAGCTTTTGTGTGTACATATTATAATAGAGCATAAGTCAAATAAAGAATGTTTTTGTATTTTACTTTCATTGAGAAATCTCGGTATATCTGCAAAATTTTTATCTTTTGCATTTAAGATTGAATGTAATATTAAATTCAAAGGTGAACAAGAACAATTTTGATAATTTTATTACAAAATTCAAATCATTTCCATTCTCCTGTTTATTTACCTATGTTTTTTAAAATTGGTGCATAAATTTTAGACAGTTATGTAAATTTTTGTTTTTTGTCAATTATATGTATAAATGAGATATCACACAGCAGAAGTTGAATTTAAGCAATTGTTTTCTTTGTCACAGATACTGCTAAAGGTACTACTAATTGTATACTCTTTAGTACAATGTCTTGCAAAATTAAATAGTTTTCCAATGGAAAATGCACATTTTGACTGTTGAAAAAACAATTATAATAATAAAGGAGAGAGTACAACTTATGCACCTATCAACAGATTTGATGTAAAAACTCTAAATTTAAGCAAGAACAGCTTCTAAATCTTATGCTACAAATTCATACAAAATACACAGTATTCCTCTAAACATTTTAACGCCATTCAGAACAATGTGTATAAGTGGAAAATTTTTTCGCTATAAGTGGCTACAAAAACAAAGTATAGAAATAAATTAAGCTCAGAATATGTAATGCAATTGCAAATAATTTCAATAGACTTAGAATTCCAGTTTGTGTGAAAAAATCAAGCACATATCCCAATTAAAGTTGGATCAGAGATTAAAATTATAAATAAAAGGTGCAATTTTTTTAATTGCCTTTACAAAAAGTATCTATAAGAAGTTGATCTATTTAAACTATTATTTCAAGATATATTCTAAGCGTGTTTGTAGAATAGGGTTCCATAAAAAAAACCTTCCAGTTCTAAGGGTTCCGTGAGTTAAAGTTTGAAGATCACTGCTGTAGCCAATCCAAAATACAACACCATAAACACAAAAAGATATAAAAGCAAATTTATTAAATATATAATGCATTTATACAGAAAATAAGCAAGTGTTATAATTGAAGTAGCAGCCTCATTTGCTCTACATAATATGAAGAAATCACAGTTTTGTTGCAGTTGTCAGTAACTACTTTAGCACACCTCATCATTGAAAGTAGGCTTTTGATGTTCTTTGAATATGTTAGTGTATACATGTGAAAATAGTGAATCCTTCCTATTGAGTTATCCATCCGCCTTTCACCCACCCTTTCTATTCACATTACTGTGGCTGTATTTCTTCCAACACGAGCAGTAACTTCTCAGTAAAAACGGAATCATTAAGCTACTATTCTTCCTAAATTAAACTCATAAATTGGCTACATTAATTTCCTTGTTAGATGTAGCATGTTTCAATTTTACTTACAAAAAAAATCAGGAAAACAATTGAGGGACTTAGAAACTTCCTTTTCTTCCTCTATGTAACTTTTATTGGTGGCACTACTAGCTCATATGATTTTCATTGTTAAGTTATGCTTAAATTTCAAATTTGATAAGCATCTGCTTAAATGTTTTAATTGTGGCAGCATGTTTTGCTTTTTTCTGTTCTTTTAAAAAAATTATAGGTAATTCTTTTTGAAAAGGGCCAAATAATTTTAAAAATAATCAATATAAAAAGTAGAATTTTTTAATTCAGTTTAGATATTTGGGTTATTTGTCTTAAATCCATTAAATCTTCAATAGTATGGAAAATATTGGAATGTGGAAAGCAATTTGTTCAATGGAGCCATTAGCTAGTTTTTAATTTTAATTACACTAGACAACACCAAAAAGTGTTTTGGGCTCAAAAATAGTTTATTATGAAGTATTTTTCCAGCTAAACATGAAAATCACCATAAAAACTTCAGATTAGCTTTTGTTTTCAAGAACCAGAACTCCTCCTTACTCACAAATTGCTGTATTTTCACTCATCTTTGCTTTCTGTGTATAAACTTTGTCATGTTCATTTAAGCAGGTAGATGGAAATATTTGCTTCAGGGTCAAATTTAAGCTTCTACGAAAGGCATGTAACAGTGCCACTTCTGCAGGTGTATTTTGAGAGTAACCTAGAGCGTCAGTAGAACAAAGAACAGACAATAGTTCACGATTCAAGTAACTATTCCTTACAGACTAAATCAAGCAGAATCGAGTGACCTTGTAAGGAATCTTGATTTGCCCAAACAGAAGGCTGAGCTTCTGTCATCCTGACTACAGCAATGGAATCTATTCCTACTAGGCAGTCAAGGTTATAGAATACAGGACTTATGAAAGGAATCTTCTTCATTTCTTTGAGAATAAAGAACATGTGGTTGCATGTATTGATATCATAGCTTGGAGAATTTCATGAACATGCGTTATGATCCAAATAACTGGAGGCTGTTAATAGACTCTTCCAGTCTTAGTTTGAAAGCAGTTTTACTACACAACAGGAACCTTCTTCCTTCCATTCCCATTGGACATTCCGTTCACGTGAAAGAAACTTATGCAAATGTGAAATTACTTCTAAAGTTAATAAAATACGAGGATCATAAATGGCAGATCTGTGGTGACTTGAAAGTTGGTTTACTCATGGGAATGCAGTTAGTCTATACCAAGTACTGCTGTTTTCTTTGTTTGTAGGACAGTAGAAATCGAAAATCGCGCTACATACAAAGCAAATGGCCATCCAGAAATCTTAAAATAAGGTGAGAGAAATGTCCCAAATGATCCTCTAGTAAACCCAAATTGCATTCTGCTTCCACCCCTGCATATTAAGTTGGAATTAATGAAGAACTTTGTGAAATCCATTGACAAGGATGGAAAGGCTTTCCAATATCTTGGATCAAAATTCCCAAGATTGTCTGATGTAAAGGTTATGGAGGGAATCTTCAAGAGCCCTCTCAAATCCGCAAATTCATGAAGGCCTCCACTTTTGATCAAATTCTGGAAGGGAAAGAGAAAGCAGCCTGGGAAGCCTTTAAACGTGTGGTACGAGAATTTCTAGGCAGCAAAAAGAAAGAGAACTATCAACAGTTGGTGAAGGAACTTCTACTAAAGTTCCATGAAATAGAATGCAATATGTCTCTAATAATCCATTTTTCATATTTCCATCTTAATTTCCCCCCTAAGAAATGTGGAGCTGTAAGCGCTGAACACAGTGAAAGGCTTCTTCAAGATATCGCAACAATGGAACGTATATATCAGGGTCGTTTGGATGAGTCAACGCTCATAGACTACTTCGGGGCAGTTATAAGGGATACTCAGGCTTCAGCATACAAGAGGCAATCCAAAAGGAAATGTTCACAAGAAATAAACTAAAAAATGCTGCTGATTTCTGATGTGAACACAGTTCCTTAAAACTTGACTTATTGTATTTATTAGTTATTAATGTTTTGTTCTTCAAATTTACCCTTAAATTGATGGATGAGCTGTTGTATATTTTAAAATCAATAGCTAATAAATAAATTTCATTTACATATTTATTTTTTTTATCCCAAAATTAGTAAGAATAGGCTATTTAAAACTAGGAAACAGCCAAAAAGTTGTTTTTTGTTGCCTAGTATTATCGTCTACTTATCACACTGTGACCAAAAGGGGAGAAAAATTGAGCAGTCCAGTTTTATTTTTGAACTAATAATTAATTAAAAAGTAGCTTGTAGTATGAAATAAAATAATGAATGCATGAAAGTTATATAAGTTTTAAAAAATTATTACTGAAAAAGGATTAATTTCATATGATTAAATGTGGTAAAACTAAGAGATATGTGAAGTTCCTTTTGGTATTTCATGCAGGTCTGCTACATCTTTGATTATTCATCTTAATTTTAGTACTATTGTAGCTGTATATATTAAAATTTATCAACTAGTAACTCTACAGATTCAAAATTTATGTTAATGATAAATACTTTGGTTTAGTAGGAACATTAATTTTTAATTAGTAAATGGTTTATTACTGCATTAAAAGTCAATCATGAAAAAGCTTGATTATGGATTTAAAAAAAAAATCATTGATCATGCTTGCATTTAAATTTTTAATCTACATTTTACAGTTTATCTTGTGATTGAGGGATCCAAATGTTTTGATAGATTTATTTCCTCTTATAATTTTAAGATGAAAAATAAAGTGACAAGACAAAATAAGAATTGTTGCCAAAGCAAATAAAAAATACTAAGTTGTAATTATTATTTCTAAAAAAACATTTGTCTATATGTAAGATTTGATTTGCATAATAAAAATAATTTTTTGCTATTTTAGAATTTTGTTTAAAATTCATATTTGGTTTTCACTTATTAATGCATTTTTATTTTTAAGGTTATTTAAACTATTTTTAATTCCCCTTGTTTAGCAAACATTTAGATGAATTTAAGTTTATACTTTCATTTTATTTATTTTGTAGTAAAATTAGAATAAGATTAGATTTCATAAGAAATCATGCTTAAATTTGAAAGTATTTTTAATAATATCCTTACAAATCTCTTTTTGTATAACTCCTGAACTGCATTTTTTAAAAATCTTGTAGCAACTGTTCCAAGCCAAAAAAGGCAAGAAAGCTACATGGCTGGGAAATTTAACTAACAACCCATCAGTTCTAACATCTACATCAGCTTTGGAAGTAAGTGTAAAATATTTTCAGTGTAACTTGAAACTCAACTGAATAACTCACTTTATAACTTGTGCATTTTATTGATTCTGATTATGTTGATCACTTTATTTTCCAAGTATATTTTTTGACTAAATGTAACATTGGGAAAATAAATGCATTATTTCTAGCAAACTCCTAAAAATTTATTTTCTTTTGGTTACTCTACATATTGTTTCTCTGATATTGGTTGTATGGTACAGGAAGATCTAAAAGAATTTTTATCTTGAAATATTAATTTTTTAAATGATTGATGAAATAAAAAAGTCTCAGTACTGGATCTCAATAAATTCACAGTGACAAAAATATTCTCATTTGCATGGCATGTTTTTCAGTGAGGAAATTTACCTTTGCAGAATAAAATAGAAACTAAATTAGATGTAAAACATAGTTTTTTTGTTTTAATTAATAATTTCAAGTCTTAACACAGTAATGTTTAATCATATTCTATTCTACATTATTAATTTAGCCCTTATACCCTTTGCTTACAATATTACAGCAAATTAAAATTAGGAAAAAAAAAATACTCTTCGCATGAAAGCTTATTTTTTAATTATCTACAATTTTGAATATTTTTCAAGAGCATTTATTGCAGCTAACATTTCATTTTTTTAATGTTTAAGTACAGCCACTTGCAATTAATCCTTGTGTCAACTTTTGTTACACTTTGTTCTCTTTGCAGTAGTTGAATTATAAATTCATTTTTCTTTCTTCCACCACCCTTCATTTTCTGGCCTAGGTCAGTGTGCTTCACTATGTTTTCTTTCTTCTCAGTACAGTTGTTTCCTGAAACTATTGCATGTCTTTAATCAAAGTTTAATTTTTGACTGAAAATAACACACCTAACTTTTTACACACCTAAATTTCTTTGGTTACTTGATTTGTTATATAAATTGCAGCAATATGTCAAATTTGCAAGAATTCCTTTGTGTAGATTGCTCAGAGCTATCTGTTGTAACCTTTTTGTAGTTAGTTTGAAAAAATCCTGGATTGCAGTCAATCAAGAAAATGTGAGAAAAACTGCATCAACGTTGGTCTGCATCTTGCTGTTCCTTCTCTAGCATCAGTATTCTTTGTTAAATTCAGTGTCCATTTCAAAAATTCATAAAACTGTGAAACTACGCCACACAAGTTTGTTATGATTAGCAAGGGTATCCACTTAATGTGTCCAATGCCTAAGTGCTCCCCATGCCTTTTGTCCGAAGCAGCAAGAGGCCCCACTCCATACCTCTGATACAATTCCCCTTCTGCGCGCTGGCAAGCTTCTGGGTGTTTGCCACAACTACGTGCCAGCAGAGTTGCACAGTAAAGAAAACCTGAATAATAACCATATATGCCCTTGGAAATTCTTTATTAATCAGGAACTATTCAATAAGGCAATTCAGAATTCACTAAAAACAACTTCCGAACATAATCTCAAAAGCATCTGGGACATATTAGTTCAAAAACTATACTTCTGAGTTAAGAGTATATGCCTTCATTGACCTAAAAACCGCTAGCAAAAGTAAGAGAGGGGAGTATCAACGTATCGTAAATTAGATTTAGAGAAAATCAAAGTTATAACATCTCGTTTATATATCTATCATACCAGAAGTTACCGCCTCCCCTAACACTTCCAGTCAAATGTCACAGAAACACGTGATCGCCACCCAATCAAGAACGATCGCTAACTGCCATTCAGTGACCAGTATCTAAAAGGGCCTATTAACCTTTTTGGTTAACACTGGGGGAAAGGATGGGATGGGAAATCGACCAATTGGAGAGACATGCAACAACTTTTTCATGAATATAACACAAGTCATGTGGTATCCCCTGCTCCCTTTTCCTCTCACTCGCTATCTACTCACCAAGGTGAAGATTTGGGGCGGGGGCGGGAAAACCACTACTTCTGTTCGGTTTTTCACCGTAATGCAAAACTGGGCAAATTTCCCATTCACTCTTGTGCCTAAAGAATTTTCACTTCAAAAACTCTCATGTGGCTTGAATCTGAACATCCACGGGGGAAGCAGATACGTTACCGCTTTAGCCATTGCACTGCTGGAGCTGGATTAAACCTTTTTGTATGTAAGCTAAGTATAAATTTCAAAGGCTATTTTCTCCAAGTTGACTGCCCTTCAGTGCTATTACATTGAGGATTGAACACTCTAAAGGAGTATTATTATTACAACAAGTCTCGCCCCCAAATGAATTTCCCTTGTCGTGCCCTCTTGTAAGTCAAAACATCAAGCATACTATTTTGACATTATTAGTACTAGTGACTGAGAGATGACTAACTGACCCATACAAAGGCAGATATGAATCTAATTCTGTCTGCCTTTGTGCAGAAATCTAATTTTGTGTCACAATTTCCAATGTGGCATGCATGAGCATGTTTATTAGTATATGGCGCTACATGTTACGGTTTAAACAAATAAGGAAGTTCTTTCATTACAATTGGTATTTCAGTTTAATTTTTTTTAGTTAAATGAATATTTTAATGTTTTAATCTAATTAAGAAATCATTTTTCAAAACTGATTCTATAATTTATAATTAAATAAACATATATATTAAAGCTCATTAAATTCTGAAGATATTTCTGTAAAATGATTTTTTTAATAGCTTGATTTTGGATTATAATCTTTTTTTTTTCTGTCTGAGAATGTTGTTAGTATAGTGTGGAAATTTGGAGAGTAGGATACCTGTTCAAGTGTTGTTCTTTTCTCTTGACCAATTTTCAAAATTACGAAAACCATTGCCAGTAGCCCTAGTGCAGGGATGGCGAACCATTGGCACGTGTGCCATTGATGGCACATAGCACAATATTTTGGGCACAGCACCGATCAAAACGATTTGCATTTTAGTTTAGATGCTATATTATTACACGGAACCCCAAACTTAAAAAATTATTTCAAAAATTGAGATGTACATGAGAACAGACAAAGAAATAGTTATTGAAGGATTTATTTCCCTAACTGATTCTTCAACCAAGGAATTTTCAGCAAAATTTTCTTGGTTCAAAGAATTATCAGAAAAGCTGAAGTGTATTTTGTACTCTGATGAGGCATCATTTGATAAACTGAACTTGCCCCAATTTAATTTGTTGGACATTAAAGAATTTGAAATGCAGCTTAGTGATTTTAAGTCTAGTTCAATATGCATTCAAAAACGTATTGAAACAAGGAAAAAGTTGGAATTGATTCAGACAGAAAGATTAACAAGCAATATAAGTAAAAATGCCAATAACGAAATTTTGGAAGCATTAAACTCGATTCCAGATACATTTAACTGTTTGAAGAAGCAGGCTCATGCTATTTTAACCAGATTTTCATCGACCTGTGCCTACGAGTCATTATTTTCAGAGATGAATAACATTAAAGACTCGTTTAGAAACCGTTAGGCACATGACTCCAATTCAGCATGCATTATGCTAAATCAACATCTTACAATCCTAATATAAGTTATTTGTCAGCTATAATCTGCAACAACAGAAGTCACACACACTAATGTTACTTAAATTTAATTACACATATAACTGAAACAATTACTATTATACAGTGCAAAATGTATTCTTTCGTAGTAAATAAAAAGTTTTGTGTTTTTAGTATTTTACTTCAATATTTTTTCAATAATTAAAGTCAAAATTATTTGATGGCACGTCTATACCTTATTATAGAAAAAATGGCACGTTTATCCATAAAGGTTCGCCACCCCTGCCCTAGTGTAACCTCAAGGTGTGACTATAACAAAAAATCTTATCTGTCTGAAAATGAAAGGGATGTATATGTTTATAACCCATTTTTATGCTTTGATCTTTTTGAGAGCCTATATGTACACACACAAATTTTACAAGTTTTTTTTTTAAAGAGGAATTGAAAATTTTTTACTTGTATTTCATTATTATTATTTAAAGTTTAAAAGAGAAGAAATTAGCTGTAATGCCATTTTACAGCTCATGGTTTGATAAAGACGATGATACTTTTATTTATTACATACCTTAATTTTGGACTGAATTATGTAAACATGTACACAGCTAAGTTAGATTATTATTATTACTATTATTTTAATTTCAAACTTTTGCTACTCAAGAAGGACAATAGATTATTAATGTTTTAGATTTCAACTTACATTTGGTCATGAAACAAGTGTAAGAAAATAAAATTGTTAAAGTAAAAAAATACTTTAAACTTGGTCACTTTGATATGGAATTATTCCTACATAAAGTTTTTATTGTCCATAATAATGCAAGCCATAAATATTGATAACTTTTCTGTAAATGTACAGCTGGTTTTAGTTACTATGAATATGTAGTTCCTTTGTTTTTAGTCCTTAAGAGTGAGTTTTTTAATCAAGAATATAGGGCAAAGAAATTATATGTTCTGTTTTCAGGATAACAAAAGTATTAGTATGGTGGATGAATTTTTGAGTGACACTGGTGATGAGTCCTTTGGATATGATGCAAAGGACCCTGACTGGCGTTTAACGCCGCTGGAAAAGATACGCAAGAGAAAATTTCAGAAACCTGCCAAAAAGAGGAATCACGAAGAAAGTGTAAGGATTTTACTCATTGTTTTAAAAGTTTTATTTTTCTAGAATGTATTTTTTTTACCTTGATTTGAAATGTGTGTTTCATTTTTATCTACCATGTCTTTTTTCCTTTAATATATTTTCAATGGTATAGAATATGTGTGCAGAGATAAGTAACAAACCATAGTTGGCAGATAATATAATTGTTTCATACGTTATAGAAGATATGCAGAGAATTGTTGAAAACATTGTAACTCTATAGTGGAGAATGTAGAATTTAAAATGAGTAAAAAGGCTGAAGAACTCTCAATCTATGCTTAAAAGGGAGACTTGAATCACATATGTCTGTTTTCTAACTCACTACCGAAAAAAGTTATTCCATTTCCAAAACATTTGACATCTGAAATGTGCGTCAATGGTAAAGTGTCTCACATAGTCGATTATGAAGCCTTCCATTGCTTCTTTGAATTAACTCAGTTTTATTAAGTTTATAACTATAAATTACTTAATATTTATTGCCTGGAGGATGTATTTGTGTCTTTGTCTCCTTTCTTTTCACTCCCAGTGGAAAAGACAAGTTAGAATGTCACAGCAGCTTTATGTTTACTTCCATTTTTTTTCCCTTTCAATCCTGCTGAGATTAACTGATAAAATAAGCTTGGGTTTGTCAACTTCTGTTCATTTAGTGGAATTGGCCAATGTCTTTTTAATCTTGTCCAAATCCAATCAACCTTCCAGATTTGGAAGATGTAGAGCTGGTATTTTAGAATTTAGTTTGAATATCAAAATCACATAATGTTACCTACAGTTCTGCTCCTGCAATAGTTTACAGTAAAAAATGATTAGCCGAATTGATATTTGTAAAAAATATTCACTGAGGAATTACTATTGTTACAGAAATTGGTGCGACAATATGAAATATTAACAAACCATGATCTTTCCCCCTCAGATCTTAGTGTTGTCCTATTACTTTTAATATGTACATGACATATATTTGTAAAGAAAATGCACTCTCATATGATCTGACATCTCATTAATTTTTTTTAATTTGAGTATCGAAATGAAACAGCATTTTAAAAAACTTTAAAGCTTTTGTGGGAAATAAAAATTACATTTTTAAATAATTTTTTCCCAAATGAATAGTCTTTTTAACGAAATTAAGGCCCTTGGTTTTCTAATCCATCATCTTTCTATTCCATCAGACATTTTCCCCTTGCATTGAATTAAATATGCACCATTTATCAAATCTTACTAAATATTTCAGATTTTTACAAACAATTTCTACAGTTCCAATGTACTTACTGAAGGTCAAGAATCATTAGGAAAGAAAGAAATTGAGATCCTTTCCTCATGTGCTTTTTAAATTTTACTAAACAACTTCATTTTCCTTTGAAGACTTGGGTTCCTAAATATGGTACCATACCTGATAGCAACTGGTATTCCACAGTTAGTCAAATTTGTTTTTTACTTTATGAAATTTTAATGTTAAATTTGCAGCTCAATTATGTGGTGCTAGAGAGAATATAATTATACATATCTTAATTTTACAACATGCAATTAAATATAGGTACAAGAATTGGTACATTTATAGAAATTGTGCAAAATAGTTTTAATAGATTCTAAGAAAATTTTAATCTTTTATGGGGAAATAAATTGGTGGATACAGTGTTTGTTGGTTGCATCACTGCTGGCTACAGAACAGGTGACGAATGTTATAATTATGTTATGTATTACAAACTAGTTATTGAAATAATCAAAGATGAATCCTTTCTCTCTGTGTAAAAGGTTTTCCTTGTATTCAGTTACATGCTTAAAAAACATAATCAAGATTTCTCTATTATGAAATCTTCCAAAATCTTAAGTACTTTGTCTTAAATAAGTTATCCATTATGTTGCTTTTGAGTAACATTAATTAAACCAAATTGAAAAGTTTAAAAATATTTCTGATTTGCTCTTCCGAATACATGTTCTCAAATTTTGAACATTATGTGATATTTGTCAACTTAATTTTCCAAAAATTAAACTAAAGCTTTTATCAGTTGATATGTTGATTTAAATTGTTTTTATTTTTAAAAAAAATTCTTTATTCTGATGGATACAATAGCTTTTTCTAAATTCATTTTTAAAAGTTGATTTTTTATACATTTTGAATAAAAGTAGTATAAACCAATGAAAATGAAGGCTTTAAAAGGATATTATGTATACATTTGATTTTTTCAGTTTGCAATGTTTTTATATCTTTGTCACTTATTTTATAGACTTCATTCAATCATGATTCTTCAGACTCTTCTCCTAAAAAGGCAAGTATTTGTGGAACATTTAATTTCCTTTTTGATTTAAATTTTATGGAGAGAATTCCTTTATTTTGAAAATTATCAAACATTGTCCTTAACAATTGGTAATAGTAAAATATTTAAAAAATTTTATTTTACATATTGGAAACTTTTATAATCACATTCAGATTTGGATATGTGTTAGAATGCGTCAAAAATATTTCATTTAAAATACATCTGCTTGAGCAGCACAAAGTTTAAAAAAAGGAAATTTCACTATTTTTGTGAATTTTTTTTTAATATTTAACTTACCACTATTGTAGTTTTATCACTCTAAATGTGAAGTTTGGGATATGAAGTATCTGCAAAAGAAAATTAAAACCTGTAAAATTAGCAATATTTAATAATTTTGTTCAATTTTACTTTTTCTTTGACAAACAAAATACTGAACATATTTTACATTTTGAATATTTTAACACTATATGTGGACCTATTATTTAGCATAGTTTATGAATTTATCCTATAATTTTTATTCTAATGTATTTTTAAAGTCAGATTATTTTAAAATATCAGGCATTGGTCTTGATAAAAAGTCAATGATGCAGTATTTTATCCAGTCCTGATGATGCAGTATTTTATTTTAACATTACTCATTTTTTGAAGTTCTTGTCTTTTGGTTGACACAATGTTCCAATGCTTGAATGTAAAGATAAAGCTTTAGAAATCATTACCTGAAACTTCAAACGATCACTGAGTTGTGATGGTAGTATTTTTCATACTTATAATAATTATTGTGGTACTTATTAATTAGCTTGAATGAAGGACAAAATAACTTGTTGAATGTTCGAGGGATGTCTTTGTTTCCATGCGATTTGAACATGACACATGTCAAAGGCTATTTATGTAAAAGAAAAGCTGAAGTCAAAGATGAAAATTGCTTGTGAAAGTCCACCTTTCAATCTTTATTATGATTAAATTTTCTCAGAAATGTAATTTATAAGAACATTCTTTTCTCAAAAAGGTTGGAATTGAAAAATATTTTCATTTGTTAAGGATTGTTTATTAAAAATGGGATAGTATATTTAAGGGGGAGGGGAGAAATTACTAAAAATTGTCAATTTAAACTTTTCTGAGTTTTTGAGTTATCTGAACAGTAAATACTTTAAATTCACATGTTTTAATTTTATCCCATGCTTATCCCAAATAAACGTGTCATTGGTCGTCCTACAAGCATTATTATTAGTCAGTAATCATTTGAAGTCTGACTGATCAATTATTTCATTTTTATATGATCCATGGTTTCGATTGCATCATTTATCCTTCAGTGTTATTAAACTAACTGATACAGATTTCCAAAGCTTCCCCATCACATCCAAGCAATGGAATACTTTGTCAAATCCTAAGACAGTAGTATTCTGAAAATGGTACTGAGACAGGAGAAATCATCTCCCGAATGACTCTTTTTATCGAGACTGACACCCGAATTTTCTTGTAATTCTGGCTTTTTGCATACATTGTTTGAATAAATGTATTGAATAAATTTTATGAACGAAGCTTAGTAATAAGTCCACAATATTCTGAGAAAATATTAAAAATGGAAAGCTTAATTTGAAGGGGGGATTATGATATTGCTCATTTTTACAACAAAAAAAGTGGATTTCTTTTCATACATTTTTGTACATATTTCAAATTGAGAACAACAGCATATTACATTACTAATAATTGACAAAAATAGCCAAATTTCCTCTATTTTTCAAAACTTCAAGTGTAATGCGCAAGCAAAATTTTTCTCTACTCAATCAGGCAAAAAGCATATTTTTAGGGTATATATTTATAGGGTATGAATAAGAAATGGGTAGCACATTAATGTGCATAGCAGTTATAAATCATTGCTCATGATTCATAATTCATTAAATAGCTCTTTTTAATAAAATGATGTCAGTATTTTAAATGTACTATTTTAAGAAAGATTATTTAGTACTTAAGTGATTCTGTGAGTTACTTAACTTAATATTTGTTTAAATATTTGGGATGTAAAGAATCTACTTTCTTTGAATTTCTTGAAATTATGCATTTACTTAACTCGCTCATGTTTCTAAATGAAGAGTAACTTATCGTGATAATTATGTTATGACTAGCTGGTATACCCGTTCTTCACACGGGTGAATTTAAAAATTAAAAAATACAGACTGAAGGATAAAGAAGTTTTTAATGAGTTAATTTTACGTGAATTGTATAAATTAAACAAAAAAAAAAGCTTTTTACATAACTCAGCTGAACAAAAAAACCATGTTTGCTAAATTTTAAGTCTTTAGATATAATTGCTGATTTTTTTATTATTGTTATTATTATTTATGACGCCCCGTAACTTTCTTGTGGGTCGATTTTTGAAAAGACCTACCTGCTCAGCAAAAGTAACACATTGTTACAAATTTTGTGTAATAAACGCTAAAAATAGTGTAAATAATTTTTATCTGGATGTGTAATACGTTAATATTACTTTCTGATGCATTTATTTTATGTGAAATAGCTGTTACACGCGACTTCGTCCACGTGGAATTTAACAAAAAAGTGTTTATTCTCTTCGCAGAGTTTACGAAAACTTTTCTTCTACTTTGTGAATCTATGTTTCTTTTTTTTTTTTTTTTTTCTTTGCTTTTTGTTGAGCAAGGGGTGAAAGGGACGCATGACCTTTGACACTGTTGATGGGTGAGGATTTTAATCTTTAGGATCAAAATAGGTGCAAGTAGGGTGAAAGGCGAACACAAACAAAGCGGCAAGGAAGGGGTGAAAGGGACGCATGACCTTTGACAATGCAGTTAACGACTGTAAAATCATTAGGATCAAGACATGAATGGGAAATGTGGGGAATGGCAGCAACCTAATCAAAGAAAAAAGTTTGATATAACTGCTAGCAATCGTTGAGACAGAAGGCTCATGAAATAAAATAATTCCAATTAAATAAAAATAATCCCTATTGAAATAAATAATCCCTATTTGAATCGGATATTGCTCACTATTTCATTGGTTTTAATTTTATTTTCCTGGAATCCTAATTTTGTTTTCTAAAATAAAAGTAGCCTAAGTTATTCCTTATAACATTTTAGCTATCTGCCAGTGAAAGTTTCGTCAAAATTGGTCCAGCCGTTTCAGAGATTAGCCCAGACAGACAGACAAAAATTTTAAAAATTGATTTTTTCATATAAGTACCGTATATACTTTTAAATGCATTTAGTAAAAAGCTGTTAATTTCAAATTACAAACAGACACTTCATTTTTATTTATATGTATAGATAGGCTTTACTCTCTCTAATATCGAATTGCTAAATATCACAGGGTAATTGCAGTAATATATGGACTCAGGGTTAGTTGCAATTGTGGTACGTAAGTAGATACACACTGCTCAAAAATATTAGAGAAGCAAGTAAAATGAAGAAAAGTATGCTAGACAGCCATCCATAGGTATCAAATGGAAAGTGCATATGTATTAAAGCTGTCTTCACATGAAGAATGTAACTGAAAATTGGGACATTTCTTGAACTTTAAAATTTTAAATTACATTTTGATTTCGTTATCCTGCAGAGAGTAGCATATTTCATTACATTTGTATCTTAGCTGACCCATTTTTTTTTATATAAAATGTTCCATATTTCATCTTCTGTGCTATAAAGGTAAATGAGCTCCTATTCTACATGTTAAAATGAAAAATCGTGGAATATTTCGAAATTTTAAAAATGCATTATTATAAATAATTACAATGCTCCAAATTTTATTGAAATTAAAAATATCAAAATTACATTTGGCAAAAACAGCCTTAACCCTCTTGCTGCGTAGTGCTACGTTAGTTACGTTCCCGCTGAAATCGCGGAATGCGCAGCGAGAGGATTAAAATGTCATACAGAAAAGATGTTTAAAAAAAATGTATTGGAGCATTAATTTTTTGAAATGATAGAAAGAACATGAAAAGATGATTTGTGGTAGTAATTTGGTTACATGTAAATGAGGGGGTATAGTTTGATACAGAATGTTTAATATATGGTGTATGGTTCTCTCAAACAGCTGTTTGCTGCATACTTGTTTGCCACAGATGCAATGAGGTTATTGACAAGACTGGGGAATACCATTTCACTGTTTAAGATGCACAATTTGCATACAGTTAATGGAGGTGTTGGTCTCACTGCAATGTCTTGTTAGTGTATCCCAAACATGGATGGCTTGAGAGCATGACACCTATTCTGTATTGTTTCATCTTCAACCATTTTCTCTTCAAATTGAGATACATCAGGTCTTTATGTCTCATCTATGTATTTTTGGACTGTCATTCCTAATATGCAGTTCTATATATCCATCTATTCAGACTCCAGTAGATACAAATCAACCCACCTCAAGCGGGCTGTTACTCATGAGTACTGTGATCTTTTTCGAATGAAGATGGGATTATTTTGAATTCCCCTTTCCCTCTATGGCAGAGTATGTCAAGTGTCACACTCCAGACTGAATCAGGACTCATCTGTAAACAATTATGTTGTGTCTTGTCTACAGAATATGCAACATTGACCTACTTCCTGATGGAGCTTGTTTTGGACATTTTGGCTTAACTCCCTCTGTCCTGTTGCCAAAAGCAACTGTCTTGGTCTAGATGAGCTCACTGTTAGTAGGAGATATTGGTCATCGATTGCTCTTATAGTACATGAATGACCTTGCTCTAATCGTCATTTAACTTTTCGTAATTCTTTATTCGTAATTCTTTATTTCGTAATTTTCATGACTTCTTACTGTTCCAATCGAGTCCACTACACTTCTTTGTGTTTGCCATGATTCAAGACTCCTGATTATTGACAAGTGATGGATTCCTATAAATCATCTTTTCTTAAAACAAAACTAAAGCAATTACATTTTACTACTCAGACAATGAAAAAAGTTTTTAGGAAATCACACTTTCTGCTTGTAGTTATCTTTTTTGACATGATGAATGTTTATTTGCATATGAAGTTTTGTTTTCTGCTGCTCTTTAAAATGAGAATTTTTTTTGTCTTAGTTTATCTGTAGAAATATTTGCAGTTTTTATTAAAGCCACATGCTCCCCTAATTTTTTTTATCATTTTAATGCAATTGAATAATTTGCAAATGTAACATGATGCATAATTTTCATTAATAGTTATTTCACCAATGAGTAAAAGGTTACCAAATTTATCAGATTTCAAGATCTTAATTTCTTGTATTTCTATACATTTTTCACAAAGCATGCATACAAGTATTGTAATTTATTTAAGATGCTATAGTTTTGTTTGAAAACTACAACATGTTAGTATGTTTACTTTGTATACTAACATGTATAACTTTTGTATGTAATATAAACTTTACTATGCTGTAATTGTGCTATTGATATTTTCTTTTTAGTTATGTCTTAATTTTTATATTTATATCTCTCTCTCAAATTTTCTTGCTTCATAGAAGTGTTTTTTTCTAATTATGTGAAAGATATGCATTAATTCCTTAACTTTCTGCATGGCCTGGCATAAGCATGGGTTTTCTCTACTTTTATAAATTTTCCCTTCCCTTCACAAAATCACCACTTCCATTATTCTTTTTCGAAATTACTTGGACTTCTTTATTTGTTTCCCCTCCGCTTAACCCAGCGTTGCACGGGCTTTCTCTACTTTTATAAATTTTCACTTCCCTTAACAAAATCAGAACTTCCATTATTCTTTTCGAAGTGTCGTCCTCGTTACTTTGCAATGGTTCAAAACTTTGAGCTGTTGTTGCCAAAAGCTCTTGAGTAGGTGAACAGTGCGACTTTAAATTCACTCACTCACTTTGCAATTTTTTCGTTGCAGTTTTTTAGCCCCCGGAAACGAAAATGTACCTTTTTTTAAAATAGTTGTATATTGAAGAAAAACAGAAAAGTAGAAATTTTCAACACACGGGAAAAAAGTTTATGGCATTTTATTTTTTAAATTACTGATTCTAAAAGATCAAAGTATGAACTTTTTAAAAATCACTTTCATTTAAACGCATCGATTTGGATTCATTTTGGGGAAAAAATCTTAAAATATGCAAAGTTTCATTGTTTTGTAAAAAAAAACACATAATCGAGGCGAATTAAAAGGTAAAAAGGCTGGAAATTTATTTACATTCACTGTGTAAAATCATTCAAAAAGAAAATATACTATGTGATAAAAATATATTTCAGAATTTTTAAGGTTTTTTATTCCACTCTTCTTCAATAAATCATTCTTTAAGAATGAAGAAAACTATCAGCTATCAAAAAAGCTTGCACAATACTGCTATACATAGCAAATAACGTAAGTGATGACAGAGCATAAAACAGTGACCTTTGCCGCTTTTGAAGTGCATGCGCAAAACTTTCACCTGTCGTATTTCTCAACGCGAATCCTCGCATTAGGTTGCGCGATTTTGACGTCAAAGGAATATTTCAATGAAATATTTTTTAAAACTTAAAGAGCATGTTTTTTAATTTAATGCCTTCTAACTGCACGTAGATTGCAAACTACGGTAGTTTTTAAACAAAAAATGAAAAAAAAATATTACATTGTGTGAAAGAGAGAGAGATTAACTCTCGCAAAAAGGGTAAAAAACGAAAAACACAAAAAAAAAAAATTTTTAAAGCTGTAATTTTTAAGCAATTTTTTTCAATCCTTGTACAGATTACGGATAAAGATTATCTTAATAAATAACAAAGTTATTAAATGTTTAATTAAAATCTTGAGTATTTTTTGAAAAATCGTTAAAAAAAAAAGGTTTTGACATTTTATTTTTTAAATGACTGATTCTAAAAGAGAAAAGAATGAACTTTGTTAGTGTAGAATATCAATTCATTCACGCGAAAGGAAATTGAATGGGAACGATTTAGAGATCATTTTTATAAAAACGTATCCATTTTAACTCATTTTAGAAAAACTCGTAAAAACTAGAAAATATTATTTTGTAAAAAAAAGTTATGCCGTATCATGGCGAAAAAAACGATCTTTCCGATTCTGTAATTATTTTTTGTCTTGGTTTGATAGCAAGAATTAGATGGCTTTTTTAAAAACATGGGGAGAATCGGAACTTCAGTCCGTTGAAATAGAGAAGACGCTCGGCGGAATAAAAGACTAACAGCAGTGAAACAATTATGCATTTTAAGGTTTTTAATTAATAAATTTTTAACTAATTTCACACAAAATATCAGAATATAAATGGTCAAAACGGCTTCCTGAGATTATTCCCGATCTTTTGGTACCTTCGGCGAGATTTTGCGTGGTGCTGTTCGTGAAAAGATATTCACATAGATATGTTTACATACGAATTTTAATAGTGTAGATAATTTTTAAAAAATGTCTTCTTTCTCCTCTCCAATATAAGGTCTACATGTGGAATACATCTGTTATATGATAATATAACATGATTCATGTTTGCTAACTTTTATTTTTATTTTGTATTATTTTTTTAGAACTTTCAGTTTTATTATTTATTGATTTCTTTACAGAAAGTTTTAGTTGGGTGCCAGTGCCGAACAAACTGTCGGTCTATGCGTTGTAGCTGTAAGAAACATAATGTTAAGTGCACAGACTTATGTACTTGTGGTAAAACAGTTTGTTTGAATATTTCTGAAGCAGGTGAAGTTTTAAAGCTTCAGTTTGAAGATTGAGTATGTATTTTTTGTTTGTTAAATTTTGCAACTACATTGTATAGGTCCTTGTCCTCCTCAAATTTTAGCAACTTATTTGTAGTTTCTGTGTTTTTTATAGTAATCGTATAATTTCTCGATTCCCCACACAACTAATTTACTTGTGATTGTTTTTTTAACTTTGTGCTTTGAAGCAACTGAAGACTATTGGCATCTGACCTCGTGATTCAATTCCTACTATTAGCTCACTCTATATATATGCACTGCTGGCCACCGTAAATGCAACACCAAGAAGGACAAGAGATAGCACAACAAAGATTATTTTGTAGATAACATGTTGACCAAGTATCAAATGATTAAATTTATAGACTTCTGTGAAATGTGGTTCCTGCCAGAATCAGTAGCCAGAGTAGCCGCCATTGTTGGAGATCACCGCTGCCATACGCCCTGGCATTGATTCAAAGAGACTTTGAATGTGTTCTTGGAGTACAGCAGACCCAGCAGCCTCCACACGTTGCCAAAGTTGATCTGGTGTGGCAGCTGGGGGTGTAATCTGGGTCTGTCGTTGAGCAACCATGGACCACATGTTTTCTATCGGCGAAAGATAGGGAGAGCGAGCCGGCCAGGGAAACAATTCAATCTGGTGATTGACGAAGAACCTTTGGACAATGCGTGCCACGTGTGGTCGCGTATTATCCTGTAGAAATATAGCTGTGGCCAAGCCCTGAAGGTAAGTAAAGACAACTGGCTCCAACACCTCGAAGATGTAGCGCTGGCTGTTTAAAGTACCGGCAATGCGTGCTAGAGCAGTGCGAGAGTGATATCCAATACCGCCCCATACCATAATACCCGGTGCAGGACCAGTGTGGCGGTGCATAACGCAGCTGTTCAGCATCCTCTCTCCACGGTGTCTCCAGACTCGAACCCGACCATCGTGGTGTTGCAGACAGATGCGTGACTCGTCAGTAAAGACAACTTCATTCCATTCTGCCACCCACATCCTTCTTTCATCGCACCATTGGCGGCGGAGACGTCTGTGGTTCTGCGTCAAGGGTAGACGAAGCAATGGACGTCTTGCGGACAGACCACTCTGCTGTAAACGGCGTCGAATGGTACGCGCAGACACTGAATGATGCGTTACAGACTCAATGTGCTGTGCTACGGTTCGTGATGTGACTGAGCGATCCGTCACTGCCATGCGCACAATTTGCCTGTCCTCACGTGAAGTGGTGCACTGAGGTGGATGCGATTGACCACGTCTGTCCGTCGTACCCTCCTGCATCCAACGGTTACATATGCGCATTACAGTTGTTTGGTTTCTACAACACGACTACCGATTTCCCTGAAAGATAATCCACAATTTCGGTAGGCCACTATCCTTCCTCTGTCGAACTCGGATACTTGATCAAAAGCTGATTGTAATATAATGGATCGTTTTTTGAAAAAACCACAAGAAAAACACAATTGTCGAACTTCAAATCGTCGAAATCTCCGAGCCTTAAATAGCGCTTTGAGGTGGTGCCACAGGCGCGCGTGATGTATGTCTGCACTGAAATTCTAATCGTTTGCACATATCTCACCTCCGCTAATGCATGTTATAAATTTCATGTTATTTGCATGTTTCCTTCAGGGTGTTGCATTTACGGTGACCAGCAGTGTATTTATCCTGTTCAAATTTTCAATCGTTAATAAAATGCATTCTATTCATCCAATCAAGTTCAAATACATTTTTTTTTTCAAATTTGTAGTGAATGACACTTGATGTTAATACAGTCTTTCAAATATTAATTACCGGTTTTTGACGCCAACTTAGATTCGTCTCTATTCTAACAATGCAACTGTTTCCTACTATTAATTCACTCTCTCACTATATATATTTATATATCTTATTCAAAGTAGGAATTGATTTAAAAAAAATTATAACCTTGATTAAGTAACTAAGATGTCAACTAAGCTGGTGCGC
Source organism: Trichonephila clavipes (assembly GCA_019973935.1). NCBI lineage: Eukaryota > Metazoa > Arthropoda > Arachnida > Araneae > Nephilidae > Trichonephila > Trichonephila clavipes. The sequence continues at coordinate 304,152 of BMAU01017768.1, forward strand.
CCACCCTCCAAGCTACTGCATCACACCTAATAGCCATGAAGCAGTTTTACTCAAATAAAACAAAAGAATTAAAGATATACACTCCATGCATTCATTAATATAACATTAATTGTGATACTGTTTAGAATGGAGTGAAAAGGCTATGATCTTACACAGTGCATCCTTTAATAAAGTCAAAATAACCTTGCATAAAAATGCCATTCCGGTGCATGTGAGAAGAACATCATTAACCCTTTAACTGTGTGTCATGTGTAATGTCTTTCTGAAGTGCAATCCTTTGCATTTTTCTGCTATTGGTAAGAATTCCAAATGTTTTGAAATGTAATAAAATGATCTTTGCAGCATTTGTGTGAAGGATTTATTTCGGAGAAGGATTTACTTTTATGCCTTTTCTTTCCCTTAATACATCTGTGTGAAAAAAACGCTGTCACTGGAGATCTAACCTTGTAGATTTTCCTCAGTGGGTAAGGGGGTTCCTCACCAAGGAAAGGCATTGTGAAAATTTTGCTATATTCTAAAAACTCGCCGCCTTTCAACGAAAACAATTTGCTCCTGTTTTACAATACAAATTCATAATACATTATAAAATAGCAATGCATAGCAATATTTATGAAGTAATTTCCCCAACAATATTAAATTCATAAAAACGTTTTTTTATTGTGAATTTTATATAATGATGTTTCTCTTTATTTTACACATAGAGTATTAACAATGTTACCACTTTAAACCTTTAAAAATGATTGTACTGAATTGCTTTCATTTTATTCTTCAACTTGGAAAAATAAAGCATTGCTTGTTTGTCCTGTTTAAACACATTTATTGTATTAAAACTATTTGCTTCTAAACAGAATTTTTAAGTTTCAAAACTACAGAAAAATTTTCATTGTTTAATTCCTCCAACTTCACTCCACTAATGTGAATCAATTTTATGCATTTTTGTTTGTTAACTTACCATAATATGGATACATTATCTATAAATATTATTCCCCTCATACATGTTCTATCATCACAGTTAAATGCATAACTTTTGAATTGAATAAAGACTTGTGTGAAAATTTAATGCTATACAAAAACTTCATGAATGAGAACAAAAAGCCTAATTAATTATGTCAACTCAACAATAACAAATCCGTTTGGTGTTTTTTCTGCTACAAGAAAGAAGTCAAATTAAGAACAAATGTATGAAGCTTTTAAGATAATGGCAGTCTCATAATTGTTTAAAATACGTAATTTGGCTGTATTTTCTGTGATTTTTAATAAAATTTCTGTAAAAATAAAAATTCAGTTTAATGCAATTGTTTAAATTAAAAGCCTGATAAAATATTTTTACAAGTAAAGTTCTTATTCATATTTGTATTACTTTTTTAAAATATTGATATGACTTTTTCTGTTTTAGGAAGAAGTTGTGCTTGTGCAGATTTCTCATATTTCCATTTTAATGGAATGGTCTTGGATGTAAATTTAACAAGCATTTTTATGTCTGTTTTTATAAAAATGTCATATTTAAATTCAGGTCATTTGAGGCAGAGGGGAGGAATTATTTCATGAATTTCAATGGAATGGACTTTTATCCATAACAAATCACTTTTGAATATATGTACTTATAATACTGTATAATCACTCTTTTATTATTTATGATTCAAATAAAGGCTTTTGTATAAACAAAAAAAATTTGATTTAGATACTATTTTTAGTTGTCATCAGAAGAATGCATAGCTATTAGTGGAGCAACAAGATTTGTTATTAAATTTATTCATTGCTATTTTTAAAGTAAGGAAACTTGAAGAAGAAACCTGAGAATATATATATTTTTACTCATTCAAAGCTCTTACTTACCCCTCACAAAGTAGTAAAATTCAATCTGTCACTGAAATTCCTAAACTGTCAACTCCTACAGGAGCTAAAAACTTAATAACCAAAATATTACTAAGATCGTCTAGCTAGAAAGAGCTCCAAAACTATAATACCAAAGAAAAATATCAGAAATGCCTTTTGAAAAAAGATGACAAAAAGCCTCTTGAAAAATAGACAAGATGATGCTGTAAAAGATTATTTATTGGGAGATAATTCGACTCAATCTTTCCAAAGTACAAAGTTATTTTATTACCTCAACCTTTTTAAAATTTTGGAATTGCCAAGAATACAGGCGTTTATCAAAATATTGGAAACACCTGTAAATAAAAAGTGACATTTTTGAAATGGGCTTTGTAAGCATTAAAATATAATAATAGCTACCAGAGCTTTTTTAAATAAAAATGCATGTATTCTAGTCGTATATGGTAACTTTATTGAAATTCAGTAAGTCTGGAATTTTTTTCAAAAACGTAAGATGTCGGACCTCTCAGATTTTCAAACAGGCTTAATTGTAGGAGCCCCTCTAACTAGAGAAAGTGTGACCGAAACGTTCCGACTTTTAGGCATTTCTAGAGGTACAATGTCTTAAGTCATGACAGCAATCTTCTCTCTCATTCAGATAGACACGATCAATCAAGAGCTCCATTGGCCGTGCAGACTTAAAAGATCTCTCACCCGGATACGGCGACTGTACCCCCGAAGCCATCTAATTGAGACAACTATGTATCACAGCGCTCCCTCTCGCCACGCAAGAAGGGAGCTAGCACAACAGAAGTTTTTTCCACTCGCACTATGCCACGAATAGCTACTACCCCATTGGTCGAGCAGTTTATCCTCCAGAGGTTCCCATTGGCCAAGGGAACTTCATGGAAATTATAATGTTCTGATTTTAAAAAATTTTCTAACTTTGTAACGAATGGTAAAAAGAGATGGACAATAGTGTGCTCTCTTTTAACAGTTTGAATATTTAATCAGTCAGCTGAAAAAAGCAGATGCCAATGTCTGCTCGCGCACATCTCTCGTTATTTCTATAGTATTAAATGTTTTGATATAATTGTAACTGTGATCAATTTGAGTGGGAAAGAATTGGAATCTGTTTTTAATTTTTGAAGAGTTTGATTTTAAAAATGACGAATTTGAGTTTTAGTTTAGAAACGATGAAAAAAAGTTGATTTGAGCTAGCCGCCATTGTAGTTCTTTGAGTAACAGACTGACAGCTTTGATTAAAGCCTTTTTCCTTTACTAAATTAAATATTTAAATACGGGCTGAGCGCTCCGATAATTAACCTCAGCTATTGGACAGCATACACACAGCGCGGCAAGACAAGCATGACAAAGCAAAATAGTGGACGGAAAGTGAAGATTAGTGAAAGAAACCGATGGGTATTGAAGCAGATTGTAATGTCTAAAAAGTGAACGACTGAAGCAAAAGTGACTGCAGAGTTTAATCAGCACTAGGATTCTCCAGTGTCAATGATTACAGTTTAGAAGGCACCTTCATAAATAAACATTTACGTCAGAGCAGCAATTCCCAAGTCACTTGTGACAGGTCTCAGTGCCAAACGTCGTCTACTGTGGTGTTACACTCACAAAACCTTATTGATTGACAAGTGGAAGAAAGTAATATATGGTCTGACAGGACGAGTGCATAAGCATATGATTGTGATTGTATCTTTCTAGCTGTCAAGCATGGAGGTGTTTCTGTCATATGAGAAGCTGTGTCGTGGTTTTCTGCTTCTCCAATCGAAACAAAGAAAGGAAAGAACACTGGGAAGAAGCATAGGCAAATTTTAGCTGATCAGGTCTATCCTGTAAGGCAAACTGTTTCCTGCAGGAGATGGAGTTTTCCACGATGATAATGCACCTATCCTTGCAGCGAGACTTGTCCGATCATGGTTTGATGAAAACGAGAATGATGTTAATCATCTACCATGGCCCTCACAGTCACCCGAACTCAATATAATTGAATCGTTATAGTCTATTTTAGAGCGTTCAATGCGGAATCGTTATCCTCCACCAGCATCTCTCTCGGAACTTTCACAATATCTATGAAAAATTGTACAATATTCCTCTAAACACTATTCGACGCTCGTTTGAATCGATTCCTAGGCGAATCCAAGATGTATTACATTCCAAAGGCGGTTATACTCCACACTAGTAAAGGTTCTTTATAAATCAACTAATTTCTAAGATATCCTTAATAAATATAATGCAATTATAGTTACCGTCAAATAAGTTTATTTAACAGCGAACTCTATTACTAGAATCAAACACTATAGTTTTTTCAGAAGAGGTATTGCACGGAAAACACATGGAGACATCGCTTTGCTGGTATCCCATGATTTTCCAGCGAATATGAAATGCATTTATAAACTACTTCAACCAGTCTGTGTAAGGTTCCGGATGGAGTTGGTAGATTTTCTGGATGCGAAAATTGTAGGCATGCATGTCATGATTATGTGGCATGTAAAATATCCCTTGAGTATCTATTTGTTTCTGGTACTCTCGGCAAAAGGTAGATTCACGTGAGATAGTATGAAAAGTCAATTCCATAACTAGGTTAAAAAAAATGAGTGTTCAGGACTTTTTGCCACCAATGTATATTGATTAAGGAAGAAAGCTCTTCAAACAATTTGTCTTCTTAAATTTTTCTTTTTAAAATACTTCAGCATTTTTTTTTTTCCAAAACAAATATTTTGACTAAAATACTCAAAAAAAAAAAAAAACACCTGTATTACTTTAATAAATTTAATTATGGTTTACAATTGTTTAGTACTTCCATGTTTCTTTTGGGGAATCAAAGTTTCCTTGTCAATCTTTTTTCATTATAAATTTATTGATGGTTTATATCAGGCATTGGCAACCTGCGGCACGTGGCCGCAGTAGTCTAGTGGTCAAGGTAACGGACTCGAGGGATGCATGTCATGAGTTTGAGCCTGTACCGCTGAAGACCCGCCTTTTAGGGGAGCGATGCACGTTAAATCTGTCGAGAGCTCAAACGTCTTCCCGTTGGTGTGGTAGTTAAGAGGAGAGTCAGGTGTCATCCTTGTCACTTGAACATGATTCAAAATCACGAGGTCCGTCGCCAACAGCCCTCGAGTAGCTGAATAGTGCGACGTTAATATTGACTTAAGCCGGAGAGATTGAATTGTTTGAAGAAAATTTATATCTTGAAAAATTCATATCTATGTGAACAAATCTTTTCTCATATGAAAAGTATTTTGAGTCCACAAAGTTGTTTAACAACTGAACCTCCGAAATCATGCCAAATTGAAAATCTCAAATTATATCTCTGTTATTGCGATATGAAGAAAAGCGGTACAGGGAGAAGATTTTCAAAAAAATATTTATTTTTATTTAACTGTACTGAAAAGTATAGTGTGTTATATAAATGTTAACTTAATAATTTTAAGTGTTTATTTCTTATTATAATAAATATGTTTAAATGTACAAAATACATGACAATTTTTATTTGTATTGACGGAATAGTTACATTACTTATTTATTTATTTTTATGTCATTAAATATAATCAACATAAAACACAATTAAATCTGTATTCTTGACCTCTATTCCCTAATATTTCATACATTCCCCCGGAATCTAATTGTTTCAAATATTTCCTTTAGTGCATCCCATTTTCAGACTGGTTTGGCACGCCACAGCTGCAAGGTTGCCGACCCTTGATTTACATCTATTATATTATTTTTCGATTTATTATTTACATTAGGTACAAGCAGTGGCGCACACAGGAATTTTTCAGGGGGGGGGTCGAAAGTTCACCATTCTTGTATCATGCTCCTTTTGATTTTGTCGATTTTCGGGAACAAAACACAGTAAAAAACTAATTTTTGAATAAATAATTAGTATTAATTAATAAAATTAATCATTAATAACAAGTAATTAATTAAATTTTACGTACTATATACTAAGAATTATAATCAATCGGAAAAAAATCAAGGGCTTGGGGGGTCCGGACCCCCCGTTTTGTGTGCACCACTGGGTACAAGGGCTCTTCTGAAAGTGTATACGACAGAGTCGAAATGGTTACCGATTTTTTATAAATGTTTGGAAGAATAGATTAATGCCTGCTATCATTTAAACAAATTGAATAAACGAACGTATCTTCACTTCTCATATGTTATCATAGTCCTTTAGAAGAGTGACGGGAAAACTTCCTTCTAGTTTCGTCTTATCAAATTAGAGTAAAATGTGTAACTTAGATAAGATTCTGTCATTTATTAAAGAGGTTTTCTTATGTATAAATAGATCAACATTTCTGACTTAGAACTTTTCTGGTGCAAAAAGCTGTTTGTAAAACTGATTTCTATAATTAATTTTACTTGTACAAATACACTCCTTTCTCAAAAAAGAAATCAATATAATCGAATAGTTTTATGATATAACAAGTAGAAACAATGTAACGGATGTATCCGCGATTCCATTAATCCTCTTGGATAAAATGATCTTTTTAAATGTGATTTCATTTGAAAAACGCTTTCTATGAAGAATTCTATTATGTAAATTTGAACTTTTCTACTTAAGTGTTAGTAGAGCAGAGTAGGCGCGATGATGGTTGAAAGAGGATATAGAAACGTGAGTAAGATAACGACCGGAGGTTATATAGTTAATCAAGTTGGAAGATAATCCAAGCAGTGGAGACAAGAGCGCTCAAGGATTAAGATAAGTGCTTATTTCTATGATATTTATAAATTAATCAAACATGATTGCTCCTCGGGTGTATTCTCCCCTTAAGTTGTCTAAAGCTATTAAGTGAAATAACCAATAAAAGTGAGTTAGTATTACAATAGCTGATCTATACTCGAACCCCCCAACACCTGCGTCCACCGGGACGCGACAACATATATATATATACAAGCTGAAAAATGAAGCTTAGTTTTGTTTGCCTCACGTTCTGAGGGATTATTAAACGTAACCCTCGTCCTTTGACCAATGTGTTTGAAATCAAGAGGTCCACATTGTCAAAAGCTCGTTGTGAGGTTTCCAGTGCTATGTTTATTGAATCAATCTGATTTGATGTTTTCTGTATCAGTTCCTGCGAGTTATAAATCCTTGGTTTTCGATCAAAAGGGCTTTATCATTAAGTTAAAGCACTACATGGACTGATTTCCCGAAAATAAATTTTGGTGCCAGCCCAACTCTATCCTAACCAAATTATACAGAATAATGACACTCAGATTAACCCGAATTTCAAATTTTGCAGAAAAAGGCTAGATTGAACAATATATTACAGAAAAGAGAAGTCTAATTGATTGTACGTAGTATGATCCAAAAGTTCGGGGACAAGGTTTAAAATATCTCGCCCTGAATAGTTACATCACTGAAGTATATCCTCCTTCAAATTAGTCCCCTTGGGCGACGATGTACTTCTAGCAGCGTTCGTACTACTTCTGGCAGCCGTTTTCCGCAATCTCCCGTAAGGCCTCCTACGATGCTGCTTTCACCTCATCTGATGATACAAAACGGCGTCCCTGAAATGTTTTTCATTCGTGGGAATTGGTAAGTCATAAGAGGCTAAGTCTGGTGACGGGGGATGTGGAAGCCCGTTATAGTGCGAGTTTTGGCGAGGAACTATTTTACCAATTGGGATCGATGTGAGGCAGAATGTATCAGTCACCACTCTGCCAGAACTGAAGCCGCTTACAACAAATGAATTCCCTCAAATGACGTAAACGCATAAATAATACTTGTTAACTGTTCGGCCTTCTGGAATAGCTTCTGAATGCACAATTACTTGAAAATCAAAAAATACCACCATCATTACCTTTTTTTTGTTCCGATTCTGTCGGATTTTTTTCGATTGCGATGAGCCGGGCGATTTCCATGTTGAATACGCACGCTTCGATTGGATGTCAATCAAATAACACCACGTTTCGTCACCTGTAAAGATGTTCAAAAAACCTGAGAACTTATCGGCTTTGTCGATTAAATCACCCGATAATGTCATTCGTTCCTCTTTTTGTTCAGTTGTCAACAATCGAGGGACAATGTGCTGGGACACTCGTCTTCCGTTAGAATGCTCTGGCAACTTGTTTTCGAGAAGTATGTAGTCTCAGCGATTTGTGCAAGCGTTTGGCAAAGATTTTTTCGAACACATTCAGACACCAACGCAATATTTTCTGCATTCCGTGAAGTCGAAGGTCATCCAACACGTTCATTGTCTTCGATGGATTCTTGGACCTCTTTACAACACCGATGCCATTCGTAAGCCTAGGATCACGCCACGGTAAATTCACTGTACACCTTTCTTATCATTTCCAAAGTCTCCATTGGTACTTTACCTAAGTTCTTATATCGCGGATCAAAGCTCAAAATTCAGGACATAAGAGCGTGTGGTTTGGTCACATGACAGACAAACCAATCTGAACAGGTTGGGAGAATCCATTTCAAGCGTTTTTTTTTTTAACTTTTGACTCTTGCTTTCGTTATCAGCAATGGCCGTATTCCCCGAATTTTTGCTTCGCGTACTACGTATAATACTATACTATAGAAATATTAGTATTTTCTCAAAATATTTTCAAGTTTCTAATACGTTTAGAAGAAAGTATGCCTTTATAGAGAGATCAATTTATGCAATCGAAATCTGTCTTTATATGAATTAATACAATCAGGATAAAAATTATTGAATTATATGAGTTTTAAACATTCTTAAAATAAATAAGTGCGAAAACAGAAAATTAAATATTATCAAGCTTATCTCAAAAAAATGCTTGAACAAATGTAATTGATGTTTGCATAAGTTTTATTTGTTCAGCTGTTTTTACTTGTTAACTTTTTACTTATATTATAACTTTATATGGCGTCTACTATAGTAAATATATATATATTAGAATATACTTTTAAAAAGAATTTAAAGGATTCCTTTATATATCCTGTTCAGGTGGTTATCAAAGTAATGGTGAACACCTGTGAATATGTGACATTTTTTAATGCGCTTCTTAAGCATTAAAATATAATAATAGCTTACACAAGTCTTATATAAATAAAAATATGTGTATTCTGGTAGTGTATGGTAGCTGTATTGAAGTTCTGTAAGTCTTATTTTTCAAAAGCATAAAATGTCGGACCTCTCAGATTTTCAAAGAGGCAAAATTGTAGAAGGCCGTCTAGCTGGATTAAGTGTGACCGAAACATCCCGACAGTTAGTCGTTTCTAGAGGTACGGAGTCTAGTCATGACAATATACACACAGCGCGGCAAGACAAATTCGACAAAGCAAAATAATGGATCGAAAGAGCAGCTTAGTGAAAGAGACCGATGAGTATTGAAGCAGCTTGTAATGTCTAAAAAGTGAACAACTGCAGCAAAAGTGACCGCAGATTTTAATCAGCACCAGGATTCTCCAGTGTCAATGATTACAGTTAGAAGGCACCTTCATAAGCAAACATTTATGGCAGAGTAACAACTCTCTATCCACCAGTGGTGTCACAAATCCTTGTCAATTGACAAGTGGAAGAAAGTAATATGGTCGGACAGGACGGGGGCACGTCTGGAGGACACCTGCAAAAGCGTATTGTAACGGGTCTATCCGCGAACCTTGAACTAATCCTCTTGGTGTAAATTTATTTCTTTTTAACTGTAAGTTCTATTGAAAACTTTCTCCCGAAAAAGACTTGAATTATTCAAATGAGTTGTTATATTTAAGCGTCGACATTTAGGTACGCGAAGCTAGGCACTGGATGGTCAATTATTGATATTGGAGAATAAGTTATAAGATTGAGCTAAAGAAGTATACGACTGTAGGTTGTGCAAGTAAGATATCTACCGTGAAGTCCAGAGTGCTCCAAGAGTAAGTGGAGTAGATTATACTCGCGTATGTTAAGTATTCTTAAGCCAAGTGATTTCTCTCTCTTCTAATTATAGTGGTGTTGTGCATTTGCTACCTTTAGTTGTTAGTTTTAAGTAAATGAGATAATAAATCTGAGTTTGAACTAGTTATGGTTGATCTTTACTCGAACCGCCAAATACCACCAACCTCTAGCCGGTTGTTACAGTATGATCGTGATGGTGTCTTTCCAACTGTCAAGCATGGAAGTGGATATGTCATGATATGAGAAGCTGTGTCGTGGTTTTCTGCTGCTCCAATCGTAACCCTGAAAGGAAAGAGCGCTGGGAAGAGGTATAGACAAATTTTAGCTGACCAGGCCCATCCTATCATCTAAACTTTGTTTCCTGTAGGAGATGAAATTTTCCAGGATGATAATGTACGTATCCATGTAGAGGGACTTGTTCGATCATGGTTTGATGAACCCGAAGATGAAGTTAAACATCTACCTGGCCTGCACAATCACCCGACCTCAATCTAATCTTTATGGTCTATTTTAGAGCGTTCAATACGGAATCGATATCCTCCGCCGACATCTCTCCCAGAACTTTCACAATATCTTCATAAAGAATCGTACAATATTCCCCCCTCTAAACACTATTGAGCATTTCTATGAATCGATTCCTAGGCGAATCCAAGCTGTATTACATGTCAAAGGAGGTCCTAACCATACTAATAAATAATGCTTTGTAAATCTAAGGTGTTTCCATTATTTTGACAATCACATGTATACTGTTAGTTTTTTTTAAGACTTGGTTTATATTGTAACGTTTGAAAAAATAACGGTAGTGTATTCTTGGTTAATTAAAATATGGAATTTATTTACGTCACAACTATTGAAAATTATTTACAAAATGATACATATTAAAGTTATTAAAATTAATTATAGATTGTTAGTCCACTATTTTGTGAGAGGAGATTTCGTTGGTCACCGCTCGCGTGCAAGTTCAAAGCATCTCTCCCCTCATCTTCCGGTCGGGTCGCTAGATTCCTCGGGGGTCAAACAGGGGTTGCGCTGCATCGGAAGCTGCACGTGTGGGCGTCGAATCTACAAAGAAACCGACACCAGATGTTGTTGTTGTTTTCGAGACGTGACGTTACAATATGCATCGTTGCGTATAAAAGGAGAAAAGAAAAGGATTCTTATCTATATATATTCTTAATTGTTAAATCAAAATATGAAGTATATATTGGTGGAATTTAGAGATGAAAATTTTTGGAAACACTCCTTAAATACTTAACGTGAATTCATCGATTCTTTCATTAAGCATTGTTTTTTTGTTTTTTTTGTGAATTATAAACTGTGGAACCATATTATTATGACAATTTAATATTTGAATAACTATTACATATACATAACTACATGATACCGAAACTATAAACATTAATACAGTCTATACCAGTCTTCCTCAAACACTGCGCCGCGACACTTTGGTGAGCCGCCAATTATTTTTTTAAATTATTAATTATACCCTGAGAAAATTGGAAATGATAAAGCAATTTTTCATAAAATTATCATTTAACTGAAAGCTATAGAATGTTTAATAGTTTCAATATTAATTATTTTAATTATGAAATTTCATTTGATAATCTATTAATTTTAAAATACTCTATAATGGGATCAATTATATCACGTTTTGCTGTTTATAATCTAATTATATGATTGCGTCTACCTCCCGAAAAAAAACTAAACTAATTCGTTGCTTCTGCGCGATTAGTGCGTTAATTGTTGTGTCCCTCCCGAAGGGTAGAAATGAAAGTTTCCAGAGCCTGAGACAGGTTGGACTTCTACACGATGGATGGCGACACCACCTACCTCCACCTTTTTTAGGCATGGAACTGGAGGGGAAGGAATTATTCTCCAGCTCCCTGCACCCGTAGTTTCTACTGCGACCGCCCACAAGACTTTCGGACCCACTGATTTAACGAACACGTAATCCGTGTGTACTCGGAGGGTATTTGGTGGCATCGAACCCAGGCCTTCTGGTCTGGAGTCCGTAGCTCTAACCACTAGGCTACCCACGTACTCAATGCGTTAACTAAATACACTTATAATTTTATGGATTAAATTTTCATGGGTTTATAACGTACAAACACTAAGAAATAGGGCAACACAATAAAGGTTCTCCTTTTCATGGGGAGGTATTTGCAATACTAGATTTGTATTTTATTTTTTTATAACAGAAGTAAACATTGCTGAGCATCTTAAAAGCCCAAGTTCTTATTAAACAATAAATGAATTTATACCAATTTTTTTAATGTATGCGATTCCCGAATAAGATAAAATATTAAAAATCCGGGGACACGGTACAATTCAATTGACAAAAATCGGTCAAAAATTCAAATAAAATTTTCTTAGCCCGAATTGTTATTTATATAATTTTCTATAATCTCACACAAAATTTGAAAGCTCCAAGTAATAAAAATCCAGTGATATGATTATTTTTTTGCTCATTTTTATTCACATCCTTATGTCAAATAAAAACTATAAACTAGTTTATCTCAGAAGGAAAATATAGCTAGTTTATCTTCATTTCAAGTGCTAAGGTGCTTTTTCTATTATGTCAAATGCATTGATATTTTTTCTATTTGTAGCTATACATGTAACAAAAGTTGATATGCATTTTTGAATCAAAGTATAATACTTATTTTTAAAAAAATAGTTGAATTTAGAATTTATACATTTTTCAAGGAATTTTCAATCAGCATTTATAAAGAAAAGTATTTCACGAATATCAATCATGTTATCAAAAAAAAAAACCCCTATCAATTTTTGTAATGCATAGTTTGACGTACTTGTAAATCAAGTTTCATCTGAGTACGACAATTATTGCAGGAGGAATAGCATTTTAAAATCCCTTCATAAATTTTAAAATTTAATGGCTGACTTTTTGTAGTATTTTGAGCATAAAAAACTATTTCATGTAATACATATACATAGGTTACAAGCAAAAAAATTGTAAAAACCATTATATATAAATCAAAGATTTTTTATAAATCGTACCATGTCCCCTTAAGAAAATTGATTTAATTATTCTCTCTCTCTCAATAATTATACGCATACATTTTTTAAAATAATATTTTAATATGAGTTACGATGATTCTGTGCGATTAGTTCCATGAAACAGGAATGTGAAATTAGTACGTTAAATCCTGTTCAGTGGATTGTTATCCCGCAGAAGAGCATTTCATGGGTTATAAAAACAAAAATGTTTATAATAATTTTTTTTCTTTTTGTTCACACTTCTGTGTAATCCATTTCATAAAAATCGAAATTTCACAATCATTCCCCTCACAACTTATTTCTTGACTGTGTTATTCATTTCACACACGTGTCAACTAAGTAGATAAAGTTTTTGATATACAGAAGCATGAGAAATTTTTGCCAATGAAAGAGATTGCGTTATTTCCGAAAATTGTGGACCCGCCTTTTATATTACACAACAGATTTAAGCTCTTCAACTGACTGGCAGAATTATCTTTTATCTTTGCCTTCTCACGATTACTCTTCTCAGAGATATCAACAGCTTAGATTTGACATATGAAGCTAGTTCAAAGTTCTGCGTGTGTAAATATGAAATAAAGTACATTGACTCTTCCCATCTGCTTTTTAAGTTTTTATTGATAAGTTAAGGAAGTGAAACAAGACGGCGGAGTATAAATTTATTTGTAAGAGTAATAATGGAGAGTTTATAGAATTTTTTATTATTATATCCATAAAAATCGAATATATAAAAGCGAAAGAACGGGAATTAGTATCAATGAAATATGTTAATGTCGTAGGAGAGACAAATTCTATTTCGATAATTATAAAGATAAGAAATGAAGTTAAGAAAAAAAAATTATGTTTTTATCAGAAGCACTGATTTGTTTTGTAACAGTGAAAATATATTTTGCAAATATTGTGAAAAGTTGTAATTAGTTGAAATAGGACAAAAACACACACACAAAATCGAAACAGTATTAAAATGTTCTTCAATATAGATCTTAAATACACACACACACATATATATATATATATATACTTCCGTATCTTAAAACCCTAAAAACGTGAACCCTTATAGTGTGTTTGCGTGGCTGCTTGATTTTTTAACAACTTGCCTTAAAATATTAAGAAAGCTTTAAAAATTTGTATTTCAATTTGAGAAAGGCATATAATAAATGTTACATGAAATATATTTTGAGCTAAACGTATATACTATTTATAAATTAAATCCATAAATGGAATGAATTTTTATAGAAAACGTGTTAATAAGTAACCGGGAACGGGCTCTGTTTGCTATTCATACTAATCCTCCAGGGAAAATGTCTAACATGTTATTATTATAAAACCGCTTTCTGTAAAGGAACTGCGATTTATTTTAAGAAGACTCGGCACCTTTTTCCAAATTTTTTTTATTTAAGGATTTTGAAATATTTTTTGTGTAGATTATTAACAAGTACTGTTAAACTAAAAAATTTTACCATGAAAAATATTGATAAATTTAACAAATATTTTAAAAACTAAACTTTTTTAAAAAAATGTAATGATTTTCAAATTTCTTCTTCTTTTCCAATCATTATTTTGACCCCAAAACGTTTTTATTAGGCTTATAAGACTATGAGTAATAATTTTAGGGATCGATTTTGCAATAAACAAATTAGTTTTGGGAAAAAAAATTAAAATTTATATATATATATCAATGGAAAAAAGGATAAAAAAACATGATTTCTGCTACATTTTCTTTTATAAAATTTTTTCTATTCAAAATATTGCAAAATGGATCCCTAATTTTACTAAGCACATTGTAATAAACATACATACCAAAATTCAAGTTGTTTGATAATTATCTGTAGAAGTTTTGAACCCTTTTAAAGACCATGATTTCAGGAAAAAACTCAAACTGAGAAAACGCAGTTTTAAGAATACCAATCAGTAAATAAATATCAAAACAATGTCTAAGATTTGTAATAATTTTTCAATATATTGTATAGATATATACCTTTAAAATAAAGCATAATACAATTCAATTTTAAAACATTAAACAAAAATATAAGCATTTTATAAAATGCATGTCTGTGAGCTCAAAATTACGAAAAATGGGAAATATCATTATCTGACTTATTTTTGCAAGAAACATGTATAAAATATATTCAAAAATAAATGAAATGTATAAAATAAATGAAGTGAAAGTACTCTACCCTTATTGTATTCGCAGACAGCTTCTGTTAGTGCTCGCTTAACACGTCTTTTGTTCACAAAAATTTCTTTTGGGCACTTTGCCCAAATCATGCAATGCAAACGTTCGTTTGCATTTTGTGTTCCACATCGAATGCATCTTTCTAACAATTTATTAGATGCAAGTCTGATAAAATGGGAGAATTTTTGGCAGAAACCTTTCATTTATTGGTGTTCCTACATTTAATTTATGATTGCCAGGTTTTTCACCATTAGCAATCGCAGATTGGTAGAAACACCATGAGTTTTCTTCTGCAGGACACTTCGAATGTTGTGGTTTAGCATCTGTAGAAATGCTATGCAACAATGTAGTATATATTGCTGTTTTCATAGCATTCACATCCCCTTTATTTCTCAAGATAGCCTTTTGGTAGTAAGTAGTTAATTTTGTGATCGTTGCTTCTTTCAAACTACCATGAGATTTACCACCTAAAGAAATACCTTGAGCACGACAGTCTTTCACAGTAGATCTCAAAGTTGTTTCTAACCGCTTACTGACATGATTGATACATTCTTCCCTTTTTATCACAATGTCAGGTCCATACACTTTTTTCTGACACAAGTAGCTGAACATTTTACAATCACCATCGGATAAAACTGTGATGTAACGAAATCCGAGTGAAGTGGATCTAAACACTGCTTCCATTTCCATGGATGCAGATGAGCCCAAGTGGTTTGTATCACATTCACTTTTATGTTCTTCATACCATACGCTAAATTCAGCACTTGACTCGCCAAGCTTGTTTTTTGCCACAGAGCTATGACGACATACCTTACTCATCACTTCAAAGTCAATGCGACATATCCGGTTAGTATATCTATAATACATCGTACACCGATGAGTGAGGCAGTGGCGTAACGTACACCCCCGCACTGCGGGGGCCAAGGCTTCTAGGGGGCCCCAAAGCTAGACTGACGCCATTAACGTAGAATTTCACAAAATTAGCTTTACATTTTTTTTAATCCAATTTTCAAGCGATTTTCAAATTGGCGATCTAACATCATTCAAAATCAAAACTTTGATCGCTTATTAGATATCTTAGATCCAATAACCAAATCAAAAAAACATTTTAATTTGCTGTAATCCCCGCGATGAAAGAGATACTTTTTTTTAGTATACTTCATGTTAGCGGTAGGGAGAAAAAAGACATGTTATACTTTTTACTGAAGTAGGAAAGTAACTTATTGGAGTCTTTAGCTTCCTTTCCCCCCACATGTATTTCATTTTCATTTAGCGAACTCGTAAATAACGTACATCTGTTATGCTTTTTTCATGAAAAATAGTATTGCGATACTTGAAAACGCATATAGAGCATTTTAAATGATTATATGGTCTAGATTTATGATTTAGAAACCCATATGCCCACAGAACTTTCCGTAGATTTATGAGTATTCAATCAAATAAAGCATAATGAGAAATGTTTCACAAAATTGTTTTTAGAACATTTATATTTTTATATTCAATACACTTCAATATAGGGAGTGTTCCTTCGCTGCTAAAACATTTTGATCTCACTTCTCTCTTGTAATATTAGAACTGTTTTTTGTAAACGGAATTAATTATTCTGGTTCTTATACTGTTATTTTGTTAATAAGACAAGAAGAAACGCGGCCCTAAGTGAGATAAAAAAAAACTTTGAGTGGTTCTCAAAAACGAAAATTTCGAAAGGAAAAGGAGTATAATATTAATAGCAAATATGCAAAATTGGATAACTTTTTTACATCCGCAAGTTCATCTTGTGCAAGTGCTAGTAGGAGTAATGCCAAAGAACTTGATGAACAAATTCTCGAAGTGAAAATTAATCCACAAGAAAACAACACAGTTTCGGACACTTCAACTAATAAGGATATACTCTATCTAAAGAAAATGAGTCGGAAAATGAAAACGAAGAAACAAAATTGATTGGAAATGATTTTGCGCATTATGTAGGTACGCCCATAGATGCAGATTTAAGGAAATAAATCTGGGCCCATACCAACCAGAAGGTAATTTCCAAAAAGATGCCAAAGGAAGGAGCTTTTCAGTAATCTTCAAAAAGTATATAGCCTCGACCTATCTAGTGAATTTCCAAATCAAATTATGTCTCTAAAAGCAGTTTTTAGTGAAGATTTAATTAAGCTGAATTCGATAAAAGATTTAGGTAATTTTTTGATGACTCAAAATAAGTTTGCTGCGCCAAGTTTACCAGATGTATGTATTGCAGTTTTATTGTTTTTGACTCTTCCAGTTATTTTTGCAATGGCGGAAAGGTCATTTTCTAAATTAAAATTAATAAAAAATTATGTACGATGTTAGAAGAGAGGCTCTCTTATTTGTCTTTGATAAGTATTGAACAGCAAGAAGCAAGAAAAATTGAATTGTATGAATTAATAACCGACTTTGCTAAGAAAAATGTGAGACGTCAATCGCTTTTTTTTTGTGATCTACTTCTTGAGTGTAGTGTTGTATATTAGCCAGTAGTGTGTGTCACGAACAACCCAACGAACTAGTTACTTTTGTAGTTCAACGTGAGTGGTACTGCGAGCGCATTCTTTTTTTGTGTGTCCATGCTTTCTTATTAGTAACAATAGTTGTGTCTTTGACTTTTCGATAGTTTATGCGGAATTTTATCGAACTTAAGGTCAAGCTCATCCCGGGATTTATAAACGAAGAATTTGGTAAGTGATACCTTTTTTCTATCATGAGGATCTGAAATCGAAAATATTATTTTACAGTGTTTGTGTTTTTCTTAGTTCATCGTTTTTATTTAAGTTACCAGGTTATCAGTCGACTGTTGTTGGATTTTCCATTTTTTAAATACTATAAATACTATCTAATGTTAAATGTTATTTACTTTGTTTACTCAGACACAGGTTGATTTTATATTCAGTTAGAAGTTTAATATTTAAATATTTTTACGTGATGTATAAAGGTACATTATATTATGGTTTTGCAATTCTTTGTATATATATATATATATATATATATATATATATATATATATATCCGGCTTGAGGCCCAGGATCTGACCTTGCGGGGGCCCAATTATTTTCCATTACGCCACTGGAGTGAGGTGTGATCACGAGTTAGCCACGTTCCATCCAAACTAACCCTTAGGTCGGTGATTTCAGCTCCATTCTTGTACGCATCTTTAATCTCTCGGTGGATTTCCGCAAATATGTTTTCAGATGCCAGAGTGTTTGCGTTATCCAGCCGTTTTGCACACTTCCCATATGTAGTTGATGAAAAAGGATCTATATTCATCACCATACAAAATTTTTCTATGGCTGAATAACCTTTCCCAATGAGTGAAAAAGCTTCAGTTATTCTCAAGTTCACATCATGGCTGATAGGATCAGACTTTAGAGAAGTATTCACAACAGTTTTGTCTTTCTCACAATTGCTACACTATAGTTTCAAATTATATGAAAATCCTAGCTTGGCTCCAAACTCCAGTTTCAAAGTTTGTTTTTCACAATATTGGCACTTAGCACTTCGAAGTAGATTTTTAACTTGGTTAAAGTATACCAATATGTAATTTCCAACAGCAGACGTATCCTTTTTTACCAGTGTTCAATTTTTCCAGGCGTACATTTTGTACATTTGAATTTTTGATCACTTCACGTTCTCTTTACGCCATCGCTTTACATTCATTTGCAAAGAACGTACTGAGCGTTTCCTAAGAGGCATATTAGCGACAATAATAACTAATAAAATGAATCATGATTAAAGTAGTATTAAAAATGCTGTTTTAGGTTTCTATGAAATAAAAAAGTTTATGAAATTAAAAAGCACACAGCAAGCGAAATTGGCAAAGATAATGTAAATAAACAACTTTGCTGGCAGTCATAGTCACAGCTTAAGGGATTCCTCTTCTTCTGTGTAGTTTTTTATGTAAAATATTAGAGTTATTCTCAAATAAAAATGTGTAAACATTGAGGTGGGCGTGGCATTTAAACAGCTGACACACAGCTGTCAAAATATTTAAAATACATTTTACTACATTTAAAATAATCAGATCGTTTCTAAACTTCACACAGTTATACCAGAGGTATCAAACTATATTTTAAGATAAAAATTGAAAAATCGATATTTTCATCGATTTTCGACTTTTGAAGGGTGCCAAGGTGCTTAATGAGGATTGCTATTTTAAATCAAGAGAAGAGAGAGAAGTTGGAATGAGATTGATGATTGCTGTGCCATACGGTGTTTGAGAAATTATTAGTTGAAATTGCCAGGGTTCAAGAGAAAGGAACGGGTCATTCGAGGCCACTTATTATTGCCAAGGATCTACTATTCACGGTAGGTATTAAATTTATAATTATAGATTTTTAAATTAGTAACTAACTTGACGGCTTCCCTAGCTTAGGTCGAATTTAGATAGGGATTTGATAGTCATAATAAAAGTGTTTATTTTATGAAAATGTCTCTTCCTTTCACGCTTCAGTGGGTGAGAGTTCGTGACAACCGTAAATACACTACATGAGACACAAAATACAACACCAAAAAGGAAGGAATTTCCAGAAAATTACGTAAATTTCAAGCTAAGCATACCTCACCGAGTAATGCAAATGATGTGAAATGCACAGTTCTTGGCAAACATTGAGTAGGATATACCTAAGTAAAGGAGCCTGCAGAACGAGCAATATCCATTCTGTTATTTCATTGTGTGGGTAGGAAAATATTGATACAATATTGACAAAATAGAAAACGATTTTTCTTGCAATTTTCCATTTTCCTTCCTATACATGGTGTTGGACTATTTTTTTGTTTTGTTTATAACTATTTATTCGCCAATTAAATTTAATTATTCTGATAAAATAGTACAGTAGAAACAAAATCACATGCTCAGAAATTAGGCCATCCCAGGTGGGTTTCAAACCCACGACCATTGGATTAGAAGGCAACGAGCTATCCATTACGCTACAGGAACACAACAAGTGATTTTCCTTTCTATATGTGCTGTTAGACTATTATTTTTGTTTGTTACTATTTGTTCATTTTTTAATTTAATCAATGAATTAATATTTGAAAAATTGTATTAACATCAAGTGTCATCCCCTACAAATTTAAAAAATTGTATTTGAACTTAAATGGATGAATATAAAGTATTTTATTCAGGATTGAAGATTTGAACAAGATATACACTTAGGACAAAAAAAGTAGCGCATCAAGAAATAATTGCGGAATCGTAACGAAACTTGGCATAAAGGTACATGTCGGGGAGATATGCAAATGATTAGAAATGAAGCGTGATTGTGCATTACGTAAAGCCGGTAGAGGGCGCTTAACGTCGTTCTCCTTGGAGTATAAAACAGATAACCAAAGCTTGTTTGAGTGTGCTGAATCGTTTACAAATGAAAAGCTGAGGTAGACATGCCATTACGCCATTTTCGAAGACAATATGAGCCGCTGTCGCAGTTTGAGAGGGGAGAATCATCGGCATGATGGAAGCTGGGTGGTCAGCTAGGCGAGTAACTCGTCAATTAGGCCGATCTGATTGTGTTGTGAGGAGGTGTTGGAACCAGTGGATCCGAGAGATGTCATTTACACGAAGATCAGGCTCAAGACGCCATCGACAGACCAGTCGTCGATAAGACCGCCACATCGTAAGAAATGCACGCGTACAGCCAACTGCTTCCTCAGCCGCCATCCAGGCACAGGAAGTACCTTTACGAGGGGCCTCTGTGTCTTCTCGAACCATACGAAGGCACCTGGCTGAAGGACATTTGGGATCGCGGCGCCCATTATGTGTGCTGCCTTTGACGCCCACCCATCGACGCCTCCATTTGAAGTGGTGCCACGCACGAGGAAACTGGACTGCAGTGGAATGGAACCAGGTCGTCTTTAGCGACGAATCCAGATTCAATCTCAGCAGTGATGACAATCGTTTTCGTGTGTGGAGACCCCGTGATGAACGCCTCAATCCTGCCTTTGTTGTACAGCGACACACCGCTCCCACAGCTCTGGTGTGAGGGTATAGGGTGCCATTGCCTACAATACATGGTCACCCCTATTATTGATCCGTGGCACCATGACAGCCCAGCGGTTTGCCCATGACATTTTGCAACCAAATGTGTTGCCTCTCATGCAACGGCTCTTAGGAGCCATTTTTCAACAAGATAATGCTCGGCCTCACACGGCAAGGATGTCACAAAACTAACTGTCTTTCCTCTGTTACTACCCTTTCTTGGCCTACCCGATTCCCTGATTTGTCTCCAATAGAGCATATCAAGGATCATTTGGGACGGCGAGTTGGGCATCCCACGAGTTTGAACGAACTAGAGGCAAGGTTACAGCAAATATGGAACGAAATGTCTCGAGACATCATACAGAACTTGTATGCTTCAATGCCCGATCGTATCGCATCGTGCATTTGCGCTAGAGGGGGTTCAAAAGGGTATTAAATGCTCCGTTTTTGTTTTTTTTGCCTTTTTCTCTGAAATAAATGATCCTTTTTCTTTGATTTTCTAATCATTTACTTATATCAAAGTAGTCATTACGTATGTAAAATTTCGTTTCATTTTGACGACTCTTTCTTGGTGATCTAATTTTTTTGTCTATGGCCATAATTAAACTGCAAGTGTTCAAAGGGTGATGGAGAGAAAACTATCGGAGATATTTCAGTGAAATGTGGTATCCACTCGTTTCGGAACATGCGCAAATCAAATATGAAAGAAAAAAATCACCATCTTCACCCGATAGATGGCGTTGTGCCGTGTTTCAATGCTTATCGACGGCATATATGCACATTTTAAGCCCATCGAACAGTATACAAGACCCCTTTGAGTAATGGTTAATTAATTTCCAATCAGGTTGCTCGCTCTCCATCCATGACTGCTATTCCCTCAAGAAACATCACTTTACTTATGATATGGGATGGAGGCTGCCGTTGCGAGCCATATGCCCAGTGACATCCAGCGTAGTAGTAATGGTCAAACATGACTCTGAATAGGAACGAAATGCATTTTTAGTGAAGATATTTTATCAGAATGGTAGCAATTATTCAGCTACTCTGAAAGAATACCGGTGTATTAAACGATTAAGAAGTCCAATGTGTGACGGGCTCACATGTCTTTTCTTTAACACGTCCTTTGGGTTCTTTGGGGCCAGAATTAATGGCAACTTTTTTCCAACCAAATCCAAGAAGTGAAGCGTGAAAGAAAGATGCAAATTAGGAAGCTTTTAAATATAAGAACTTAGAATAAGCGGGATGGCAATTAGAGGAATGTAAACATAATCCTGGGTTCAAGCGTGAAGAAGTTGGAAAACGTTACGTGGCGAAGAATAGTAATTATACGTGATAGAGATCCATTGATCAAGGTGCATACCATTGCACTCGAGTTATTGCAAGGCCTCATCTAGGATAGTTGTGATCGTTACTTAAACTACGGCAAGGTAAGATTGACTATTTAATATTAGGATCTGTAATAGTATTGGAATCGTGTTTAGGCGAGTCAGTTATTGAAAGTGGTGCGAGTTAGGTTGATTCAGTATTATATAAATTGTGTGTTTTGCCACCGTAGATTCTCTCACATATATTATTATAATCTCATTTGTTAAATGCTTATGTTCAAAATCTTAATGAAGATATATTAAGATTATGTATGCTTCTAGTTCTTCCGTTAATCCTACACCTCTAGTTCACGCTGATAATCAAAGAGATGTTCACCCGAGAGGGGGGGGGATATCACATTGGCGCAAAACGAGATTTAATTTATATGGCCCCAAGATAAGAAGCGCGAGCGGGTTTAACCTTTTACCAGTGTACTTTTCCGGGTCAGAGAATGTTTCTGAGTTTTTGGAGTGTATTGACAATCAAATCAAATTACTTGAGATACCCAGTGATTTATCGTGTGCTTATTTGAAAGGTCACCTCCTGGGAAGGGCCCAAGATTGGTATCAGATATTCGGATCAGCGTTAGAGCAGAATACCACCGCAGACTTTGCGCAGTTGAAAGCAGCATTTTTAAAAGCATTCCCTGCCATACAAAATAGGAAAGATTTAGAAGTCAGGTTTTACGCGTCTCAACAGAGACAGTACCAGGAGCCAACGGATTTTGTTTACGATTAATTAAAATTGAATAAAAAATTAGAACTGGGGATGTCAGAGAAAGCCCTGGTAGATCATATTTTTGTTAGACTTGAACCACAAGTCCAGGACTATGTGGTGGTTCGAAATCCGCAAAACACGGTTCAATTGTTGGAGGTCTCAGCTAAGTTTGAGGAAAGATATTTATGCAAGGCAATACGGAGTTTGAGGAATAGTGATAATGTGGAAAGACGAGGTTGGAATGAGCGTAGGATGTCTAATGTTGATGATAATCGAAGAAATTGGATAAATTTGGAAGTTGTGCGTAGACCGAGTAATGGCAGAAAGGATTATAGGGGTAACTACGAGAATGGCCGTCAAGGAAATCAGTGGTTCGAAAGCAGGAATAGATTTCAGAAGGATGATCGAAGATTTAACGATAGGGGATACCAGTTTAGAAATGGAGGTCACAAGGACGATTTAAGTAGAGGGGACCACAGAAATAGGAGTTCAAGTGAGAATTTTAGTCAAGGCGATAGGAGGCAAAGGAGACCATTAAATGTTTTGAAAGTTAATGGTGTTCATAGTGACCAGACGCAGTAGGCAAATGAGGTACCGATTAAACTTTCTGCAATATGCATGTCTCCAGTGAAACTCCCATATGTTCCTATTTTGTTAAACGAGACTTTTATGAAAGTGTTATGGGACACTGGAGCGGAGAAATCATTTATATCGGAGGAGATATACCGAAAATATTTTTATAAGCAAGTAAAGAAATCGCGTACTCAGGTGATCACGGCACAGGGAGATAAATGTCAGAATATTGGAATTGTGGAATTGAATGTTCGAATAAGGGAGTTTTTGAAAAACCTTGGCTGTTTCATGTGTCGGCAGATTTGGAATACCCATGTATTCTTGGGGTAGATTTTATAAGTGGATCAAAGATTATTTTGGACTTTGATCGGAAATCGTTAGCGATCCCTGATTCGCAGATTAATAAGGTGGTTAAAATGCTTGAGGAAGGAAAAGTGGAAATAGAACTTTCTAAGACAAAGTTGGAGGAAAAACAGAAACAGGAGTTGCAGGATTTGTTTAATAGTTTTCAGGGATTATTTTCAGATAAACCGGGGCTTACACATGTTTTATATCATGAGATTGACACGGGAGATAACCCACCTGTTTTTTCTCGTCCGTATCGTTATGACAGGGTAAAACAAGCGATACTTGATAATCATGTAGAGAAAATGTTGAAAGAGGGAACCATAATTCCGATTCAATCCCCGTACGAGTCACCAGTTGTGTTATTTAGAAAAAACAATGGGTTACCACCGAATAATCCGGAAGCGTATAGATTCGCTGTCGATTATCGGAAACTTAACGCTATTACAAAATACCCCCGTTATCCCTTACTCTTAATAGAGGATTTAATAATGAACATACCTCACATACAATGATAATATCGGCTATTGACCTCAGATTGGGGTGCTTTCAACTGGCAGTAAACCCTAGTGATATAGCTAAGACCGTGTTTGTCACGAAGAATGGCACTTACGCATTTCGCCGTATGCCATTTGGCTTGTCAGGGGCGGCTCCCAATTTTCAAAAGGCCATTGATATCATACTGAAACCGGTGATAGGGAAATTTGTGAACGTTTATATGGATGGCGTGATAATATCGTCTCCATCGTTCACTCAGCATATTGACCATCTAAAGGAAGTTTTTCGATTATTACAAGATGCAGAGTTAACATTAAACAAAGACAAGTGTAAATTTGGGTGTGATGAATTAAAATATTTAGGATTAATTATTAATAAGGAAGGAATTAAAACGGATGAGACATAAGTTCGAGCTATAGTTGAAATGAAACCACCACGAAATTCTAAGGAGCTGTCGAAATTTTTAGGTATGTCCCAATGGCATGCGAAATTTATTCAAAATTGTGCTGATCTTTGCGAGCCCCTTTATAATCTTAAACGAAAACTGCAGAAATTTTGTTGGTCAATTGAAGCGCAGAGGGCATTTGACGTGGTCAAGGCGGCCATAACGAAAGCGCCAGTTTTAAAATTGCCGAATTTCAAAAAGCCTTTCGAGTTATTTACGGATGGTAGTTCAATAGGTGTAGGAGCTGTTCTAAATCAGGAGCAGAGACCAGTTGTGTTTGCTTCTCTCACGCTTAGTAATGCGGAGAGGAATTACACTGTAACAGAGAGGGAGTGTTTAGCAGTGGTTTTTGGGCTCTGAATAAATTCAGAACATATTTAGGTTCTCTGCTGATTAAAGTTATTACGGATCACGCTGCGTTGACGCATTTAACGAATGGAAAAAAATTTGTCGAGTAGAATGATCCGATGGGTATTAAAATTAGCAGAATTTAATATAGAGTGGGAACATCGTTCTAAAACTCAAAATGTGGTGGCTGACGTTTTGTTGAGGAACCCGGTTGAAAGTATAATTAGAGAGAAAGTTAATTGTGCAATAATCAGGGATTTGGTACTTTCGTCACGAGAACAGTTAATTGAAGAACGAAAAACAGACCCAGAATTAGGTCATATCTATAGATATCTAGAAAACCCAGAAGATAGCTCGGTTAATGCGACAATATGTGAGAATTGGTCCCGAGATTTCTGACTAATAGAGGGCTTGTTGTTTTATGCGAAATATGCAACGTCATTAGGAGAAATGAGAGTATACATTCCCCCCCCCCCAAAGTCTTTAAGGAATGAAATAATGAGAGAATTTTTCACGACAAGCCTATAGCAGGTCATTTTGGACGTTTTAAAACTTACCATAAAATAAAGGACGTTTGTTATTTTCCATTTATGTGAAAATTTATTGATCAATATATCTCTACATGCCACATGTGCCAAATTAATAATTATAAAAACGCGTTACCAGCTGGTCGATTAATTCCGATTGTATCAAATTATCCAATTGAGATAGTTACGTTAGATTTGTTAGGTCCGTACCCGACATCGTGAGCGAGACGTAACTGATATGTATTAGTAATTACGGATCATTTCAGCCAGTGGGCTGAAATCATACCCCTTAAAAACGCCTCGGCTCGAGTAATAGTGGATAATTTTTTTTGATAATTATATATCGCGTTTTGGAGCTCCAGTAAAATTAATAAGTGATAATGGCCCCCAATTTATCTCCGATATTTTTGAGCATTTGAGTGAAGGATTAGGCATAAGGGATGTGAAGACTGTTGTATGTAGACCTCAGGCAAATAGAACCGAACGCGTAAATCACGATCTTGTACAAAATGATTGCAAATTATGTTAACGATCAACATGATACATGGGACCAGTTCTTACGTGAGTTTGCTTATGCTATTCGTACACCACTGAATGAAACGACGGGAAAACCCCCTGCAGAATTATTTTTAGGTCGAAAGTTGATTACACCTTTTCAGAAATTAGTGATGGTATCGGACGGAACTGAATTTGCAGTAGGAGATATTGAGAGATTGTTTGATGAAGCTAGACGAAACACAAAGGTTAAGCATGAAAAATGGGAGAAGTATTATAATACACGCAGGCGTAATGTGCAAATTAAGGTGAATGACTGGGTCTTGATAAAAACGCATCCTTTAAGTTCAGCAACAAAGAAAGTGGTAGCTAAATTTAAACCAAAATTTGAAGGTCCGTATACAGTGTTAGGAGTAAAAAATAATAATATAGTGATATGGAGGTCGGAAAAAAGGTTAATGGTCAATGTCGATCAAGTTAGAATATATCGTCATAGGAAATGTGACGAGATGGAGATAAGAACTGGTAGTTCGAATAGCAATAGTTCACGCCATGAATCGAGTAGTTTTGACAGAGTACAACGGAGATCAAATGAGTCGCAGTATGGTAGGAAGAAGGGGTCAGATGTAAAGCGTGAGTAAGAGGAAAAAGGGATAAGTTTTAAGAAAGATCAGGGTGAGAGACACACAAGTAAAACCGATAAACGCGGACCACTTATCAGATCAACACCTAGCTCTTTGTCTCAGACCAGTAGAAAGATCAAAAGGAGTAAGAATCAGAATATAGGGTATAAACGATCACGTGAATATGGGTCGGGAGGACCAGAAAGGAAGATTCAGAAGGGTTCAGAACAAAGAGTACCAAAAAGAACTTTGTCGTCAAACTATACTAATAGTGTTTTGCCAAAATATAGAAAGAGAGGCCGAACACAGAAGAAACAGTAATACCCAACACTAGCAGCTACATACTCAGACCACGAAGTGGAAGAAGTGTGGTGTCCCGACCAACCATGGAGATGAAGACACAACAAGGAGGACCAGTTCGAGCCAGGAAAAGCAAAGCCCCTACATTGAAGAGCAAACAAGATCAGGCAACAAGAATGCCAGACGAAGAGGTAATCAACAACAAAAGGACCAGGAAAGGAAAGGATGAGCGAATACTAGCCGAACCATGTGTGTGTCTCTGGAGGTCCTAGTGTGAGACGCCAAGAAGTCATAAAAACCAGGTTGTATCGTTTCATTTTATATTCTTTCGAACAAGTGGTCAGAAGAATTATTGCAAAGAATCAAGTCATAGTCGGATAGTTAAAATGTAAAACCCCAAGTAAAAGTTGACACTACAATGAGTGCATTTTTCTGGAAGATGAAAAAAAAAATTTGTTTTGTAAATTTTTTAAAAAATTTATGGAGAAAACAATTGTAAATATGCATTTGTTTACTTTTATGTATGACTTCGCTGAGATGCGACAATTCCTTTGGTTATTTGTTACAATAGTTTATTGAAAAATGTTTGTAATTCTATATTGTATGTATATACACTGCTCAAAATAATTAAAGGATATTGCGGTTTTAGGTGGATCTTGTGGCTGGGAAACTTTTACGCTGATTGATTCATGGTTGACATACGTAGTAGGTTATATGAGAATAAATTACACATGTTTGGCAGAAAAAAAATGCATTTTATTGCGCATTTGTGTACAAAAGAAAAAAACAATTTGTGCATAAGAGAAAAAAAGAATAAGAAAAGGTGTTTTTTCTTCAAAGGAAATCATTTTCAGTAGGGGGTATGGTTTCCACGGACGGCCAGCAACGTTGAGCACCTATGAGGCATGGAGTCAATGAGGCTATTAATCACGAGTTGGGGTATTCTGTCCCACTCTTCCAGAAGAGCTCTTTCCAGTTCTTGGAGAATTTGTGGGGGTGGTTGGCGGCCAGCAACTCGTCTTCCTAGAGCGTCCCAAACGTGCTCTATCGGATTCATGCCTGGAGAACACGCTGGCCATTCCATTCGTACGATTCCTTCCTCGAAAAGGAAATCCTCCACCAGGTTAGCACGATGTGGCCTGCAGTTATCGTCCATTAAAATGAAGTCATCTCCGATTGCTGCAGCGTAAGGGCCTACAATAGGTCTGAGGATCTCATCCCTATGTCGGCGAGCAGTCAGAGGTCCATCTCGAATGATGTAGTGGTCTGTGCGCCCGTCAATGGAGATGCCACCATACACCAACACTCCACTATCGCCAAATCGGACACTTTCGTGCCCGAACGCAGGATTACTCCTACTGCCACGGTCCCTCCAGATGAAAATACGCCTATTATCCGGATGAACAGAAAAACGGGACTCGTCAGAAAAAAAGAACATTGCTCCATTCATTTCTCCTCCAGTTCACATGCTCTTTTGTCCACTCCCTGCGGTCACGACGATGCCTTGACGTTAGTCTAGCACATACCCTCGGTCGGCGAGCATACAGACCTACACCATGGACCTGGTTTCGGACAGTCTGAGTTGAAACCGTGGTGCCAGTAGCCGAGCTAAGGTGTTGTTGGAGAAGAGTAGCGTTCATATTTCGGTGTCTCCGAGCCGTTAACACTAAATAACGATCTTCATTGGGCGTTGTTGCTCGCCTACGACCTTGTCCTGGTCTTCGGCCTGCACTTCCAGTCTCCAAAAAACGGTTCCAGATCCTAGAAATCACACTTTGTGACACTGCAATGGCTTGCGCTACTTCGGCTTGAGTTTGACCCCCTTCTAACGTATCAACAACTATCCAAGCTTCTGAATCGGTTAAATAACTTCGCTGAGACATCGTACTCATCGAAACAAAGCAGTCACTGAATGCCGATCATCCTTGTCTTCATTTCAATTGAAAGTCAAATTTCATTCGCTGCCGCTGAAGCGACGTTTTCGACGTCGAACTCAAAATTAGCATACTCCACAGTTTGAAAATCAGAAAAATTTGCATTTGTGAATCTCTTCTTCCATTTTCGGCAAAAAAAAATTCGCTTATATCTTTATCTTATATAAAACTTACAATATCCTTTAATTGTTTTGAGCAGTGTATATATTGTTATATTGTTTCAGATTGATGTGCATCTGGTTTGGGGGAAACGTGGAGTAGACAGCCTACTAACAATAGCATTAACAAGCGCTGCGCGATTTGAGGGGAAGCTTATTAGAAGGGCCAGATGAAGAGTATATATGAAAATTAGTTGTAATTTAAAGGTGATATATAAAGTATAAAAATTGTGAAATGTAATAGTATTATGTGCAAATATGTTGTTCTCAGTAACTTAAAGAGTTTTTATTTCAGGGTAACAGACCCTTAAGTATCTATAGAAAGCCAGAAGACTTTAACACAAAGGACGGGTGGATGGATGGATGGATTGATTGATTGAATATTAACGTCGCACTGTTCAGCTACACGAGGGCTTTAAGGACAGGTAGAATATGAAGTAGAAAAACGAAGAATTGTAATAGTTTTTAAGTAGCATTAAGTAGAGTTAAGTTACTTATATAAGGGGCATGCAGCTCTCGTTTTTCCAACTAAGACATATATGGTTTTTTCTTGAGTCAGATGCCCAGATGGGGCATGCCCATTTCGATTGTAATTAAGAGAATCTATCGTGATTAAAATACATAACTGTGAATATTGGTCTAGTTAATTGAGTAAAATTTATTGTGGCTGTCGAAAGTTCAAATTAAGGAAGAATATTAAAAATTAAACTTTAGATGAATAGTGAAAATTAAAAATTAAGTTGAATATTGGAAATTAATGGTTAGAAGGACTATTCGAAGTTAAAATTTAAATAGGGCGGAGAAAGTTAGAAGTAGAAAAATAAAATTTAGGCATGTAATTTCTTAAGGGCCATTAAGACCCTCGAATAAATCCCGTTTTACTTCTTGGAGGGATTGTGACGGGCTCACGCGTCTTTTATTTAACATGTCCTTTGGGTTCTTTGGGGCCAGAATTAATGGCAACTCTTTTCCAACCAAATCTAAGAAGTGAAGCGGGAAAGAAAGATGCAAATTAGGAAGCTTTTAAATATCGGAACTTAAGAGTAAGCGGGATGGCAATTAGAGGAATGTAAACATAATCCAGGGTTCAAGCGTGAAGAAGTTGGAAAACGTTATGTGGCGAAGAATAGTAATTATACGTGATAGAGATCCATTGATCAAGGTGCATACCATTGCACTCGAGTTATTGCAATGCCTCATCTAGGATAGTTGTGATCTTTACTTAAACTACGGCATTACTTAAACTACGGCAAGGTAGGATTGACTATTTAATATTAGGATCTGTAATAGTATTGGAATCGTGTGTAGGCGAGTCACTTATTGATAGTGGTCCGAGTTAGGTTAATTCAGTATTATATAAATTGTGTGTTTTGCCACCGTAGATTCTCTCACATATATTATTATAATCTCATTTGTTAAAAGCTTAAGTTCAAAATCTTAATAAAGATATATTAAGATTATGTATGCATCTAGTTCTTTCGATAATCCTACACCCCTAGCTCATGCTGATAATCAAAGAGATGTTCACCCGAGGGGGGATATCACAAATGGATTGAAAGATATGATTTCTAAATTTGAAGAAACAGGAGAATTGGACGTTATTCCAGGCACAAGAGGGGGCGTCCCGTAAACCCGGAAAGAGTGCAACAAATTGATGACGCTATTGCTGCTGCGAGTAGCAGTTCAGGAGCCAGTATACTGCAACAAGTGAGCGCAAGAAGTGTGGCTCGGACATTATCTCTTCCCTGGTCAACCGTGCATAAAGTGTTTGCCATATTCTTCGGCGTTATCCGTATAAAATTAAAATGCTTCAACAATTGAAACCTCATGAAGACATCTTAAGAATTGATTTTGCAAACTTTGTCCTGTCGAAAATCAGTGAGGATGACACTTGGATATATAAAATTCTGTTTGACAGACGAGGTGCATTTTACAGTATCAGGTAGTGTAAATGTGTATAACTGCAGGCTATGGGGAATGAGCCACCAATACGCTAAACGTGAAAAACTCCTCCGTTCCGCTAATGTAACCGTATGATGTAGAATGACTTGGAATATTCTTGTGGGCCCTTATTTCTTTGTGAAACCCCGACGTTTGAGCAGTTGTATAGGCCACCGGTGAGCGTTGAAATACGGTACAGCGCCATCTATCGGGTGAAAATAACATTTTTTTACATATTTGATTTGCGCATGTTCCGAAACGCGTAGATACCAAATTTCACTGGAATATTCCCAGTAGTTTTCTCTCCAACACCTCTTGAAGGAAACTATAAGGAATGAAATTAAATAAATCGGATTTAGATGGCCACGTTAAAAATTATACAACAAAATACCTTTTAACTATTTGTTAAAAAAAGGCCTATAAGAAAACATTTTCAAAAAGAAAACACCTATCACCTATAAAATAATATTTCCCATTGAGAAAGTGAAAAATTAACGTCACACTACAAAGTAACACGAGAACTATCAGCGATGGACCTCATAAGCTTTAACCTCTGTCAAGTGACGAGGATGGCACCCGAGCTGGGACTCTCCTCTGTTAACTACCTAACCTCGACAGATTTAACGTGTATCGGCCGCCTTTAGATTCAGTAATAATAGTTTCCAAGGAGAATGGAAAAATCAAAAGATTTGCCAATGAAGGAAAAGGAACATCTTATCTGCATATCAACATATTCGACTTTAGAATCTAAATTTAAGCAAAAACAGCTCCTAAATTTTGAGCTGTAAATTTGCAGAATGCTCAGAAATTTCTCACACAGTTATACACATTTTAGTGCCATTCTTAACAATGTATTTAAGTTAAAAATATCTTTCATTGTATGTGGCAGCAAAAACAAAATATAGAAACAAACGCAGAATATGAAATGCAAGTGCAAGATTTTTTTCCCACCCAACATCCCACTTGAGCCGCAAAATAATTATATTTGTTGATAGCTGATGTTGCAAGGCTTGCTTGTGAAAAAGCACAATTGATTCTATGCAGTAGTTTTTGGTTGGTGCCCTTTCAAACATGCATTTTCGGCATATTTTACTTTTTTATTATCTAAAAGGTAAAAATGTTGTTCAAGCAAGAAAAAAAATTATCCGATATCTATGGAGAAGATGTATTGAAATTACCCCAGTACGAAAACTGGTTTACAAAATTTCGAATTAGCTATTTTGACGTTCAAGATGCACCATGTTCTGTAAAAAAGGGCCAGCTGAAGCTGATAAATACACAACAAAAACATTAATTGATGCAAATTGACGAATAACAACTCTTGAGATCTCTCGCTGAGAGGTTAAATTTATCGAATTCAACTGTTCATGACCACTTGAAAAACCAAGGTTTAACCTCAAAGCTCGACATATGGGTTCCTCATGTTTTCGCGGAAAGAAATTTGTGTCATCGAGTTGACGTCTGTGATTTTCCTCTTTAACGTCAAGAAAATTATCCATTTTTGAAGAGCATCGTCACTAGGCAAGAGAAATGGGTTGTTTTTAACAATGTCAAATGCAAAAGATCATGGAGTAAAAAAGATGAACCAGCTTAAAGTATTTCGAAAAGCCAATACTCATCAAAAAAGGTGATGATAACTGTTAGGCGAAATTTCATAGGAATCAGTATTTTTTAGCTTTTAGTGGGCGACAAAACGATTACTGTCATCAGCTGGACAAATTGAATGATTCACTTGAACATAAAAGATCAGAATTGAGGGATCAGGAGAAAAGGTGTAGTGTTCCACCAAGATAATGCGAGACCTCATACGTTTGGTAACTCACCAAAAGCTTTTACAGATTGGATGAAACATACTGCCACACCCACCATATTCTCCAGATCCGGTCTCTAAAAGATTTTTAGACTGTTAAACCTTTACTTCAAATGAGGAGGTCAAAAATCATCTGGATAAGTTTTTTGCCAGTAAAGAACAAAAATTCTATGAGCGTGGAATCATGCTACTGCCAGAAAGATGGCAAAAAGTAATGGACCGGAATGGGCAATATATAATTTAATAAAAAATTTATTCATTATGTAAGAATTATCTTTCATTTTCACACACACACAAAAACGAAATTTTATTTTCCGAACAACCCAATATATCCTTGTTACTAAATATAATGCAAGGGTAGGTTACATC
The DNA here is from genome assembly GCA_019973935.1 of Trichonephila clavipes. Lineage (NCBI taxonomy): Eukaryota > Metazoa > Arthropoda > Arachnida > Araneae > Nephilidae > Trichonephila > Trichonephila clavipes. The sequence goes on from BMAU01017768.1 coordinate 337,466, forward strand.
TGAGGCAAGAATTAATACTATAAGAGTAAATTACATCAATATTGTTACGTTGATCGGGGTTCGAGGATTTTATGCAGATCAGTCGCAAAGAACAAGACAGTTCTTTAAGAGCGATGAGAATTTATTGTAGAAAATCCAATCCTTGAAATACAGGATTCAGCAGTAATATTCACAAAATAAGTCTCAGAAGGTCTTTACACCTTCAAGAGTATTCAGACACAATTATCGGTGTCTAAAATACACGTATATAAAAAGATTATTCATAAGAAATCACTCTTTCAACAGCCGAAGTAATCACTATTCGCTTCAACAATCAGAGCGATACTAACTGATCTCTAGTCAAAACCAGACTGACTGATTTTCGGACACTTTGGGTCAATGGCAAACTGGGTTTTATAAAACCTTCCGTCCCATGTCGAATGTATCAGAGTCCTTATATACTGCTCAAAACAATTAAAGGATATTGTAAGTTTTATATAAAATAAAGATATAAGCAAAATTTTTTTTACCGAAAATGGAAGAAGAGAATCACAAATGCAAATTTTTCTGATTTACAAATTGTGGAGTATGCTAATTTTGAGTTCGACGTCGAAAACGTCGCTTCTGCGGCAGCGAATGAAATTTGACTTTCAACTGAAATGAAGACAAGGATGATCGGCATTCAGTGACTGCTTTGTTTCGATGAGTACGATGTCTCAGCGAAGTCATTTAACCGATTCAGAAGCTTTGATAGTTATTGGTAGGTTAGAAGGGGGCCAAACTCAAGCCGAAGTAGCACAAGCCATTGGAGTGTCACAAAGTGTGATTTACAGGATCTGGAACCATTTTTTGGAGACTGGAAGTGCAGGCCGAAGACCAGGACAAGGTCGTAGGCGGGCAACAACGCCCAATGAAGATCGTTATTTAGTGTTAACGGCTCGGAGACACCGAAATATGAACGCTACTCTTCTCCAACAACACCTTAGCTCGGCTACTGGCACCACGGTTTCAACTCAGACTGTCCGAAACCGGCTCCATGGTTTAGGTCTGTATGCTCGCCGACCGATGGTATGTGTTAGACTGACATCAAGGCATCGTCGCGACCGCAGGGAGTGGGCAACAGAGCATGTGAACTGGAGGAGAAATGAATGGAGCAATGTTCTTTTTTCTGACGAGTCCCGTTTTTCTGTTCATCCGGATAATAGGCGTATTTTCATCTGGAGGGACCGTGGTAGTAGGAATAATCCTGCGTTCGTGCACGAAAGTGTCAGATTTGGCGGTGGGGGAGTGTTGGTGTATGGTGGCATCTCCATTGAAGGGCGCACAGACCTCTGACTGCTCGCCGACATAGGGATGAGATCTTCAGACCTATTGTAGGCCCTTACGCTGCCGCAAACGGAGATGACTTCATTTTAATGGACGATAACTGCAGGCCACATCGTGCTAACCTGGTGGAGGATTTATTTTTCGAGGAAGGAATCGTACGAATGGAATGGCCAGCGTGTTCTCCAGACATGAATCCAATAGAGCCCGTTTGGGACGCTCTAGGAAGATGAGTTACTGGCCACCAACCACCCCCACAAACTCTCCAAGAACTGGAAAGAGCTCTTCTGGAAGAGTGGGACAGAATACCCCAACTCGTGATTAATAGCTTCCTTGACTCCATGCCTCAAAGGTGCTTAACGTTGCTGGCCGTCCGCGGAAACCATACACCCTACTGAAAATGATTTCCTTTGAAGAAATTACCTTTTTTTATTCTTTTTTTCTCACATGCACAAATTGTGTTTTTTTTCTTTTGTACACAAATGCGCAATAAAATGCATTTTTTTCTGCCAAACATGTGTAATTTATTCTCATATAACCTACTACGTCTGTTGACCATGTATCAATCAGCTAAAAAGTTTACCAGCTTCAAGATCCACCTAAAACCGCAATATCCTTTAATTATTTTGAGCAGTGTATTTGATCGGTGGATAATAAATGTCCTTTTTTTGATGTGATTCAAGGGCCGCGGAGTTTCTTTCTAGTGTATCGGCAGATGTAGTCATCCATCTTGTTCGCTTTTGTTGCTGCTGTGCCATCGATGATTTATTGCGGATCCAGTCCTGTCGCTAGCGGCAGGTAGGAGCCACAACAACGACCTGCCTTCGTAGCCGGGGAAAGATCAGCTCTGCAAGCAAAGAGGAAGCACTGCGACTGGTTCTTCAAGCGGAGTGAGAAACCTCTCTATTGGATGGGCAGAGGTTGCGTTAATTTTAGGAAGGGGAAAGTGTAAAGTCAGAAAAATAAGTATGGACGTTTTAAAGTTATTGTAGTGATTCGTTTACCAAGAGGCGAATGGAAAGGAAGTTAATTTATTCGTCTTCGTCATCATCGTAATCTTTGAGTAATTCTAGCATTGCCTTTTTTTATCATTGATTTACTTATTTTAGCATTTCTTTTATTTTTCCTGGCAGTAGTGGGTGGGGGAGTGGGATCTGGAATATTTAGGTAATTAATTTGTTGGACTAATTGTGTAAGAGCCTGGATCGTTTGTTGTAATGTTTGAGTGATTAAATTTAAACATTCATTTTTGTTATTGTTACTGGGTAACTGGGTGTGTGTAAGAGCAGTGATTTCATGTGCATTAGGTAGTGAGGTAGTAGCTGTGTTTGTGAGATGTGATGCCATCTGTTGGGGAGCCGCGGTGTGAGAAGTGTTTTGAGTGACCTGCGTGCATGATGTATGGGGCCTGATAATGCTATTTACAGTGTTGGAGTAATTTTGTTTATTGGCGGTGCCTTTGCGGGGCTTGGGGAAAAGGGGGCATTTGGAATAATTGGCCTTGTGGCCGTATGTCTGGCAGTTTATGCAGAAAAGGGAATCGACCCTTTTAATTTGGCATTCACGTGTCTGGTGAGCATCTCCACATTTTAAACATCTCGGAGTGAGATGGCAGTTGTCTGCAGTATGATTAAACTGGTTATATATATATACATTGAAAGTATTGGGTCGCCCCTTTGCTTTCAAATCCTTCAGCTACTATTGTTAAATAACTGAGTGTTTTGAGTTTAAAAATTTTTGCGTTGGTGAGGTTTCTTGGGAGTGAGACTGTGAAAACTGGAAGAAGTTGTTTAGTAATATTAACAGTGAGTTGCGTCACCCGATCAACTGTGAATCCCAAATCAATCAGGTCTTTCTCAATGTCTGACGTTTTCGTGTTGCGTGATAGTCCTTTGAGTACTACTTTTATCGGCCTTAGTGTTTTGGGTGTTATCGTATAGTGTGGAAAATTAAGTTTGTCGAGTAGGTCATTTAGTTTGTGGTACTGGTCGAACGTGTCGGTGTATAATTTAAGATATTGACCAGCCTTTTTTTATCTAATGTGCGGCATTATGTTTGTGAGTGTTTGCATGTGTGTCCTGTAATCGTTTGTAATTTTAAGCATGGATGGGGGAGGAAGACTTTCAGTGGTGGGAGTAGGATTTTTGGTATTTTTACAGGGCGAAATGTTGGCGTTATGTAGAACTAAGTGCGTTTCTGCAGCCTGTTGTGTTGGAGGGGTTTGTTTAGCCAAATCATTAAATTTATTGGTTAAGTCTATCTTGAAGTTTAACTGATTTTCGGCGAGCTCTTTCTCCATTTATGTCCCTCGCGAATAATTCGAGAAAACACGCTTACGTCATAGGTCTTGAAATTAGTGGTCTTCTCTACTAATTTCTAGAAGAATCCAGAGGGTTCCAAACTCGCCAATTTGGTCGCCAAAAATGACGCCAACTTGGCTCTATCGCCAAGATTTCGCCAAGTTCCCTTTGAATCACTATTATAACGCAAGGTACGTGGTTATATGGGTATTGTAATTTTCGCAGGTTTGCCTGTGAATATTACAATTTTGACGTAAATTAAATGTAATTTAGAATAAGATAAAGGCATTACACATCCAAATACAAATTATTTACACTACTTGACACAAAATTCGTAACAATATCATGTTAAAAAATTTTAATAAAAAATGCAGCATTTTTCCTAAATTGTCTTAATTTAACATATTGATCTACTTTAAATATTATTTTTAATTTTTTTTATTAAATTAAATTAAACTTTTTTTATAGGGTTTTCGGAAACAAGTTGGAATCAAGGGTTCCGTGAGTCGACAAAGATTAAAGACCATTGGTTCATAATTTATGAATTCGCAAATAGTCTGGTCAGAACCTATACTTGAATCATTTTACTGAAAAGTTACTGATTACTGGATAGATTTAGAATTTTATTGGATCAAATAGTTCTCTTAATTCAGGAATGGGCATTAAGTAGATGGCGATTGACCGGTGGACTTCTTAGACGTTTTGGGGTGACCGCCATTACTAAAACCAAAGACACGCATACTAAAAGAAACATATTTATGGAGCATCAACGCCAGCTAGACTGGGGAATCAGCTTTTCGCAATCGATGCTACTGTATTTTCTTCAGTAAATGATTCGATAAATATGTAGACGAAACATGTACCTTCAATGGAAGCGGATGATGACTCTTAACACGTTCATTGCCGTTGTAGAAGAAAAAAGCAATCACTGCTATGCCAGACGTAGAAATGAATTCTTCTCCACACGCCGACTGAACAGAGGAATAAATGTTGATGATAAGCTCTTCCCGCAAAAGTACGGAATTGGTTATTGAAACATCATTCCATACCCCGCGCTTCCACGGGATTGGGTTCTCGAGTTCATGTCATGTCCCGCGATGGTGCTCGAATCAGCAGCGAACAAATGTAAGTGCATACGTCAGCTTCAGAGTCACGGTTCACGTATGTTCTCTGCTCGCTGCATTGAATATGCTCACGCTCCACGATCTAGCAGTTACTCCTATTGTTCAAGCATTCTCAACTTGACAATTTTCTGTTACTTGTGTTTGTTGTAAAAATAGTAATCTGTCATATTTTAAAAGAGGGGTACAATGTCAAAAACAAGTGTATAGAAATGAAACATATCATTTTTATACAGAATGGCCACACTTACGTCACTAGACCATACTTATGCAAACCTTAAAAACATTAGAAGTTGTCCTACCCTGGGAAAGTACTCCCGCCCCTGTCTTAATTATGCGTCTTAAGATGACTGCGGAACTTTCGACTCTGTTGTAATCACCTGAATAGTTTTTACCATCAGCCCCGAATATTTTTTTAAAAATATATTTATCTGACTCGTTTGACTATTGGATTTTCATGTTTTTGGAAGGGATTCGACATTTTTGTACAATAGAATGTTGCGTTTTCAACTATCCTGATAATACTCACTCGTTAATCTACTTTTTCCTAATTTTATTGCTAAACGTCAGAATTTCCCAAGCCGAAAACTACTGAAGCATTGAGGGGACCAAAAAAGAAAAAAATTATACTTCGGGAATCCATAACCTGATCTGAAGAGTTTATATAGTAAAAATGTATAAATAAAATCATTTAAAATAATAAAATACACTAATGCTATAGGATAAATTTAAAAATTTCAGTTTAGAATATACACTTATTTTCTAGAATCTTCTTTAATGAACGGGAGAAAATTCTGTCCGTTGAAAATTCTTGAAGATGAAATCAGCATTTAAGCGTCAACTTAACTCAGAGGTTGTCAACCCGCGGCTCGCGTGCCGCAACAACTCTGTTACAACTAACTGTTACAACTAACTGTTACAACCACTGTTACAACTAACTCAGCTGTACCACAGCTGAGTTAGTTGTAACAGTGGCATGCGTAGTAGACTTATAAAAAAATTTTAAAAATTGATAAATTAATAATAAATATCAATTTTTTAGTTTATTAAATACGGTTGTCTCAGACAAAAGGAACGATGAAATTTAACTCGAATACACTTAACTGAATTACAGAAAGAAATTGTAATGTAGAAAATACTTCATTTTTGTGTGTGCTGGCTTTCCAGAAGAAGTGCATTAGTGAGATTTTGAAATTTTTGGGAGCGTGTTTTTTAAAATACCTGGAAGAAAAAGGGAAGTGCCCCCAGTAAGTGTTTGCTACTCAAGAATGGAAATTGGCTTTGGGATTTAGCTTTTCTTACTGATAGTATCGGACATTTAAACAATTTAAATTTAAGATTAAAAAGAAAAGGTTGTATTTTTTTCTCCTATCGTAATTGATCATGTACCTATCATATGATATTGCTCCGAGCTATGATAGATGCAAAAATTAAATATTCATTTTGCAGAATTAATTCAGTGTTAGGTTTGGTGATTTTCAAAATAAAAAAAAATGTTGATCTTTTATCTCTCTCATACATTCTTTTTCATAATTTCACTGCAAGACGTGTTAATTTTTATCTACTTGAAATTCAAATCGAAATTATTGACCTACAGCACTATACTACACTGTAAAGAAAATATAAGGAATTTATTTAACTGCAAGGGATCCGAACAATGTTGAATTTTGGAAATTTGTACCAACAAGCAATTTTCCTAATTTGCACGATTTGGCTTTCAAACATTGTTGTAGGTTTGGATCAACATGTTTGGAATGAATGTTTTCTATTATGAAATTAACAAAATCAAAATACCACTCAAAATTAGTCATTATACACTTAAAACAGGGATGTTAAACAAGCGGCCCGCCGACTCCTTTAAAAAATTTTTAGATATCATATTTTTGAAACTTTTTCATTTTGAAATTTATTTGAGGTGAACCTTATATGTATATAATGGGTGCTTTTTTTAGAGGTATAGAACTTTAAATTGCAATAAAACAACGATGTATTATTCGATTGACATGAATTTTTTTTTTTTTTATTCGAAAGATAATCTTGTGGCATTACATTTTAAATATGACTTCTGGCATATGACTGCCTTGGCTAGCTCGGTCCAATTTTCGATGACTTTTTCCAACATTTGTGGCCGTATATCGGCAATAACACGGTGAATGTTGTCTTCCAAATGGTCAAGCGTTTGTGGCTTATCCGTATAGACCAATGACTTTACATAGCCCCACAGAAAATAGTCTAGCGGTGTTAAATCACAAGATCTTGGAGGCCAATTCCCAGGTCCACAACGTGAAATTAGGCGGTCACCAAACGTGTCTTTCAATAAATCGATTGTGGCACGAGCTGTGTGACATGTTGCGCCATTTTGTTGGAACCACAGCTCCTGGACATCATGATTGTTCAATTCAGGAATGAAAAAGTTAGTAATCATGGCTCTATACCGATCACCATTGACTGTAACGTTGTGGCCTTCATCGTTTTTGAAGAAGTACGGACCAATGATTCCACCAGCCCATAAAGCGCACCAAACAGTCAGTTTTTCTGGATGTAAGGGAGTTTCGACATACACTTGTGGATTAGCTTCACTCGAATGTGGCAGTTTTGTTTGTTGACGTAGCCATTCAACCAGAAGTGCGATTCATCGCTAAACAAAATTCGCTTATGAAAATCGGGAACAACGGCAATCTCGTTTTGGGCCCATTCGACGAATCTACGCCTTGCTTGATGATCGTTTTGATGAATTGCCAAACCAAACTGAGAATAAATCATTTGTCAGCTGTTAAATCGGTCGCCATCTTGGAAAGTAATGCCAACTTAAACTTCTATACCTGAAAAAAACACTATATATATATATATATATATATATATATATATATATCAAACATTTTTTTGATGTATGATAGAGAAGATTTTAATTTCAATATTTTAAAAGTTTCGCATTGGGAGAGTAATGTACATATTTTTATATTGAGAAGTATTGTTATTAATTATATACAACGCAATAAATTTCTGGTGTCAAAAAAATCAGAAATAATAAATATTTTACTAAATATTGCCTAAATCAGAAGTACCCAATTAATTTTATTAAAATTATATGAAAAAGTTATTCAAAATTGTAAGGATTAAAAATTCTTAGATTAATAATAGTTTATTACTATAAATTTACATATTTCATAGTTATAGTTACCTCCATATTCTAATATTAGTTAAAATTATATATGTATATATATATATATACGTATTATTATTTAATTCATATATACTCTAGTGTCACTATAGTTAGGGTAATTTGTAACTCTCTTATTAATTTTTGTTTCTATTCTTTTTATACTTTTGTTAAGTGCTACATTTCAGCCATTCACATGCTTTGAATCTGCATTAGGGCCCAGAATCTGGCAATAACTTATTTATTGTACTCAGATTTAGCGTGAGCTCTGCATTTTCAAGTGCAATTTTTAGGTAAGTTACCTCTATCTTGTAATGGATTTAGATATTCCTACCCATTACTTTCAATAGGTTTTTGCTCAGTATTACTTACATAAAGGGGAAAGGTTGTGATGGTCCCTTAGGACCTCACTTTGAGAACGAGAATAATTATGAGTCAAGGAAGAACCAGTAGCCATTTTTATAAATAACTTTCTTTATTTGGTTATCTTTCTCAAATAGAATCAAAGACTTATTAACAATTACTTCTAATATTATGAGGTTTTAAAGGTAATATCCTTTAAATTAACTTAATTAATTAATGATCCAATTAATTAATTTATTAAATAACGATCACGCAGAAATTACCACGATAAGAGATCCCAGAATTATATTTAATAATGTTCTTATTGAATATTTAACTTTAATCTCACTCTTAAAACTTTAATGAGACTTTAAATACAATTCTATATTTACCACTCGGATTCTCAATTCTTCATGAAATTAAATTATCTCCAACAATAAAACTTCAATTTAAATTCACTATAACTTTATGTTTCAATATCTATCTCCTACTCCTCTAACTTTACTATTTCGTTTGACTTAAATACTGAATCTAATCTGCATAACAAGGAATCCTGTCCGCTTTTTGGAGTTGATTGGAAATAGGTAAGGAATTAAATTTCCCTAAAAAGGTCGGCTCAGAAGGTTAGTGATAAAGTTCCGCATAGATTCGTCACAACCCCTCCAAAAAGAAAACGGGATTTATTCGAAGGACTCATACGTCCTGAAAATAAATTACGTAATTCCTATCTTTTGTCTTACAGTTCCGACGATATTAATTTCTAACTGTATATTACTGAAACATCTTCCGTAATGAAAAAGGACAAAATTACGATTTAGAATTAATTGTCAAACCTCATAATACTTTACAAGTTTAAATTAATCCCTGCACTCTATCCATTTGGCTAAGGGGCGTGGGAAAAACCACCCTAGTGGTGGCAAAAACCAGCCCCATAGAGTATGACTTAGTTATTATACAAAAAAGAAATACAATCTTCTGTGGCACTGGAACATTGAAGACTTCAGGGTCAGCTACCCTGAAAGATTGATATCCATTTGAGAAGTAGGTAAAAGCAGACATGAATTTATACATTTGTTACATGAATGTCATATACAATAAATATCTGGTTCCTTTGCTTTCCCATTCGAAAAACTTGATGCGCTAGTTAGTGTTAATGGTTAATCCTATCTAACTTCGCCGCGCTCCAAGTCACCAGATGTGAAACAAAACATACATAGAAACACACACAGCATACAATAATAATCATTTTGCAATAAACAAATAACACAAACAACCAAATGAATTGTCGCATCTTAGCGAAGTCATACATCGAAGTAAACAAATGCAAAATTTACAGATGTTTTCTCCAAAATACAAAAAGTAACACAAAAGCCGTTTTTTTCTGGTATAGAAAAAAAACACACACAATGTAGTGTCCACTTTTGTCAGTCTTCTTAATTTTAGAGTCCGCCCGTGACTTGCTTTAATTGCAAAAATTCTTCACTTGTTCGCATCGTGAAGATAAAGAAACAATACAACCTGGATTTTGTCTGTTAAATCCTATGCACTGGATCTCCATTCAACGCTTCCATACTGAGGCTTCTTCTGTGGAATGTGCTGCCAGGTATGCCGTTGATTTCGATGTTGCTCATCTCCTCAGGAATTCCGTCTTTTCTTGTATACGGCTCCGTAGATAGTATGGGCAAGGTCTCCTTGTATTGGTTTGATTCGACCGGACTGGTTTATCCGCTTGTTCTTTGCGTCTTCTCGTTGTCGCTCTGGTCTGACGGGTCTGGTTATCACGTCCACTAACTTCCATTCGGGATCCGCCTGTAGTCGTAGCAGTCCTGCGATCAGGCAACCTTGATGGACCTGCAATGGACTCTACTCCTGGTGAAGAGGTATTATGTTTTGAAACTTATAATTCCTGGACGAGATTGAGGAAGGGATCGACCTCTTGACTCCCTGCCCTTGCTCAGGAGCGTGTCTTTTCCGGTCCTGATGATCAGATCCTTGTCGTGATCTTTCCTACATATCTTGGATCGTTTTAAAGCTTGGTCCTTCGACGCAGTACTATTAATTTTACGTTTATTTCTGGGGATCTCCGTGTGGTGTTACCCTGCCGTGATCTACACCCCTCACTTTCCTGACTAGAGGTTTTCCTATGCTCTTTAAACTGTCCTTGATGTGATCTATTCGACCCATGACTAACTTCTTGTTCGTCATACAGAGTTTCTACCGGACTATCCGAACTAATCGTGTCTGACTGACGAGGCCGATACACTCGAACCTGATCAATATTAACAGTTATATTTCTTCCGTTTTCCAAATAACTAAATTATTTCCTTTTATTTCCAAAACCTTATAGGGACCTTCAAACTTAGGCATAAATTTTCCCACCTGTTTCCTACCCGCAGCACTTAAGAAATGTGTTTGAAGTAAAACCAAATCGTTCACTTTGATGTGAACATCCCTCCTTCTGAGATTGTAATGTTTTTCCCAAGACTTATGCTTTTTTGCATATTTCGTCTTGCCTCATCGAATAATCTTTCGATGTTACTACCAACATATTTCGCATCCTCCGTAACATTTATGAGCTTGTTAAACGGAGTTATGATTTTCCTTCCCAAAAACAACTCAGCCGGAGTTTTATTTGTCGTCTCATTTACCGCCGTGCGCAATGCGAAAGCGAACTCGTGTAGAAATTGGTCCCAGATTTCATGATTTTCTTCAACAAAGAAGCTATCATTTGAACTAAATTTCTATTCACTCTCTCCGTGAGATTAGACTGTGGTCGGTATGTTACCGTTTTCATATGTTTGATGTCCAACCTGTGACTGAGATGTTCAAACACGTCAGAAATAAATTGGGGCCGTTATCACTTATCAAAGAAATCGGAGCTCCGTAACGCGCTATATAGTTATCAAAAAAAGCATTAGCTATTGCCTGGGCTGAAGCTTTACGAAGAGGAATCAGCTCACACCACTTAGTGAAGTGGTCAGATATAACTAATATGAATTTATATCTCTCGGGTCGGGATGCGGGGTAGGGGCCTAATAAGTCTAGCGTTACAATTTCATTTGGATATTTCGAAACTATAGGCATTAAACGACCAGCTGGTAGCGCGTTTTTATAATTAAACTTTTGACACCGGTCACAGGTTGAAACATATTCAAATATATATTTTCTCATAAATGGAAAATAGCACGTGTCACGAAGTTTAAGATATGTCTTTCTCTTTCCGAGATGTCCTGCCAGTGGCAGATCATGAAATTCTTTCATTATATCTTTTCGAAGAGAACCAGGAATATAAACTCTTAGTTCTCCCAGATTAGAAAAATACTTCGCGTAAAAGAGGAGACCATTTATTAACTTGAAGTCCTGGGACCAACTCTCGCATACCGTCGCATTAACAGAACCGTCATCAGGGTTTTCTAAGTATCGATAAATATGTCCTAATTCAGGATCTTCCCTCTGTTCCTTAATGAATTGTTCACGGGAATTTATTGCGAGGGCTCTAAGAGCTGCGCACGAAATTTGCGACCCCTCGACACTGTCTACTGGATTTCTTGATAAAAGATCTGCGACCACGTTTTGAACACCAGGTCTGTGCTCCCATTCTATGTTAAACTCTGACAATTTCAATGCCCATCGGATCATCCTACTTGATAAATTCTTACCATTGGTTAACTTCGTTAACGCCGCGTGATCTGTGATTACTTTCACAGGTAGGGGTCCAAAATAAGTTTTAAACTTATTTAGAGCCCAAATTACCGCCAAACATTCTCTTTCGGTAACCGTATAATTACGTTCTGCTTTATTAAGGGTTCGAGATGCGAAAGCAATAGGTTTTTGATTTTGCTGAAGCACAGCACCAATTCCGACCCCACTAGCATCAGTGAATAAATTGAACTGTTCAGAAAAATTTGGTAATTGCAAAATCGGTGCCTCCGTTAGTGTGCGTTTGATCTGATCAAAAGAATCCTGTGCTTCTCCCGACCAGTTAAACTTCGCCCCCTTTTTTTTAATTGGTACAATGGTTCGCATATATCTGCGTATCGCGGAATAAATTTTGGTACCAACCCGTCATCCCTAAAAATTTTGACACTTCTCTATTATTTTTGGGAGGTTTCATTTCCGTAATTGCCCGAATTTTCTTATTGTCAGTTTCGATTCCTTCTTTACTAATAATCAGGCCTAAATATTTGAGTTTGTCACGAGCGAAGTGACATTTTCCTTATTTAACGTTAGCCCTGCGTCTCGTAATAAGGTAAAAACCTGAGTTAAATGATCGAGATGGTCTTTGAACGATGGAGATGTTATAATAACATCGTCCATGTACACTGACACGAAACGCCCAATAACAGGTTGGAGAATTATATCGATAGCCCTTTGGAAATTAGGCGCCGCCCCAGAAAGACCAAAAGGCATGCGTAGGCATGCAAAAGTGCCATTGCGAGTGATAAACGCTGTTTTTTTATGTCCCTTTGGACTAATCGCCAACTGAAAATAGCCACTTCTGAGATCTAGAGTGGACATAACGTTGGTGTGGGGAATATTGGTGAGTAAGTCATCAATAACCGGTAATGGATATCGAGGATATTTGGTAATTCCATTTAGTTTCCGATAATCGATCGCGAAACGATATGCCTCGGGAGAATCTGGAGGAAGGTCATTTTTCTTTCGAGTTAGAACGACTGGAGATGCATAGGGCGAATTAATAGGACAAATTGTACCATCCCGTAACATCTTATCTATGTGATAATCAATAATGCCTTGTTTGACCCGGTCGTACTTGTATGGTCTCGACACTACCGGTCTCTTATCTCCAGTATCTATCTCATGATATACAACATGCGTTAATCCCGGTTGATCGGAAAATAACCCTTTAAAATTATTAAATAAGGCTTTTAATTGCCTCTGTTGCTCGTCATCAAGTTTCGATTCTGTGAGATCAATATCAACGAGTTTCTCCTCTTTAGGCGTTTGTTTGATCAGATGATCGGGAATGATCAAGGATTTCTGATCAAAATCTAATGTTAATCGCGACGCCTTCATAAAATCTATCCCCAAAATGCACTGATACTGCATGTTATCAAGTATATGGAATTCCCAGGGTTTCTGAAATTCCCTGATTCTAATTTGTAACTCGACTCTACCCAAATGACTGCATGGGGCTCCCTGTGCTGTCACGACTCTGTCTTTCGTCTTTTGACGAGGTCGGTATGAAAAATAATTGCGGTATACCTCCTCCGAAATAAAAGATTTCTCCGCTCCCGTGTCCCATAGTGCTGTAATAAAGGTTTCATTTAATAGAATAGGGACATACGGTAATTCGACTGGAGTCATTCTTATAGAGGATACTCTGATAGGCCGATGATCCCAAACTGGAGGATTTTCTGTACCCCGCGATCGATTACCCCCATATTCACATCGATCGCTTAAAAGTTTAAATTTCTACTTCGTTCATTTTGACCTCGAAATGAACTATTTCTCGACCCACTTTGTCGACCGCCTTGACTGTGGAATGGTTGATCCGATTGTCCACCTTGGCGTCTACCCTCGAATCTGCGATTATTTGTGAAACCTTGGTTTTCGAATCGATTAAATTCCCTTTGTGGTCGGCTATTATTGGTGTATCTCTCATTATTTCTGTTTTCCCTCCAATTTTCCTGTCTATGCCTGGTATTAAAACGATTGCCTTCATGAGGGCCTGAACTTCTAAATCCCTCACTCGAACCTCTGATTTGTCTATGCATAAAACGTTCTTCGTATTTATCAACGATTTGTAGGAGATTGGCAGTATTTCGTGGATGTCTAACTTCGACATAATCCAAAATTTGAGGTTCTAATCGACTAACGACGTGATCTATTAATTTTTCCTCCGACATTTCTAGTTTAAGGACTTTATGAATTTTCAACAATTCATAAATAAAGTCCGAAGGCTGTTGATCTCGTCTTTGTGATGAGGAATAAAATCGCGTTTCTAGTTCTGACCTGTTTCTGACCACGGGAAATTGTTCCGACAATGCCTGTTTAAAGTGCGCGTAGTCTGTTGTCTTATCTTCAATGACTCTATAACCTAGAACTTCGAACCAGTCGAGTGCCCGTCCTTTGAGATGACCCTTCAAGTAAGCACATGCCAGTTGTGCAGGTATCTCATAATACGCGAGATTATGATCAATATTCTCCAAAAAATCATCTATGTTCTCAATTCCCGAAAAATATTGTTCCGGAATGATTCTAAAACTGGATCCGACTCTATTCTCGGGATTTATACGTTGGGCGCCATTGTGATGGTCCCTTAGGACCTCACTTTGAGAACGAGAATAATTATGAGTCAAGGAAGAACCAGTAGCCATTTTTATAAATAACTTTCTTTATTTGGTTATCTTTCTCAAATAGAATCAAAGACTTATTAACAATTACTTCTAATATTATGAGGTTTTAAAGGTAATATCCTTTAAATTAACTTAATTAATTAATGATCCAATTAATTAATTTATTAAATAACGATCACGCAGAAATTACCACGATAAGAGATCCCAGAATTATATTTAATAATGTTCTTATTGAATATTTAACTTTAATCTCACTCTTAAAACTTTAATGAGACTTTAAATACAATTCTATATTTACCACTCGGATTCTCAATTCTTCATGAAATTAAATTATCTCCAACAATAAAACTTCAATTTAAATTCACTATAACTTTATGTTTCAATATCTATCTCCTACTCCTCTAACTTTACTATTTCGTTTGACTTAAATACTGAATCTAATCTGCATAACAAGGAATCCTGTCCGCTTTTTGGAGTTGATTGGAAATAGGTAAGGAATTAAATTTCCCTAAAAAGGTCGGCTCAGAAGGTTAGTGATAAAGTTCCGTATAGATTCGTCACAAGGTTGGCTGGCCAAAAAAACATGTTCAACCCCACTTTTATATAAATTATTTTATTTATTAGCTGTCCTAAGTCAGCAATGTTTATAATACTGCAGCATCCATTTTATAATTTTTAATCTAGTGTCCTTCATTGTACAATGCTGGACAATTGCTAAGGACGGATCACAAATTGCTATGTAGCATAACATTAAGCGAGACATGAGGCCTAGTAGGATAAAATATAGTTGCCACACTGTTCAGACATTAGAATAAAGAATATTTATTGTTCTGGAAAGTACAAATGCTGTGAAACATCTGAAAGAAAAAAAAATGTTCATTTGATCTGCGTACGGAGAAATGGAACAATGCATCTAAAAGTCAGCAGGCACCTTAAAGAAAGGTATCAGTACGGGATATGTCCACCGTGGAGTGTGATGCAACATTCCACACGTCGTACCATACTTTGCACAACATTATCCAGCAGCTGTTGAGGCAATTTATCCCATTTTTCTGTGAGTGCACGGATGAGGGTGTTCTTGTTGTCGGAGGATAGTTTCGACCAGCAACTTGCCTCCCCAAAGCATCCCACACATTTTCAATGGGGTTTAGATCTGGAGAATGCGCTGGCCATACGAGACGTTGAATACCCTCGCTGTCTAGACAATCCTGAACAGCGAGTGTTCGATGACATGTTACGTTGTCGTCCATAAAAACAAATTTATCACCGACAGCACCACGGAAAAGACGAACATGAGGAAGTAGAACTTCATCAATGTATCGTTGGCCCGTCATAGTCCCATTCGCAACCACATGTTGGCGCGTGCGGCCATTGATCATGATGCCGGCCCACACCATGATACTGCATGTCGGATATCGGTCCTTTTCCTGGATATTTTCTGGACGATAAGCAGTGCCACTCTCGCGCCAGATCAGTTGGCGTCTACAATCCGATGACAGACTGAACCTACTCTCATCTGAGAATAGTACTCATGCCCAGTCCTGTTCAGTCCAATTGTGAAGCTCACGACACCATTGCAAACGGGCAGTACGGTGCTGTCTGGTCAATGGGACACACGCAACAGGTCTGCGTGCGTATAGTCCTCCTCCCCTCAAACGTCTGGCAACAGTTTTTCGGGAGATCTGCTTTCCTGAGGCAGCAAGAAACTGATTTGCCACCTGCTGAGCTGTGGTGCGCCTGTTCCTTTTTGCTGATAGGACGATATATCTGTCTTTTGCAGGCGTCGTACTTCTAACACGACCTCCCCCGTGCCGTCCACTACACATTCCAGTAGTTTTAAATGACTTCCACAGCCGTGAAACAACGCTGTGAGCGATGTCGAACTCCCTGGCAACATCTGTTATTTTTCGCCCTTCTTCGATCTTTCCAATAATTTGGCCACGCATAAAATCATCTATGTGATGTCGGGAAGACATGCCAAAAATTTAAAGTTCGTCTATTAAATCTTCCCTGTAAAACTTTGACTTGAAACAACAACTGTCCACACGCGTCAAAACCTTTAAAGCTCTTATGAACGCTATCACGTGATGAACAGACATGGAAAAAAAATTTGCATACTCATACTTCTTCTTACTAATATCCCGCACTTATTCTAATTTTCCACATTTTGCTTCCTTTCATTTTGTGGTTGCTATGGATGATAGTGTTATCCGTCTTTAGCAATTGTCCAGCAGTGTATGATCTTTTTACTGTCTATGTGTTTTTTTCGAATGGGATTGATGAATGATTATCTCTTGTTTGTAGAGAATTAGACTATATATATATATATATATATATATATATATATATATAAATCTACAATATATTTGCCTGTTGCCTGTTTTTGTTTTAAAAGAAATCATTTCTGATAATAGCAACGGTTTTAAGATTTGTTTGCGCAAGCGCAACAGCGCTGCCTGGACTGCGCATGCCCAGTAATTCTGATGTAACTGTAAAAAGAGTTGTGAGTAAAAAATAAATACCAGTCCACTAAAAACTGTGTTCGAATTGAGTGCTGAGTATTCGACGGAGTGAGCCAAAACATTGGTCCGGTAGAATCCGGAGAAAAACCGCGTGTAGTGATGAGTTAAAATTGTGCCGGAAATTGTGTCTGAAAACTGAGGGAAGAAACTGAGTTTCCGAAGTATTTTCTGTATCTTGAGAGTCCAGCGCAATTCATCAGTCGAAGTAAGAGCGATTTCCTTGCTTCTTATTTGATATCAAATTAATGTTATGTGTTAAAATATGTCGACAATTAAAAGTCTTAAAAAGGACGTGCTTTTGCTGGTCGCCGAGGAGCTGGGATTAGACATACCCCTGAATCCAAAAATTACAGTATTAAAAAATTTAATTGAAAGTAGTGAGATCTTTGAAACTGATAAGGAGTTTCTGCAAAGTGTAATTCATGGCGTTTTGGCGGAAAAGGCCGCTAAAATTGAACAAGATAAATTTAAATTAGAGTCTGAAAGGGCCGCTAAAATTGAACAAGAAAAATTTAAATTAGAGTCTGAAAAGGCCAAGATTGAATTTGAAAAAATTAAATTATAGAACAGTTAAAGAAAGAGCTTGAGTTAACTAATGCTAAATGTAAATTGTCCCCTGCGCAAGAGAAAAGTGAACATTTCGAATCTGTCCCATCTGATATTGAAAACTTAATTAAAAGTATCAAAACTCTAACAATACCTGTCCCTTCTAATACAGAAGCCTATAATTTATTTTTTCAATCGTTAGAAAAAGCTTTTAAAACAAAAAATGTGGAGGATAAATTTAAAGCAGAGATTTTATTGAATATGTTGGGAGAAAAGGTGGGAAATTTAATGATTTATGTTAAACAAGAGGAACTGGGTGATTATGAAAAAATCAAGCAGTTAGTACTAAAACAATTTCAACCAACACCTCGAGTATTGCTTAACCAGTTTCGAAGGTCCCAAAAACTACCAAATGAGAACTATGTTCAGTTTGCTTCTAGAATTGAAGCAATGTTTGATTATTATTGTAAATTAAGAAACGTTAATGAGTTTAATGAATTATGCCAGTTAATTGTTGCCGATCAGATAATTAATTCTCTTGATCAAGAACTGACCAGTTATATTAATTTAAAAATGTGCGAAAATTGGTACACACCAGATAAGCTGGGTCGTGAATTAGATTTGTTTATATGTCATCTAAAGTTTCAAGTAGAAATGAAATAAATACGGGTTTCCGACAAAATAAATTCTTTAAAAGTGGCGTCGACAGAAAGGGGTTAAAAGGTGTAACTAGTGTTTTTTTGTCCGATGTCAACGAAACAAAATGTTAATATTGCTGTGAAAATCATGCTATTCCTTTTTGTACAAAATTTAAACAACTTTCCGTTCATGATAGAATAGAGATAGTTAAAAAACAGCGACTATGCTTTCTGTGTTTAAGAGTAGGTTGTATGGCGTCGAAGTGCAAAGCGAAACCTTGTAAATTATGCGCTAAGAGGCACCATGTCTCGTTACATTTCCCCAAACAAAATACGGATTTTCAAACAAGCCATAGTAAGTCGAATGCTTTCCATCCATTAACCGAGTCAAGGTTAAATGCGGAAGTGCGAGAATTTAAACCTGCTTTTCCCTCTAGAGAGGTTTCGGAGAAAGATAGTAATGCGGTGTTTGCAATTAATCAAAAAAAGGGAACCACTAGTGTGTTTTTGAGTTCCGTGAAATGTTTTGTAAAAGATTCATACGACGAGAAATGGAAAATAAGAGGTCTGCTTGACGTCGGTTCTATGACAAATCTAATTACAAAAAAATTCGTAGAAAAATTAGGATTAAGAAAAGAAAAAGTAAATATTCTTGTCACGTGTTTAAATGACTCCTCTGTATGTGTTAAAAATTGCGTAACTACGGAAATCTCGAATTCCGATGGTAGTTATAAAAAGAGAATAAAAATGTTAGTTGTAGATAAAATTACTGATTTAACTCCAGTTAAAAATCTAAATGTGAAAGGATTAATTCCTGAAAATATAAATTTAGCAGATGATTCCTTTTATGTGCCAGGTCCCATTGATTATTTATTGGGTGCAGAAATTTTTTATGAATTATTGCGTAGTGGGCAAATTCGTTCTGAAAATTCTAATCTTATTTTCCAAAATACTGTGTTTGGGTTCGTGGCTTCAGGGAGCAATAGTTTTACAGATACTGAATGAAGCACGGGTTCATTGTGGATTAATTAAAGGAGATTTAAATCAGACTTTAAAAATGTTTTGGGAATTGGAAAACGTTGAGGTAGAGAAAACTAAAAATGAAGAAGCAAATTTTTGTGAGGATCACTTCCTAAAAATGCATTCTAGAGATTAGGAGGGTCGGTATGTGGTTAAAATGCCCCTTAAAAACGAACCAAATTGTTTAGGTGAGTCGAGGGACATCGCTCTAAAACTATTGAATGCGCTGTGGACTCGATTAATCAGAGATCCTCAATATCTTAAGTTGTATAGAGACTTTATACATGAGTATGACCAACTTGGTCACATGAAAGAGGTTGTCGCAGAGCATGACAACTCTGAGGTTGCCTATTATATGCCCCACCATGGCGCCCTTAGACCAGAAAAGAGCACAACGAAGCTGAGGGTAGTTTTTAATGCTACCAATCCTACAAGTAATGGGTTATCGTTGAATCCCATACAATACAATAGAGGACTGGTTCAAAATGACCTGTTTACAATTATGATTAAATTTAGAGAGCATCCTTATGCCTTTACGGCAGATGTGAAGATGATGTACCGAATGATACTCATCCAGGAGAGCCAACAGCCGTTGCTTAGAATTTTGTGGAAAGAAAGTCCAGAGGATCCGGTGAAAACCTTTGAGATGAAAACAGTCACATATGGCACAGTGAGTGCACCCTTTTTAGCAACGAGAACTTAACTGCAGTTATCGAGAGATAAAGAGAAGAACTTTCCTTTGGCTGCACCTGTTCTTAGAGAAAACTTTTATATGGACGACGTTCTTTGCGGCGCTGCATCTTTAATGGAAGCCAAGGCCTTGAAGAACCAACTTTCCGACATTTTGAAAAAGGGAGGAATGGAATTGCACAAGTGGGGTAGTAGTCATCCGGAACTGGCTTCAAACATCCTCAGAGACTATGAGTTCGAGAATCCAATTGAAACCAAGACATTAGGAGTGTCCTGGAAATCACAAGAGGATTGTTTTATTTTCAAAATTGCAGTGGAGTTAAAAGACTCCTACACCAAGAGATGTGCCCTTTCGACAATAGCTAGACTGTTTGATCCATTAGGACTATTAGGTCCAGTAGTCGCAAGAGCCAAGATCTTCATGCAGAGTCTTTGGAGTCTTAAAATCGACTGGATCGACGAGTTGCCTTCTGAGAGAGCCAAAGAGTGGCATCGTTTCCTAGAGGACTTCAACAGTGTAAGAAGTATCTGCATTGGTAGATGTATTGTGCATCCTTAAGCGACAAGGGTAGAACTTCACGGTTTTGCTGATGCTTCAGAGAAATGTTACGGAGCAGTGATATATTTCCGTTCTCAATCGCCAGATGGTGCAACAACAGTGAAGCTTGTAACAAGTAAAAGCAGAGTAGCACCTGTGAAGAGTGTCACAATGCCGCGACTCGAGCTGTGTGCCGCCTTTCTTCTTGCAAAACTGATGAAAAGAGTTGAGACTGCCTTACAAATGAACCCCCCGTGTACCTGTGGAGTGACTCGACTATTGTCTTAGTGTGGATCCAGAAGGAGCCTAACTTGCTTAAAACCTTCGGGGCAAATAGAGTTGCCACAATCCAACACCTGACTAACGCAGAGTAGTGGCATCATGTTTCTTCGGAACAGAACCCAGCTGACCTCGTTTCAAGAGGTCTCGACCCGTCCAATCTTATCAACAACTCTTTGTGGTGGAATGGACCTAAGTTTTTAACGACGAAAGATTTTCCGGAAAGGAATACCCTTTCATCAGTGACTGATAATGATGAATTTAACTGTGAATTTAAAAGTAACGCAAAGCACTGTGTGTTAATTTAAATCTAACAAACTCAACACATTTATGACTGACCTGTTAAATATAAGTAATAAGTACACTAAAATAATTAGAATGTTAAGTTTTATTTTTAGGTTCATAGCAAATTGCCGAGGAGAAAAAAGGAGAGGACCTTTAGATGTCCAGGAAATCAACCAAGTGGAAATCACCTTAATCAGGATTGTGCAACTACAGGAGTTCAAAAGGGATACAAAGGGTTTGAAAGAAAATAATAGAGTGTCTGCAGAAAGTCTTATAAAAAGCTTAAATCCCTTTTTAGATAAAGATGGTGTGTTGAGAGTTGGTGGTAGACTTTGTAATAATGATTTGAACTTTGAATGCAAATTTCCTGTAATATTACCTTGTAACCATAAATTAACGAATTTAATTGTAGAATATTTTCACTTAAAATACTTCCATCTAGGTCCACAGGCCTTACTATATCAAGTAAGACAGAGATTTTGGCCTCTTAGAGGACGTAATGTATATAGGAAAATAGTACATGATTGTCTTGTATGTTTTAAAGTGAAACCTTTAACTTGCGAACAAATAATGGGCAATATGCCTAAAGAAAGAGTTAGGGAAAATTTTCCTTTTGATTGCAGTGGGATTGATTTTATTCGACCGTTTTGGATCAAGAGCAACAAACAGCGTAAAAGTAGTTTGTATAAGACATATGTTTCAATTTTTGTGTGTTTTGTCACTAAAGCTGTACATTTTGAATTAGTGTCGGATTTAACAACTCAGACATTTATTGCCTCATTAAAGAGATTTATTGCTAGAAGAGGAAGACCCTCTCTAATATTTTCTGATAATGGTAAAACATTTATAGGAGCTAATGCAGAACTCAAGAGATTGTACAAGTTAGTGATAAATCCTGATCCTGAATTGGCTGGTTTCTTAGTAGATGAAAATATAAATTGGAAATTTCTCCCTCCCAGAGCACCAAATTTTGGCGGCTTATGGGAAGCTGGCGTAAAGTCGTTCAAATTCCATTTTAAACGTGAGGCAGGCAATTCTAGGTTTACTTATGAAGAGTTTCTAACCATTATGACTCAAATTGAGGGAATTTTGAATTCCCGTCCTCTCACCTCTTTGTCAACGGATATAGACGATTTGTCGGTTTTGACACCGGCATACTTTTTAATTGGAAGACCAATTACTTCCATTAGTGAACCAAATATTATGCATATAGAAACAAATAGATTAAACATATATCAGAGATTAACAAAAATTGTGCAGTCTATATGGAAAAGGTGGAGTAATAATTACTTAAGTAATCTTCAACAGAGATCTAAATGGAAATTTGAAAAGGATAACGCTAGAGTGGGTGATTTAGTCCTTATTAAAGAGGATAACTTAGCAGTCAATAAATGGCTAATGGGCAGATTGATCGAGGTATTTCCTGGAAAGGATAATAGAATTAGGGTTGTAACAATCAAGACTCAACATGGTGTAATAAAAAGACCTATTTCTAAAATTTGTATCTTGCCCATGAGAGAATGAACTTCTTTTTCTTTTTGTATTACAAGATTTTACTTATTTTTAAGTTATTGTAATTAATCTTTTAGTATTGTGTGTATTTTAGTGAATTCTTTCTGATTTATAATCATTTTAATAGTGTTACATTTTAATATAACAATATTGTAAAAAGCCATGAAACTTATTGAATGTTGTAACATTGCAATGCCGGGCGGAATGTTTGCGCAAGCGCAACAGCGCTGCCTGGACTGCGCATGCCCAGTAATTCTGATGTAACTGTAAAAAGAGTTGTGAGTAAAAAATAAATACCAGTCCACTAAAAACTGTGTTCGAATTGAGTGCTGAGTATTCGACGGAGTGAGCCATAACAAGATTAAAAATATTTTTTTATATTTTATTAAACGTTTTCATTTTTGATTTTACTATTAAATTTTGAAATGCATTATGCATATTCTTTACTATGAATGGAACACGATTTTTCGTGTGTACGACTTTTATTTCTCTTCCTCCTTTTCTGTTTGGAGTGTCCAAAAAGCAAGAGGCAATCAGAGATGTTTTTTAAAGCTTAAAAAATATTCAGGACGGTTAAGATAAAGGGCAGTGTATAGTTAATCGTTTGCGAATGAAAGCACGATCAAATTTCAACAATGAGTAAAGAAAGATAAATTCAAAAGGAACGCAATAATTTTCAAGAAAAAGGCAACTGTAATATTTTTTGTGTTCAAAATAAGATTAAAATATTCTAGATATCTAAAAACTATTTTAGTTGCTATGGAATATATTCTTAAAAAGCACCATGACGCAAATAATGAAGCAAACAATGAGCAATACTTAGCAAAACTTTGCGAAGACAAATTTTCCGAATTGTGTGTGTGAGATCAATTCTTCAAAAACAATAAAGCATACTCATTAAATTTGCTGAAAACTATGCAGCTACTGTAAAAGTTATATATTATTACATTTAATCTCGCAAGTAGATCGAAAATCATTTACTGATAGGGAATTTATTAGCTAATGTTTATTTAAAACAGTGGAAGTATTACACTGCTGGACAATTGCTAAGGACGGATAACACTATCATCCATAGCAACCACAATATGAAAGGAAGCAAAATTTGGAAAATTAGAATAAGTGCGGGATATTAGTATGAAGAAGTATAAGTATGCAAATTTTTTCCACGTCTGTTCATCACGTGATAGCGTTCATAAGAGCTTTAAAGGTTTTGACGCGTGTGGACAGTTGTTGTTTCAAGTCAAAGTTTTACAGAAAAGATTTAATAGACGAACTCAAAATTTTTGGCATGTCTTCCCGACATCACATAGATGATTTTATGCGTGGCCAAATTATTGGAAAGATCGAAGAAGGGCGAAAAATAACAGATGTTGCCAGGGAGTTCGACATCGCTCACAGCGTTGTTTCACGGCTGTGGAAGTCATTTAAAACTACTGGAATGTGTAGTGGACGGCACGGGGGAGGTCGTGTTAGAAGTACGACGCCTGCAGAAGACAGATATATCGTCCTATCAGCAAAAAGGAACAGGCGCACCACAGCTCAGCAGGTGGCAAATCAGTTTCTTGCTGCCTCAGGAAAGCAGATCTCCCGAAAAACTGTTGCCAGACGTTTGAGGGGAGGTGGACTATACGCACGCAGACCTGTTGTGTGTGTCCCATTGACAAGACAGCACCGTACTGCCCGTTTGCAATGGTGTCGTGAGCATCACAATTGGACTGAACAGGACTGGGCATGCGTACTATTCTCAGATGAGAGTAGGTTCAGTCTGTCATCGGATTGTAGACGCCAACTGATCTGGCACGAGAGTGGTACTGCTTATCGTCCAGAAAATATCCAGGAAAAGGACCGATATCCGACATGCAGTATCATGGTGTGGGCCGGCATCATGATCAATGGCCGCACGAGCCTACATGTGGTTGCGAATGGGACTATGACGGGCCAACGATACATTGATGAAGTTCTACTTCCTCATGTTCGTCTTTTCCGTGGTGCTGTCGGTGATAAATTTGTTTTTATGGACGACAACGCAACATGTCATCGAACACTCGCTGTTCAGGATTGTTCAGACAGCGAGGGTATTCAACGACTCGTATGGCCAGCGCGTTCTCCAGATCTAAACCCCATTGAAAATGTGTGGGATGCTTTGGGGAGGCAAGTTGCTGGTCGAAACTATCCTCCGACAAACAAGAACACCCTCATCCGTGCACTCACAGAGGAATGGGATAAATTGCCTGAACAGCTGCTGGATAATGTTGTGTAAAGTATGGTACGACGTGTGGAATGTTGCATCACACTCCACGGTGGACATATCCCGTACTGATACCTTTCTTTAAGGTGCCTGCTGACTTTTAGATGCATTGCTCCATTTCTCCGTACGCAGATCAAATGAACATTTTTTTTTCTTTCAGATGTTTCACAGCTTTTGTACTTTCCAGAACAATAAATATTCTTTATTCTAGTGTCTGAACAGTGTGGCAACTATATTTTATCCTACTAGGCCTCATGTCTCGCTTAATGTTATGCTACATAGCAATTTGAGATCCGACCTTAGCAATTGTCCAGCAGTGTATATCCAGCACAAACAAAGCAAATTAAAAATGTAAGTTTAAGTCGAAATATTGTTGGTAGCAGAGTTGATGAAATAGCCGAGAATTTGAGAAATCAGCATAATTCAATAATAGCAACATTTCAAGCTACTTTGTTGCAATGTTGATGAAAGTACAGATATTCGAAATTTCGCTCAGCAGGTCGCTTTTTGTCATGGAGGCGATGTTGATTTAAAAATAAGTGAAGAACTTTTAAAAATAATCACTCATATTCAAAATACAACATCTGGAGCTGGTATTTTTAATGTACTTATAGATATTACTGTTTTGAAGAAATATAAATTACCAATAGAAAAGTTGGTTTGCCTTGCATGATGGTGTGCCTACCATGATCGATATTACTAAAGGAGTTGTTACAAGATTAAAAGAAACATGTAAACAGCATGGCAATAATAATTTTGAGCCTTTTCATTGTATTATACACCAGCAGGTACTGTGCTTCCAAGTTTTAAACATATGACATGTTTTAAAAATAGTCACCAAATCGGTTAATTATATTCGAGAACATAGACTTAAATTAGCTTCATTTTTCGAAGATATAGAGAATGAATTCAGTGATCTACCATATTATATGGAAATTCAATGACTTTCAAATCATATAGTGTTAAAATGATTCTTCAAATTACTGGACGAAATTAAAATTTTCTTGGAAATAAAAATATTATGAATGTGCTGAATTAAAAGATGGACAATGGATAGAGGACCTGGCTTTCTCGTTTGATATTACAAGCTATCTTAATCAACTTAATTTTAAGCTTTAAGGCAAAAATCATGCTGTTACACTATATTTGATAGTATTAAATATTATTACTTTGGTGAAAATAAATAAAAAAAGAAAACTTGACTCACTTTGAAAGCTGTCAATACATGTTGATTAAATTCCATAAATTAAAATTTACTGAATACGCTCACAAAATTAAATTGTTTTAAACGGAATATTATTAATTTCAATTTTAAGAGCTGTGAGTTATAATTTCGCTCTTTTACTTTATCTCTCTCTATCGATATGTAAATTGTTGATGAAAGCTTACAAATAAATTAATTGAAATCTAACGTGATTCTTTGTTGAAACAAAAATCTATGAAATTTGGAATTCTAGATTTTTATGCATACTCGTATTTACCAGTAGATCTTTTTCCTAAAATTTATCGTTTGTTATGCGAATAATGACTGTGTTTGGAAACACTTATTTATGCGGGCAATTATTTCCTTTAATGAAAAAAATAGCGAGAATTCAGAAAGATAAGATTAACTTCAATCAACATTTATCGTCCATTTCAAAAATTACATCAGCTCAGTATATTTAATCAAATCTTGATGACTTGCTATATGAAAAAATTGATGTCAAATATCTTCAAAAAAGTAATGTTAAATTGAAATTCTTAAAAAATAACAGGAAATTAAAGCGACTACATGTATGTAATACGTAATGCATTTAGCTTTACATTAATAAATGCATAATACATTATAAAAATCGTATTTTATTGATTTTTTGAGGATCGTAAACATGCGGCCCCAACTTAAAGCACAATAGACTATGCGATCCGTAGTATCATACGAGTTTGACACCCCTGACTTAAAAACAACCTAATTTTGTTAGCTTCTTCGAAAACTAATTCTAATAGAGATGATTTGGTAAAAAAAAAAAAAAAAAAAACTATACATCAAAAATCACATTAAGAAAGTACTGACTGTTTAATAATTATTTCGAATTGAATATTTCAAGTTACTCATTTTTATTTTGAACCTAACCTAACTGATTTGTGTGTGAACTTGTAAAAAGTGTATTGAGGATAAAACCTAAGTTTATATATTTTTGTCTTATTTATTACATTATTTTTAAATTTCGACTACTTAGATGTGTATTAAAAATGTGTTATTTGTGTAAAATATCCATAATAAGCTTATAAGTTACATTTTCTCACTTTTTCATATTCTTTTGTTTGTTGGAAAGGTGGCACGCATTTTTTTTGTGGCACTCTTTTCCAAAAGGTTAGCCACCCTGACTTAACTAGAAAAGGCCAGTCACGCAGAGATAGTCGTTACTTTTTAACGTGAGTAATCGGTATAGTTGTCTTGAAATCCAACATTTGTGTTGTTTAACGTTAGTGTTCTGATGAATTTGATTCATAATCACCTACAAGCAGTGGCGGCTCCGGGGGTGAGCAGTGAAACAGCTAAGCCCCTTCTAAAATAAATACACTTTTTTCAGTCCATTTATAACGGGTTCTATTCGCGTTTCCGTCTAATCCCCTTAGGAGATTCTTTTTAACTGTTGTATGATAAAAAATCACTTTACGGGGAGGAACCGTGATTTATGCAAATGTGAGTTGCTATTTAGAGTCAAGCGAAGAGATAGAGGTAGTCGATCGTTGTTAGGCTGATACTGAAGTTAGAGGGTTAGAGTTATAATAATTGAAGTCATCGGAGTTTTAGGAAGGAGATATCTCAACGGAGAAGTGTCATCCGTGCTGCAGAATTAAGCGTCACAGATAAGTAATTCAATTAATTGGTATAGATATTTAGGATAATAACTATGTTGTGTGTGTGACCACTCTCTCTCTCTCTCCCTTGGTTTAAGCTGAAATTGATAGTAAATTGATACGTAAAATATAAAAGTGTTGATTTTACTAAAATGGCTCTTAATTCTGTACATCCAAATTCCCCACGACCGCTGTGTCACGAAACAACTTTTAAATTTTTATATTTTTTAACTTTTATTTTACAATTCTTTTTCAGTATTCAACTTTTGATGCTTAAATATGAAGATAATCGCACAAATATAATATAATATATATAATATAATATATATATATATATATATATATATATGTGTGTGTGTGTGTGTGTGTGTGTGTGTGTGTGTGTGTGTGTGTGTGTGTGTGTGTGTGTGTGTATACACCACACAATTAAAGTTGACTCCGGGGGTTCCACAAGTAGAATAGGCCAGGAATCCTTGCTATAATGTACAGTTATGTTAGAAAAAGATACTCCCCCCAGATCATTTTAAAGTAATTCAATTCGAAAATTATATTTTAAACTGCTACGCATGAAATTATCGGTTTGTTTTAAAATCAATTGTTTTTGTGTCAATGATATGACATGAGTCTACATTCATAAAACATTCGAATTTCAAAACCAGTTATTAGCTGTCTCTTCAAATTTTTTTGTTGCAAATTTTGTGAATCGAAATATAGCCGTGGCTAATCTTTTTCCTTTCAATTATTTATACAGCAAACTACGCATGGCATTTTATAGATCTGTAAAGTAAAAATAAGTGAGATCACAATGAAATTTTTTATTTTTCATTTTAATGAATTGTCCTCCATTGTTTTGTGCACTTTGTTAATGGGCTTCATTATCAGAAAATTAACTTCAAAAAATTGATTTGTTCCTCAACAGAATCGTGACCATAAATATAAAACAATAAATTTATTTCGATGTTAAAATTTGTGAGCATTTGTTTTTGTTTACTTTATTTTGTTAGTAAATTTTTAACACTTTTTGATCATTTCGGTTTATAAGGTTAACTGAATCTTTTAGTCACTGTACGGAGTTTTGAATATTGAATTTTTTTTAAAATTTCTTAGAATTGCTTATATATCAGTTGAAGTTATATATGAACTTAGAACTCTTCACACAGCAAATTACTAATGTTTCCACAAACTGATATTTAAAATCCACTGAATAGTGCTTATGTTACTTGTATTGTTAAAATAGCCATTTTGTAGAAGAGTACATCGTTAGAAAAAAAGCAATGCATGAGACCGTGGGCCAATTTTTTAAGACAATTAGATCTCTAAAGATATGCCTATTGATGATCGTTTAGCATGAATGAGAGAGGACAATGGATGACACTACTTTTGTCTTTCCAAAACGACCAAATCACAGTGGAAATACGCTATAGAATAGTCACTGCGTGGAGCTGAAGAGATACTTATCATCCACCCACAACAATTAATCGAAGTTTCCTCACAGACAGCTCCAATTTCAGCATATTTTAACCCTTGACAACATCAGTGCTTTGTTTCCATTTGCTTCCTTAAGGGGGCGTTTATCTCATAGTTTATTTATTCGCAATTACACTGTGGGATCGCATGCTTAACTGTTGCTTTCTACGCACACATTGTTGGGAATTTTTCAGATTAAAGATAGAGACAATTGTCACACTTGCTATTGTGCGGGAGGAAAACGCTTCATTTAACCTCCGACAATTCGATCCCAACACAAAAGCGTTTATTTAGACGTTTAACGAGAAAGTAAAATGATCGTTTATTTCCATTCAAGTATTCGCAGTCCGTTGTTCTGTCTCACGTCTGAAGAAATAAGAATTTAGTTTCGCTTCATATAAGTTCTTTTCATGCGAGAAGGTTGAAACAGCTCAAATTGAATCGGAAATATTGAGAACTTAGATAATTTTTACAAACTTTCATTATGTTCGAAAACAATCAGGGCTTAGTTCAGAAGAGAAAAACAAATTACCATAGAGTGTATGTGATCAGTAACTTTTTAAGATTTCTTGAGGCCCTGGGACCCTATGCAAAAATAGGCTCCACTTGCGATACTTTTAAGTAGATACTATATAGCAGGGGTACTCAACCTTTTTTTCTGCTGGACCGCATATATATGTCAGCTATTTCACGTAAGCCGCATATATATATGATAGTTATTTCACGCGGACCGCAACATGAGGATAAATGGGGGGGAGAAATGCTTTAAGACCAAAACAACATTATTTAAAATGTGGAAAATTGATCAAAATATTATAACTCCCGTTTTGCTTTTTTTAATTATTATTTTTCCTATTTTTTTATTTTTGTCATTAACACTAAATTAGAAGCATTCAAGAAACATTCCTTCACCTGCATCAGTAAACGGTTTCGTATGATTACCACTAATATAGCAAACTTAATAGAATGTCTTTGTTACCGATGTGATATTACCACTGGCAAAACACTTTGTTGCTGTTGGAAAGATTATTCAAGAAAGCCTATTTATTACCTCTTGAAAGAAATCTTCGAGGAAAAGTGTCTTTGAATTATTCCTGTTTATTGGTATTTTTTAAACAAAGCATTTTCGTGAAAATCAAACAATTACTGATCCATGTTTGTTTTTCACTACAAAATAGTCAACTACCAAATCGTCTTGAAACGATTTATTTTTTTCGAATATTTTTCGCTTGCAAGATATGAAAGATAGTTAAAAATTAGTTCCACCCATAAAATTGTGGCTACTCCACTGTTGTCTATTATCACTAACCGTTTCAAATAGGAAAAGAATATCAATTCGTACCCGTTCAACCCCGGCTGCAAAAAGCAAAATTGATATATTTGGTTTCTTGACAAAGAATTTCCTACCCAATTTTTCATACAATGTTCTTAAATAAGTAAATTTCTCAGAGCAATGAACCATGACCGGGCCACTTAAAAAGGCTTGGTGGGCTGCGGGTTGAGTATCACTGCTATATAGTATACATTGTATATAGCATACTTGTGCAAACAATAATCCATAAAAAATTCGTGCGCATGACTCACAATCTCACAAACCTAGAAACAAACCAACTGCTGCCTTTCGCCTTAATGATGATGTATGAAAGTTGGCCTAGGCAGAACTACGGTCATGGCATAATAATGCAGTCTCGACATTTAATGACAATTGAAATAAAATTTTCTTCCTATATATGCCCCTATTCAAAAGAAAACCTAACTAGAGATCTTTTTAAGAAGGCAGTATATAACAAACGTGGCCAAATGCTCGTACAAACGGTAACCATATCTGATAAATGTGTGTGACTCATAATCTCACAATCTGGGCATAAACTGCCTCCTTATGATTAATGAGTAATAATGATGTGTAGGGGTAAGCCTAGGCCTGGATATGAACATGACATAATAATGCAATTTTTGACATTGTTGCCAGTAGACAAAGAGATCGAAATCCCCAGTTTTTCAGAGAATATGCCCAGGAATAACGTTTGAGAATTAAAATTATTTGGATCGTGATCTTATCGAGGCTAAGTCGAGGTCCTCGGCCCAGTTGGCCCCTGCCTTAAGATGTCTCTGTATGTGATTAATTTCAATCAATTGCTTTACTGTATTTGACAAAATTCAGATAGATGTCGGATTTGATACTCTGAGATTCATTGAAGTTCAATAATTCGCCTTTAAATATTTTTCACATGCCCTGGTTGATGAAAATATAACTTCTGAATACTTTTAGATTTATTTGAATTGTTGAAGCCGATTTATTTCCAATTTTCTGCTTCAAAGAAATTGTTATTTGTTTATAAAATCATCTTTACGATTAGTGCTTAAAACAGAAAAAAAACAGGCTTATTATATATATATATATATATATATAATCGTATCAATTCTGTACTCCTCTTTAAAGGTCGGATTACACATTAGAATAGAATCATTTGACAGAAAAATTTTGTTTTTATCAATGAACCACAATGTACTTAAATATTTAATAACAATTTTTTTTATTTTCCCTATTGTATTATAATTATATCACAACAAATATACATGGTTTGTTACATAGAAAATTAATGGAATTTTCAATAGCAGGGTGTCCTCTCGTACCATTCGGTGTTATTTGCAACACAGTAAAAATGACCGCAAGACGTCGGTGGACACTTCGATCCACTCGTGCTGACATTGCTCTAGCCCAGTGATTCCCAAAGTGGTCTATATAGACCCCCAGGGGTCTATAACGACCTGCAAGGGGTCCACGTAACAGAAAAAATAATTTTGGGGTCCATGAGGTGTAAAGGGGGTCTATGATAGTGGCTCTCATTAAACTAGATAATGACTTTAATTTTGAAAGACAATTTAATCAAGTGGAATCTAAATTTTAGCTATTTAATATATTTTTGTTTACTAAACTTAATGTTGTTAATTTGTACTTACAAGATGACAGCATAAATTTTACTAAAACAAGAACCATTTCAGCTGATTGATTGAATATTAACGTCGCACTGTTCAGCTGCAAGAGGGCTTTTGGCCACGGACCACGTAATTTTGAACCATGGTCAATTGACGTGGACGACACGTGAGCTGGCACCCCCCTCTCCTAACTATCACACCACACCAAGGGAGGACGTTTCAGCTCTTGACAGATATAACGTGCATCGGTGCCCTACACGGCGGGTCTTTAGTGGTACTGGGCTCGAACTCGGGACAAGGCAAGCCACTATTCGATACCTATACCACTCGGCTACCGCGGCCACGAACCATTTCAGCGTTTCTCTCCAGAATTAAGCTAAATGAGTATAAAATTGGAGGTCGTGAATTCTCTCAATTTGTTACAGGCATTCTGTCAGGACGTTTTAACCAACGTTCAACATTTAAATAGCTTTTATAACTACGTTTGAGAATGCTTTGACTATGGTAATCACCACAGTAGGCAATAAATTCATATGGTCACATTGAAAAAAAAAGTCACATTACAATAGGAACTGATCGGAGTAAGCACTAACGAAGATCTTAAAGTAAAGTTTTAAAACGGATGTCAGAGTAATTTTGGCTTTAAAAAGACAAACCTGTTATTTGTCACCATTTATGGAATGTGAGAATATTTTTTAATTGTTTTTTCTCGTGAGAAGGATTTTCACCGTGGTTGTCAACCTAGAAAAAAAGAAAAAAAAGGACACTACTATCAGAAGAGATTTAAGGGTAAACCTGACAAGAGAGGGATTGATACCAGATGTTGAAAATTTGTTATTGTAGCACCAGATTTATATATATTCCTCCCGCATTAAAATCATTTGTTTGTTAATTAGTTATTTTATGTAACAGATATTTATGACTTAATTAACTTTTAAATTAATGAATTAACACGTGATTTTTAAGTTTTAAACACTATATTTCATTGCAGTTAAAAATTTAACTTTTTTAAAGTAGCAGTAGTACCAGCTGTCAAAAAGACATTTAAACTGATAAATTTGCGAAAATTCAGTTTTAATTAAGCAGGGGTCTACCTCAAACCGAAAAACATGGCAAGGGGTCTATGAGACAAAAAAGTTTGGGAACCTCTGCTCTAGCAGCGCCGCCAATCCTCAAACTAGCTATATTTCCTTGATCGGAGCATCTTTGCCATTGCCGGTAAAAAGTACACTGCGAAAAACCGGTATTCACAACAAAGTACAAAATACTCACTTTTGAATACATCACATACTCAAAATAGCTCCGATGCAAACATACTCAAATTTGAGAATAGCCCATTCTCATCTTTGGCAACGACTACATACTCAAAATTGTAAACATCACATACTCATTTTTGAACCTGTTACTAGATCAAACTTGAGAATATGACAACTAAATTAGTGTGTAATGCACTCATTTATGAGTATTTGTGGGTCAAATATTACCACTTAACTTCGAAAATCTAAAGTCTTTATGCTTTTATTGTGTTACAAAAGGTACTTGCGTATCACCGCATAAGTGCCAACGTTCAAGATAATTCGCCATGTCTTGTACGCGCTGAATTAACAACCATGTACTTCGTTTTATATAATGTCGCCAATATTTTTTAGGTGATACGCAAGTTCCAACAAAAATATAATTTTTTGTTTTAAAAATGTAACTGCTATGTGATCATAAACTATATTATTTTTGAACTTATACTTCAAATTTAAATCTTTATTTTTGTTATTTTCAGATTCGATGCAATAGTTAACAAATGTGTAAGCAATTTGGCTCATTCAAAGTTATATTTCTAGAAGCAATATATTGTCTCTTTAAAATCCTTTACAAACAGAAAATTAGCTTTTATTGAAAATCAGTCTTTCAATAAGTATCTTGGAAACATTACGATGTGTGTGTGTGTGTGAATAACAGGATTTTTCATATTAAAGATTTTTAAACACAAAGTAAGAAAGGAATAGTTTCTTTACATATTATGTAACATGAAAAGAAAAAAAAATTCTAAAACTTAGAAACCCGACTAAAATGAGTCATTAGGCCCCAGGTGAGTAAGTATTCTTTTGTATCAATTGTTTTGTTTAAATCGATACATACACAACCTTTGCTCTCAGCACTCATCAACCGAGCTACTGGGACTTTCTTTTAATCCATCCAGATGGAAATAATACATTGTAATATATGTTACAAATCAAGCTCACTTTTATATTAACTGATTTTATACTCTATCACTAAAGAAAACAAATAATGTAATTTTTAAATCAAAAATTAAAATATTTAAAAAGTTTAGTCCTTAGAAGAATGTCAAAACAACTAAAACAATAGATTTTTATATTTACAAAACATTTAAAATGCACACATTTTTAACCAACTGGAAAGAGTTTTTAGAGAGGTTTCAGTGCCCATTTAGAAGAAAAAATTAACTTCTAAGGATCAGTCGAACCATAATCTAGCCATTTTACTTAGTGTACAGCCTTTTTTTAATGATACACTGTAAACAAGAAAAATAAAACAAATCATATCTTTGAAATATTTATTCTGGAAATTGTACACATACATATCAGACATTGAGAAAAACAACAAAGATATTATTGTGATTTTTAAAACAACATGCCTTCATCCATAAGAGTTATTTTTTATTGATTTTTTTTTTATGAAAACTATCTCTCTATATAATCCATATTATAGTCAACTCCATTCTTATTTGTATAGCATAGATTAACTTATGTTTTAATGTAAAATACATCAAATTATCATTTTAAATATAGAACGTTCTAATGTGTAAAGAAACAAATAATTAAACAGATTTTTTTTATTTTTATCAAATCAATAGCATGTCTTACTAAATATAAGTGAAAATGTCTTTCAAACAGTGTTTCAAATAAATTACATGTTAGGATACATGAGTCATCTAAATTATATACTGAAAAATTTATAGATAGCTGGTTCTGAGAGGAATCTTAAAAGTTTCCTCGTTAGAGTAAAATCTCCGCAAATGTTGTTCTTAATTATATAGTATTCTAAACGACATTTTACAAAATTTAGCATAAAAAAAGTAATATCATGCTCCCCTCGTATGACTGTTTTGAATATGAGGACAAAGACTGCAATGGGAATCAAATGGTCTTTGGCAGAAAGTGTAAAATGTATGTGTGTGAAATTTGTAAATTATTTTTTATCTATAAAAAAAGAAAAATCAGAACTATGTACAAAATTTAAAATAAATTATGAATTGTAATATTAAAAATGAAGATTTAGCTTACAAGTAGAAATGAAACTAATGCAAATTAAAAATAAAGCATTTATAATTCAGAAACAAGGTAAAAGATTTTAAAAAATACAATTTTTTGACTAGTACACGTGAAGGCATGTCTTGCTGAGTGAGAGAGTATTAACGTAGCACTGTTCAGCTACACAAGGGCTTTTGGCGACAGGCCTCGTAATCTGGAACCATGGTCAAGTGACGAGGACGACACCTGTGCTCTGGCACCCCTCCTCTCCTAACTACTACACTAGCAGGAGGACGTTTGAGCTCTCGACAGATTCGAACTCATGACATACCATCAACGAGTCTGTTACTTTGACCACTAAGCTACCCTAGCCACCACGACTTGCTGAAGTTAACGTTTATAAAAACTACTGTTCAAAAAATGCCCCTCGTTGGAACAATGTATACATATAGGGAACTATAATTTATGCGCAAAACGTCTTTTATAGGCGCATTTTTGAAATCACTGTAAAAAAAAATATGGCTACTAGGATTTAAGGAAATAGAACACAAGGTATTTAGAAATGCCGGGAAAAGAAACAGAAGAAAAATGGAAAAATAATAACTGTGTTAAACACTAAAAATATTTTAAACCAAAAAAAGAAATCAATATCAGGATGTGAAAAGATTAATGATGAAATGTTATAAATTAGATTCATTAAATGTTTTTTCTTATACATTCGGGGGATTTGAATATATTGAAAATAATTCAAATAATTTTCAATAAATCCTAAAATTCCAAGTTTTATTTGTTAAATGCATTAATTAAAAATAAAGTTGAAGTAAAATTACAATTTGCTGCCAGTGAAAAAAGAATTATTTCCGATAGATTTACTATCATGACCATGCAATTTTACATTGTAAACATCTGCAATAAAATATACAGCTGTCAAATTATTTAACCTGTCTGTAAACTATTTTCATTTTGCTGCCATGCGTATCACATTTCATAATAACCAAAATAAGCAAAACCTCAATCTAGAATAAGAATTTTCTTTAAAAAAAAAAAGAAAAAGATTGTTAGAAAACAAAGTGCAAATTTAGTAATCCTTTTAGTCCGTAAAAATTGAAAGTGGAGCCCTAATATTCTTTTAATAAAAGATTTAGTTAACACCAATAATATTTGAAATGTCGGTTCAAGTGTAGTATAGGGGGGGCCACTTAAAATTTAGCGATTTTTCTTCGGATTTGGCGCTTTTTTTCTAAATGTCATGGTGAGATATCGAATTCATTCTAAAATAAATAATAAATTCCAAAAAAGTACCTTGGCGACCGGTTTTAGTCGTCAAAATAAAGGACTGCGCCAAGTGCCTCCCCCCCCCTATACTACACTTTAACCGAAATGTTCACTTATGAATAAATGACAGACTAAAACTGCAATCTAGACAGCAGGAAGCATGGAAATGTTTGTTTGTGAAAAAAATTTACTTAAAATTGTATGAAATTAATAAGGATACTGCCATAAATATAAATCAGTAAAAAATTCATTTTAATATACTACACATTTTAATATACATAATAAAATGAAATTACAAAAGAGAATAAAATTAAAAAATATAATAAAAGAAAAAACAATGGATGGCAACCACAAAACCAAATTTAAAGGTATTGGTAACCGTATTGTAATGTTATTGCCTAACTTGACAATTGTTAACAACAATACTTGGTACGTAGTGTACTGATATCAAATTAGAACATTAATTTCAATACTCAAAAACGACAAGCTGTCTCCTTTCCCCTACAACCTGAAATGTAAAAAAAAAATGTCTTTTAAGGATGCTTTCTACTACCTATCTTGTTTTTCTGCTTTTGTAATTCCAGGGAAAAAACTTGATATTAATAGCGGACAAGTATAATTGAATATGAATAAATATTATGACAATTTTTTCTGAGGTACAAGTCTTTCACTTTTTTTCCCACTGAAACAATCGAGGGCCAGCTTTACGAATTAGTTTTCAACGTCCCATTATCTAAAAAGAAGAAACTTGTTTCATCTATGCTTTAATCTCTGTTAAAAAAATATTTATGTTAGTAAGTATATTTTTCCAACTAATGCAGTAGAAATAAAAACACAGAAATCTTGGTCTACCTGAAAAAATGCAATATCTATAAAAGAATTACTTGTTTTATTATTACGGTGCTTCCTGTATGTAAATTCTTATAAAATCTTTGCTTTAATAAAAAACAGCAGTGTTTCTCAAACTTTCAATACTGGCGACCCAATTTTCAATCATAATTTCTGTCGCCCCCCCTGTACAACAATAATGTATTTACTGCAATAAAAATGCACTTTAAGAGAGAGACGCTAAAGTTACAATACGATCTTAATTATAAACCGTGCAAATTAATACAATAAGTATATTAAATTTTGTGTATATGTAACTTTTAAGTAATATATATATTTTAAGAAAATTACTTAAAATATATATATATTACTTACTCATTATTATGTTATTTTTCTTTCTCTAATTTTTAAATTGGAACAGATCGCAAAATGATATATTTAATTAAAGATTTATTTCCTTCAGCATTCATTTCTCAAAGTACAAATGTCATTAGAAAAATAGTCTAGTCAATGTTGCTCTCTATCATATACATCACATCTGGAATTATAGGGTACGTTTGCGTGAGTCTGGGCAACCTATCGGACGTCTACGCAAAACATGTAAAAATGTTTTTCCTCGTTCAATTCCAGCCTGTTTTGGTCGACTCGATACTCCTATAGCTACCGAATCTAGCTTGAATGTACATTTTTTTATATTTACACGTTAATTGTAATTCACGGTAATTAAGTATTTATGGCAATAGATTAAAACAATATCATACATACATTTTTAAGTCGTAAGCAAACATTCGATGATAATAAAGAATCAACAAGTACACAGACGAACGAGCATGGTTCCGAAAATTAAATCAAGGTGATATTCTCAAAAATACTTAAATTTTGGATTTACCACTACTGAAGTAAATGATGGGGAAAAAAGCCCCAGCTCGATATGTGTTAAAACTTACAAATCTGTAGAACAACATGTGAAAGTTGTTTTTAAAACATGTAAAATCATTTAGCTATGTTAGCAAAGAATTTTAAAAAGTATTTTCTGGATGAGGACAGTTTGGTAGCAAGTTACGAGTGGATTTTAGGGATCTATTTCAAGATACTCCAGAAGGGATCTCAACTTCCGAAGAAGAAATCTTCATAGATTTCACATCTAGTGAAAAATTAAAAGGCAATTTTGTAATAAATCGCTGTTTGAATTTTGGGTAGAGGTGGATGAGGAATTATCTGTACTGAAAACAAAAGCACTTCGTATACTATTACCATTTTCAACATCCTACCTTTGTTAAACCGGATTTTCGGCGGTGGATGCTTTGAAGACAAAATATAGATCTCAGCTAAATATAGAAAAATAACTCTTTAAGTGTCAATTTCTGATATTAAACCTTCATTTGAAAAACTTTCCTCTACAAGACAAGCCCGCTGAAGTCCCTAATAATTATTAAACTTGTTCTTAATTTAGTAATAAGATTGATTGATTGAATATTAACGTCGCACTGTTCAGGTGCACGAGGACTTTTGACGACGGACCACGTAGTTTTGAACCATGGTCAAGTGACGTGGACGACACCTGAGCTGGCACCCCTCTCTTCTAACTACCACACCACACCAACGGGAGGACGTTTCAGCTCTCGACAGATTTAACGCGCATCGCTGCCCTACACGGTGGGTCTTTAGTGGTACTGGGATCGAACTCGTGACAAGGCAAGCCACGATCCGATACCTATACCACTCGGCTACCACGGCCAAATTCAGTAATAAGAAATTATTTATAAAATATCTTCTTCAGTACTGATACATTAAACGTATACTGGCTGAAACACCGACTCTTCGCACGAGTTCATTTTTTAAAAAAATAAAACATTATTCTTGATATAATAGCTGGACTGTAAGGAGAGTAAAACTGCGTGCACAACATTGTATACAAAAATGTAAAATGATTTTTTTTTTTTAGATAAATGCTATAATTGTAAATAACTGTTTAAAAGAACTGTAATTTTAAACCTTACAGAATTAGCATTTATAATTAATGTTAAATAATGAAAAAGAATATAAAATTCCGATGAAGTATAATTGTGTTACTTTTTAACATTTAAAGCGAGAAGACTTCAAAATGTTTTAACCCGGGAGCAGGCGCGTACTCGATACTAACGCTAATGGTAGTGCGGGGGGACTCAGTCATCCCACTCATTTGTTTATAATTATTTTTACTGTACACGATACAAATCAGAATTCTAGTGAATATTTTAATTTATAGAAAGTATACTTACCTTCTTTCAAGGACTATTCAATTCTTTGATGATTTGAGAAAAAAATCCAATAAAACTGAACTAAAATGATTCAAAAGTACAAGACCATAATAAAGGACGCAAATCAGACACTTTTCACTAATATTACAGAAATGTTAAATCAATCAATTCTTTTCCAAATATCGTAAAACTCTATTATTTACAATTTCCCTAAGCGAAAAGCAAACGCATAAAAGATGGGACGGAACTAATATTGAATAACCATATCATAAGATTGAAGGTCAATCAAATGATTAGCAAACGTACTATGCAGCCTGGCTGAAAAGTGAATCATGTCTTCCTTTTCTTTTCTACAACTAATGTACAGTATTTCAATAATAATTACAGTGATGAATTGTTTATCTTCTTAGAATTTTTCTCGGGGTCTGGGTTTCGTTTTTTTCTTTTAACGAGTAATATTTTATGTTAAAACGTAATAAAAAATATCTCTCATTGAGGAAATACAGCAAATAAAACAAAATGCTTTTTTCTTTAATTTGGTTTTGGGATCAAAGATAACTATTTGATGACGGAAAAAAGCCAGATAATAAACATAAATTATGTCAGTGTTGTGTATATTTTTTTTATTATGGAAGAAAGCATTTTGTTTTACTTCTCTTTCCGGTTATTTTTTTTAAAAAAAAATCTTTAAATTTTCGATATGCTCGCGCCCCCCCCCGGGGGCGCGCCCCACACTTTGAGAAACACTGAAATACAGGGAACACCAGTATGATCACAGGACTCAGAAAGGGGGAAAACGTAATCTCACATATCATACCGTCTTCCCTGAAGAGATCCCATATATGTAATCATGATCCTGAACAAACAAATAAATAAAAGCGCAAAA
This sequence comes from Trichonephila clavipes, assembly GCA_019973935.1. Classification (NCBI taxonomy): domain Eukaryota; kingdom Metazoa; phylum Arthropoda; class Arachnida; order Araneae; family Nephilidae; genus Trichonephila; species Trichonephila clavipes. The sequence goes on from BMAU01017768.1 coordinate 378,029, forward strand.
TATACTTAATAGGGTTAAATATCAAGAATCTGATGTATATCTCATTCATTTTCAACCAAATAAACAAAACACTATGATCCCATTAAAGGTGAGTTAAAAACCAGAAGATCAATATGTTGTAAATTAAAACTTACTTTGACTGGGCTTGTGAGCTTATATAACAAAATTTATATTATTATATTAATATTATTTTGTGGCCCACTGTATATATAACATACAGTGGGCCACAAAAGTGTTCGTACACTTGCAATTTCTTATAAAACTTAATGTTTTCGACTAATATAAATTAATGTATTGTAATTGTAATTTTTTTTGTGCTATCTGCAACTTGTTCTTAATGGAATGCATAATTAATTTTTTTATATATATAAAAATAGTATAACTATTTTTAAAAAAAAAAATTAATAATCAAAATGCTACTAAAAAATACACCACAAAAGTCGTCGTACACTTAACAAAAATCTCAACTTAGTTTTAAATATTGCATTTCTTTATTAATTTAGTACTTAGTAGGATATCTTTTAGTGTCCACAACAACATTTAAACATCTTGGTATAGATTTAATCAGTTTTTTGTAATTTCTGCATCAATTTTCCGCCATTCTTCTGTGATTATTGTTTTTACTTCACACTTTGTGTCTATTTGTCACGCTTTCTTTTTTTTTTACATCAAAACCTCCCCAAATATGTTCTACTGGGCTAAATAAAGTGTATGAGGAGGTGCTATAGACACATTGTTCTTATTGGCACTAAAATTTTTGTAGCTGTGAGAGAAATACTGTGTATTTTGCATGAATTCGCAACATAAAAATTAGGATCTGTTCTTGCTTAAATTTATATTTTTAACATCGAATCGGTTGATATGTTGTAGGTGTTTTTCCACAAATACGAAAAGGTGCATTTTCCGTTAGAAAACTATATAGTTTTGCAAGACAGTGCATTAATGAGTGTAAAATTATCTCGTTGAAGTGAGGATAGTAAGCAATAAAACATTCACAATCTCGTAAGTAATATATATATAAAGATAAAACGTTTTAATATTCTTTTATTATATATTATAATAGACGTTTAAAAAGTATTGCAAAATATAAAGTTATTATGCATGAATAAAATTTTCAGTTTTCTAATGACAGGGATGAGATTTAAATTCTAGTGGGTGTACAAACATTTTTGAGAACTTGAATCCATTTTTCATACTCATTTATATAAGTTTCTTTTTGATTTTTTTTATTGTGACTCGTGGAACCCCTGGGTATGCTTCGGGGAACCCCAGGGTTCCGTGGAACACAGTTTGAAGACCCCTGCTATAGAGCGTTGCGACTAACGATCGTCTGTATGTTGGCAAAAGAAAAGGTGTGGCAACATCAAAGCCATTTTCTGAATCAGTTCACATATGTTATGTCCTAGAACAGGGATGGCGAACCTTTACGAATCAACGTGCCACTTTTTCTAAAGGAATGTTTAATAAGGTACAGACGTGCCGTCAAATAGTTTTGACTTGGGATTATTGGGAAAATAATAAAACTAAACACAACTCAAAACTCTTTATTTACTACGAAAACGTACATTTTGTACTGTATAGTAGTAAAGGTTTTAGTTTTACGTGTAATTCAAATTAAAATAACATTAGTGTGACTTTCGTTGTTGCACATTATATATATATATATATATATATATATATATATATATATATATATATATATATATATATATATATATATGACAAAAACTTATATTAGGGTTGTAAGATGTCAATTGGAGTCATCAGACAAACAGTTTCTAAGCAGTTAGTTCTATTTGCTGTGGTTCACTTTTTTGACAAAAGGATTTGCAACTTGTTTCAAAATGCCGTTTTACAGACAATATTCTACATACCAGTGTTCCAGAACTTAAAACACACACCGTTTTATCGCATTTACTAATAGTACCAATTTCTCGTTCCAACAAGTTTGAAATTCACTGTTACACTTATTATCTTGCACTTTTTGTTTCTTATTAAACGATCCATGTTAATAACAGTTAGAAATCCTATATATCTCACAAACAACCTTTAAAACACAGTTGTGTCAACGAAATTGACTAAACTTTGCACCCTTAGCAATTGTAGTCCACGGCGTAACTAAGGCAAGATAATAACAAATGTACGTGCGACCGATCACTCGCGTTTGTTCATAATACTTCAAGGTTAACTTTGTTATTTTGAACTAAAATGCTAACTGTTTTGATCGATGGCCTGCCCAAAATATTGTGTCACGTGCCATCAATGACACGCGTGCCACTGGTTCGCCATCCCTGTCTTAGGCATAAGAAAAGAATAGCCGGTCCTTTTTTTGAGATACAATGTCCTATCTGGACAACATGATCCCCCATACGGTAATCTTGACCAGTACTGTTGGGGGAGAGTCCTCCTAAGGAGCAGACGTCACACCCTCTATTTTCAAAAGAATTTAAGATTGTAAAGACAGAAAAAAAATTGTAAAGACTTATAAATAAATTTTGACAAACAAACATAGAACCAATAAAGAACATCCCTTAATACGAATTTTGTGTGTTAGCCTTTTTTCGTCGTCAGATAGAAATGACAAGGTCATTAACCAAAAACCCTCGTATAACTTCAACGAGATTAATCAATCAGTCAAAAGCGCTTTGATAGAGACGCATCATTTCATACAACAGAGACTTAAAACACTCATGTTTCAACAAATGATAGGGAATCCCCCAATAGCGTGCAACAGCAAGACTTTTTTTTTTAGTTGACTACTCTTCTCCCCAATAATTAATTCCATGCATCAAATTTAGATTCCTCACCCACATACATCCAACTGCTTTTTTGCACGTATATATATATATATATATATATATATATATATATATATATGTAATTATAAGATAGGTTCCTTAGAAAACTGTGCCAAAAAAATTGTGTACAAAAAATGCATGCGGCATATATATTTTAAACTTAAGGATATGTTTCACAACTTTAAAAAATCGTGTAACGATGAAAAATCTTTAAATATTTCCCCAAAAAACCATGCAAAAAATAATAATAAAATCCATGTTACATATGCATAAAGAAAATAATTAATTTTTATTACAAAAAAATTGTAATTAGTATACATTGAAAATTCAGTCTATTAGCACATACACAACATATAAAAATTCAAATTGAAATTAGAATAAAACTACTAACTATCAACTATTCATCGCTACTTGATAACAAGCGTTCACGTTTATTACGAACTGGATCAAGAATGCTATCAATAGTAGATACAGTGACGGTTTATCCATTGGGCTCTTGGGGCGGGAGCCCAGGGGCCCAGATAGCTAGACTTAACCAGATTTTTTCGTTATATAAATTTCGATCCGCCAGTGCCAAGGGGTCCTGTAGATCTTCTGCGCCCAAGGCCCTAAAAGAGTTTAAATCGGCACTGAGTAGATGTGTCATATATGTCTAGCACAGCTCTCGGCTTTGATTCAAATAAAAAATCAGGGGCTCTAGGTCTGACAAACCGGACCCCTGCCCGGGGTGGCAAATTTTAAAGGCGACATTTCAATTGAATTTGAAATATATATATATATATATTTGTTACAAAAAAAAATTATATTTCCAGAAATATTATTGGGTGTAAATTTGGTATTTCATTTAACGTATCTTATTTCTTTATTTTGTACTCTGTATGTTTAATGACAGTTTTCTTTTATGTTGAAACTTGAAGAATTCGAGGCGGGAGAATACGTTAAATCATCAAATTTAATATGTTTACACATCTTTCTCTAGTAACTTTCACCCCGTCCCGGAGTGAGGTCACAACGGACATTCCTTTCACCCTTGTGATGTCTCGTGTCAGCCATTCAAAAGGGGACAGAGGTAATAAGAGGTATTGGTAGATAGAAAACCACAAGAAATGTTTTATTTTAGTCTTGAGTGTAGCTACTTTTCGTTAAAACAAACGCTTGTGACACTGGCGTAGCTAATTCTGAATGGGCCCCGTATCAAAACTCCTTCGGGGCCCTCTTTTCAGAAATGAAAGCCCTGTTAGTGGTATTATAATTACACATGTTGGGGGCCCCTATATCTTGGGGCCTCGTATCATTGATACGGCGGTAGCTACCCCCCAGGCTTATGATCCCAACCATCAATAGACTATTTTTCGAAGAAATTGGCCTGCTGAAATGTGGACGATTCCTTCTCTTGCATTTTACTCGTTTGAAATAATAACAATTATGTCCTTAATTTCGAATTATTTTGAATTTTTTAAAACTTAAAATAATATATATATTGTTATGCTGCTTTTTTGTTCGCTGGAATTATTCAAGTTTTATAGTTGCGTACTTATGAGAACAATTTAAATTTATCTTTTTTTAATTATAATTTTTTTTTGCTTTGGAGAGAGAGAGGTGTGGCATTTTCCTTTTTTGTCCGGGATGCAAAACTGCTAGAGCCCTGGAAGAATTTTCTTCATTATTAATGAACTTTGTGTTGAGGGAGGGGAGGGGGTTATTGTTACAAAGTCTGTTATTAGCTGCAGTTTTTTTGGTTTGTCAAGTTGCTTAATATAATTTTTGATATCCTGCTACACAAAACTTAAGATTACGTCGAAATTTGAATGCACGCTATGTGTCAGGTTCACGAGTAAGAAAATGTTGCTTCATACTTGTAGTAAATTTAAATCAGCTGTTTATAGCTAAACCTCACCTTCAACTTCATTATTATTGGCTTCTTTATTATCATTAACTGTCATAAATTCGATCAAATCGTCCTTATCTAAAGGTACGAATCCCCAAATTTTCTGGGGATTCGTGTTAGAACAAAAAATTCGCTTTAAAAAAATCGTGAAATTCGTGTACTATGTTATTTCAAAATTGTGTAAAAAAACCGTGTAAAAACACATTTGGGTGTAAAAAATATCTATATATATCAATTAAACTTTCTCTCTCATATATATTTTGTGCTTGTTTATATAACCGCTTTGCTTCCATCATTTTATTACCTCAATCTCTTAGAAAAAACGATGGATCCAATTTATTGCAACTGCACAGCATTTCTCGAATCATCCGAGGTTATTGAAAGAGGCGTCATCAAAGTGGAATGTTGTTTCATATCTTTATTTACTTCCTGAGTATGAATCTTATAGATGTGGAAGAATCAGTTATCTGTGTGTACACAGATGCGGGGTTGGTGTTTTTCCTGATAAACTTGCTTTCACAAGGCAGAATTTTTTTTTATTTGTTAGATTTATTTTATGACACTAAAGAGACGACTAATTAAATTGAAATGTTTTTGGATTATTATTTACTGAAAAACCGACACTTAAACGATGTAAATGAATTACTTTGTTTAAAAGTTAAAATTAAATTATTGTGAAAAATAACTACCGTATTTATTCGAATCTAAGCCGCCATCGATTCTAAGTCGCACCCCACGTTTTAGTGAAAAATAAAAAAGATTGTATGTGAAACGCCTTTTTATATTAATATCCGATATTTATCAAAATAAGAAACAAATTTTAATGGGAACTAAAAACGAATAATTAATTTATTTTACCAGCATCAAGAATTTTCAAAAACACATATGAAGCTGTAACTGCTCTGAACGTCAGTATCACGTGCTCAATCCCCCCCCCATAAATAAATTTTCTGCCTTCGATTCTAAGCCTCATCCGATTTTCAGTGGCATAAACATTGGAAAAAAGTGCGGCTTAGATTCAAATGAATATGTTAGTTCCTTATTTTACACTTTAACTTTAATATAGTATGAAACTAGCAAACAAATTTATAATAAACATATTAGAGTTCCTCACACATGCAACTTAAACATGCTTAACTTATTTAGAAATCAAAAGAAAAAAAAACTATCTCTAATGTTAATAGAAGGAAGACAAAAACAACATTTCATGTACATTATATTCCCCTTAATTGAATAATGGCTTAAATTTAATTACAATTACAAATTACTAATAAATGTACTGATTATGTTTTACATTCCACTGATAAAACTTACGAGTGCAATATCTTGCATTCCAAACTGAATGGACACCAATTGCTTAATATTTCTTAAAAGTTCATTCATGTTTATCTAAGAATATACTACAAGTAAAGTAATGAAACAAACGACAAGAAAAAATTTAATTGTACCATTAAAGAAAATTATAAAAGTGGAGAAATATTTAAACTTGTAAACTTATTTCGAGTCACTGGGGTTCTACAGTGGATACGTATCGGATCGCATTTGCTTTGTCACGAGTTCGATCCCAGTACCACTAAAGATCTCGTGTAGGGCAGCGATGCACGTTAAATCTGTCGAGAGCTTTAAAGTCCTCCCGTTGGTTTATTGTGGTAGTTAAAGGGGTGTGCTAATGTCGTCCACGTCACTTGCCCATGGGTTCAAATTTACGTGGTCCGTCGCCAAAAGCCCTCGTGTAGCTGAGCAGTGCGACGTTAATATTCATTTAATCCGAGTCATTGGTTGAACAGATATATTCAGTTAGAAAAAATTTTATATTCCAGAAAATCATTCACCTCTTTTGGAAAAAAATTTACAGATTTTTATTCATATATTAGTAGCGTCCTTTCCACAATAACGAAAAATATTCTTTTAGATTTTACTACGATTATACTTCGTAGTGAAATGATCTAATTTTCCTTAGATGGATGTGGTAGCCAAATGGTCATAGTCGCAAACTCGTGGTCAGTGTTTTGGCAAGTTACCAGTTGTTTGGGGGCCGGCGACACGTGAAATCTGTCGAGACTAAAAGTCCTTACGTTGGAGTTGTATGGAAGTTTGGAGAGTGGAGTGGCAGCTTAGGTTTCCTCATCACTTGACCGAGAATCAAGTTTACGAGGTTCATCACCAATAGCCCTAGAGTAGCTTCAAAAAAGTGTGAGGTTAACAATAAATAAACCAATTTTCTTGAGTTTGATTTGAAAGCAACTAATCAATCAACAAAAATCGAAGTTATTCATTTAAAAAAAAAACAACACCAAATGAATTGAATAAACTGTAGAAAATTTGAAACCTTTTAGCAAATAATTTGCTGTTTCCCTTTTTCCGTTTAACAATAATTTTAATTATTTGACAATAATTTCCGAATTATCTTAGGTCTAAAAATTATCTAGGTACAAATATAAAATACATGACTTTTGTAAAGGATTGAAACGAGCAAAAAATTCGTAAATGCTTATTTCAGAATCAAATACATAAGGCAACAACGCATTTACAAAATTTGGAGCTCTAAACTGAAAGCTAAGCCTGCAAAAGGGGCAATATCAAAAATCATGCAATTTTTCCCCTTAATTCCGAGGATATATGTAGTTGCAGGGAACGCCAGACCCCTGCAACGAAGGCAGTTCCAAAAAGACAGGAGATTATATCAAAAACATATTCTGACTATATTGAGAAGGACAAGTTGTTCCACACGTTTAATCAAATCTCAATTGATACTTACCTGGATACATTTAAAGTGTACCGAGTGCAGTAAAAATGGATAAAAACAAGGAATCATGACAAATATGAGGGGGGGATGCAGCCAGAGTGACGTCAGCACACGCTTCCACAAAGAGTAATGGTGGTCAAAAAAGAAGTCACTACTGCCATAATTTTGCTGCATACGCAAGACACCCTATAACCAGAACCTTTACCCGTAAATTGATTGCTAGAGGCCTGCACTTATGATACCCGTTAAGAAGACTTACATTGCTTCTGCAACTCAGAGACTCATTTACTATGATGCCGGGCTTTAGCAACGTGGACGACGGAATAGCACAGAGTCGTGTTATCAGGCGAGTCACTCTTCTCTTAGTCCAATGACAGTAAATGTGCAAGAATGGGGCATCGACACGGTGACTAGTTCGTTTCGGCCTCGTCTAAAGAACGCCCTACCGCATGAAAACGTGGCATCTTAGTTTGGGCCTACGCCCTTACATACGTTAGCTGAGAAGATCTGATTCGTACTTAGGGCATTCTGATGTCCCAACAATACGAAGGGATTTGCCGTGACCTATAACACGCACCTTCCTTCGGTGGGGTGCCCATGCTCTTTACCTGTAAAATATTTAGTTATTCTCATTTACATACTGCGCGTATAAGTCAACGTATTCTTCAAAGGGTGCAGATGTTTCCCTACCTACCATTTGTTATTGATGTCTCACCAATCGGACACATTTTGGACGTAACTGGAAACTATTTCGATGCCCTTCCACCACCACATTTAAAAGACGGACTGTGGCAAATGGTTGACAGGGAATGGAGAACCATGCGTACTGTCATTGGCTATGTATCTAGACGTGTTGCTTCGGGTAGCGACGTCCATATATATATATGGTGGTCTTATAATCTATTTCTATACATTACAGTATTATTTTTAAAATAAACTCAATTTCTATACATCTTTTTCTCTGGTTCTTTCAAATTGCTTCGGTCTCTCTGCACAGCGAGTTCTTCACTTTATTGCCACTCCTTTATGTTGTCGCATTTTCAATGTTATACAGTGTATTTATTTTTAGATTGGAAATATAATCGAGAATTTTATGCCTGAACGGAGAAGATACTTTAACGTGAAAAAAGGTTTAGGTGTTAAGTAAATATAAATGAGGATTAGTCCACGGCCCACGGCTTCAAAATATGAGGTACCTTACCAAAAAACAGTATTACCCTCTCATCATATTTAATAAAAAAAAGAGAAGAATTAATTGAAAGTTCCATAAAATTTAAAAGATATTATCAAAATTATTAATAACAGCTCAGAGCCGTTCCAAATGGAAAGCGTTTTCTCACCATAGCTGAGGACATACTACCAGTGAGAGAGCGAGAAATAATTCAATCGGCAAGTATGGAACATATTTAATGAGGCACACATCAAAACGGAGGGAGGTGGTCAGAAATCTGTGCTTTCACTAAATCGTGTAACGGAACGAAATGTGAAAGTAGACACGGAATTTGGAAGATAAAAGATGAAATGGAAAATAAAAGTGGCTCAATTAATGCCGTGGTGCTCGTGGTACTTGATGTTTAAATAAAGGGAAAGGACAAACACTGCTGAATCGTGTAGTGATGACGGGAGTGTCGCTGAACAGCGATCGAAAAGAGAAGGCGATGACACAGAAAGTGTCCATAACTTGTGATGCCATCTTCTGGAAAATGAGTAAAATAAAAGATGATCCACAAAAGATGTGGAAAAGGAGAATCATTGCATGGAATTAAACTACCACGCAAGACCGATTCAAAAGAATGTGGGTTTAAGTCGTAATTTAATGGAGATGAAATCTTGCACATATATGATCGTTTGATATATATATATATATAATATAGAATATATACAAAATGACAAAAGTTAAAATTAGAGGGGGTTTTTAGAGAGAAAAAAATTGAAAAACTTACCAAAGACTATATTTAGGATCTCCGAAGTCTTTTAGGTTAAAATGCTGATATATGTGGTGAAGAGCAGCTCTAGGTCTTTTTTTAGATTCTTGGGACTATTATCAGCGTGTTTTGTTTTTAGACAGGGATTACTCGGATAGATTGGTTAGGAATTTGAGGTAATCTGTCAAAAAACTTTTGGACTGATTTTTAATGAAGTCAAGAATTGGATCAATTTGGAGATCTTTGTGCAAGATTTCGTTTCTGACAAACCAGGGAGCATTAGTAAGTTTTCGAAGGTGTTTATTTTGAAAAACGTGCAATTTTTTTCAAGTGAGTTACATGCAGCAGAAGCCCAGATGGGAGATGCATATAACAAAATTGGTCGAAGAAATAATTTATAGAGCAAAACCTTGTGTCTGATTGGGAGCTTACACTTTCGAGAAATTATATAAGCAATTGAGCGTTTGACTCATTCCTGCCGCTTTTTTGAAGTGCAGTACGAATTGGGGGGAGAAGTTCAGTTTTGCGTCGAGAATGAACCCTAGGTACTTAAATTCAGTGACCCAGGGAACGGGTTGGTCAAAAATATAGATATTGGGTAAGTTTCCTATACACCTTTGTTTCATAAAAGAGGAATATAAAATGCCGGTTATGGGACAAGTGGAGCGTGGAGCCTCCATTGACTTAACATGGGGCCGGTTCTAGGACAAGTGGAGCGTGGAGCGCGGCTGACGCCTGGGGGCAGAAGAGATAAGAAAAGGGTGACAATGGGCCTCCTTATCTGAAAAACATTCTGCGCATACGTTATGAAAATTTGAAATGTTCGAATTCATTGAATAGACTTTATTTTTCAATTAATATATATATATATATATATAATTTTTAAAATAAGATTTCAATAATATTTTCTATTTTACTTTAGTGCAAACAATAATGACAAAAAATAAACATTTTTTTATGAGAAGATGAATCATTCCAATCATTTCTGGTATTAGTAAGGGGTCTTCTCTATCAGTATGATTGGTTTGAGAACACGAATATGTTTTTAATGATAGGCGATTCGTATTTTTACTTAATGAAATGAATTAATTAGTTAAAATGAAAATATACTGTTCAACTTGATCGTAGGATTCGATGCAAATTTTAGTCTTGATGAAGGGAGACAAAACTTTTTTTTGAAAAATAAAACTTAATGTTAGTCAGAGCTATTTTCGTTTCAATAAATGTTTTTCGTTACTTCAAAACTAATTTTTTTTTAGAAAAAGTACAGTCATGAGTGGTGCCATCTATGATTGATTTTAATTTCTATGTGTAAAATTAAACTTATTTTTAAGTTGAGTTTCGAACCCCAAAAGTCTTCGTTGATGAATGTTAGAAGGTACGATTCTAACAACTCACCTACGAAAACCTGTTACCATACATTTAGTTTACTCACATATTATCAAACTTTAAGCGAAAATACGTAGAATAAAGTTGAATTGTAAGATTCCTATGGCTAAAAATTTAATATCATTCTATACTATTTAAAGCTATGAATTTCTTCATTTTATACGTCGTGTAATAATTTCGAGGACATATATAAAACACATGTTTTTACTTGCCAAGGTCATGATAGAATTATCCAGAAGTGGTAATCTATCTTATCTTAGAGGGAAAGGAATGTGTAAACGACCTTTGTACATGAATATCGATAACATGGAACACCGGTCAAGGCGACCGTGTTCTTCTCATGCAGGCTTCTCCTATTGAATATGGATGCAAGTTCTCTTTTCACCATTAAAACGGGCAGTCTGGATGGCGACGCTTGCGTGAGGTCAAACAATAAACAATGACCCCATGGCCCCGTGCACTTCTCACTTAACATCTGGTTGAAACCATAAAACTTTGTGTGAATGGAAGATGTCACAGCGTGTTATACTTTCTTTTTTGTTATCATTCCTTCTCGGAGACAGAGAGTCGCAAACAACATTCTTCTTGGAATCTTATTAGTATATGAGATCTACTTCCCCTGCATGCATATGTAGTTATAAGATACGCGTCGATTTTCTATTGGTCCACGTTTATTGCTTTGTACTATATATTAAAAAATTTTCCATTTCTCTTTACTTTACTAGCTGATGCCTTAAAATGCTGTATGTTGAAGAATTTTTCGAAAATTCTGATTTTCCACTTAATACCCAAATTTTTGCAACATGTGACTTTGGAGATTTAACATCATCTGAATTAGATTCTCCATTCTAAGATGATGTCGCTGAATATAAAATATTTTCTTGTTCTGATTGTAATAAGTTTTTAAACATAAGAAGAACTTTAAAAGACACAAAAAGAATGTGCATGGAACTGATGAAAACAGATGCTACCATTGCAATAAAAACTTTGCCAGATCCGATAGCCGTAAACGTCATCAAAAGTTGCGTGAAGTATCTAGAGCGAAGATCTTAGAAAACAAACGAAAAAGACTTAATTCTTCTCCTCAACCTGGACCATCGGGATATCAAGCTCCTGCTGCTAAAGACAGAAGAGATAACACCAAAAGTCGTACTTGCTTGAATACGTTTGAAACATATACCATTTCAACCGATTTGAACTTTATAAAGAATTTAAATGGCTTCATCCAGAATTCTAAAGAAGTTATATATATAAGAATAGTTGAAAATAAATCCATGGAAAAGAAAGGTATCAAGTGGTACGTTTGCGCCAAGAGGTTCGTTTTGTTAGAAAAACTGCAGAATCCGAAGAAGAAAAATGTGAATCGCATTTTCGATCAATTTGTGAAATAAGTCTCTCTAAATGAATCACCTGAAAAAAAAAAAAAGTAACAGAAGCTTTTTAAAAATATTATCATCATGTGAAGAATTCGAGGGAAAAGGAAGTGGATGGATTTTAGATGAAATTCTACATTTGGAAGTAAAAACGTGTGCCTATCAACCATTAGCAGCCTCTTCATACATACCCTTACCAAAAACTATAACTAAGAAAAAAGCTGTGATAAATATAAAAAAACAGCGATGAAAAATGTTTTTATGGTGCGTTTTAGCTGCTCTTCATCCAGTGAACATTCATGCCGAACGAATTAGTAATAACCTTTCTTTCGGAAAGGAATTTAATTGTAAGGGTATTGATTTTCCTACACCCATATCGCAAATAGATAAATTTGAACGAAATAATAATATATCAATAAATGTTTTTGGCTTTGAAAGAGAAATATTTCCTCTAAGAATTACTACTTCAACAAGAAGAAACAAACATAAACTTATTACTAATATCTCAAGGAAGCAAGAAACATTATACTTTAATAACTAATATGAGCAGCTTACTAAATCATTTAACAAGTCATGAACATAAAGTGTTTTTTTTTGCGATTATTGCCTTCTTCGATTTAACAATGAAGAATTATTGATTCAACATCAAGAAGACTGTTGAAATCATAATGTACAAAAAATAAAAATGCCGACACAAGAGGAAAAATGGCTGGAATTTAGCAATCATAATAATGCGACGCTTACTTAATTTAAACTATTTAATTTATTTCATTAAATCCATTTTAAATAAAACCCGGTTCTACTCTCCTATTTGCGTCACATTATAGCTTAAGTTTAAACATTAGATCTTTTAAGACAAATAAACAGTACGCTAAATCAAAAGACATTCCTTAAATAAACTTTCATTTATTAAAACTATAAGATTGAAATTAAGTTAAAGCATATAGAGACACATAACAAGATTTCACTTAACTGATAGAGGGTCGAGGGAGAGGAGTCATGGCGCTGCCCGGAGTCCACTAATTGGAAGGGACGTGTCAGACCAAGTGGGTGTGAAAAGTGCGTCGGAAATTATTACAATTCGGGGTGCATTTCCTTTTATTCCGCGGCGACTTGCTCCTGTGTTCTGGAGCGGATTCTTTACAGTCACTGAATCATTGTTTATCTTTGGTCTAGAGTCAGCGGAAGGATACCCTCTCACGGTCAATGACATCCCCAAGCGCGGGAAATTCTAAAGACACCCCGATACCATGATATATTTATGGGTGCGATGCCCTTTTCTAGGAGTGGGAACATGTCACCCTATTTGGTGGGGTAAGAGAGAGACATTCCAAATTCCTTTCCTTGTCAACAACAAGAGCAGGGCAGATGTAAAAATTACAGTTGTAACTTTAGGGACCGGCGACCTCCCATCAATAAATTCAAACTACCCGTGCCATATGTGATATACGCCGACCTGGAATGTATCATAGAAAAGATAAACTCTTGTGAACAAGACCCTAAAATTTCATCAACTGAATCCATAGCGAAGCATGTTCCATTTGGTTTTGCATGTTATTGTAGGACCAGATGGAACAATGGTCAAACCTCCTACAGTTTTTAGAGGAAAAAATGCCATAGATCAATTTCTTACAAAGCTCTTAGATGAAGAAAAATCAATTCTTGATACCTTGCGTTTTGTCAAGCTTATGGTCTTTTCTATGACGGATGAAGAAAATTTTAAATCTTCTACACTATGCAGCATCTGTGAAAATCCTCTCAATGGAGATGCTGTAAGAGACCACGATCATCTAACTGGAGCCTACAGAGGAGCAGCACACCATAGGTGCAATTTGAATTTTAAATTAGCAAATTACATTCCTGTCGTAATTCATAATTTGCGAAATTATGATGGACACTTTTTAATTCAAGGAATACGTAAATTTAAAGAAAAGAGAATTCAATGCATTCCCGAAAATAGTGAAAAGTTTATTTCTTTTACTCTGAGCTCATTACGTTTTTTGACTATTTTCAATTTTTAAACACTTCTCTAGAGAAACTTGCTCAAAACTTAAAACCTTGCCAATTTCATCTTTGCAATAAATATTTCGCAAGTAATGCTCAATTTATAACTAGAAAAGGTTTCTATCCATATGAATATTTTGATTCCTTTTCTAAATTTTATGAGACGCAGCTCCCTCCTCAATCAGCTTTTTTCAACAGTTTAACAAATGAAAATGTAACCAGAGAAGACTACGAATATGCTCACCATATATGGAATATATTTCAAATGCATACATTAGGAGATTATCATGATTTGTATGTAACCGTAGACGTATTATTACTTTCCGACATATTTGAAAACTTTAGAACTCTATGCCAGAATTACTACAAAATTGATCCATGTCATACATATACGGCTCCTGGTTTGGCATGGCAAGCATGTCTCAAAATGACAAAAGTACGATTGGAGCTTTTAACTGATATAGACATGCACTTATTCATCGAAAAAGGAATTCGCGGAGGTGTTGCGATGATTAGTCATCGCTACGCTAAGGCTAACAATGCGTATTTATCAAACTATGATTCAAGCTTACCTAGTAGTTATTATATATTATATATTTAGACGCAAACAATCTATATGGCTGGGCAATGTCGCAACATTTACCTACACACGACTTCTTCTGGACTGATGAAGATGTTAATTTTATGAATGTACCAGACGATTCGGAAATAGGTTATATATTTGAAGTTGACTTAGAATATCCAGATGAATTGCACGACTTGCATAACTGCTATCCATTAGCTCCAGAAAAAATTGAAGTAAGTGTCTCTGAATGTTCCCCCTATACTAAAAATATTGCTAAAGAATTCAGTATTTTAAAATCGAAATCTGTAGAAAAATTGGTTCCTAACTTAAAAAATAAAACTAAATATGTTCTTCATTATAGAAATTTGAAGTTATATGTACAATTAGGTTTAAAGGTTAAAAATATACATAAAATTCTAAAATTCAAACAAAGTCCTTGGTTAAAAAATTATATTGATTTTAATACTGAACATCGAAAACGAGCAAATAACAACTTTGAAAAAGATCTCTTTAAACTTTTAAACAATGCCGTGTTTGTAAAAACAATGGAAAATTTACGCAATAGAGTTAAGATTGATTTAGTGAATAGTGTGAAAAGAGCTAAGAAATTAATAGCCTCTCCAGCATTTCATGCTTATAAAATAATTAATAACGACCTTGTATCTATTCAAAGAAAACTTACTTCTCTTTTATTGAACAGACCCATATATGTTGGTTTTTCAATTTTAGATATTTCTAAAATTTTAATGTACAATTTTCATTATAATTATAAAAAAAAAAAATGTATGCAAATCGTGCCAAATTATTATTTACAGATACAGATTCATTGTGTTATATTATTTCAACTTCAGATATATATAAAGATATGTTTCATAATTCCATTGAATTTGATACAGCTAACTATCCTCCAAATCATTTTCTTTATAATCCCTTAAATAATAAAGTTCTCGGAAAAATGAAAGATGAGTTAAATGGGATGGTAGCAACTGAATTCGTAGGTCTCAAAGCAAAAATGTACAGCATAAAAACATTAACTTTAGAAAAAAAATACAGCAAAAGGGGTACATAGATCTATTTTAAAAAGTAAAATTTCTCATGAAGACTATAAAAATTGCCTCATAAATAAGTATAGAAGTCGTGAAGAGTTTAAATCCATTAACAGTTCTATACATCAAATACATTCTGTAAAAAGTAAAAAAAAATTCACTTTGCCCCTTCGATGATAAAAGATATATTCTTGAAGATGGTATTACAACTTTAGCTTTCGGTAACTGTCATATAAATGAAAGCTAATATTTTACATAAATGAGAATTTAATTATATAGTTTCGTATAGATATTGATTTCTGTATATATCTTATTCTTTCATGTTTGTGAACGTAAATTTTTCCTTTTCATTTTATACATTGTCGACCGTATTTATTATTTATATTGAATGATGTTGCTTATTTCAATGCTTCTCATATAATGCATTTTGAAAAATGTAAGATTAAATTGAGTTTTCCGTTATCACATTGTATTATCGTTTATTTCAGTGATTCTTGTATAATGCAATTTGAAAAATGTAAGATTAAATTGAGTTTTCTGTTAGAACATTGTATTTTTGTTTATTTCAATAATTCTTGTATAATGCTTTTTTTAAATTTTAAATATAAGATTAAATTAAGTTTTCCGTTACCATATTGTTCTATGAAAGGAAAGTTGCATTATTTATTTGTATGTTAGAAATTAAGAGAAAGACATTATACACTCTGTCGCAAAAAAAAAATGCACCCAGAAGAAATTGAGCTACATTCACGAAATTTGGTATGCATGTAGTGTAGTATATGAAAATAAACAAATGATTAAAAATTCAGAACAAAATATCATTTTATTAAGCGGTTACAGTTTGCAAAAGTTTAAAAATCAGTAAGTAGTAAAGCCACCTCTGGTAGCTATACAAGCCGAAATTTGGCGTGGCATCGATTCAATAGATTACTTATGACCCCTTTGGAAGATCCTGTCATAGTCTTTGCATCTGCGCAGTTAATTCTCCTGTATCTCGGGACGGCTGCAGTTGCCTTCCCAGCGCGTCCCAGACATGCTCTATTGGCGAAAGATCTGGTGACCTGGCAGGCCATGGTAGGACGTCATATCCTTGAAGACATTGTTGGGAGAGTCGCAAGTATGTGGACGAGCATTATCCTGTTGATAAATAGCACCTGGGTGACTTGATAGCATGGGTAGCACAATCGGCGTTAAAATATCGTCCACGTATCTGCGAGCTGTCAAAGTGCCTTAAGGACCACTAAAGATGATCGTGTGTCCCAAGAAATTGCTCCCCACACTGTCACACCTTGTGAAATTGCTGTATGCCGCTCGACAATAAATGCCGGATCGGACCGCTGGCCGGTGCGCCTCCAACACGTGTGCGGTGGTCATCAGCACTGAGACTGAATCGGGATTCATCGCTGAAGATGACACGTCTCCAGTCTGTCACACTCCAAGTTGCCCGAGGTCGGTAAAATCCAGTCGACACTGCCTATGATGTGGGGTCAGTGGTAAGCGTCTTAGCGGACGTCGGCTCCTCAAGCCAACTATCGGTCAGTCGTCTCCTTATGGTTTCTCTTGATGGCACTGGATGTCTGGAAGGAGGTAAGTGGCGTTGAATCGATGCTAGAGACGTTGTTGGTGCCGAAGTGGCCACTCTTCTGATTGCACGATCCTCGCGATCATTTGTGTTCCTGGGACGTCCTGCCCCTCCGCGACGGTACACTCTACCTTCTGTGATCCACTGTTGCCAACACCGAGCAACTACCATATCGCTCCGACCGAGGTGGCGGCCGATACGTCTATTCGACCAACCTGCTTCTCTGAGGCCTATTATACGGCCCCTATCAAAGTCCGTCAGCTGCTCGTACTGCCGCCGGTTACGTCTTAGAGGCATCCTAAGTCTCAATATCGTCTTTCAAAGTCATCAGATTCGTTTGATAGCCGTACGGCGCTCGTACTCATATTCTTTTAAACTCTCCCAGTTGCGCAACTAATATGCGCATAGCACAGGTTAGCTTTGTCTCATTGGCTTCGAAATTTTAATCATTTGCATATCTCTTACCAGACTACATTCTTGCTGAGTTTCGTGATTGTAGCTTGATTTCTTCTGGGTGCATATATTTTTTTGCGACAGTGTATGTATATATATATATATATATATATATATATATATATATATATATATATATATATATATATATATATATTTGGTAGTTAAAATTTATTGAGATAAGTTTAAAAACTATAAATTAATGTTTGTTACTTGAGTATTCTCATTTACAATGGAGTTTCCAAACCTTAAACATCCATTTTCTATGATGATCTGCGGACCTTCTAATTCTGGTAAAACTTTGTTAGACGAATATTAGAAACAAAATTAATCAAACCTTTTCCTCCCAAAATTATTTGGTGTTATGGAATTTATCAAAAACTGTTTGAGAAGATGTCTGACATAGAATTTCATGAAGGCATACCTTCTGGTGTAGAAAACATTACTAATGCTCTCATAATAATAGACGATTTAATGAATGAAGTAGGAGATGACAAAAAACTTTCAAACTTGTTCACGAAAGGAAGCCACCATAGAGATATTTCCGTAATATTTATTCTACAAAATATTTTTTGCAAGGGAAAACAAATTAGGAATATTTCTTTAAATACTTCTTACCTATGTTGTTTTAAAAATGTTAGAGACAAACAACAGATCTCTTGTCTAGCAAGACAAATGTATCCATCTCAGTCGAAATTTCTTTTAGAAAGTTATGACGATGCTACAAAAGTGCCAAATGGTTATTTATTTATTGACCTGAAGCCTGAAACGAATGAGAGACTGCGCATACGTGCAAGTATATTTCCAGGGGATAAAAACATAGTATATGTTCCTCGGTAATAATTGTTTTTAAAATACAAACGAAAAATTAATTTATACTTTTTAGTCATAAAATTTTATTTTACTATCAAATATAGTATTTAAAGTTTGAAATAGTGTAACATAAAACATTTGCATTAAATATGTCGGTAAAACAGCACGTAGCGTATTTAAAGCTCTTGGCAAAAAGCAAAAACAAGAGAAAAATATTACAAAAATGTCCTAATTCTCTAATAAAGGCAGTATGCGAATGTGCGTTAAATAATTTAAAAGGGAATGTTCCATTAACAAAGCATCATAAAAGAAGGTTAGCTCCTTTTAAGCAGGTTATACGTAAGTTAGGAGATAAATCTGTCCCTTTGTATAAAAAGAGGAAAGTTCTAATACAAAAAGGAGAAGGATTTTTAAGTTTTCTGATTCCTGCTGCTGTTTCAGTTATATCATCCCTCATTCATGGAACACAGTAAGAAATTCGTTTTACTTCCAGAAGAAAGACTTCAAAATTTCGTTTCAGAACAACTATCAGAATTAGATGAGAAAATGCAATCTATTCTTCGAAACAAAAACATGACTGATTCTGAAAAGGTTACTTTATACTTACAAATTCTTCGAAAATATGTAAACTTTCCCTTTCCCAAAGAAATCAATGAAGACATGCAAGAACCACAGAAGGAATTTGAAAATTCCAATGCAAAGAAGATCTGAAAAGTGTTATTACAAATGAAGATTCTAAGGAGGCCCTCGGATTTATAAAGCAAGAAACCAGCGCAGAGAATATTGAACAAGAAATAGAAAAATCCGCACCAAAGAAATATAAAACTATTATTAAGAAAATCATTCTTTTTATACAGAAGCATCGAGAAGAAATGTATTGGACACCTGACAAAGAGTTAATAGTGGATGGGAAAATTATACGAAATACTAATGTTGTACATTTGATTACCCACCTAGTGAGAGACAGAAAAAATAAAACCTTTTAGGTTTGAATCATTTGATGAATTTTTAAAAAGAAAAAAAATTTCCATCAAATTTTGTTAAGAATAAATATCTTAAAACAAAAACATTGTATGCAAAACCTTTGTCATGGATTGATTATTAAGTGTAGCTCGTGTTTTCTTCAATAAATCTTTTTTAAAAAAGCATTTTGATCTGTCTTTTTTTTGTTTTTTTCTTACACTAAAATATATTAATATAATTGAAAAATGATAAAAAAAGTTGAAAAATATCTTGAAAAAGTTAAAAAATATTTTTAAATGTTGAAAATATTGAAAAAAGTTAGAGTATTGTTGATGAACTTGAATATTTAGGTTAAGAGCAATACTGATAAAATTTCTTTTTCATATTAATCTTAAAATAATAATGATAACTTTATAAATTTAAATATATGGAAAACTTATAAGAAATTCAAAGCAAAATCATGTTCATCTTATAATAATAATACAAACACAAAATATAAAAACAATATTGTATTTATTCACCATCTAAAATTTATTCTTACATTATATCTTTTCTTAAAATATTGATACAATCTGAAATCATTCTGTTTGCTACGAACAAATTCATATAAAATATAATTCATCGAAAAGCCTTTACTGATTTTCAACAAGAAAAATATACAATAATGACCACAGACGTTCGATGTAAGACTTTGAAGGGATTTTTCATTCCACTTTATATTTTTAAACTTTCTTGTATAGCTCGAAATAAAATCTCCATAAGAATCGAAAAATTCTATTGTGTTTTCGTCTCGAATGTGCATCGCTAGCCAGTGAGATCCTTCTTGATCTTGTGTGTCTGTATTTACGATCAGAGTACTTCTTCTTCTAATTAAAGGTAACTTGTCTGAAGGAAATACTCCAATAAAATATTTTGAAGCATCTTTATCCTCAGACAAAATTCGATGAATTTGTGAAGCATACATTAATTTTCGAAATCAAAGAGTACGTTCCTTGTTTTGTTTATCTCGATTAAGGATTCAAATTCAGCGAAAACGATCAGCGACACTGTTTGCTCCAATGCTTTGTGTGTGTGTGTGTTAAATTTTAATTCTATTCTTAAGTTACTGTGTCTAATCAGATTGAAATATTCTCCGTCACACAAGTCAGGTGTTAAATCAAATAAAAATAAGGAATATCCCTTAGCAAATTCATTTCTTGATAAATAAAGCCCTTCAGAATTTAAAAACAAGCTCTGATATGCCCTGATATAATTTTCTTTTTCGAAATCCAATTCTAATGGTTGATGAGGCATAGGTTGACCATCTATATAGACTCCGATAAAATTCACATTGTAGTGATTGAATTCAAAAGGTGACTTTTTATAGTTTCCGTTGAATGCATCATTATCTACACAAGCTAAAACTATTCGTTTTGGCATTTGTCCGGAAAACACGTTGTCTTGGATAAAAGAATAGCTCGATTGAGGTATTGAAAACACTTTACAGTTAACTCTATCTATAGGATATTTAGCTGTTGCCTTTTCTAAAGCTTTAGCATGAGCAATAAGGACTCCGGGATTAATATGCACTTTTCTAACAAAGATTGAAACGTGATCGAACACTATTTTATAGCCCTCATTTCCCATGAGACAAAATTCTGGCTTACTTCTTATCAGTTTAATTTTCAAATCGACGAGGTTAAGTAAAAGTCTATCTTGATTGAATAAATCTACATGAAGTCGCCCTATCATGTCAACAGTTGCACTTTTTTTTAATAGTGAAGCTCGCTTATTGAATCCTTCGTTTGGCTCCTTATCATCATCATATATATTCATTCGACCCACTGTATCCTTATAACATATTTCAGAACTAAGTTGAGAAGTTTTGTTGTCATATCCATGATTTAATATAGTTTCCAAAATAGCTCGATAAGGATATGTATTGTTACTAGAAGAAACGTTTCTTCCATTTAAACTTATGTCTACTTGCGAAAATAAAGAATGAAGAAAAAGATTAACAGGTCCTATTTTATCATCATCAGTAAGTACTTTTCCATCGTTTTTTAAAATTTTTGCTTTAAAATATAATTGCGTCTGAGACAAATCTAGATAATCTTCGCCGCTTCCAGAAATTAAGAATTCAACAGGTCCGCCATCTGTCACATTTGCAATTGGATGAAACTGAATCCATTGACCTTTTTCTATAACTGTTTGAGTTGGTGGGAGAGTAAATAAAAATTCAATTCGGACTTGGCACATTCAGCAGAATCTTTCAAAAGAAATGCCATTTTATTACTTATAAAAAATATCACGTCCTTTCGCTTTCCTGACTTTAGACGGAATGATGTGTTTTGAGAATCTTTTCTTTCTTTTATACTTTTTACCCTGACCAAGCATATCATCCGCTTTTTTAATGGCTTCTCTAGCTAATTTTCTTCCGATTTCTTTTGCTCGATGTTTAGCTGCATCTTCTAAATTTTGTCCTTCGAGTAAATCATTAACTATTTGAGTTCCTGTTTTCAAAACTTCTTTCCCAACAGATTTGGCTCCTCGAGTTAAGAAGGGCAAAGCAGTACGAAACAGTCTTTTGAACCAACCTCCTATGCCATAACCTTTTGAAAAGATTGACCCTGATAATAAGAAAGACCATTGCCTGCTTGGTTAACGTAATAATCCTCGTATTGCTTCACACAACACTTATATGGAACAAGCATCTTTATTCTGACAGATCTGATCTATTAATGAATGTATTTTTTCTTTTATCTTCCTTTATACTATTTGTCTCATTCGAAAATGTAACACGGCTATCACTCTTCCTCTTTCGAATGGTACTAATTCTCCTGAATGTAATCTAAGAACCATTTTGACCGTTTGGAAATGCCGTCGTATGACAGGCACGTAATGAGGTCTTGTATAATGCGCATTCACCACTTCTCCATCTTTTCCTTCAACTTTTACAATTTTTAAAAGTGGAGCTTGGACATCTCCCACAATTTGAGGTTCTACCAAATCAGAATAAACATATATAAGAGGAAACGAAGCATTAGGATCAGCGATATATGAACTTTCAACTTTGCCTTTGATTTCACCCGGTTCGAAACCAAGGAGTTTAGAAAAACCTTTATGTAAAAAAAACTTTAGCGTGTTCTTTTGTCTTGATTTTTACTCTTTTGACTATAGGATGGTAATGAAATTCTATTTTGTTCTTAAAATCTTCTAAATACATCCCATCTAAAATGTCAGGTATAGACTCATAAAATCCTTGAGGAATTCTTCTAGCAATCGACTTTCCATCACCGAGGTCAAAACCAAATAAATTGTTGTCTTCTCTTATATTATACCATGTATAGAGAGAGAGAGAGGATAAATAAAATCAACTAATCCCATTTCCCATTCATCATTTAGTGTAATGGGAGTTGGAAGTTGTGTAGTAAAATGAGAAGTTTTATTTCCTGGGAAAAAGTGTTTGGAGCTATCACTTATGAGCGTTATGTAGAAAGACATTTTCGCGACTGATGAATAAGTAGATTTTGATCTCTCTTTGTAGATGCTTCAAGTATTGTACCCATGTATTAAATCTTTCTGGATATCCCCAAAATTTTACAAAATATTCCTTTTTACCATTCTTTTCTCGTGTTTTCAAAATTTTTTCAATAGGATAGTAACCAGAATGCATTACTTTTTGAAGTTCCTGTTCATAAAAAGTACCCCGAATCACTTCTCCAGCTAAATCTTTTAATTTATAAACAATTGGATTCCTTCTAATAATTTCATGAATGGTGAATATTTCTCTGGTCCAATTCTGCTCGTATCCTTTTTCAAATAATAACTTTTCCTTACTAATTCGAACTGTATCATTAAGTCGATAATTTGGCTTATTCACCTTTTTATTATTCTGCTTACCATATAAATTTTCCCATACCTGGCTTTGATTAGTCTCAGTTACAGATGCTGGTGTCATTTGTATGCTACGATGCCAAGTATTATTGTAGCTGTATACTAATTTATCTACGACATCAATGTATCGTTTCGTATTCTTCTCTGTAAAAAATTTCCACATTTTCGTCTTTAACGTTCTATTGAATCGTTCAACAATAGAGGCTTTCGTGTTATTACTTGTCATGAAAAATCCTATTTTCTTCTTTTTGAGATAATTCTGAAAAAGTTTGTTCGTAAATTCTTTACCAGCGTCAGTTTGAAGTTTAAGAGGGACGCGCTCAGAAAATATTTGTTCAAAAGCCGATACTACTGTTTTTGCATTTTTATCAAGCAATGGAATAGCCCAAGCATACTTCGATAAAACACATATGCAAGTAAGTAAATATCTATACCCGTCGTTAAACTTAGAAAGAGACTGCATATCCACTAAATCGGCTTGATATTGTTGATTCATTCGACTTACCAACACTCTATTTTTCTTAAATTTCTTTTTAATAGGTTTATGTAAAGTATATGAATCTTTTGCACTTAACCACTTTTTAATATCTTTTCTAGAAAATTTTCCATCCGTAGCTTTAAATAAAGCTTCGACACCACCAAAGCTACCCGGATGTTCAGGCTCTTGATAAACTTTTTCAAGATCCATTCTTAACTTTAAAAAAAATGTGTGTTATTTGACTAACATCACATGAATGAATAATGTAATAGCAAACTAAACAAAGTATTTATAGCATTCAATTTATAAGAACAACAACTCTTCTAAAAAGAGTTTAAATAGAATATAATAAAGAGAGGAAACACATACACACATATAAATACAAAGTAAAGAGTAAATAACAATAACAGAGACATATACAAATAAATATTTTTTATTTAATACTAACGATTAGGATCAGATGCAATATACATTTTCTTAGCATTATCAAAAATAGAAAGCATATCCCACTTATTTACAAATATTGGATTTAGATAATTTAACATTTGAATATTTCGTTGGATAAAATCCTTGATAAGTTGCTCAAAATCAATAGTGAACAAAGCTAAGCCGACATAAAGTCGTATACGGGTTTCATTAATCATTGCTATACATTCATGTCCAAGTTGATTACCATATTGTTGAACATACCCGTAGCATTCGAACACATCTGCGATGGAGTTTCCCAAGTAATCCCACAAAAGTTCAATCAATGAAGTTGTCAACACCAATTCAACTTCTGAAGCGTCTGTATTCACTACAGCACTTGGCATAATTTTCGAGGCTTCACTCAGTAACAAATTGCGAAGCATACGGTCAAATGTTAACCACATGACACTTTCTGTGATGTTCTTATGAATTCGTTGTAATTCCAACCAGTTATTTTCGCTTAGAACACACGTCCCCGGTACAAACTTCTTTGAATAATCTTTTTTCTGGAAATAGCGCTGGAAGATGATATTTGGAATGTTCTCAATAAAAACGGTCGATATCATCAAAGAGTCTTTTATGAGGATAGTTTCTTCAACAGAAGATGATGTATTGATTTGCTCGATTTGATTAACAAATGATTGCCACAGCATAGGCGAGAAACACACACCTCTTTTAGTTGGAAACAGTCGATTATTCCCATCTCTTTCATAGAGACGTAGATGAACTTGTACCATGGTAGCAAAATATGTCACTGCAGCATAAACGTCCTGTCCTAAGTGGAAATGATGTGGAGGAATAGTATCGTCAGAGAAAGAAGAATCTGACTTGGTATCTTCACTAAAACATACTCGCTTATTTGAACCATTATTGGAATTAAACATTCGCTTCATGTTTCTAATTCTACACGTGTATAATTCTGCTTACAACAATAATAAAATTTGAACTACAGTCTGAGAGAGAGAAAGAGCTAGAAATGTCTTTAAACCAAATATATTCCAAATCCATGATTAGAACTTTACTCTCATGTTGAACTGTGATTGGTTTGTAAGGATATTATCATAAAAACTTAAAGAAGCTGATTGGTGGAATAGAATAATGTATTCTTACGCGTGCGTAGTGTTACATTGGCTGTAATTTGGTCATGTTATCGATATTCATGTACCAACATGTTCAAAGGTTGTTTACACATTCCTTTCCCTCTAAGATAAGATAGATTACCACTTCTGGATAATTCTATCATGACTTGGCAAGTAAAAACATGTATTTTATATATATCCTCGAAATTATTACATGACGTATAAAATGAAGAAATTCATAGCTTTAAATAGTATAGAATGATATTAAATTTTTAGCCATAGGAATCTTACAATTCAACTTTATTCTAAGTATTTTCGCTTAAAGTTTGATAATATGTGAGTAAACTAAATGTATGGTAACAGGTTTTCGTAGGTGAGTTGTTAGGATCGTACCTTCTAACATTCATCAACGAAGACTTTTGGGGTTCGAAACTCAACTTAAAAATAAGTCTAATTTTACACATAGAAATTAAAATCAATCATAGATGGCACCACTCATAAATGTACTTTTTCTTTAAAAAAATTAGTTTTGAAGTAACGAAAAACATTTATTGAAACGAAAATAGCTCTGACTAACATTAAGTTTTATTTTTCCAAAAAAAGTTTTGTCTCCCTTCATCAAGACTAAAATTTGCATCGAATCCTACGATCAAGTTGAACAGTATATTCATTTTAACTAATTAATTCATTTCATTAAGTAAAAATACGAATCGCCTATCATTAAAAACATATTCGTGTTCTCAAACCAATCATACTGATAGAGAAGACCCCTTACTAATACGAGAAAGGATTGGAATGATTCATCTTCTCATAAAAAAAAATGTTTATTTTTTGTCATTATTGTTTGCACTAAAGTAAAATAGAAAATATTATTGAAATCTTATTTTAAAAATTTTTATATATATAATATATATATATATATATATAATCCAATATAAGAATTTTTTTAATATATAATCATTTACCTCTACATACACATATATATAAATTTATACACACATATACATATACATATAAACAAAAATATAAAAATAATCATATAGTTATAAACCTAAGATAACTAAAAGTAGGAAGTAGGCACACAGTATAAAAACAAATTCCTGGCCTTAGGAACCAGGATTGCAGGTTTAAACAAGTTTTGCGGCGCCAACCTTCACCTGTAATTTGTCATACTATGTACCAAGAGGAAAGGAAAGAGTTCTATACGTAAAATTTAAATATTAAGTCATTAAACAAGAATATATGAACATAAACATAACCTACTAAAACGGATTTATAACGATGGCCAAGAGTGCAGTATCGTGTTCCCGCCAAATAGGGAGAGCAGAACCGCATAAAGTTACTTGCGATACGATTATATATATATATATATATTAATTGAAAAATAAACAATCTATTCAATGAATTCCCAACATTTCAAATTTTCATAACGCATGCGCAGAATGTTTTTCAGATAAGGAGGCCCATTGTCACCCTTTCCTTATCTCTTCTGCCCCCAGGCGTCAGCCACGCTCCACTTGTCCTAGAACCGGCCCCATGTTAAGTCAATGGAGGCTCCACGCTCCATTTGTCCCAGAACCGGCATTTTATATCTACTCATAGCTAAATGGACATTGTCAGCCTTCGGAATGTCGTTAATATATCGGTTAAAAAGTCTTGGTCCAAGCAAACTTCCTTGAGGAATTCCACTTTTACTGGACGAGGGCTGGAGAGGCAGTTTTCAACTCTAACTCTAAACTCTCTCGAGTTTAGGTATGAGCGAATAATATTTAGGATTTGGCTCTAAAATCCAAGTCTCATCATCTTGGATATTAAGCCATCATGCCAAATTTTGTCAAAGGCTTTGGCTATGTCCACAAATAGCATACCCGTGGCCTGATGGTTTTGGAAGCCTGTGTGAACCAATTCAGTGACTCTGAGTAACTGGGTTACTGTAGAGCACTTAGTTACAAAGCCATGCTGTTCTGGAATAATAATATTCCTGGCTATAAGCAGTGTTGGTTCAGGCGGTTCAAAATCACGAATTCGTATGCTTTACTCAAGCTACTAAGTAGTGAGATTGGACGATAATTTTGAGGATTAGAGCCATCAGAATTGGGTTTAAGAATGGGGATCACACCACGGCTATCCTCCAACTTTTAGGGAAGTAGCAATTTTCCAAAAGCATGTTGAACAGCAAAGCAATGAAAATGATAAATTTAGTGGGAAGATTTTTAAGGATACGATTTGTGATGAGATCAATATCAGGAGATTTATTTGGTTTGAGATTTTTAATGAATCCCTGTATTTCAGAGGGAGGTGTTTTTTCCAGATCCATACAGGTAGGGGAATCAAAGTATCTTTGGACCTTCCTTTGTATATGTGCAGAGAATCTAGGATTCTCCACATCAGTATTTGGTTCAAATTGTTTTTGAAGGCTGTCAACAATTACCTCGGCCTTTTCAATCGGGGCAACTGCGATACTGCCGAGAGCGCCCTTTAGGGGGGGAATGTGATGAAAAGGCTTTTTGAGAAAGGAGGTAATCCCTCCAAAGAGTGCCTGTTTCGGGAGATAACTCCTCAATTGTTTTCTCCCATCTTGCACGGGAGAGGTGTCTGATATCACTGGCGATCTCGTTGCTGATAGTACGGAGTTCATTTTTAAGAGCAGGGTCTCTAGATCTTTGCCAAAATCTCCGTACCCTATTTCTGTGGCGAATTTTGGAACGAATATCTGGAGGTAATTTAATAGGTGTGGTTTTAAATTTGGGTTTTGAAGCAGCCACAAGTGCTTCGGAGATATTTTCTCCAAGCCGACCAATCGCAATGTCGAGATGCTCATTGCTGGGAGACGCCGGGATGGGAAGTGGCTTATTTTTAAGAAGGAATCGGAAGTTCTCCCAATTGGTGGAGAGTTGCGCTGGAATTTTCATGGTATCAGAGTTAGTGTATAGAGTTAAAATGACCGGTAGATGATCCGAACAAAGATCGTCTATAAATCTAATGTAATAATTAAAAGGGATATTTTTGAAAACAGCCAGGTCAATAATTGAGTCACGTACTCCCGGCCGAGAACGTGAATTAATATGCGTTGGAGTGTAAGGTGCAACAATCCTTGCATTGGGATAATATTTTGAATAATTCTATTAAGACGAAAGCCAAAATTGTTCGACCTGGTGTTATTCCACGTTTTGTGAGCAGCGTTAAGGTCTCCAGCAATGATTAAGTTATTACCTTTCTCTCTGAATTTAGAATTTTAATAAAATCCTTTTCGGGAATTTTCTGTTGATTTCCGCACAAAGCGAGCATAAGCAGAAACTACTCGGAGGGGAGGGAAATTATTAATTTTAATTTCAATAGCAGTAGCATCCATATACTGTATCCCCGGTAAAGGGGCTCTGCTTTGAACGAAATTACTTTTACAGTATAAAGCGGTACCTCTTGCTGTACGAATTCTAGGAAAAATTACACGAGATCATCTTTATAAAGATGATAATTTGCAATCAGGGTGTCCTGACCAGGTTCTAGTTTGGTTTCTTGGACCAAAAACAGATCAAGATTTTGCTCCAAAACGAAATCTCTGACTTCATGAATTTTGGAGCGCAGACCGTTTGCGTTCCAAAACCCAATTGAAATTGACTGCACGTTTGCACGATTGAAAGTTAGGCTGAATTGTGGGCAACATAATTACGCCCATTTTTTAACGCGACATAGGCCTGAAAAATTTCACATGCCTTATCGTTAGGATGAGAAAGTTTTCGGAGTGCTGGGAGTGCTGCTCGGAAAGCCCGGGCCAACAGTTCCTCATCGACTCCTTCATCATTAGCTATCTGAATTACATTTGTGAAAATGGTTGAAAAATTGGAATTTGGGGAGTTAACATGACTAATCTCCCTGATCTATCCAGAAACAACTTTAGAATACGAGACAGAGGGAATGACAGCGCGGTAGTTTGATTGAGGCTGTTGGATCTTGGATTGAGCATGCATGCTACTTTTTAAGTTTAGATCATTACGAGAGCCTAAATTTCTCTCTTGAATTTTATTTTGTGGCAAGTTATTAGGATTATTTCCCTTAGGATGTTGATTTTTATTTTGATTGCCCTTTTGGGGCGCTTTTTTATTATTTTTAGTCTTCGGAAAACGGGGGCATTGGCGCCAATTCGCCGCATGTTCCCCACCGCAGTTGGCACAAGTTAGTGGGTCTTCAAATGCACGATTCCAGTTTTTAGCCTCGTGAGGCCCTGCGCATTTAAGGCATTTAATTGGGAGATGGCAGACTTCCGAATGAGGATTAGTATTTTTTTGTTAATGATTCTTCCATGGAATTTCAAGAAAAGGATTACAGCACAGTGCCCGTTTATGCATTGGGCGTTTGGCGGATAAGCTGGACATAACCAGATTTTCTGGTTATAAATTTCGAACCTTCAGTGCAAAGGGGGCCCGTAGATCTTCTGCGTCCACGTCTCAAAATGAGCTTAAACTGGCACTGTTGCAGCAAACGACATCTTCAGCCTAGTTTCAATAGAAAAAAAGGATAAATGGGTACATATTTTTGCGACTTGTTCTTAGAAATATTTTGGATAATTTTGATGTCTCTTTCAAAACAGGAATTTTACCGTTGCATTGTGTGTTGTTTCATGAAGCGTCTGGAACCAAAGTCGAAAAATGAACCTATTTTTCCCTGGGAAAAACACGAACTTAAAACTGCCAAAATATTTATTTTCATTTGCTCTCTTCATACATGAGTAAGAAGCACTTAATGGTTTTCTTTTCATCTATTTTTCCCCCACGAGCGTGGTTCAAAATTTCATTTCTTTTCAAAGATCATATTTAAATAAATTTCAATAATAATTTAATAAAATAAATATATTTAAAATATAATCCGTGGTTAAACAATCTTTGAAATTCAATATTTTGGAAACATCAATTTTTTTTTACATTTTTAGTTTAAATTTACTAGAGCAGACACTAGAGAAATCTAAACATGTAAGCAAACGTGTTAAAACTAAACATGTAATCAGGGACGTAGCTACCTCCGTATTAATGATACGGAACCCCCACGCTGCAGAGGCCCCAATATATGCAAGCAAAAAATCGTAAAAAGTTAAGGGGCTCCAAAATAGGGCTTCAAGTTATTTAGATACAGGGTCTACCCATAATTAGCTAAACCAGTACATGTAATATAAAGCTTTATACGCTCTAAAACTATGATTCTTTAATTGTAGACCTACAAAAACACTTCTGCATACATTTGCACACATTTTGAATAAATTAATTCTTTTTAACTTTCAGAAGGAATTTGTTACTATCGAGGATATTTTCAACACATAATTAAAGCAAACAAAATAATAAATCCCGTTTAAAAACGTTGTAAATTTTTTAGTTTTCTTGGATGCTTTATCTTTTCTATGATGAGAGGAAAAACTCATTTTCAAGTTTTCTATACAGAAGATAAAGAAGAGACGTAGGAATCAATCGATAACTGAGAAAAAAAATCAGACAAAAGTTCATTGGCAGCAGAAACCAGTACATGTCCAAGATTCAGTAATTTAGTGCTCAACATGTCCAAACATGTCAAAAACTGGATCACAGGATATACTTAAAGGTCTCAAAAGAATTTAATAATAGCATTGACAAAGCAAGAATGCACATAACAAACAGCAGCCTTTGTGCAATGATCGAACTAAGAACAGCTTTCATTTTCAGTTAAATTAAATCTAAAATCAACGGATAAAGGCTATACTGTAAAAATCGTGAAGGAACTCACTCCTATCTAATGAATAGCACAAAAAAAAAAATTCAAATTTTACTTCAAAGAAAACATAAATATTTAACATATTACACATGCAGACATCAAATATGTAATCTCTTTACATATTAGTATGATGTAGTGCAAAGTGCAAAGAAAAAAAAAGAGGAAGTGTGATTCCTCATATTTTCCGCATAATACCATAAAAAAAATTAAGAAATTTTCTATTTATAAAAGAGATTTAAATTTAAAAAGATATTTATTTATAAGCAGAGAATCTTTCCTTCTCTTATTGATCATACAACAAAGAAACTATGTTCAGTGCAAACGAATATTTCACCAATATTAGGTTTAACAGGTGTATTTGTTCATATAATAAAATGGGGTTGTAATAGTTCAGAGAAGAGTAAATATAAATAAATATGTATTAAAAGGAAACAGAATTGAAGAAAGTTTATTAAGAACTCCTCGAATTTCAACACAGATTTCTTTGGATACTGATGTGTAAAATTTCATTAGGTAGAATTATACCTCTTTTTTTTTTTTTTAAGTAACTAAAAAAATGTCGACCGATTAAGTTATCATTTGTTAAAGAAAATACAAATAACATAATTTGAGCAAACAAAGCAATAAGCATACTGCCGGCCATTTAAAATTGCAACACCATGAAGGAGAGATGATACACACGTCAAATTCGTAAGAAAGGATATACAAATGATTATCATTTGAACATAATCAAAAGATGGAGGAGAGAAAAACGGTATCTCAATCTCTTTATAAAAGGGAAGTTACGCAGAGAGTTTCCAATTTGGAAATCACTTTTTAATGTTGGTTGTTTGTGAAAAGTTCATGTTATGTCTCGTATAAGAAGGAAACACTGCTGCTAGCATTTATCAGAATTCCATAACGTTAAGACCGAGGCCTACTGAACGAGCGGGTTTTCAATCCACAGTATTTCTATTCGCATTGGTCGGAATTCAGCGCCTGTCATACCAATACGAAATTGATGGATTCAGTATAGTCGAGAGGAAAGACACGTTGTCAAGTTCAATATTACAGTACCTTACAGCAGTGCTTCTCAAACTTTCAATACTGGCGCCCCCCTTTTCAATCACAATTTTTATCGCGACCCCCTTATACATTAATAATATACTGAATGCAATAATAATGCACTTTGACGCTAAAGCTACAATACGCGATTTTAATTATAAACTATACAAATTAATAACATAAGTATTAAATTTTGTATACGTTACTTTTAAGCAAAAAAAAAAATTAAGTAATAGGATAATTATTATGTTATTTTTCCTTCCTCTAATTTTTAAATTGAAGATATTGCAAAATGCGGTTGCTGCTTAGGAGACAAAATATAGATATTAACTAAATATAGAAAAAGAACTTAGAGGGTCAATTTCTAATCATAAGCATTCTTTATAAAAGCTTTGCTTTGCAAGACAAGCCCATGGAAGTCGTTAATACTTATTAAACTTATTCTTAATTTAGTATTAATTAATTAGTTATAAAATACTCTGTGCAGCACTGATACATTAAAAGTATACCGGCTCTTTCCACGAGTTCATTTATAAGAAAATAAAACATAATTGATATAAAATAGCTGAATTGTAAGGAGAGTAAAGCCAAGTGCGCGACAATGTTTACAAAAACGTAAAATGATTGCTCAAATTTTCATTAGTTTTAAGCGAATTGTAATTTTAATCCTCACATAATTAGCATTTATAATTGATGTTAAAGAATGAACAATAATATAAAATTCCGATGAAGAATAATTGTATTATTTTTAATATTTCAAGCGAAAAGACTTCAACATGTTTTAACCCGGTAGCAGGCGCGCACTCGATACGGTCGAGCGGGGTTATTGAGTCACCCCTATCCTCTTTTTCTTTATAATTATTTTATTGTACACGATACAAATCGTGATTCCAGCGAATAATTTAATCAAGAGAAAGTAAAATTACCTATTTTTAAGGACTTTTCAATTTTTCTTTGGTAACAAATAAACAGTTTTGTCAGAATTAACGATATCGTGTTCTGTGTGTTCCGCGCGACCACTTCCGGGTAAAAAATGTATTCATTATGATAATATGTATGTTGCTGCTAAAAACAATTGTGTAAAACGTTTTTCGTTATGCTTTATATGTTTGAGATATGTTTATATGTATCATAAAACTCCTTTGCATGGAAAAAAGCGCAACAGAGAAAAATACATTACTTACAACTTTCTTAAATGAGAAACAAACATAAGAGAGGGGTCATAACTAACTGTACCAATAACTCAGGTCAAACAGATTATCAGCAAAAACAGATTACAGCTATAATGTGCAGTATTTCAAAAATAATCACAGTGATGAATTTTTTATGTTCCTAAATTTTTTCAATTCTGGGTCTGGGATTTGTTTTTTCTTTGAAAGAGCAGTATGTTAGGATTAAAAAGAAAACGTAATATAAAAAATCTCTCATCACGGGATTACAGCAAATCAAATAAAAATATTTTTTTATTTGGTTATAGGATCAAAGATAGCTAATTAGGTATTGAAGACGTTTTTATTTTTGATGACTTAATATCGCGCGCCTATAAATTATATCAGAGTAAAAGTGCATTTTTTATTATGTCTAAAAGTAGTTTGTTTTAATTCATTCCAGTAAATTAATTATTTTTTAAATCTTTAATTTTCGATATGCTCGCGCCCCCTTGTAAGGTTATCTCCCCCCAGGGGGCGCGCCCCACAGTTTGAGAAACACTGCCTTGCAACCACTTCACGGACCTTCAGTCTGAAAGTGGACTTCCTTGCAGCGCGACAAATATCCACTCGCCCAGTGCGATGGCGTCTGGAGCAGCATGGACTGGGCACGGTGACCATTCTTGCGGCTTTCCTTGACTTTGCAGTATATAGAAGTGCAGTGACAACGGTGTGGCAAGCCACAAAACTAGACAGTGGTGTTTAAACTGCGCAAGGGTCCACATCGTATTTTCAAACAAGTCCCGGTTCTGCGTGCCGCATCATTATAGATGTAATCCTAGTTTGCATTCAGTACTTCATGCGGACCTAAATCTGGTATGATGGTATGGGCAGTAGTTGAGTACACTACACAAATGTCTCTTGTGTTTGCTAATCTAAACAGCTACCGTTGCGTTTCTAAGATCTTAAGTCTAGTGGTCTCGCCCTATCTTCGAAGTACCGGAGACGACATCTTTCGGCAAGATTACGCAAGACCGCATATTGTCTGATATGTTCCAACCTAACTCGACACAGAAGGTGTTGAATTGTTGATATGACCAACACTCTCTCCAGATTTCTCACCCTTTGAAAACATCTGGTGGTGGTTTGCTTAGAGAGCTGCTTCGATTGATGAAGTGTGGAATAGACTGAAGGATTTGCCGTATCTGTCATTCAAGTTCTGTACGACTCAAGGCTTAACCACGTTAGAGCCATTTTAGCTACCAGATGTGGCAGCTGTATGAACACAAATTTCGGATTTATACCCTCAAATCACCTGCAAATTTAATCACGCTTTTTCCTACTATGCTGTATACGTACAATGAGTAAAGTTTTGTTATTTGCTTTCCTTTCGGGTGTTGCAGTTTCAATGGCCAGCAGTGTACAACAACAAATAAATATCATTATATTGTTAATTCATTTGAAGAAAGTTAACTAAGGAAATTAAGTTTCATAAATAAAGTTTCTCTTTAGAAGATTTCTGTGAGATTCTGCAACCAATACTTCTTCACAATAGTGCTATATGTGCAACTCAACATCTAAAACAATAAATGTTAATGAGATAGATGTAGTATACATAAATGAATGCTTAAATAAAACATCATTAAAAGTATCTTCTTGATTGGCCTAGGCCAGGAGTGGCGAACCTGCATGGATCAACGTGCAATTTTTTCCCCTAAGAAGTGTCTAATGAGGTATAGACGTGCCGTCAAATTGATTATTGAGAAAATAATAAAACTAAAACTAAATGCGAACAACATAAAACTCTATTTATTACGAAAAAATACTTTTTGCACTGTATAGTTAAAAAAGTTTTAGTTATTCGTGTAATTCAAATTAAAATAACATTAGTGTGATTTCTGTTGTTGCAGATAGGATGACAAATACCTTATATTAGATTAGTAAGGTGTTACTTTTTGAAGAATACATGCTAAATTTGAGTCATCTGCCAAACGGTTTCTTAGCAATTAATTATTTTTGCTGTGGTCCACTTTGTTTGAGGGTTTATGATTCGTTTCAAAATACAGTTTTACGGACGATGTTCTGCATACCACTATTCCAGAACATAAAAGCCAGCTTTGTCGCCATTACTAATAATGCCATGTTTCTCGGCCCACCAAATTTGAAATTCTGTGTTACACTTACTAACTTGCACTTTTGGTTCTTTTGCTGGACTAGCCATGTTAAACAGCAGTTAAGAATCGTAAATATAACACAGGCTAACTTTAAAATACAGTTGTGTCAGTGAAATTGACTGTGCTATGCGTAGACAAACTTTACATCAAAAGCAATTACAGTCTACGACGTAACTAAGGCAAACGAGTGCTTGTTCGTAATACTTTATAGTGAACTTTGAAATTTTGAAAAATAAAAGGCAAACCTTTTTGATCACTGGAGTGCCAAAAATATTCTATCGCGTGCCACTGGTTCGCTTCCCAGGCCCCAAGGCTCTTTATATCTAACAGTTTGGATATATAATCTAGATATTCAATGCAACATGTTTATTAAATGCCTCAACTTTTTGAAAGGTCTCAATTACAGCTAAATATATATGCTAGCGAAAAAAATCAATATTTTATAAATGCTTTTACTATAATCCTTCATTAATCTGGAACTCATCAATTCGGACTTCGCTTAATCCGGACAACCATTTAAAGAAATCAGAATTAATATACCTAAATATAAAAACTGATCACGCTCGTTCTAAGTATTTTTTTCCCTACCTTATACATATCATATAAGTAATTCATTGATTTGAATTTAGTCATATACCTTGGCTTATTTTATGTTATTTTGTTTAATACAGACTTTTATTGATCCAGATGACTTAGAGCCCCAACTTATTAGGATTTCAACGAGGGGTTCTACAATATTCCTGAATATTCGCATTGTAATTTACATTTATCATGTTCAAGTGAAAAGATAATTAAGAATTTCGAAAAATTACGTCCTTTTCGTGCTAGCTATTTTACGTATTTGTGTAATTATTTACTTATATTTATCATATAATCATGCATTATTTTATCGCATTGTTCTTGAGCAGAAACAATTACTTACAATTAGTTCTTAAATTACAACAAGTAGTTCTTTTGTCATAAAAAAATTATACATCCTTAGTAACTTCCACAAATCTCATTGCAGGTGGAAAAAATTTATACGACTGTTAATTACTTAAAAGACACTAAATTGTATTTTAAGAGTGTAAATTATTTTAAAAATTTATATTGTTAATTAACGAAAAAGAATCCCCTTTTTGTAAAATTTACAGTAGAGCGTCGTTTATCCAAACGTTTATTATCCAGAGTGTCAAATATCCGGACCAGTATTTTTCTTGTTTTTTTTTTTTTTTTTTTTGTCAACTGCATGTACTGTATATGAATACGTTTTCGAACAGTGCAATGTTCAACAATTGTTTCACGTGAGGCCAAAAGTGACGGGAAAACCCAAGGTCAGGGATATTTAGGGAATAACAGTAGTGTGATTTGGAATAAGCTGTGGCCAGATTTAGAAGGCGAAAAAGACTTCAATGACGTCCACAGAGAGGAGATTACCGACTTTGTCCAATCAATTCTAGGCTTTCAAGAATGCGATGAAGAGAAGAGGTAGAAACCTAGATGGCATGCGATGCAGAAGTCTGTAGATTCCAGATGCTAAATGATGACGAGATTGTGACTTCCATGCAAGAATCCGACTCTGTCGACGATGAAACGGATGAAGACGAGAAAAAAACAACAACGAAAGTAGCAAAGGTCCATCAAATACTGACGCGTTTTCTGCGTAAGTTATGGAGTGGTACGAACAACAGAGTGCTGTCCTACTCAACTATTGGTACTCAAAAGAGTCAGAGACCTTGCAGTAAAGCAGTGAAAAAACGAAGTCGTGCAATAGAACAGCGAAAAATAAGTGATTATTTTCCACAATAAAGGTAAAATTGCGACATTTTGCTTTTTCCTTCAAGCACGTTTCCGCATGTGATGATTTTCAATATTCGTATAGTGTCTGGTTTCATATACTGCATGGATCACATTCGGTTTTCGGTTATCCGAACAATCGCGTATCCGAACAGTGTCCGGTCCCAATTGATTCGGATAAACGACGTTCTACTGTAGTCGCTATCTAATGGTCTATATATAAATAAATTAGATTCCGAATTTCGTCTCTCTCTCTCTCATTTGAATCTGTTCATTAGTTGCAGAAATATTTTTAAAAAACCATTAGGGTGCCATAAAACAGATTACTGGGCAAAATATTTAACATTTCATTCAGTTAAAAAAAATATTTTTTCATCAGCTTCAAATTTCATGCGTTCATTATTTTTATTTTTAATTTCGATACAACTTAAGTATATTTTAAATTAATATTGTTAGCTTAAAAATAAAGCACATAGCTTACAATCTCTTCGTTTTCGAGCTCCGCGTGATAATTGGATCAATAATTACAAATTATAAACTTGCACACGGCCCCTTAACGCTTTATGGTAACCTCTTTGAAATATTTCCTCAACTATTGGAAGTAATTAGATATAATTTTAGATTTGCAGAGTTTCAAGAGAGAAAAATTCTAAATATATATATCTAGAAATTGCGATATTTTACAAATCACTTTTTTTAATCGTAGCGAAAGATCTAATAATTCATAACATTTTATAACAATGTGTTCCTTTTTTTGAATGCTATTCTTCCCATTATTAGAAAAAGGAAAAAAGTATTTATCGTTTGTTGTACATATCTTTGAAAGTGTTTATAACTCAGAAAATTTTAAGCCGAATTTCACAAACTTTAAAAGTTAGGTTTTTTGTCATGATGAGAATCAGCTGTATAAAAGAAACTACATCCCAGTAACGAGATAAATCTTTTATGAGATTGATAAAGTACATCAATTAACTCAATTAATTAATTTTTGTTGACTACTCGAGTACCACAAACTTATACATGTAATTACGACTTTAAGATTTAAATAATTTTCATGTGAGTCTTTGTATTTCAATATTTAACACATTTTATACTTTGTATTCAAAACCTTGATTTCATTACAGCCCTTAGATTTTATTTTGAATACACATAGGCGTATAAAACAAAAATTTTAAAAAAACCCTTATAATAATAAAGAACTAAAATTAGATTTCTCAATTTTCTACCACATTTTGAATCAGAACACTACTGAAAATATATAAATAATGTTGTATTAAAACTTTATGGAAATTTTGTATTCCTGTTATGAACAGCCACCAGTGGCGTAGCGTACAACCCCGCATCTAGGGGGCAGGATTCTAGGGGAACCAAAGCCCGATAGATG
Source organism: Trichonephila clavipes (assembly GCA_019973935.1). Taxonomy (NCBI): domain Eukaryota; kingdom Metazoa; phylum Arthropoda; class Arachnida; order Araneae; family Nephilidae; genus Trichonephila; species Trichonephila clavipes. The sequence goes on from BMAU01017768.1 coordinate 416,737, forward strand.
CCAAGTACGTGTTTAACCAGTTTATAAAATATTAAAGCAAATTAAAAATTATAAAAGTTAAAGGCAAAAAGAATAGTGACTGAGATTGACTTTGCAGGGAGAGCGGGGACTTATACTCTTCATTACGCCACTGGGTTTGGGGGCTTAAACCTTTCAATTATAACAAATTTTTTAAAAATTTTAGCATATAGATAATGCGTGGGTGATTTCATCTACGTGATTTTTAAAAGGTAAACCCCTCCCTTAAAAGTAGTCTGCGTACATTGCTGACAACCACCAATTTTTATTGACGCGAGAAATAATACTGCGAGAAGGAATTTTCTCTCAATGGATTGGCGAAACATCATACTGTGCGCAGATCAATATCCTTTGGCAAAACGTCATACTGTGCGCAGATCAATATCCTGTGTGCGTCTGTTCTTGCGCCGCAAACCCAAACACTCACTCACTCTCATCCTGTGTTGGCTGTTCCTCGAATTCTGGCATCCACTGACAACAAAACGCTTCTGATGTTTACATAAATGTAATAATTACGGCTTTTTGGCCTCCTGAATTTTTCCATTTTCAAAAAAAAAAGTTAAGAATCGTAACTATTACTACTAAACTAACTACTGAAGTCAGCGAGATTGAAAAAGAATAAATGATTTATAAATATGTCCTGTGGTAACTACTAAATATACAGAAATATCAGCCAACATATATATAAACAATAGATGATTTATCTTGATATTTCCAGTTTCATTGACGGTTGTATGGTTATCTTGACCAAGTTGAGATACATTTGTATTGATTATTCTTACATTCTAAGAGAAAATTATGTATCTTTAATGAATACAAAATAACAAGATTATTAATTATGTGTAAAACTTTGAAGCAAAAAAAAAGTCTTTGAACTCAAAGATTTGTAAACCACGCAAACTAATGCTTTTTATATAAAAATTGCATTATGTATAGGTATATAATTCGTATTGAAATAAGAGTACTAATACAGGAAAAAAAATGTACTTAATATGTAGAATTTTTCTGTAGGAAAACATTAAAAAGGTGAGAGTATTAACTAGGAAAATATAGATAGGTATGAAAATATAAATAAATTGTACGAATTTCGAAAAACTTTCTCTCCAGGAAAATCTTAAAATAAATTTCTAAGGAAAGAGTAAAAATTTTTAATGTAAAGAAGAGGAGGTTTTGATGCACAGAGAGAAGACGATGGATAATACTGACCATCTAATCTCGGGAAAATAACAAGCGATAGAAAAATGTTACTTTTGCATGACTGTCAATAATTATGGATAAAAAAAAATATTTACCGAATTCTCATTTAGTAATAGTAAAAAATCTGTCGTGTGATGATTACTTAAAAAATGATTTTTGATTTTAAAGGATTTTTTCTTTTTATTTCTTACTATATATGTAATGCAATTATTAGGAAGGATTTATAATTGTGGTCTCACTGCTTTCCCTTAAAAATACGGAATTATAAAAAAATATTTGAAGGCGAAAAACTATACGTCGTCCCTAAATAGATGGAAGATTTCACACCGAATACATCAATGGCACGCGTGATTGTTATGCAAAACAATGATAGTCTAGAACAGGGGTGCGCAGACTTTTACATGGCACGGTCTACTTTTAATTTTTTTAAGGTGTTGGGGTCCACAATATTTGTATTATAACAATAATAAACACGGTGTATACTTACCTACATAACTACAGCAGAAAAACTTACTCTTTTAAAACTACGTTTTAAGTAAAACGCAAAATGCGAACATAATAATTATAGACATAAATTTAATATTAAATGATGCATTTTCAAACAATTCACAATACATCACAAATTAAATAATTTTCACTTAAAATTAGTTCTTACAGCTATAGTCTCAATAGATGACTTAGTCTTCATTTTATCCGCCCCAATCTTGAATTGCTGAGTGGTCGTCTGTGAAACGGGAATATATTGTCTTAATTATATTCATCGTTGAAAATGTAGATTTACACTGGTAGGTAGAGGGAAAGAACGATGTTAAATGAATTGCAGCTTTTTTAAATTTGGGATACTTTACTTCGATTAATAGATTCCAAAAGTTATTCTTCACTAAGTACGCCCTTTAGAAAGAGAAAAGCTTCGTTTTCCTCGAGAGCCAAAGAGAACATGTAACATATATTTAGTTATATTTTTCACATCAACACTACTAAACGGATAATCCATGAATGCAACTTTTGTATGATTCTAGTCTAGTAAAGAAAATCTAGTTAAGGTTGGAGTTTTATTCATGGGTGTGTCTATTATCTTGATAAGTATCTGTGTTTCTTTTAGTATGCGCGTCTAAGGTTTTATGTGAAGGTGGTCACCCCAAAATGTCTTGGCGGTCCACCGGTCGACCCCGATCGACTTAATGCCCACCCCGGGTCTAGAAAATAATTGCAGTTCGCTCAAAAAAACTTTTAGGGAACCAGCCAAGCAGCAGGCCTCCAGTTTGATAACTCTGTTCTGCAGCGATGTTTTTTTTATACAAGCTAACTAACTCTCCATCTCCGCACAGATGCAGAATCATAGGGAGGTTTTCTGATTCTTTTATGAAACCACTTAAAAACATTCATTTATTACTTTGACTTAAATTACAATACAAATACAGTCGTACCTCCATATTACGAACCTCTATATTGCGAATTTTTCTATACAGCGCACTTTTTCGTGGATTGATTGATTGAATATTAACGTCGCACTGTTCAGCTACACGAGGGCTTTTGGCGACGGACCACGTAATTTTGAACCATGGTCAAGTGACGTGGACGACACCTGAGCTGGCACCCCCTCTCCTAACTACCCCCCCCCACCAAAGGGAGGACGTTTCAGCTCTTGACAGATATAACGTGCATCGCTGCCCTACACGGCGGGTCTTTAGTGGTACTGGGCTCGAACCTGTGACAAAGCAAGCCACAGTCCGATACCTATACCACTCGGCTACCGCGGCCGAACACTTTTTCGTGGAACCAAGAACATTTCACTATTTTCTTCGTAAAATAACCTCCCAATAGCGAAGTTCATTTTCTATATAACGAACTTTTTTTCTTGTGTTTCAATTTTTTTTTTTTCTTTTAAAAGTGTATTTCTGGACATTTCAAGTTATTCTCTCTTTTAACACATTTTATGGTGGTCATAAATCTTGAACAGCCGAGAACAATAGAATTCTAGGCGTTTCATCCAAGAAGTGCATCCTTTAACCCCAATTGTCCAGTTAACCGGAAGCATCTTTGATATCCCCTTTCTCTCTCAGTGAAATTGTCTCGGGTCCCCGTGTCCTTGAACTAATCTCCGCTCATTTGTAGTCTTTATGAGTCGTACTGATAACTTAGTTTCTTGTATCGGGAAAATATCAAAACGTAAGTGCTTGAGCATCAAAGAAAAAAATTTAATTCTTCAAGAAGTAGACAAAGGCGTCAAGAAACTTCCCTTGAGATTTTAATCCTTTTTTTTCTCGATGAGTAAGATAGTTAAATAAATATGAACTCATTTACAAAAAGGTGTAAATAATTTCTTTTTTTTTAATATGTAGTGTTTATGAATTTAAAACTTGTTTTCTGTGGTTTATAAAGAAAATTGAAGGATGAACCTCCATATAACGAATTTTCCATATAACGAACTTATTTTCGGGATTTGGAGACTTCGTTATTTTGAAGTCCGACTGTATTTACATTTTAACTTTTATTTCATCGATAGTCTCATGATCCTTAAAACTTTCATAAGATATCAGAAATATACCCTATTAACTTACATGTGATTTTTTTACATATATTAAGTTAATAACATGTATCTATATAAAACTAATATTTTTAGGATATTTTAATGTAGTTAATTCTCAAAGCAATATGTAAAATTTCGGAAGACAATTTTAACAAAGTATTGTTGATTGAATATCGAGTTTTCATCACGTTTTTAAGATTGGCTTGAGAGAGTCAGTCCGACTTTTCTCTAAATGTTTTAACTTTATGGTACTCTGAAGGCAGAAGTATCGGTTTATGATTTTTGAAGTGAAACTTTTTTACGCTTGGGAGTGAATGAGAAATTTGCCCAGTTTTGCGTAACAGTCGAAAAAGCGAACGGAAGTAGTCTTCTCTCCCATCCTCTGAGTCGTCGTCATGGTGACAGGATAGCGAGTGGGGGGGAAAGAGGGGAGTGGGGACACCACGTGACTTACGTCATATCCGTGAAAAAGTTGGAAGATTGCCCACCTTCCGATTGGGGGTCCTTTTCCCCCAGACCCGGGAACATCTATGCATTACGGTGTATAGACAAAATAGCTCTTGCAGTAAAAGCGGGCCTTTTTGAAATATTTCCTTAGATTTTTGGCTACATGGCTATGTGTTCGGCGGCTAATTTCTTTTTTTTAATTTTCATTTGCGTTGAATTAATATTAGTTCTAGTCAGAATACCTAAATCATATGCACAAAGAGGAAAAGAGTTTCGTGAAAGAAAAAAAAAGAAAAACTAGCGGCAAGTACAGTCGAAAAAGTGACAAAAAACAGAAAAATAGTGCAAATTCATCAACTGCTACTGCCAAAACGCCATCAGAGTCCATCAGAGAATATCGAGTACGGAAAAAAACACTGTAAAATACTCTTAATGTCCAGTTTAAGGGATGGGAATGCTATTGACTCTTCTAATGACAGCACAGATTAATACGGACTTTGTGAACCACCCTGTGCCATTAACTACAGAACCCTCAACAAGTCTAGTGCGTGTTGGAACTGATGCATGTAAATCAGTGGCGCACACAAGGGGGGGATCCTGGGGGTCCGAACCCCCAAACCCCTTGATTTTTTCCGATTGATTATAATTCTAAGTATATAGTACGTAAAATTTAATCAAGTATTTGTTATTAATGATTAATTTTACTAATTAATGCTAATTATTTATTCAATAATTAGTTTTTTACTGTGTTTTGTTCCCGAAAATCGACAAAATCAAAAGGAGCCTGATACAAGAATGGTGAACTTTCGACCTGACCCCCTTGAAAAATTCCTGTGTGCGTTACTGATGTAAATCAATAATAAATTCTATCTTACGTTACAAAGACTGTGATTCCCATAAAAATGCTCACAAAGATTTTCAATAGCGATTCATTGATTTTTTTTTCGGTCACGGGCGTTCAGTTTATGATCGATTATGGTTTAGAGATGATTTGAGAACGCCTGTTGCTGAGCACAAAAATATTTAATAACATATTTTACCGGAAATTAATTTAGAAGATACATTAAAGCATGCTACAATTGCCGACAAAGTTTAAATAGGAAAAGTATATCAAATTTATCAAAATATAATGGTTTTGTATACCCAGAAATTCCACAGCACATCTATCTACTTTGGATTTGGTATCAGAAAGACTCATTTCGCTACGAATACCTTTCATTCAAATTAGGTGATTGAGACAAGTACGCGGTCAGTTTGGATTATTAGGGCAAATAATCAATGTTCCAACGTCGCCAAAGAAGTTTCACTTCCATCGCGTGGCGTTCCACGCACCATTTTTTTATATATATATATAAAATAAATTATAAAAAAATTTATATATATTAATATATATAATTCACACACATAAATAGATTTTAAAATTTTTCCATTCTCATTTCTTTCATATCTTGTGAAAAAAGATTACGAATTTATCCTTGGACAACAGCAAATGTTATTAATATATATAATCATATATAGCAGACAGATTTTAGGCAATAATATAGAAAGAGGCGAAAAATAAACACATAAATATATATAAACCAGACTTTGACTTATTAAAACTTTGACGTATTCAAATAGCCCAAAAACATATGCAAGCAATTTAGCTACTGCAATTAAAACAAAGGAATCGTTGCTTTTAAGCATAATTACATTAAATTAAATAATAATGATTGTTTTTATATAAACTTGTTAGCTATCTTAAAAGAAAAAAATTTACCAATATGTTTTATTCCTGTTTTTAGTGATGAGAAAAAAATGTACTATTCATTCAAATAAAACCATTTTGTTTCATATAATTCTGATTACTTTACACACAGAAGGCATGTTAAATTTTTTTTAAACAAAATTGATCGAAAAATGTTCCTTCCTTAATTTTAATGAATAAAAAATGATCTCGGTATCTGAGTTTTTCTAAGAAAGTGTCGTTGGATTGATAGTTTATTAAAGGCACAGCACTTAGAAGCAACACAAGAGCTATTGGCAGTGGCAGTGGCGCACACAAAGAGGGTGGGGGATCCTTGAGTTCCGGAACCCCCCCTCAAAGCCCTTGATTTTTTTCCGATTGATCGTAATCCTATATATGCAGTACGTAAAATTTAATTAAGTATTTGTTATTAATGATTAATTTTATTAATTAATGCTAATTATTCATTCAATAATTAATTTTTTATTGCTTTTTGTTGCCGAAAATCGCCAAAATCAAAAGGAGCATGATACGAGAATGGTGGACTTTCGACCCTGGACCCTCCCTTGAAAAATTCTTGTATGCGCTACTGGGTAGTGGAGCACACAAGGGGAGGGGTCCACGTATCCGGATCCCCTCCATAGCCCTTGATTTTTTTTTATTGATTATAATCCTATGTATATAGTTCTTAATATTTAATTAAGTATTTGTTATCAACAATTTATTTTAATTATTAATTCAATAATTTATTTTTTACTGTTATTTGTTCCCAAAATCGATAAAATCAAAAGAAAATGTTTGGTATGATACGAGAGTGGTGGGCTTTCGACTCTGCCCCCCCCCCTCCTTGAAAAATCTTTGTGGGGACCACTGGCTGTTAGTAACGGACGACGTGAGTTAGAGCTGCGGTCAAGAGTTGAAGACCCCGTCTGAGGTGAAGCCTATTTCTCTTAACTTCCACGCCACATCAATATGACATTTTGAGCCCCGAAACAAATTTAACATTGATCAGTCGTGCTACAGGATGACGAGTTATACTTCAGGAATGTTGACTTGTTTTTAATTTGTGTCGCACTTAAAGCAATACGAGGGTTGTTGGCGACGAATCTCGTAACTTTGAACCCTGGTCAAGTGACGAGGACGACACCTAAGCTGGCATCCCCCTTCTCCTAACTTTCACACAACGCCTACAGGAGAACTTTGAACTTCGACAGATTTAACGAGCAATAATCCTTGTACAAGGTGGATCTCCAGTAGCTAGTGGCGCACACAAGGGGGTGACCTAGGGGTCCGGACACCCCCAATAGTCCTTGATTTTTTTATCGATTAGTTATTCCTATGTATGTATTACGTAAAGTTTTATTATGTATTTTTTATTAATAATTAATTTTAATAATTAATGCTAATTATTTATTGAATAATTAATTTTGTATTGTTTTTGTTCCCGAAAATCAACAAAATCAAAAGAATATGTTGGGTGGCGCATTGGAACATGATACCAAAATGGTGGACTTTCGACCCTGGACCCCCTCTTAAAAAATTTTTGTGTGCGCTACTGTCAGTAGCCCTGGGTGGCCGTGGTAGCCTAGTGGTCATGGTCCCGGGCTCGTGGTTGACGAGTCATAAGTTCGAGCCCCAGTGCCACTGAAGCCCGTGGTAGTTGCGGACGAGGTATTTGCGGACACATGGGGACTGCGGTAGCCCAGTGGTTAAGGTATCCAACCATGGCAGGCATGTCATGAGTTCGATCCCACTACCACTAAAGACCCGCCGTGTAGGGCAGCGATGCACGTTAAATCTGTCGAGAGCTGAAACGTCCTCCCGTTGGTGTGGTGTGGTAGTTAGGAGAGGGGGGTGCCAGCTCAGGTGTCGTCCACGTCACTTGACCATGGTTCAAAATTACGTGGTCCGTCGCCAAAAGCCCTCGTGTAGCTGAACAGTGCGACGTTAATATTAACTCACTCACTCATTTGCGGACACATAAAATTTCGTGGTTTGAGCAGACACATTCCTCCCCCCCATCTTAGAACAGATAAGAATAAGGACATAAATACTTTTAAAAATCAAATATATAATTCGAAACATCGAACAATTTAGAAAAAATGTCTAAAATCTGTAAGTTTTGTAGGTGAGACTAAATCCAATGGTAAATGACATTTATGCCTTTATAATAAAGGTTAGTTAGTATTTATTTTTCTTTTATTTACTTGTATCTGTTTTATTTACTTTACTCTTCTAGTATTTATCTTTACTTACGTTAATGAAACTAATTAATTGTATGGTAATTGTGCACCATAATAATATTTATTTGACTCTAAAATACAAATCCCTGAAATTTGTCCATACCCTTCATTATACTGTTACTTACTATTAATTCTTAAATATTTCTCTGAAAGTTTATATTTTTATTACATTTCGCTATGTTTAAAATGCTTTCACACTCTATAATATCTTACCAATTCAATATAAATAATTAAATTTGATTGGCAAAAATGTATTTATCTTTGTAGTTTTGCCACTTAAAATACTGTTTTAAATTATATTTGGGATTTTTAAAAGTATTTATTTCCTTATTTATCTGCACCCTTTATCTGTTCTAAGATGGGGGAAATGTGTCCACTCAAGCCACGAAATGTTATGTGTCCGCAAATATCACGTCCGCAACTACCACGCCACCGCTTAAAACGGGCTGGTGTTAAATCTGTAGATGCTCAAAGACCTCCCATTCGCGTGGTGTGGAAGTTTGGATAGGGGGTGCCACCTCAGGTGTCTTTCTCATCCCGTGGTTCAAAGCTACGTGGTCCGTCACCAATAATATATACGTAATATATCTTATATTATAATATAATAATAAAATATATTTTAATATACATTCCCTTTGAAGCCCTAAGGCTCGAATCCGCAACGAGTTGGTGACCATGCCCACTCGGCTACAGCAGCCACTCTATTTCAAGAAAGGAGAACACGAAGGTATTTTCATATGTTTATACACACAGACAGTATTTTGGCTTTACTAAGAAATGTTAGTATCTCATAACAAACAAAATGTATTTGTCGTATTAGTATTGTTACTTTAAAAAAAAATGTGATTTTAAATATTTCTTTTCTTCTTTTTAAATATTTCTTTTCTTCTTCTATCTTTTTACAGACTTTTTTTCATCACATCACATAAATATCAATTTACATTTTATACGAAACAATAAATTTCATTTTGGCTGATGATTTCTAAATGAAACAGCAACAAAAAAAATTCTTGTACAAAGCTAGTACATAATTAAAATACTTATCACAGAATTACAAACTGTATTAACGCATTAAACTTATGTATTGATTATTTAATTAGTTAGTTTCTTTTGTATTCTAATCTGCAGATATTGAGTAATTTTGGTTACTGGGAGAAAACATCCCAAACGTATAAATGGGATAAAAATTAAGGTATGAAATTCCTTTAAAACGTTCCATATTCAGATACTAGATAATTTTTTTAATTTTTAAAGTGGTTAAAATGCTTTTAATATCACTATGGATAAAGCATTTTTAAAATATAAATCGAAAAACGACATTAGCACTATTAATATATATATAGCACATTTCTCTTAAATCATGAGATAGAGTTGCACCCAAATAGAATAACTTTTATGATATGCATTAAATTGAATCACGATATTCAATGGACTATAGATGTAGTAAATGTGGAAATAATATTTTCTGAGGTCATTAAAACTAAAGTTTTGCTGCTTTGTAAACATTTATCTGATACTTATAAAATTTGGCACTACCTCTAGCTACTAGATTATGTCGTAAAAAATGACAAGACCAGAATTTTTTTCCTTCACAAGAAAATGCAGTTGAGCGTTATTTTTGCCCACTATCCCAACATTAAATTAAACACTTGAAAAAATTTTCGAAACCGCTGTGGTAAACGCTTCTTTTTCATTTTTTTTTTTTTTTTTTACCGGTTTTATTCGACCACTTTTTTTCTCCGCGCACATTTCCTACGTTACTGGATCTTTCACTCTATGTCGCAGGGTCTATGATGACGTCATACATGAGGAGTTTCTCTGAATGACATCAGAGAATCTGGGAGCGCTCTGATTGGCTGGTGGTCACGAGTGCTGCTACATTCATGAAAGCCGCTCTCATCCGGTGTGGTGTAGTAGAGTAAAATCATCCAGTGTTGTTATTGACGAGCGTTGGCGTAGTGGGATGTGAAGGCAAAAGGGTAAATAGACCAAAATTGTCCTTTTACCGTTTTCTTCTGTCATTCAGGTTTTTGTTTATTGCTAGGGATAGAGATTTTTCATTTATGAAATTGAGGATCTTCACAATGCCGTCCCGAGATTTAATTCAAGAGCAAGATTCAACTATCCAGTCTATTTCTGCAGAAGACTTGCTGGAGCGGGTCCGAAACCCTAGTTCCCCTCTACTCTTATTAGATTGTCGATGCACTGCAGATTTTGCGGCTAGCCATATTCGAGGGGCTATAAATTTATCATTACCTGCATCTTCACTTATGTTACGCCGTCTAAGCAATGGGAAACTTAGTATAACCAGCCTGATCCCTAAAAGTGAATGGAAAGATCAGTTTCTGAAACTCTGGAAGGAAGCAACTCTAGTTCTGTACGATTCTGATTCGGAGAGCAGCGGAAACACTAATTCTCGAGTGTCTGGAACACTTCTCCAACGTCTAAAAGATGATGGGTGCAATGTTGTTTGTTTACAAGGTAAGAAAAGGAAACTTTTATAAATAGCTCTAGTGAAAGTCTCGTAAATTCTACTGGAATCTCATTCATTGATTCAGTTTGACGTGATCAGAAATATTGCAAATTTTAAACTCTCGGAATTCTTTTTGAATCTTAATTTATGACAAATTAATAGCATATTAAAATTTTTATAACAGTTGAAATTACTTAAACTATTCAGTTTAGAGCTAGTAGCGGGATAGTGTTTTCAAGTTACTCGCAGTTCTCAAAATTAAAAAAAGCGTATTTGTACAAACGTAAGTTTTTTTATTTAATATATAATTAGACAGTAGTATATATACACACACACACATATATATTATATATATCCTTTATGGAGGAGAGTACAGTTAAAAAATGTGTAGACGAAGGCGCAGAGATCATTGATAAGAATTAAGAATCTGTTGTCTTATGGGGGAGGGGGTTAGAACCCCTTAAACCCTGGTGTGCGCCATTGTAATAAAGAGTTCTTAGAATTTACGAGCAGTTCATGTGTAAGAATGTGTGAATTAAAAAAATTGCGACTCATTGCATGTAAAAAAAAATAAGGTTTGTAAAAAAGACATGTGCCTTTTTCACAAACCTTATCATGTCTTTTTTACAAACCTTATCATTGAAGGGGAATGTAAATCATAGATCTCGATTTTTAAAAATTCAATGTGGTACTACACCAACACATGGAAAGATGGAAAGTACATTACTATTTTCGAATTCATAAAAAGGATTCAGTATAAATTTTTTGGGGCAGTCGTAGAACCTTGATTTGATTTAATGTTCTATTTTTTAAAGTATGGAAAAACTTAATGCACATGGTTTGTAATTTAAAAGTATGTTGTTGTATGAAATATTAGTATTGCTTCAGCAACAGTTTTTTAAAAAAATAAACCAATTAATTTTCTGTAACAAAATTTTATTATAGGGCAGTAATTTAACATCTATTTTTAGATATGTGTGAGTGTTATCTTATAAAACTGAAGAAAATCTTGCGTTTTACTGATTCAACTAAATTCTTTTGAATGAAAACATTGCGGTGAAATGCGTAGGAAACGCTATTCGTGCATTTTTCAGTCTTGAACAGTTTTATCTTATTAGATGTAATGGAGAGTAAGAATTTCCTAATATTAATATTTGAACTGTATATTAATTAATTTTGAAAATATATTTTAAAAGTTACACTTTGTATTCTGTGAAACGTGAATTCCACTTGTCTGTTTGCAGGTTGTGAACATTACGTCACGCGCAAATGAGATGCTTAATGTGGTTAAATAATACCGAATAATCATTTTAGTACTTCCGTTTAAAAAATGCTGTCGCAAAATTATTATTTCAGCTTTAAGAATTCCGGTCTGAACTAATCGATTTTCTCAGAAGTTAAATCTTATTCTATGGTGAGCACGTGCTCTGGGATTTTGGCGGCAATTCCAGAATGTTTGACTTTTTTTAAAATTCTAATTTGTTTTGAAGCCATTTCCTTTCTCCCCCCTCCCCCTCCGTCTGTTTCCGTCGCCTGAGTAAGCACCCGCCTTTTTCTTCCTCCCTGTTTCCGGTGGAACATCGTCTGCTACCTTAGGCAGGATGTTGCAGAGGCATTCGGCCTACCCTAGGGTCATCATCAGGCAGGAAGTGGGTGAACAGGCTTCTCTAGAAGGGGGAGGGAGGAAGTGAAGTGAATGTGAGCTTATTTTGAAGGCGTTTGGATGGGCAGGAAGTATTGCGTCTACGTTTACACTTCGTATTCTAAACAGCAACTTAACCGCAATATGTGTGGGTTGATAATGAAGTGAAAGACGCAGTAAATAGAATAAGGCTGTGCTCGCTTCTAGTTAATGAATAGGACGTAAAAAGGAAATATTTTCAGACAAAAAATGCTGCGATATCAATGTTACAATTGTATTCGCAGTTTTTACTTCTAATTTGTTTGAATCGTATCTCTCTCCTGTCTTGAATTCCTTATTATTTTTTTTTTTTGTAAGATAATTAGACTTTAGGATTTATTGTATGTTTTTTTATTAGAATGTTGTCTACGATTAACGTTTGCATAGACTTGTAACCACGTGGGGAAACGTGTATTAATATCGAGAAAGTGTTCAACGTTCCTTTCATTAAGCGAAGACGTTGTGTTAATTTTAATGAGAAGGCTATCGCATTGTAAAAATGAAACGAATTTTTTAAATTTAGTTTTGCAGCTATCTGTAGCACATCATTTGATATAATATTTAGTTGTATTAATGATATGTGTGAATTCTCATTCTTTCCTCGATTAAATAAAACAGACTACTTAGTATTGCACGTGATCTATGTGCCACATGTCTCTCATCAATGTAATGTTTTCCTGTTATTTCTGAATCGCATCGTCATTGTCAAAATGCTTTCTTTGAACGAATGGAAATTTCCTAACGCTATCCGTACAGACTTTCCATAATCGTTCTTTCAGATAAACTTGATTTCAATTGTTCCTCTGTTATCTTGTGGCTTTACTCCAAACTGTAAACGGATAAGATTGTAGATATTTCGTAATGTGGTTTTTGGATGATAGTTTTGTTGCTGAATAACCCTCATAAACCCTTATCACTAACGCTTATCTTGCAAGCTGCTCGAAGTAGAATCTAGTTCCGAACCAACAATTTACTTAGGCCTGAAAGAACTCTATTTATGAAAACATCCTTCGTGGTTTACAGACCGTATTCCGCCAATGAATGTCAAGTTTTAAAGGTTGGGGGGAGTACTGTTTAAGGTTGTTTGAATATTCAAATCCCTCAAGTTTAAGATGTTTTAAAAGTTAGGTGATTAGTATTTAAAAGAGTAAAATACTAAATCAATTATATATGTGCCACTTCAATGTGAAGTTGATACAAAACCCAATATTTAAACTTGCGAGCATTGTGTGATACTTAATAAAGTTTATTTTAAGTTATGAATTTATGCATTACAATTATGAAGATGTATTTATTCTTTTTTTGATTGTGTAGGACCATAGCTACCGCCGTATGAATGATACGGGGCCCCAACATGTCAACAAAAAATCGTATAATGTGAAGGAATCCCCCTGAAAAGAGCCCCAAGGAATTTTGATACGGGGCTCGGGACTAGCTACGCCTGTGTACAAATGACACTATTTGGAGAAGGTCGATGTTTTTACACTCAGTACTGACATACACATGCTTTAAAAAATTCATTGTATTTATAGTTGAAAGATAGGAAGCGTTTATCAGAAAGTGTATTGCTTTGACTACAATCTTTTAAATAATTTTTTATCCAAGTATATTCCTTATAATGTTCATCTTGTTTATTTTTGTGAATATCCATGTAACAAAAATAAGCGAATTTGCATCTACATTAACGTAAGATTTTTTACATTTATTTTGCTTAAAATTTTGTCTTAAATGCTTGAGACTTGAGATGGGTCGGGTCGTGTTAGCCACAGGTCACTAATTTCATAGCTATTGATGTTAAACTGCGTATTAGAGTCCCAAATCATTTTGAATAATAATGAGATTGCTCATTAAATAAAAAATCAAAGTATTATATCATGGCGTCTAATGACCGCAGTAGACGAGTTAACAAGATCGCAAACGCTTGGTTGGCGTTTCCAAGTCATAGATTTCAATCCGGGTGCCACTAAAGACCCATGTAGAGGGGATGATGCGAGTTAAATCTGTCAAAGCCTCCCGTGGGCGTGGTGTGACAGTTTGGAGATGGCGTACCGGCTCAGGTGTTGACCTCGTCACTTGAGCATCGTTCGAAGTTATGAGGCACATCGTCAGTAGCTTCTGACTGCGACGAAAATTAATGAAATAAAACTCATGGCATGCGAATAAGCTCGGGTGCCATCCCCATCCATTCTACCATAATCCAATACCCTAGTATAGTGACATCAATTCAGAATTTTCAGCTTTTCCGACCTCGGGTGACTTAATTAAATTTATGATCTAATTCTGACTATGTAAATTTATGATCTAATTCTGATTATGTAAATTTATGATCTGATTATGTAAATTTATGATCTGATTATGTAAATTTATGATCTGATTATGTAAATTTATCTGATTATGTAAATTTATGATTTAATTATGTTTGTGTGAACTGCAATAATTGTCAATGGTTGATACAAGCTATCGATTCCCCCCTTTTCTTCACAAAAGTGGTAGCGTATCGCGCTTCCACACCACACTCATCCTTTCATCCCTACTGCAGTGGGTTGATAAATGAGTACCAAAAGCTTGCTTGGCGACATAAACACTGGAGGTCTCGCTTCAGACTTACCACCTGATCGGGACATCTGCTCATGCACCTCAGCGCCCCATGGTCACGTATACTGGGATGGGTACAGTAGGCCCTGATCCTCATAGGCTTTGCGTCACTGAGTTTGAGTTTTATAAAAAAGTAATTAATGTGAAATTTTTACCCTATTTAAATTATTATATCATACTTTCTTAATGTTGGTCTTTTTTTTAAAAAAAAAAAATCTCGCATCTGTATAAAATTGATCAATATTTAAAAAATTACTGCCACTTAAATGTTTGAAAATGTTCAAAATGTCATCTTATGAAATGTTTGATCGGAATTTGGAGAAATAAATATATATATATATATATATTTCATTCAAAGATTGTTTGGTGTAGAAAGAGTTAAATCTAGTGAAACTAATACTGGTATTTCTTTATGTAGAGTAGTTTAATTTCTGTTTATAGTTTTTTAAAAGAATGCTTATGTTACGTTCTTTTTTGCTATTAAATAATCCAAACTAAAAGTTAAGTTTTTCATTATATGATAGTGAGACTATAATTTTGACATCGTGTGAAACAATGAGGGATGTTTTGTTGCACGCGGTGGAATTTATATACTAGTATTTTGAAAGTGAGATCAGCTCAAGCGTTTGTCTTCAGAGACCACACGAAGTCTTTTACAAAGAGTAAATAAAAGACATAGGTCTCTCTTTTATGAATTTTTAACTCCCTTATGTAACCGGGTTGAGATGGAAAACTAATATATTCGGTTCAAAAATGCATAGAAACCAAATATGCTTAAATTTAAGACTTATACACTGGCATGTAACATCTGTTTCGTATATTTACACCATTTTTTTTATGTAAGAAATACTTAACATTGGTTGTAAAGCAAATTGCTAACAACCAGTGACGGATTTAGGTTCCATAGCGCTCTAGGCCCAAGTTAATTTGATGTTCTTATATATGTATGTCGCAGGAAAATGATGCAATTAGGAATTTCATCAAATCCGTAAAGGAGATGATCAATTGATGGGAGATGTTGAAATGACGTCTCTTCAATGTCACTTCTCTGATAAAAGTAAGGGATTTGAGTAATCCCTTACATGTTTCAGTGAAATGATGAAATAAGTGTCAAGAGTTTAAAAGTGTTTATTTAACAAATAGGGTGCATTATTAAACGTAGAAGTAATACAACCATAGTCAATGAAATACAAATTATTTACTCGAAACTAATTAACAAATAATTAGAGAATTAGGCTGGCATTTTTTGACTTATAACATCTTCTCTCGATTGCTTACATACTAAAATATCAATCCCTATGTCAATCCTATGGTGCCATTTTTTAAAGATATGGGGTTGATATTTTAGGGGATCGATAGTACTACCTGTATGGTTAGGAAGTACAAGGACTCGACTCCCCAGGTGTCTCCCCCCGGACAGCATTTTGCCAATGCAAATCCTGACTAGTTCATTTCATCATTTCACTGAAACAGTACAGGGTTTGTGATAAAATCACTTACGTTCATCATGAAAAAGACATTGAAGAGACGTTATTTTAACATCTCCCGTCAATTGATCCTATCCCTTAGGGATTTCATGAAATTCCTAATTTCGTCATTTTCCTGCGACATCTATAATAATTAATACGAATAGTAATAATAGATTCTAATTACATTTAGGTATTGAATTTAGGCATGAGTTATATGTATAATATTTGGTATAACAACTAAACATACTCTTTAGGATAAATTGCTTTCAGTTAAGAAATAATATCTTATCAGTAAATCAAATAACCTTATCTTCCAAGTTCTAGTGCGACCTTCCTAAATTGATCTTGGTTATCTTTGAAAAACGCCTAACATTACTTAAAACTATAAAATTTTCATGCAAGTAAAATCACTTATGTACCATTGTACCCATTCGTTTTTATGCTGAAAGGCCCTGGTATCCAAACTGGTCCGGATATTTGACGTTTCGGAAAAAAGCGTTCGGATAAACGACGTTCTACTGTACTTAAAAGAAAATGTTTTTGATGCCTATTTGTGTGTTAGATGTTTTAAATTTACTACTTACACGATTAATTTAAAAGATAATTCTACCCTTTTGACATCTTCATGTTGTCAAAGTAAGAAAGGAAGCATTAAAATTCAGTCTTACAGTTGATAAAGAAAAACCGATTTCACATTTTTGCCTCGAAAATTGATACCCCCAAAATTTGTCGCGCTAGACCCGGGCCTCGTGAACCTAAGCCTAAATCCGTCACTGCTAACTTGTCAATTGCATTTGTACGATTACCACATGTGTAAACAATTCACACTCGGTACATTTCAAAACAACTTTTCCCTCCGATCTGTAACTACTATAAGTAGCACATTGCTAGCGAATTGCAAGCATCAATGAAAATGAAAACAACTTTTTTAAAGGGAGGAGCAAAAAACAACTACTTTCTTCTCTGGTCGTTTATCAACGCTACGGCGAGTGAGTGGATCTCAAGGTCGCCCACTTGGGTGAAGATAGTGCCATTTTGCTGTGCCGCGCAATTCCAAATTTAGCAGTGTTCTTGTGTTGTGTTTATCTGAGAAAGGGAAGCAATATTCATGCCCCGCTGTGTAAACAGATAGGAAGAGGAAGTGATAGCACACTGTATTCTAGAAATTCGTGGAATATCTAGTGATAAATCTTTTTCTCAGACTGTAATCGTAGTGTCGGTCCTGATAACAAAGGTTACATTTTTGTTGTGATTGAATAAATAAGTGAATGCAAATTTTCACGTAGAAAAGAGTCGTAAAAAGAGTTTACGGTTCTAGTATATAATTTATCTACCTAGAACCGTAAACTAAGCTGTTTTTAAAATAATGAGGAAGGTGTTTGCTTTCATTTATTAATGAAATATTTTATTTTACGTCAAATTTTTGCTCTATTCCAGTGTTTCCCTTTTTCTTGAGACATAGCATGAGCATGGTTTCTAGTTTAAGGGAAAGGGGGCGCACTCATTTTTTCTACATTCACTTTTGTGTGTACTGTTTTTATCCTATAAATAAATCGAAGCTATATTTCTAATGGATGCTTTAAGTTACGAGAGAATTTTTTCTTTAATAGTTAAAAATTTTTTAAAAAATGCATTCCATCTCTTTCTTCTTAGATGAGACGAGAATTCAGTCCAGAATTATTAGATAATTGCCGCTGTAACCCCCCATTATCTAATGATTCTGGATTGGATTCTCATCTCATTGGTAATTAATCGTTCAATTATGATTTTCAATTTAAAACTACATTGTCATTTCCCCATCTTTTGGACGCAGTAGCTTAGTAGTATAATCGTAAGTTCGAGTCCTCTTGTCACTTAAGACCCATCATGTAGCTGGGCTGGTCACATCACACCTGTTGAGATTCAAAATGCTCGCGTTTGCGTCGGATGGAAGTTTGGAGGTGGGATGTCAGCTCGGGTGTCGTCTTCGTCATTTGACTGTAGTTCGAAAATACGAGCTCATCGCCAAAAGCCCTTGTGTTACTTCTAAGTGAGGTGTTGATAAATAATTAGTTTCTTAATTTAAAGAGAAATATGTGGGCTATTGCGTTATTTTGCCCCATGGTAGATTTGTACCTCTATTTAAAGCTACACTTGTGTCGAAAAATACTTTTAAAAAACATAATTTACATTTTTAATCGAATTTTAATGACAACTAATAAAATTTTTAATTTAATTTCATTATTAGGTTGCTCATTAGTTTGTCGATAATTAACGTTTTAAAATTAGAGGAATAATAAAAATATTTCTATTTTCATAGTTTTTTTCCAATTCTCCTCCCTCATACTTGAGCTTTAAAAAAAAAAACTTGTAAAAATATTCATTTATGCTAGAACAAGACTAGTGTAATCCGAACCGGTATTACAGTTACATCTATTGTCATGAATATGTTGTGTCGTTCCCATTGAAAACTGTAAGCGGATACAGATGGTGAGGAGATCCGAAATCGAACATTTTCAATGTGTGTGTATGCTGATAGTTATCATGGTTCTGTTGACACTAGTATTCTGTCTGGATTAAACCGATCAGTTTTAGGTTAATGGGAGAAAATCGCTTAAAAATCCGCGTGCTTTAATCACCTGATTTTTTTTATTTGAAGGAAACGCGAGCATATGGTATATGAATCGATGCCCACTGCGCCCACCTTCTGTCTAGCGTAGATTGGCTAAAAGACGATTGGCGGGTTGTTCATTGATCCGCTTTGAAAATTCAATAGTTACGTTTCAAAGATACGCATTGTAATGAATGGCCCTACGAATCAATGTTTCTTCTCAGTGTGAGATAAGTGCAAAAAAATTTAAAACAAATGTAAAAAAAATATGAATGCTAAATAATAACTGCGTTATATTACCCAATGTTTCTTATTTTAATCCAAAAACACTGCAAAATATATCGGAACAATATTCTCCGTGTTTTTTTCATGGAGTCCTCTGCTCTCTCTGTACTGGAAATATAAATTATAAATTAATCGTAATGAGTAATCACATTTAAGTTGGTGACTATATTCTTTCAAATGGCTTTAAAATCTATTTCCACATAAAATTAATAACAAGTTTATTTGAAAGCTCCCAAATAATTAAAGCTTATGAAATTATTTTAAAATGTTACATGAGAGTTAATGGGAATACGTTGTTTAAGCCTTGCATGTTTAATTTTAGAAATGCGTTGTTTAAATTCCTGTTCTGTCCTCGATTGAATTATTTTTAAAATAGTGTTTCTTAAACAATTTTTAGTGCTAGTGTTAAATTATAGACACGATTTTTTCCCCAATTATTTTGATAGTAATGATTGATCTTTCATGGAATGACACGAATTCATCGACAGTAATATTTTGAGTTTGATTTTCATAATACTTGTATTCTAAATGTGAAACTCATTCTTGATAATAACCGATAGAGTAATTTGAAGTAAATAATCCAATAAATTAGTCAGTATACATATTCGAAATTTGTATGATAAATAATTATATGCTAATATGTATTCTACAGCAGCGATTGTTTAATTTTTCCATGATCAAGTTATAAAAATTTAGCTCCCTTGCTGACCTTTGTCGTTTAAATACTAGTATCTCTTTCATCAGCAATGTCTGCAGAAATTAGTGAAGAATAACAATGTAAATTCGTTACTTTTCAAGGTTTGTTTGAAATAGTTTATCAATCTATTCGAATATCTTTGTACTCAATACAGTTGACTTTAATGTATTGGCGAAATTATTTTCAGCATGTTGATAATTAAACTATCGAAATCTAGTACTAATGCTGTTTGTGCTCAACTCTAGTATATTGTTCGGCGATAAACTATCTACTGTTATTTAATGACTTCCCAAGTTTAAAAAGCATTAATTCAAATAATGGAAAAAGATGAACGAACAAATCATTTAATTAAATTTATTAGTCTTGATAGAATTGATAATTTCTATGCAAAGTAATGAAGTTAATTTGAGAAAGATTTAACGATGAATTGCGTAATTTTAGTGTCCGCTGTTTTAAATCTCAAGAGCGTTTGCACGCACACATATCGTCGGCCTAATTATCAGACGGCGTAACTCCTGGGGTGCTAATTTGATATAGGAATGCTACGTGCCAATATGTTATGTTTGGCATGATGAGCAATAACATTACAATATGGTTACCTTGATATTTTTGTGTTATATTGATATTCATTGTTGATTGATATTGGTTATTTTTAATCTATTCCTATATTTGAAATGTATTTCAAAACAGTTCTTTACAATTATTTTCCTGACGATTTGTTACCGCTAGGCTGCCATCTTGGATTCCACGTGATTCAATAACCGCTGCTTGGCGTGATTAAGGAATCGCGCGAAACAGCGTTTGGCGCGTAGCACTCCTATATCAAATTTAGTTCATTTGTGGAGTTACGCATTCTGATAATTAGGCCGACGATATAATATACACTTATAAATCGCTTACTATAATTTTTACTGAAGTGATTATATACACAATATATGTAATCGTTTCACATGATGCAAAATAGAATTATGTGAATTAATGCATAATATAAAAGTTTACTTGCTTAAAATTAATTATTTTTATATTTAAATTATTTTAAACATAGATGAATTTTATAATTGATAGTGTCTATATTAATTTTTAGGTGGATTCAACAACTTTCAGTCTTTGTATCCAGAATGGTGCGAATCTGAATCTTTTGAAGATTCTCTTTTGGGTCTGATGGCTCTTAGAATCGGTTCAGTCAGTCCTGACAGTCGTCAGCCAGATAGTGGTCTTGGAGATTGTTCTGTGGGCCCTACTCCATTTCCTGTGGAAATTCTTCCTAATTTATATTTAGGTAATGCCAGTGACTCGTGCGATTGGAATTCCTTGGAGAAATATGGGATTCATTATGTGTTAAATGTGACTCCGAACTTGCCAAACAAATTCGAAAAAACGGGCATGGGCATGAAATATATGCAGATTCCTATTCAAGACCACTGGTCACAAAATCTGTCCTCCTTCTTTCCTCAAGCTATAAATTTCATTGGTAAGTAATAACCTATTTTTCCTTGTAAAATTGTATAAAAATAGGCACCAAACTACTTTAATCCTTTGCTTACCTCGATACTTTTAAATATATTGCAACTATTTGTAATAAAGTACCTTTAATTTGAGAGGTCCCCTAGGCTTCAATTTAATTGATAATGTGGCCCTGACAAGCATTTCCGTGTATATATATATGTGTGTGTGTGTGTGATATATAATTATTCCACGTACTGTTTGTGTACTTTTAAATGCACTGTTTTAATTTTTGGACGAATGTGAAGTATCTAATTTAAAACTTTTGTTAATTTTCAAATATTGTAAAAATCAAGTTTTAAGGATTTTCAAAAGTTATTTTCACTTTCCTTTAAAAAATTTTCAATTTTCCGAAGTTGATACCCGAATAAGCGAAGTTTTTACTATAGTTTCTATGGAATATCAAATATAACCACAGCATTCTGCAGTGGAATCCGCAGCAGGGGCGTAGCTATGGCCATATCAATGATACAGCGCCCCCAAGCTATAGGGGCCCAAACATAACTACAGTCCCACTAACTGGATTCTTATATTTAAAAAGGGCATTGAAGGAATTTTGATTCAGGGCTTAAACTTTTTACGTGCTTAAAATATTTTCCTCATAAAAGTAGGCAGCGTATCACTAGCACAGATAGTTCTGAGGGGTTAAAATGTATGTCTATGAAAGGGGTTACCCCTTTTATACACCACTAGCATTCACAATAAAGTTTTCTTTGGTTACACTGACCACTACCGATTTCAGATCCCCCACAGCGTAAAAGAAAACATCTCTAATCCCGTGTCTTAATGGGATCACTTCCGAAAAAGACTTAATAGGAAAAATTCCTTTGGGAAGAGGCAAACTAGTTTGAGGTATACCTTAGCACCTGCTATCCTTAGTGGAGAACCCTGTCGGGCCCCAATCTCTAGTAAAATTTAAGTGACAGAACTTGCCCAGAAATTAAAATATATTTAATTTAGAAGGTATTTACAGGAAAGGAGAGAAAAGGAGGTATACGGAATAAGAAACAAAAAAAAATTCATTTGAGGCGAGATTTAATAGAATTTTAAAATGAAAAATCTAGAAAAGAGTTGGCCAACCCGCGGCCGGGGGCTGCATGGGGTTTTCCTTGAATAATTTTGCGGCCCTCGAGATTTATTACAGCTTTACAAAATACGACTGTTTTGATAAATATTTTTGTTTTTAGTGTTTTTTTAACAAATCCCATAACTGTTTATATTTTATCACGTTGCTTCTGTTACTGCGAATCCCCCTTTTTTTTATCTTCGTAAATAAAATTTATCAAACATAAATCGCTCTCAAATGTAACGGGCTAAAACCTGCAACATCAATTGCGATGCACAAATGCACACATTTTGAAATCGACTTGCAAAAACTAAGTAAAGAGTTAAGAAATATCTCATTAATTAAATATTTATTTGATTCATTGCATTATTATATTATCCATGTTTATATACATGAAAAACAATGTCAATATGCTTTAAATTTTCACCTCAATGAATGTTTGTAATGGGTCCAAATCTAATAAAAATGTATACTTTTATATGCGACCCGCGGGATTATAATTTTTTTTTTTATGAATTTACCCGCGAGGTCATTTGGGTTGAGCACCCCTGATCTAGAAGATTGCAAAAAGTTTTCAAGGCGGGAAGAGAAACTTTTTTTCAGCTGTCCAGTTTCTTCTCCTCAAAGAGTATTTTTATTTACATTAATTTTTTTAGTAATACCCCTATAAAATCAAAAAAAAAATGTAATGCAATGGCATTTTTATTTTAAACGAATTTACAAAAGTGGATCAATATTGACATTTCTAGAGAACTTACTGAAAATACAAATGGCTAGGTTGTAAATTCGTTTGCATATCGTTTATTAAGTCACAATTTAAAAATTATTTGTCCGAAGTGTCAACGTTCTTTAAATTCAATTTTACAACCTAAACACAAGCCTTCTAGCCTTTATATTGAAAACGAACCCATTATTTTTCTTTCTAAGTTTGACCATTACGGAAGAACGATGGGTGCTAATTTCGACAAGAGAAAATGGGATAAAAGCCAAATTTCGAACAAGGATATTTTTTATGAAGCTTCTTGTATAATTTTTTTTCAAACAACCTATGGCTGATATAACCTCTTAATCTAAATTTATCCTCTGTTGTTTTTTTTTTTTTTTTTTGTTTTTGTTTTTTTTTGAAGCGAGATCCGAGGAAGGGGGTCGTGCTTTAATTTAGAACAGAGGTTTCCAAACTTTGTCTCATAGACCCCTTGACAGGTTTTTTGGTTTGGGATAGACCCCTACTTAATACTGAATTTTTGCAAATTCATCAACTTAAATGTACTTCAAATACTTTAAATTATTTAAATTTCTAACTGTAGTATAGTATGTAAAACATAGGTTAATTGATTAAATTAAAATTTAATGAATGCATAAAATAACTGTTACATAAACTGAGCAAAACATGTTTTTAGAGAGAGAGATGAATCTGTGAATTCAACAAAAAAAATTGTTAATATTTGGCATCTCAATTTTGTTGGTTTTAACGCTAAATATATCTGTTAAAGTGTCCAGTCTTTTCTTCTTTTTTGTTTTGGAGATTGGCAAACACACTGAAACTCCTTCTCAATCAGAAAAGCAATTAAAAACTTTCCATAACTTGGGATTAATAACAGGTATATCTTTTTACAATTGCTTACATCCGTTTCTAAACTTTACTTTAAGGTCTTCATTCGTGCCTAATTCTTGTAATCTGGCATTTTTTATTTTAATATGATCATATGAATTCATTGCCTATTGTGGTATTATCATAGTCAAAGAATTTTCAAATCTATAAATTCGAAATTCAGAAAGGGGGGCATTTAAATGTTGAACGCAGTTGAAAACGTCTTTTTCCTGGCGGATTGTACATGGCAATTGAGAAACTGGGAAAATTTGCGACGTCCAATATTGTACTCCTTTAGCTTAATTGACATGAAATGATGGTCCCTGTTTTAATAAAAAATTAATGATGTCCCCCGCAATTGCAAATTAGTCTCAGTAAATTTAATAAATAGGTCAAATCTGGTTTTAATGTGATTAAATTCTCTTTTAAAATTAAAGTCACGATTTGGTTTAATGAAAGCCACTACTGCAAACCCACATTTACATCTCATGGACTCCCAAATTATTTTTTCACTGACGTGGACCCCTTGCAGGTCATCATAGACCACTTTGGGAACCACTGATTTATAAGCTTATTACGCAGGTTAAATTTGACTTGGAATTGACTCTTCCTGGCCAAACTCCTTTGACTTATCTGTATTCGACAATTAACAAAAATCGAACGTTAACATTCGATTTTAATACATTGAACTATTGAAAAGGGGTACTCTGAATGTTTCTTTTCAGTATATTTCTTTTTTTTTTTTTTTTAAAAAAAAAAAAATGTAATATATGATCGATCTTTTAATAGCCTTATGAAAAAACTTATGCATATTTTATTTTTAAAATGTTCTTACATATTGATTTATTTTGTTTCGTTTTAATAATATGGAGGATGGAATAAATTTTTGGAAAGAATTTTAACCCCTGAGTTTCAGAATTTTAAGATTCATTGATAAATGTGCTCATCTATTTCGCCCGAAAGAGTGAAGTTCGTACTGAATATTGTCCTGCATGTGCATGATTGCATCATCTTGTGTAATAAATATAAAGGGAATATAGAGAACTCTCTTTTATGGTAAAGTGGTCGCACCTTTTGAATTCAAGTGTTTGGGAAGCATCCTATCAATGTGGTGGAACGTGTCGGGGGGAGGGAGATTGGAGAACAGGAAGGGCGTACTATATATATGTATATATCCGGTTCTTCAAAAACCCACCCCTAAAAGAAGGGAATCTTTTAAAGAAAAAATAGATCCGGTTTGTACTGAAGCTCACTATGTCCGCCTGTCTTTTCTTTCTCGTCACCTGACTTGGGTTTCCTATAAATTTGTTTCGGTCATTAAAACGGTTTTTATCGTCAAGTTAATTTAGAGCCGGGGTGGGCATTAAGTCGATCGCGGTCGACAGGTGGACCGCCAAGACATTTTGGGGTGACCGCCTTCACATAAAACCTTAGACGCGCATACTAAAAGAAACACAGACGCTTATCAGAATAATAGAAACACCCTTTAATAAAACTCCAACCCAAATTTGAGAGACGTTTTCAAGAATTTACTAGACTAGAATCACACAAAAGTTGCAACATTCCACTTAGTAATGTTGATGTGAAAAATATAACTAAATATATGTTACATGTTCTCTTATCTCTCGAGGAAAACGAAGCTTTTATCTTTCTAAAGGACGTAATTTGTGAAGAATAACTTTTGGAATCTATTAATCGAAGTAAAGTATCCCAAATTTAAAAAAGCTGCAATTCATTTAACATCGTTCTTTCCCTCTACCTACCAGTGTAAATCTACATTTTCAACGATGAATATAATTAAGACAATATATTCCCGTTTCACAGACGACCACTCAGTAATTCAAGATTGGGGCGGATAAAATGAAGACTAAGTCGTCTATTGAGACTATAGCTGTAAGAACTAATTTTAAGTGAAAATTATTTAATTTGTGATGTATTGTAAATTGTTTGAAAATGCATCATTTGATATTAAATTTATGTCTATAATTATGTTCGCATTTTGCGTTTTACTTAAAACGTAGTTTTAAAAGAGTGAGTTTTTCTGCTGTAGTTATGTAGGTAAGTACACACTGTATTTATTGTTATAATACAAATATTATGTTGAGCTTTTTTTTTTTTTTTTTTTTTGCTCATCGCAAATACGTCACATGGTGGACGGCAACACCTTTCAAAAATTAAAAGTAGACCGTGCCATGTAAAAGTCTGCCCACCCCCTGATTTAGAGGATGTAATCGAGAATTTCACGGGATACATTTTGTTTTGAAATTTGTAGTTTGCAAAGAAGTGCCTTAAAAACAATAACCTTTCAACGAGAATTTTAATCTTGAGTAACCTCACTAGAGAAAATGAAATGTTAAATATTAAAATGAAATATAGTAAGTGACGGCTACTTAGTTAGTGATGAATGGACATTTTTTATTTACAAAAGAGGATAAGTTTTTATGTTTAAAAATGTAAAATGTGCATTGTTTGCTCTCTAAATATTTTCCCTTAAATGAAGATAGTACCTGGCTTTCGAAAATGAGTTTTTCAAAAATATTCTTTTAATAATTAATGAAGAATGTTAAGATTTCAAAGTCACACACACAAAACGAATCGATATCGGACAAGAATTTATACCCTAAGCAATAAAACAAATGTAAATCTACGCCATTGCCGTTAATTGTTTGATTTGGTTGATTTTTTTATTCAATCGCTCTTCGAAATAAAACTAGACTAATGGTGATACAGCTTGTAATTTTGATTGAACCACGATCGGGGAGGGAGGGGAACATTTTAAGTGTAAAAGAATTTATTTTGTTGTGAAAAATTTCAAGTCAATCTGTGGGTAATGGTAATATTCTCGGTTTCTAATTTTTAACATTTCCCTACAAGGTTGACAGTTTTGTATGCAGAGTTTATATATAAAATGAGCGTGTTTAGGTCTTTATTCTGTGTATCTCAATTTTGTGAATGGAATCAGTAAATTTTATTTTGTAGCATTATAAATGAGAGAAATTTGAATTTTCATGAGTTTAAAAACCGTACGTATGAACTTTATAGTAAAAATTGTTCCAATGTCCGGGGTCGAAAGTTCACCATTCTTGTATCATGCTCCTTTTGATTTTGTCGATTTTCGGGAACAAAACACAGTAAAAAACTAATTATTGAATAAATAATTAGCATTAATTAGTAAAATTAATCATTAATAACAAATACTTAATTAAATTTTACGTACTATATACTTAGAATTATAATCAATCGGAAAAAAAATCAAGGGCTTTGTGAGGGGTTCGGACCCCCAGGACCCTCCCCTTGTGTGCGCCACTGCTTGTGTTGTATGCATGGCCGCTGTAGTATAGAATGGTCATGGTTGCGAACTCGTGCCCCGTATTGTCGAGTTGCACAGGTTCGAAACCTAGTGCCACTGGAGACCCGTGTTGGAAGGGCTGATGCGCATTAAATCTGTCAAAGCTCAAAGTCCTTCCTTTAGTATGGTGTGGAATGTTGGAGATGGATACCAGTTCAGGTATCGTCATCATCACATGACCGTCATTCAAATTCACGAGGTTCGTTGCAAAAAGCTCGTGTTTCTTCACAGTATGACGTAAATTAAAATCGGATCCTTATGTTGGATGCTTTCCACGAGTAAGGGCATTTTTAATATGCCTACACTTAATGAAATTGTTTTTGATAACACACTCTTTTACCTACCTAAGTCAGAGTGTTGTGAACTCTTGTTTGTATTCTCCAATTTGAATAAATTGTGAAACATTTAATTAATTTAAGCACGATTTTTTTGTTGATTTTATCTTCACAGGTGTAAAAGAGGCGGATATTTTGCTCTAAAAATAGGTTTATCCATTGGGCCGGTGCTCAAGGGCCCTGATAAGCTGGACTTAAACAGATTTTATGGGTATAAATTTCAATCCTCCCGGGCCGAGGGATCCTGTAGATCTTTTGTGCCCAGGGCCCGAAATAAGCTTAAATCGACACTGTATAATTCCGGCCTCTAAACATTTCATTACACTAAACAGATTTGCAGTTTCTATTACGAGTGTATATCAATGTTTTGCAATTTGTGTACATTATGCAAGAAAAATGCTCACAAAATTTTTAATTTTCCTTCAAATGAAGTACGGGAATATTTTTCTTATACTTTGCTTGTATTTGTGGTAATATAAAACTTCATTTTTTTTTCAGATGAAGCTCGAAAAAGTAAGCTTGGAGTCCTGGTTCATTGCTTGGCCGGAATAAGTCGATCCGTCACAATCACACTGGCATACTTAATGCATGAATTGAATATACCTTTGAATGAAGCTTACGATTATGTTCAGAGACGCAAATCTAACATTTCACCAAATTTGAACTTTCTCGAACAGCTGAAAGATTTTGAGCGCCAACTGAATCTTAATTCCTGTCATTGTTCAAATCCTTATCCATGTGAGCACCTAAATTCGACACAGGAGTCTACACCTGATTCTGCTGTCCACCCTGATATGTGGGCATAATCTGTGCAAAGTATACAACCCAATTGTTTCATATTGTGTTCAACATATTCTCGTTAAAAAATGTGCCAGTTTTGAATGAATGCGATGTGACTATCAATTTTTTAGATTTCTCTTGGAACTACATCTTGCATACATATTGTTTGTAATTCATTAGATTCCATGGTTTTTTATTGTCTATCTTCTCAAAGAAAAGATTTCTATTCTTTTAGAAGATTGTATTTTGTATAGCTTTTATATATACCATTGAAGAATTTTAAACGTTATATAAAGATTATAGTGTTATGATTGTTGTCTTTTAGTAGATGTTATGAAATTGTATTCTAGTCTTAAAAGTTTGCTTTTAAAGAAATTTTGAATTTCTCTTTTGAATATTTTTTATTCTTTTGCTCTTGAAATATTGTGACAATAACATCCAAGGCATTTGGAAATGAAATTTATATAAAAGTATTCTATTGTATGTGTGAAAATTCTGATGTTTTTGCCATGCATTGAATTTATGTGAAAATGGACTGACATTCCATGTGAAATGTTTGAATAGTATAAGAATGTTATAACTATATAATTTTAAATATTTATTCTTTATTGTAAAATGAAATATTTTTCAGTACGTGGAAAGTGTATGGATGTTTAAAAATAAAAACTTTATGCTTGTGTTACTTTATTTTTAAATTAATGAGGCTTTTCAAACACAACAAATTAGTCTTATTTTTAGTAGGGGTTTAAGATAAAAAAAAATTGAAATTTTAAGAGATCAAATTGTCTATTTACTATCGAAACTTATTTTTCTATGTTTCCTTACTCTTCTAATGCTTATGTATTGTATGAAGTGGTGGACAGTGAGATTTGTCTTGTCATTAAGGCTATCTTCGGCTAATGTTAAAGAATAGGGGCCGAATTCAGAATATTTTTTCAAATATAAAAGTACAGTACAGTCCCGATAATCCGAACAATATCGGACCGACCCCTGTTCGGATTACGTGATTGTTCGGATTAGCCGGAGTAACAGCGAAATCACTATTTGAACTGGGAGTACGGGTTATGTTGTACAATTTTTCATACTAAACATTAGTGGTTCTGTTCTGTAGTTTATTCCATTTTAAAATTTGTACCATAACTTGATGTACTGTGCGTGAATATTAAAGAAAGAACTGTTTTAAATTAAGGTTTATACTGTTTTATATTGAAATATTCATCGATTTTTTTTCGTCCTTAAAATTATAATTTTTTTTCCGCGGAGCCGTTCGGATTAACCGGATGTTCGGATTAGCGGGACTGTACTGTACTCAAACATTAATATTATATTCTGGCTACACTATCTTGTACAGAATCACTTATTTTATCATACTACTCATTTTTATCAGAGTTGACACACATTTTTTCTTTTATAAAATGAGTTTTGCATTTTTTTTATTACATAATGCTAAATGAGCTATCCCTTCACATGTTTAAAGGAAAAACTAATTATTTAAGAAATATTTTGAAGTTTTAAAAACACTATTATAAACAAATGCATGAGTTACAATGTCACAAATTTTTACAAAAATTGATGCATTTTTTCTGTCCGAAAATGTTCTCCGCGTCAAGTTCACGCTCTCGTACATATGGCGAAAACAGCCTTAATAAATTTCAAAAACTGCAAATTTGAGAATTTGGCTTTACCTGATATTTATAATTATATATATTCTTTTCAATTAAATAAATCGTAAATTGAGCAAATGGTTTAGACTGGTGCATGTCACTATTACAGTTTTAAACCTTTATCTATCATTCAGTTGAATTTAATCATAGCAAAAATTATGCAGATTCTACTCATATATATATTTTACTCTTATTTTTAATTATTATTCACACTACTTGAAAGTAATAAAAACCAATTGCAGTATAGAGTCAGCAAATTTCCTAGATCTTCAATTAAAAGTTAAAAATATGCTAAAAAGTAATTTTTGATAAAAGACTCTTTTGATTTAAATATTATATAAAAAAAATACCATATTGGAATAGTACCCTTCACATTTCAATTCTTAGAAATATTATTCTAAATTATATAAAAAGAAATGATTTAGTATCTGAAGAAGTATTATAAGAATTAATAATTTAAAAAAAAAATCTTTCAAAGTTGCCTAGACTATAACTATCCAGCTAATTTTATATATAAATATGTCTTCAAAATTATAGCTAATTAATTTTATTTAATATATTCATTTCTATTTAGTTTATAGTACATAATTTTCTTAATATATAATAAGTTTAGTTACTAAATATATATATAGATGGCGCCACGATTACGCTGTTTTTTGTGCATTGAGTCAGTACACTCAGGGAATCTGACTACATCGGGTAAGATTTTAGTTTCTTCGCTCATTTAAATTAGTATTAATTATAGTAATAATCATTTTTAACCTCTTTTGCAAATATTTTTTTACATATCTATATTTGTCTATTCTCCCGGTTTCCTATAGTAATTTAATATTCCAATTCTATTGCTGTAATATTCACCCTCGTTGGTTTTGGGCCTTTGCCTTGATTTATCTCCTGTGCTATTATGTCGAAAATTTCCGCTGTAGGGGAAGGTTGAGATCTCACCAAGCACTGTTTAACCCTGTTTCACTGTCCTAAACCAGTGACAGCTCGGGAAATCATAGTTTTTTCCACTCTAGATAAATTACTTTTTTGATTTGTCATGATTCCATGTTGGTTCTTTCGATTTGATCTTAAGATATTTTAGGATTTATTAGTCTTAATTTATTTACTATATATATATATACATATAATCAAATTAGTGTACAATACTAAATTCATAACTCAAATATTTATACAATATATGAACTGTTGGCATCTATTACAGAGATGAAACAACTAAATTTACCTGAAATGTGCATTATCAAATATTGAAAAGAATTCTAAATTTTACTGAAGTGCTGTCTGGAAAAGTAATTCTAGTTGGGTACGAAATCATTCGAAAATTTCTTTTATAGGTTTAGTCTTTATTTCTGCCCCCTCCCTAAATATTTCAATAGCTTTAAAATAGTGTTTAGAATAATTCTGCTACACGTTAATTCTCGATTAAAACTCGAAATCCAGACGAGATATTTAGAAATAAAATGCTAATTTTTCTATCCTTTTTCTCTAAGGCGCTTCACTTAAGAAATAAGTTTTCAAATGTTTTTATGTAACAGCAATTTGGAATATGTTAAATCATAATTTATGTAGAATGCACCATCCATTATTCAAAGTGATTTGGTTTTACACTGGAGAATTTATAGAAATAAAAAAAGGTTGAGAATGACTTTCTCCTACTCTAGTAAACCCCATTACTAAGTTATATATATTTATAAAAGCTACTATATAGACAAAAGTAGATCTCTCTCTCATTTGTACCCTTCCAACATATTCCGTAGTGCCTCTAGGTCGTGATAGCAGTTACAGTCACGAACTCGTGGTCGAGCTCTTGTACCGCTGAAGACCCGCCGTGTCGAGAAGCTGATACATGTTGAATCTATCAAGGCTCAAAGTCAAGATCGCTGTAACCTGGTGGTCGAGGTAACGAACTCGAAGTGTGGCCGCAGTAGCCTAGTGATCAAAGTATCGGATCGTGGCTGGTTTGTCACGAGTTTGAGCCCAGTACCACTAAAGACCCGCCGTGTAAAGGAGCGATGCACGTTAAATCTGTCGAGAGCTCAAACATCCTCCCGTTGCTGTGGTAGTTAGAAGAGGTGGTGCCAGCTCAGATGTCGTCCTCGTCACTTCATGATTCAAAATTACGAGGTCCGTCACCAAAAGCCCTCGTGTAGCTGAACAGTGACATTAATATTCACTCACGAGCTCGAGGAGAGCATATCATAAGTTCGAGTATAGTACCGCTGAAAACCCGTCATGCAGAGGGGGCTGATGCACGTTGAATTACGTCGAGACTCAAACTTCCTTCCGTTGGCGTGGAAGTTAGTAGTGCCAGCTCAGGTGTCGTCATCGTCACTTGACCATTTTTCAAAATTACGTTGTCCGGCACCAAAAGCCCTTGTGTGGCTGAATAATGTCATGTTAACATTCGCTCACTCACTCGAGGCTTAAAGTCCTCCCAATGCCGTGGTGCGGAAATTTGGCGAGTGGGATGCCAAATAGCCCTAATGTAGCTTCTAATTGCAACGTTAATAAACAATCAATCGTGATGCCTCAAAAATGATTTCCCGTTCTGTGATCATAACATACATATCGAATTTTTTTTTATATTGATTGGAAAGTCTTTTTAAAATGAAGTCAAAAACATATTATATAACTACAGTTTTCTTGATATATACTAAGTGACTGAAAATGCAACAGCAAAAATGAGTGACAAGAAAATAATACAAATTTCAAGCTGGGTGTATCATCGAATAATGCAAATGACGTGAAATGTGTAATTCTCGACCACGACCTTTGGATTAGAAGTCCAACGCGCGCGCGCTATCCATGGCGCCACAGGTAGAACGAGCGATTTTTCTTTTTATATATGGCATGGGACTATTATTTTTGTTACTATCTATTCATTAATTAATGAATTAATATTTGAAAAAACTGTATTAATATCAAGTGTCATCCACTACAAGTTCAAAAATATGTATTTGAACTTAAGTGGATGAATAAAAAGTATTTTATTAACGATTGAAAATTTGAACAAGATATATAAATATATATATATAGGGAGAGAGTGTGAACTATATAATAGTAGGAATTGAAAAAGAAATATAGCAAGTATGTGTTTAAGCGACGTCAGCATGTGGGAATCAACGTATCTACGGGAAAGCGATGACGGCCTCACTAGTCATTTTTGCAACTGTTTTGTTGCATGTCCAGGACATCTTTAATGTTCCACATCGACTAGAGCCATTACTCTTCGATTGATTGCTAGTGACCTAGACTCATGACATCCGTTAAAAAAACTGCTCCACAGCAGACAACTCTTGCAGATGGGATCGCATAGTATCGTGTTCTCAGACGAGATATGCTTCTCCTTGTCCAATGACAGCTGCCGTGTACAAATGTGGCGTCCGTTCTGTATACACATGTCCGTTCAGATCGTATCTATGAAACACCCACCACGCTACAACGTGACATCAAGATTCACGGCGTCTTTGTGAACAATATGGTTTGTAGTTTGCATTCTGGACAATATGATGGTTCAAAGATACTCGGATGGTATGCTGCGGCCAATA
This sequence comes from Trichonephila clavipes, assembly GCA_019973935.1. Classification (NCBI taxonomy): domain Eukaryota; kingdom Metazoa; phylum Arthropoda; class Arachnida; order Araneae; family Nephilidae; genus Trichonephila; species Trichonephila clavipes. The sequence goes on from BMAU01017768.1 coordinate 450,527, forward strand.
ATACTTCCATTTCTTTGGAGGGAGAGGGTTCCCGATGCCTTTTTTACCGGCAGGAGATAACGTCTAACCGCATATTACACTTATCGGCCAGCGATGTTGACAGTTGGATGGAGCACCCAATCTTTGCAAGAGATCTAAATCTCCTGTCACATAGCACTTGGGGGATAGTATTAATTTCTTAACTCTTGCCCTTTTTAAATTTAAAGTATAAATATCTAGGTTATGCACTGGATTACCGAGGTGAAGAAAAGCTTAAACCGGCGAGGCCGTCGAAACGACCAAGGATCTTTGCGAGAGACTCGTCCGACTAATCGGCAGGCGAGTTCTCTCTTTGAGGTTGGAAACAAGACTGGCGGGGTAGAAATGCGATCCGAAGGCGGGAGAGAACATCTCCCTATTGGCCGGGCTGCTCGTCTCCCATTGGAAGAACGAGTTGCTCGGAGAGTAATGAAAGTTGGCGGGAAAGAATAATTTGAATTTGGGAAATTTTTTAAGAGACGTAAGATAAAAACTTACGGCGACTAGTCGGAATTTTTAACGAGGCGTTGATAAAAGATATCGATTCTCTTGTCGCATTTCTGAACTGCCTTCCCATCTCTAAGAGAAATGGGTAATCGAGAAAGAATTTTCGTAATTCTATGATTGCATTTTTGAAGCCAAAAGACTTATCATTATTTTTATCCTGATTTATTTGGGGGAGGGGTTCTTCAATGAGGGCCGAAGTCCCGGGTTGTTAAATTTCATTTTGGGTGCCTGAGAGGGCATTTGCGAAGGAGAGATCTTCCGTTACGGTGTTAAATAACTTGTTTTTTTTACATATATATTTTCAGAGTTGCGATTTTGGGATGGTTCACCTTTTTTTTTTCTTTTTCAGCTTGGGCAACTTTTCGCGTTGGTTCCAGATAGCCATGTGTCCTACATTATTGCAGTTTACGCACGTGGGTTTTCAATTCTTTCTTTAACTAAGCAGTCATTGGTTCTATGCGGTTCTCCGCACTTTTAGGCATCTAGTGTGCATATGGCAATGTTTCGACGAGTGGTTGAACAGGTTACAGTTGTAACACTGCGCAACCCCCGGGCGTCGATTGAAAGTGTCTATCTGCACAGCTAGATGGCAGCACTTTTTTAATTTGAAAATATCTGGCGAGTCGTTTGATTTTTTCAGTTCAACCATAAAAGTGGGGATTTTGTCTTTGCTTTGCTGAGCTGTGCCACCTTTTCCACATGAAATCCTTGCGCGCTTAGATCTTAAATTTCGCCGATGTCCATGGATATCGGTAAACCATTAATAACAATTTTCTGGGGGCTAGTTCACATAAAACTCCTCGCGTTTTTCGTCGAGGTAGGCAATGACGGCCCGACGCTCGTCGCTGTTTGATGTGAAAATTTTGTGGTACTCCCCAGACAACTTAACGTTGCAATTTGGGAAGTTCTTATTCTGACCTTTTACAATTATTTTGTAGTTTTCTTTTTTTATGCCTAAACACGATTGGGGGAATTCTGGGGGGGTTGTAACTGGAACCACTGCTTGATCTGAGATCGGATTACTATATTATCTTCCTCTCCAGCGAGGCTGCTAAATTTATTCGCTAAGTTAATGGGCTGACTAGGCCCAGCGGTAGAATCTATTAATTTCATTTTCTTGGCAATTTTTGGGGGAGGCGAAACCATCGTTAGATTTGGATGTTGCATTATTTACTTTCCTATTTTTCTGACTCTCTTTTTTAGCGTGTTTTTTAACATTACTTTTAGGGGGATCATTTACATTATTAGAAATCATTAAGTTTTCGGAGAAATCCAGTACAGGGCAAGGTAGAAATAAAGCTAACTCACCCGTTTTGCGCTCCTTCAAAGAAGCGAGGTCATCATAGTCCTTTTGGTAGGCAGCAAGAGTGGCATCGTCAGTGAGGTCTGAAAATTCTTTTTCACTACGGATGCAGTGTTCTAGGAAAGCAAGGCGTCCATTCATCATGCTGATGTCTTTTTTGAGCTCTTTGTGCTGGCGACATCTGTCCAGGTCAGGTATTGTAGGTGGAGGGTACAGAGGGCCGGTGGCTTTCTTTCTGGAATCTTTCTGCTTACGGCGCTTTTCGTTGTCAGGTGCGGCACGCTGAGTGTCTGAAGGGTTGGTGGCTTTCTTTTTTGTGTCGCTCAGGGCGTGGCACTTGCCAGAGTCGGTTGCGGTGCGTGGGAGATCAGGAGGGCTGGAAGTTTCACTTCGTTGCAAAACGGGGTGTTTTTCTCTCTTCAGGAGAAGTCCTAATTCCGGTTTAGTCAGATCATTGTAGGATAATCCATTGCGAATTTTCTTATACACCTCTTTGGTTTCATTATCCATTGGCGGTAGAAAGGAGAAATCGGTTGTTTTGTCCGGAGGGTCAGTTTCCATGTTAGGAGGATCGTCTTCCATTGCGTACATACACTCCTGTGGACGAATTCGCAGCATGGACTTATCAGCCAGCATACTCTGCAAAACGTATAGAGGCCCTCCATCGTTTTATTACTCTCTCCTGATCTCTTTATATTCGAATATATCTGGGACGTAATCAGATGCCGCTTGCATGCCCTGCCACCGCCACGTTCAGAAGACGAACTGAGGCAGATGGTCAACTCAAGACTTCATCCACACTTTCATTGGCTCTGTACGTAGACGAGTTGCTTCTTGTATATCGCCATCCGTTATGGTCTAATAACTTGCTGAGCTGAAGCTGTTCTCTTTATGTGTGTGTTGCAAGTATTATTTCAAAATAAGCATTGCACTTTTTACTGTTTCTTGCTGACTTTCTGTTGGTCGAGTTTGTTCATTTTCTAGTCCCTCCTTTTTGATATTGCATTTTTAATGTCATGTAGTGTATGTATAGTGTTATTCCACAGTGGATGCATACCAATATAAATTTAGCGTTCTATACGTAATGTGCGATATCTCTTAGATTAGAACCACTTTTGTTAACCAAATAAACAGAGATAAACTAAATAATGTGGAAACGAGTGCTTTTCAATAAACAAATTATTAAAATTTATTACAATATGCACAAAGATTCACAATTAATCTTTATATATAAAAATCTTCTGTTCGTGTGTTTGTCACTAAACTCCTCCTAAACGGCTGGACCGATTTCGATGAAATTTTTTGTGTGGGTTCAAGTAAATTCGAGAATGGTTTAGATTCACAATTCGGTCCGATATCACAATTAGTTAAAAAGATATTAATTAAAAACATTCAAAAAATACAACTCAACATTCACCTGCATTGTTGTAACAAAGCTATTGTTATAAACAAGTAATATAAAACAAATTTCTAAATCAATTCCTACTTAGATCAACCGAGAAAAAATTTATTTTAGCTACTTTTTATTAAATAGTTGCAATTAATATAAATATGTATATACATATGACAGAATCGCAACATTAAGTGGTAATTAATTTTTATTAATTATCATTAAAGTATCGTTTTGTCATCCAAAACAATCGTGTACATAAAATTTCCTTTCAACTGAATGCTTTAACACGTGAGAAAAAAACCTTTTCAAATTTTGACATAAGTCGCCAAAAGGGTCGCTAAGTCGCCAATGTGGCTGTATTTGTAATTTTTTAAATAATTAGTTTTAATCAAAATTAATTTTTATTAATTATAATTAAATTCTTGTATTGTCATCCAAAATAATCATGTACATTACATTTCAGCTCAATTGAGCGTTTTAAAATGTATTTTATTAACGATTGAAAATTCCACCAAGATAAATAAATAAACAAACAAATAAAATATGTATAGAGATCGTGAGCTAATAGTAGGAATTGAAAAGGACGTAAGTTGGCGTCGAAAATTGATTTTCAGCCAAACTGGCCAAACCCGGTCTTTATTGTTAGGAAAATGCAGACGATTCACGCTTTTTAGCATTTTTAATTAATATCTTTTCAAATAATCTTTATATATGTAATTCTTCTGTGCGTGTGTATGTAACTGAACTCCTCCTAAACGGCTGGACCGATTTTGATGAAAGTTTTTGTCTGTTCCAGTGGACTCGAGAATGGTTTAGATTTATAATTCGGTTTTGAAATGTTTATTTAATAATTTTTTTATTTATAAATTGTTGATCTTGGAATGTTTTACATTGGATCCGGCAGACTGTGCTACGATCGCAGTATAGAATATTCAAAAATCTTTTATTATAATTCAAGTTGGTCCCGACAGTTGGTGCTGTGATCATTTCAGGAAAATATTTTGTCACTTCGTGTTATTATTTTGTTGAAATAAATCGTGTGTTAATTAAATGATTACATTCAGAAGTAATCAGTGTTTGAAGAGTTTTGAAGAGTGCATAGAAAACTATACGTTCTCTCCAAATTTAGTATGCAATTGAAGTGATAATTTACATGATTTTCTATTAAATTTACACGTGCGTTGACAACAATTATCCTAACCTACAAATCTATTTGTGTAGCTAACTGATTGCACACATTAAACTTTTTTTTATTTAAAATTATTTCTTATCTGAAATAGTGTTTCGTTTTGTTTCTCTTCTAAGCAACACAGAAGTAAAAAACTTGGCACATAATTAAATTGTAATAACTTTTTAATACAAATTTTACTCAAAATGGTCCAGATTGTTAAAGCTTATTCATAAAAATTTGGAATTTTTGAATTTAAGATGTGTGTTAGGGTTCATGTACGCCACTAGATGGCGCTATTTAAATTATAAGGTGTGTACTATTGTTTACGCGGGAGAAGTAAAAAAGAACGATTGGAAGGAGGCTGTACGGGCCATTCGCTCTATGTTAGCGATACTTTTTTATGTATAGTGTTTTATGATAATGTAAACCCAAGAAATTGAAAGAGGCTGTGCGGGCCATTCGCTCAATGTTAGCGATATTGTTTTATAAATATTGTTAAAATAAAACCATTTGAAAGACATCAACAATGTGTGTACAGGACAACGTCTGTCGGGTCCTCTAGTTGAAAGTGTAAAATACACGTTTTTCTAACCGACTGATTCCTTGGTACGCATCAATCTTATTTCTAATTTTTTTTCTTGGGTGCGTCTTTGTTACATAATCTGTTGCCACTGACGGGAAGAGAAATTCTTGGCGTCTGACAGTCTTTGAGTTGGAGAACTACTCTTCTGCGTACATAACATATCACCCCTTTAAATTTTGGGAGTCATAAAAACTCAAACATAACATTAAACGTACGTAATTATAATACATTAGTAATACTCAAGATACTGGAAGTAAAAAAAAAATTAATTCAGAGCAGAACAAACATGTAAAAACATCTTAAGAATAAATATTAAATGATTATGTGAGGTATTTTCCAAATTATACGATCAGTAAGTTCTCTGATCTTTATGACTCTACACTGTCACATATTCAACAAAAATTAATATTTTTTCCATAGAAATGAAATTCCTACGTTAGACACAAATTTCTGAAAGAAATGAACGATGGTATTGATATTTTTTTTTAAAAAACATTTGTCGGAATACCTTGTATGGAATATTGAGAAAGTCATGGGATTTTCAATTAAAAAATGAAAAAAACATGCTGTGCTTTTTGGAAATGAACAATGATAATATGAAAATGAAATGACATGAGAACAATGTTAAATACAGGGTGTCACGGAACTCAACATCAGTTGGGCTCGAAATGAAAAGAAGGGAAGAAGGCATATCAGTTTTTTGGGAGGAAAATTCCATAACACTTGGTTGTTGACTGGTATATTTTTGAAAATGTGCAAATTGACACTCATCTCATTATTAGTTACTGTGACCTCAAATTGCACAATTTTGCAGTGATTTTTTTCTCTAACGGGATCTTGCATAGCTGTGCTATTAATCACAATCCCGTAAGTCAAATAACTTTGCTAGTTTAGTTAAAATCAATGCAGTTTGACTCGATTTGAGAAAATGATATTACCTAAATTTGACTTTCAATGAAAAGAAAAAAATATTACATACTACCCTAGGAAAGTTATTTTAAAAGAGGACCCATTTAGTTAAAATTCCAAAATGGTTACAACACACTTTCAACTTTGTACCTATAACAACTATTGCCATTTTCCCCCCTCAAACTTAAATGTGCAACTCAAAGCCATAAATTTAAAAATAAAATAGAAAACATCTTTGTAATATTTTTATAACTTAAATTTTTCGAAGTGCTTACCATCTAATATTTTTAAACCAATCGGATAATATAACCGAACCATGCCAAAGGATTGCTGAAGTACCAGTAGCGTGTAACGGAGAGTATTAGGCCTTCCCTGCAAAGTAAGATTTGGTGCCCCAAGCCAGGTCTTACAAAGGATACATACTTGGCGAAAGTCGGACTTTAGGCCCCCCCCCTTAGAACCCTGAACCCCACAGCAGTGCGGGGATATACATTAAGCCACTGGGAAGCACACACAGTGGGAGAAATAAATTGTACTAATTACATATGATTCATCAAGCGATCACTTTTAAAAGATCTGCATCCTGCTTCATGTAGAATTGTAGCCATTGCACACACACACACACAACGGCTGAGATTTCGTTATTGTAGCCCAGGGGTGTCAATCTTGTGGCCCACAACGAACATTTTTGTGGCCCGGCCAATATATCCCCACACAATAACATATAATATGTGATACCCCCCGGCCTGGGGATACCATCTCTTCATTCACGCGACCTAGATTTGTAGGAGGAAATGATTGATCACCCAAGTTCACCATAATAAATCTAATTTATTATTATTCAAATATATTGAGCAACACAAGTCTTACTATAGAAAGGCAATCAGGAGTGATATAAAGTATTCCTAAATTCTGTGTAAATAAGCGCCTGGAATCCTAACCACTTATCTTTATGAGAAGTTATCCTAAGAATCTTTATCTGCCTTCAATTCTTTAACTCGCTAAAGCCCGTTCTATAATTACGCTTCTAAGTTTAATGTCTTACCAACAGCTCACGGCATTCAGCATCTCAGCTTCCGTCCTCCTTCTTCTACTATTCCACGAATACTAAAGCTCCACTATGTATCTACTAACTAAACTGCATATCGTGGTTTCTTCTTGAGAGGATTGGCTGTGAAATAACTCAATGCTGGCCCCAAAGATTCCCCAAGAGGACTAGTATGAAAACGCGGTAAAGCCCCGTCACACTCCTCCAAGAAGAAAATGTGATTTATTTGAGGGTCTTAATGACCCGAAAGAAACTACGTTGAAAAAATTGCACTTAATTTTCACCAAAATTTATAACTCGAAATTAGCATTAATTACTACACTACACTAAAATAATTACTCCGAAACTACAATTACCAGAATTTATATCACTCCGACCTTCTTTCTTTACAAAATTCATAAAGGTGTACCCCATTTGGGCAAGGACCTAAGAAAAACCTTCCCTATACCGGAAGGAAAAAAACCTGGCCGTACACAAACCGATACTTAGATATTTTAACATAATGCATCTTCTTCATTCGCCGCCTTACTTCCTTCTCCACCTCAGGACAAGATACAATAAAAATCTGTCATGAACACTCTTCTAAATATCAGGGTCAGCCACCCTGAAATGAGAACTGGATCAATGGACGTACAAAAATATTTTTAACACCCTGATTCCCAGTAAGACTTGTCTTTTTCCCTTGCTCACCCCGTCGTTCACCAGACTCACTATTCCTAAAACTTTGTGACTGATCTAATCTAGGTCTATCCTCCTCGAAACTACTCGATCGCGATAATCAGCGATCCACTGCTAACTGAACTTCCCGCCTCTATCACTCTCTCATCCCTTTTTTTCTCTGATGATAAATTCACGCTTGATCTATATTAATTGTTATTCTTTTTCCTGTGCCTTTCAAATGACCAAATTATTATTCTGTACTCTTAAGACTCTATAGCAGTGGTTCCCAACCGATTTGGGGCCATGCCCCACCTAGGAATTTCTAAAATCCTGATGCCCCCCTCGGGATATTTAAATTTCTTTATACAAAATTTTACGGTTATTCACCTGAAGGAAGCTTGAAAGGCCATTAACTTGGTATCTAAACAAGCTTCCAAAGAATAAGTCATCCATGAAAGAGAAAAATAAGAAATGAAAGAAAATAATATTGTATTCCTTTTCTTTAGTTTCCCAAATTGTAATATAGCACATTAATTCAGACATAAGTCAATATTATTATAAACAAATATAGAACAACACGGTTTGATGATGAACACATGGCTAAACGTAAGCAAGCTGAGAAGCAAACTGGATGTCACGCATGCTGATTGGCAGAGAAAACATTAGCTCTTCTCTGACGACATGAGTCTCGCGCTCTTCTTGGTCGACCGAGTCACGTGACTGAGGAAACCAGAAATTTGTTGTGTACCAATTACACATGTACATACAAATATTTTTATGTATGCATTAACACGAACATTCACACCCACAGACTTACTAGAAAACAATTCCTTGTTAATAACCCATTCTCAAAATATCCCATAGTCTTTGGTATAGTCAGCCTAAGGGTAACCGTTTTGCCCATGACCTACCAAAATATTGCCATGCCCCACCGGTTGGGCCTGCGCCTCACGTTGGGAATGACGGCTTTATAGGGACTCTCAAACTTTGGTTTGAATTTCGCGACCACTTTCTTCGTTGCCGAGCATATGGGATTCGTTTCTAACAGCACCCAATAGTTTACCTTAATATTAACTTCTCGCCTCCTTCTATTGTAATACTTCGAACATTTTTCGTATTTAACTTTAGTATTTTATCTAGCCTCTTCAAGCAATTTTTCAATATTGCCCACAGCAAATTCTGCTCCATCGGACAACATCACCAATTTTTGAAACGGGGTAATAAGTTTTCTACCCAAAAATAACTCTGCTGGGGTCTTCCCTGTGGTCTCATGAAATGCCGTTTGCAAAGCGTACGCGAATTCTCTTAAGAACTGGTCCCAAGTCTCGTGATTATCATTCATAAAACTTGCAATCATTTGCAAAAGATCCTAATTCACTCTTTCCGTTCTGTTCGATTGAGGTCTGTATACAACTGTTTTGACATGCTGTATGCCTAATCAATTACTTAAATGTTCAAAAACTTTGGATATGAATTGGGGGGACCATTGTCACACTTATCATTTTTACAGGAGCTCCATAACGCGATATATAATTCTCAAACAGGGTATCCGCAATTATTTTGGCTGAAGCCTTTTTGAGGGGTATCACCTCTAACCACTTCGAAAAGTGGTGGGTGATTTCTAAAATATAGCGATATCTTTTTATTCGCGACGCTGGGTAAGGACTTAACAAATATAATGTAACTATCTCATTCGGATAAATAGTTACAATCGTTATTAAGTGACCAGCTGGTAACGCGTTTTTATAATTATGCATCTGGCATACGTTGCATGGCAACACATGTTGATAAACGGCTTTTCTCATATAGGGAAAAAAACAAACGCGCCTCAGAGTTTTAAATACATTTTTTTTCTTTCCTAAATGACCTGCTATGGGCTTGTCATGAAATTCGCTCATTATTTCACCTCGCAACGATTGCGGAATGTACACTCTCAGTTTCCCAAGAGTGGTTGCGTATTTCGAATAAAATAACAAGCCTCAAACAATTTTAAAATCACGAGACCAGTTCTCACAGATTGTCGCATAAACCGAGCTGTCCTCAGGGTTCTCAAGATATCTATAGATATGACCTAACTCAGGGTCCCTTCGTTGCTCCTCGATTAATTGCTTCCTGCACGAAAGTACCAAATCTCTAATCACTGTACACGCAACATTTCCCCATACTATACTTTCAACCGGATTTCTAGACAAAATGTCTGCCAATGCATTTTGAGTTCCTGGACGGTGTTCCTATATGACGTTAAACTCAGCTAATTTTACCACCCATCTTATCATTCTGCTGGATAAACTTTTACCGTGTGTCAGCCTGGTCAGAGCCGCATGATCCGTTATCACTTTTACTGGCAGTGAACCTAGGTAGGTCCGAAACTTATTCAGAGCCCAAATCACACTGCTAAACATCCCCTCTCTGTTACCGTGTAATTCCTCTCCGCACTATTGAGTGTGCGCGAGGCGAACGCGATTGGTCTCTGCTCCTGATTAAGTACAGCCTCGATGCCTATCGAACTCGCATCAGTAAACAACTCAAGTAGCTTGTTAAAATCTCGCAATTTTGGCACTGGTGCTTCCGTAATTGCCTGTTGTATTGTTTTAAACGCCCTCTGCGTCTTCTCTGACCAACTAAACTTTCTAATTTTTTTTTTCAATTGATAAAAGGGCTCGCAGAGATCGGCGTAATTTTTAATAAATTTCCCGTACCACTGGGTCATCCCCAGAAATTTCCACACTAAAATCGAATTTTTGGGAGGCTTCCTCTCTACTATTGCCTTGACCTTAGACTCATCCGGGGTGATCCCCTCCTTGCTAATTACTAAACCCAAATATTTCAATTTGCTGCAAGCAAACTAACACTTATCTTTGTTTAACGTCAACCCTGTCTCCTGCAACAACCTAAATACTTCCCGTAAATGCTCAATGTAGCATGCAAATGATGGTGATTAAATGATCACGTCGTCTATGTATGCACTCACAAAACGCCCCAGCACCGGTTTAAGAATAATATCAATTGCCTTTTGAAAATTCGGAGCTGCACCAGACAGACCAAACGATATGCGTGAGAACGCTGAAGTGCCGTTCTTGGTCACGAATGCCGTTTTGACCACATCTCTAGGCTTTACCGTTAGCTGAAAATAGCTCGAGCGCAAGTCCAGGGAACTTAATAGTTCTTATGGGGGATATTAGTAATTAAATCCTCAATAAGTGGTAAGGGATATCTGGGATTCTTTATTATCGCATTTAACTTGCAATAATCAAATGCAAATCTATAAGCTTCCGTATGATCCGGAGATAATCCGTTATTCTTACGACATAAAACCACCGGGGACGCGTACGATGATTAAATCGGTATTATTGTACCTTCCTTTAACATATTTTCCACGTGATAATCAATAATACTCTATTTCACTCTATCGTACCGATATGGTCTCGAAACAACTGGCGGCTTATCGCCAGTGTCGATCTCACGATATAACACATGAGTGAGCCCTGATTTATCTGAAAACAGCCCCTTAAAACTATTAAATAACATTTGTAACTCCTCTTTTCAGCCCTCATCTAATCTCGTCTTTGTGAAATCAATTTCCAAATTCCCCTCATCTGTTGATGGAATAGTTTTTTCAATCTATGAATCCGGAATCGCTTATGACTTTTTATCAAAATCCAGAGCAATTTTCGACCCCCTTATAAAGTCAACCCCTAAAATACAAGGATATTCCAAATCCGCCAGTATGTGAAACTGCCAGTTTTTAATAAATTCCCGTATTCTGATTTGCAATTCCACTATCCCTATATTTCTACATTTGGCATCTTGTACCATCACCACTTCCGCTCGTGACACACACTTTCTAACTGATTTATAAAAAAACTACTTTTTATAAACCTCCTCCGATATAAATGATTTTTCTGCTCCAATATCCCACAGGGCCGCGGTAGCCGAGTGGCATCGGATAGGAGGCATCGGATCGTGGCTGGCTTTGTCACGAGTTCGAGCCCAGTACCACTAAAGACCCGCCGTGTAGGGCAGCGATGCACGCTAAATCTGTCGAGAGCTGAAACGTCCTCCCGTTGGTGTGGTGTGGTAGTTAGGAGAGGGGGGTGCCAGCTCAGGTGTCGTCCACGTCACTTGACCATGGTTCAAAATTACGTGGTCCGTCGCCAAAAGCCCTCGTGTAGCTGAACAGTGCGACGTTAATATTAACTCCCTCCAATATCCCACAGTGCTTTTGTAAATGTTTCATTCAAAAGAATAGGTACATAAGGAAGTTCTACAGGAGACATGCATATAGCAGATAGTCTAATAGGAGAATTCCTTACACATTTTGCAATCGATCATACTGATTAACTCACACCCTTAAGGAATTTAGACGACCACTATGTCTTTGGTCCCCTTGATTAAAATTTTCACTCGGACCCCTATTTCTGAACTGATACTGTTCATTACGACTTTCGAATCCACGATTATTCTTGTCAATCCGGTTCTTGTTCTCGAATCCATGTGTGTGATTCCTCTTATCTTCCATTCCCGTAGGTACTTCTATAATTATCCCTCCTATCGTTTTGTCGATCCAAAACTTCTGCATTCCTCCATTTTCTATTTCTACGATCATCGGTAGACCTCCGACGCACATCCTAATCTCGTCTTTCCCTATTATAATTTGTACTCGAACCCTGAGTTTCCCTGGACGAATACCTTTTTTCAAATTTTGAGATCACCCGTAACAACTGAGCTCTAGTGGTAGGGTTTCTAACCTCAACATAATCCTGAACCTGAGGAGGACTTCGAGCACGGCCGGCGCTAGCAGATTCGCCGCCCCGGGCAAAGAGGTAAAATGCCGCCACCCGTTTATAACAAGAATTAAATGATATAACCTATACCTTTCCCATGTTTAATGGTAAAATAAAACGTGAGCAAAAAAAAAAAAATGCTATCAATAATGTTGAAGTTTTGATTAACAACAAAAAAAAAATTATTAATTTATATTTTTGGCAATAAGTTAAAATAAATTAGAGTTGCACAGAAAAAAAAGAAAAGAGTCTTTTCTAGTGTATAATTATAAAATACAGGTATTAAAAAATACTAAAACAAATTATCTAACCACTAAATATTAAAACTTAATTACATATTAAAAATACATTTAAAACGAGAGTTAAAAACTTAAAAGTGTTTCTTTCTCCCTTTTAATTCTGTGAGATTCTTTTTAATAATATCTTTAACATTAATTTCTTCAGCCTGTTCGTGTTCAATGGCTATTGTTGTCACGTTGTTTAGACGATCCTCGGTAGTAGTGGAGTGTAAAAACTTTTTAATTAATTTTAATTTGGAGAAACTCCTTTCTCCACTTGCCACATCCTTAAAACTATACCGAGATTTGGAGCAAAATACAGCTTCGATGTGAATTTTAAAATCTCGATTGGACTTACTTTTTTATTTAGCAAAGCCAAAACCGCTACTATCTCGTCTGCCATGTCCAGAGTTTATATCTGGTGAATTCCCCGATATCACAGTTAATACTGTCTCTAGATCTTTACAATACTTTAGTTCGTCATTTTAAGGAGTATATTTTAAATCACAAATATTGTATAAAAACTGGAAATAAAGGGTGTTTTTTTAGAGGTATAGAACTTTAAATTGCAATAAAACAACGATGTATTATTCGATTGACATGAATTTTTTTTATTCGAAAGATAATCTTGTGGCATTACATTTTAAATATGATTTCTGGCATATGACTGCCACGGCTGGCTCGGATGTAGTCCAATCTGGACGTCCAATTTTCGATGACTTTTTCCAACATTTGTGGCCGTATATCGGCAATAACACGGCGAATGTTGTCTTCCAAATGGTCAAGCGTTTGTGGCTTATCCGCATAGACCAATGACTTTACATAGCCCCACAGAAAATAGTCTAGCGGTGTTAAATCACAAGATCTTGGAGGCCAATTCACAGGTCCAAAACGTGAAATTAGGCGGTCACCAAACATGTCTTTCAATAAATCGATTGTGGCACGAGCTGCGTGACATGTTGCGCCGTCTTGTTGGAACCAAAGCTCCTGGACATCATGATTGTTCAATTCAGGAATGAAAAAGTTAGTAATCATGGCTCTATACCGATCACCATTGACTGTAACGTTGTGGCCTTCATCGTTTTTGAAGAAGGATTCCACCAGCCCATAAAGCGCACCAAACAGTCAGTTTTTCTGGATGTAACGGTGTTTCAACATACACTTGTGGATTAGCTTCACTCCAAATGCGGCAGTTTTGTTTGTTGACGTAGCCATTCAACCAGAAGTGGGCTTCATCGCTAAACAAAATTCGCTTATGAAAATCGGGAACAACGGCAACCTCGTTTTGGGCCCATTCGACGAATCTACGCCTTGCTTGATGATCGTTTTGATGAATTGCCAAACCAAACTGAGAATAAATCCCTTGACAGCTGTTAAATCGGTCGCCTTCTTGGAAAGTAATGCCAACTTAAACTTCTATACCTGGAAAAAAAACACTCTTTAGTTGCTGTGGGTACTGATCAAATCAAACCTGGATTCAAGTGCATTGATAGCTTTATCTAACGTGAAAAATAAAACTTTGCCTTATATTTCAAAGTAGGATCGTCTATCGGATCACCTCGTGCTTCATAGTCGAAATTAACATTCCTTCTTGGAACTCTATGGCACGTTAAATTTGTCTAGAGCTGAAACGTCCTTCCGCTGGTGTGGTGTGGTAGTTAGGAGAGGGGATGCCAGCTGACGTGTCGTCCACGTCACCTGACCATGGTTCAAATTGACGTGGTTCGTCGCCAAAAGCCCTCGTGCAGCTGAACAGTGCGACGTTAATATTTTCTCACTCGAACTCTATGAAGCGGCTTGGGAAGCTCAAAATTAGCCGGTATGTCAGTTTCGTTGGCGAGTTCTCAAGCATCGCAAAGCATTTCATTAAAGGCTGTGTCCGATCTAAGATCCTTGAAAAAAAATCTTTGCAACTTTTCAAGAGCTCAATAGCAGATGGTAAATCATAGTCTTTTATCTGCAAGAGATTACTTATAGGATTGATACAATTTAAGATTTTGTACCAAATTACAATGCAGCATAAGAGCTTAAATCATGGATACTCAACCTTTGTTACCGCCAGGCTGCAAAGACATGATAGGTATTTCACGCGGGCCGCATACACATGACAGTTATTTCATGCGGATGATGGAAAAGACACATTATAAGACCAAAGCAACTTTGACAAAATTTGTAAAACTATTTTTTGGCTTTTATGTTAATACTATATTAACTTTTCTATCAAACACGCACACACAAACATTTATTTTTATGACTTTTTTATAGTTATGGGGTAATTTCTTTTTCCTTTTATCAATATCTTCCCTACATTCTACTATTAAAAACAGATTACAAAATCGATATATTTAATTGCTTGATTAAAAGAATTCCTTGCTTAATTTTTAGCACATTGTTCTCGAACATTGAGTTTCTTAGTGCAATGGGCCATTCAGAAAAGACCGGCGGGCCACATGCGGGCCGCAGGTTGAGTATCACTGGCTTAACTTGTTTAACATACCTTAATAATCCAGAAGCCTTTATAGAGTTGTCAATCTCCGAATTATTACAAACAGCAAGTAAAGCATCGTCTATCCCTCCTACTTGATACCTTAGTAGTTTTAATGAATCTATTCGGCTTTTCCAGCGATTTTGTTTGAAATCACGTATCTACTTTATAAATTGTGTTCATCATATTTTTATTTCTGTGATGCACATTTTGCTTTCACTTTAATTAAATAGTTTTATAGTAGGAACACACACAAGCAAAAAAAAAAAAAAAAAATATAGTACCTATATTCTTTCACATTAATTATTGTTCTGTGCGTGTAACAATAAAACTTTAATTAAATCCTTTTTCTGTTGCTTTTTATTTCTGTCGTATAATTTTGACATCCTTTTGTTGCCTTTTTTAAAGATTTTATATATTGCTATTGATTGGAACCTATTATTACTAGATTTTTTTTCTTAAATATACGTACTAACGCTTTTAAACCTTTTCACAATCACGAAAAATACATTTTAAAGGATTTTTGAGAAATATAATAGTAAAATGAAACAGAGTAAATAAAAACTATTGCAAATTGAAACCACCGACTTTTTAATTTTTAGTGCACCATTGTTCTACGGAACACTCTCTCTCTGATTAAGAGCCTCTCGTTTATGTATTGGATGAGTGATTATGTTCTGAAACTTTTTTGATATATTGAAATAGGAATTCCAAGTATTTTATATTTGTATTCGTTGCAATTAAACGATTGAGATTTAAAGCCTTTATGTATTAACACAAATAAAACATACCGGGTGGGCAAAAAGTCCGTAAAATTTTTAAAAATTCATAAAATCCGGAGAAATGAACGGAAAAAAAAACTGTTTGCAGGATCAGCATTAGTATGTTACGGGATTTTTTTTAAGCTAAAAAAAATAATAATTCGAAATTCATCGGGTAGGTGGCGCTGATGTACGCAAATCAAAGAAACAATGCATAAACAATGAACAGAAAACCTTTACAACTTTATTACACCAGAATATGTTCCCCATGACCACCACCACAGGAGAGAAAACATTCCAGACGAGTGACAAATCCAGCAACGGCAGAGTACAACATGTCCGGATGTATGGAGGATACTTCTCTGCGGATCGCATCTTTCAGTTCCGACAGACTTGATGGACCGGATAAATATACACGATATTTCAAATATCCCCACAACCAGAAGTCTGCCGGTGTTAAATCTGGAGACCGTGGAGTCCATGGGTACCTGTAGCGCCTGCTAACGATTCTGTCTTCCCCGAACGTCTGTATCAGGAATGCCCTAACCGGGTTAGCAGTGTGACTGGTTGCTCCATCCTGCATGAACGTGACATTCGAAATATGACCTCGTTGAATTAAACATGGCACGACAGTCTCCCGCAGAAGCGTTAGAAAACGCTGAGCATTTACAGTTTCCATTATCCATCCATTTACTAGGCACTGCGTTTCAAATAAGAAGGGTCCTATGATAAATGAACCCGTGAAACCACACCATGCTGTCACTTTTGGGGAATGCAATGGCTTTTGTGTGTACTCACGTGGATTAGAGGTCGCCTAAATGCGACAGTTATGGTTGTGTTAACGTCACCATGAAGCGAGAAATGAGCTCCACAAGATGTTAAAAACCCAGATGGGATCCTGTTCCATTTTAGAGAAGGCCCACTTCGCAAATGCTTCCCTCTGTGCGGTATCTGCTGGCAAAAGTTCATGGCACGATTGCAATTTGTATGGGTACAGCTGGAGGATTCGGCGAAGAATGTTACGGACAGATGATGGTGGTAAGCCCAATCGTCTGGCAGCTTCACGAGCACTGTTGGTCCCTGCAGCTGCTTCGGACGCAATCGCTTCCATTTCGACAGCAATGCAGGATGTACGTGCTTCTTTCAAGCATGGTCGTCCGGCTCGTGCTCGATCCTCCAACTTTACAGTTTCCTCAAAACGTTTAACAAGCTTTAAGAGACCTGCAGGTGTTAAAGGGCCTTTTCTACTCTTCACATTTTTCTGAACTCGGAATTTACGCAAGGCAATGGTCGCTGATTCCTCGTTCATGTAAAATAACTTCACCAACAAAGCTTTATCCGGCGCACTGAGCATCCTTGTTCACATTCACTGTTTGTAATGGTGAAATGAATGTGGATTCATTGAGAGCAAAGGTTTTTATAGCCGTCTAATTTGCATATTTCCACCACAGACGCTTGTAACAGCGCCGCCTACCGGATGATTTTCGAATTTTTTTTTTTCTAGCTTAAAAAAAATCCCGTGACATACTAATACTGATCCTGCAAACAGTTTTTTTTCGTTCATTTCTCCGGATTTTATGAATTTTTAAAGTTTTTACGGACTTTTTGCCCACCCGGTATTTTAATAAGATTGAAACTTAATTTTAAAAATGCTTTGGAAGTTATTTAGGCTTAAAGTCATTGTTGTTTGCTTATTAGGGCTGCTAATTCTATGTTATTTTGATATCACTATATATTCAAATTAATTATCTATTTAATAATTATCTTTTGAAATTTAAAATTAATGCCTGAAATTTTGCAATTTATCTAAAGAATGTTTTTGCATTAAATGTTTGTATTTTTTTAAAAATATTAGTATTTTTTTGGTTTAAAATCTCAGTCTTTTAAATATTTTCTTAAAATTTCTTCATATTAAACTGCGGATAATTTATTTACTCAATTTTTAAATTTTTCGAAATATGCATTTTGAGGAACTTTATTAGTAGCATACAGAATGTTTTACAATATTTTAAAGATATTATACAATTGTTATGTATTTTTATAATTAATTATACACATAATATACATAATTAATTATATACATAATTATACACGTGATTAAAATTATATACGTAATATATATAATTAATTACTCACATAATTAAGTATTAGACTTGTGACGTCTTACGCGTCTTTTCTTTAACAAGTTCTTTGGGTTCTTTGGGCCAGAATTAATGGCAATTCTTTTCCAACCAAATCCAAGGAACGAGATGTGAATAAGAGATGCAAATAAACGGACTTTAAATATCGGATCTTAAAGTAAGCGGGATGGCAATGTAAAGGAATGTTAGACAATTGATGTGCGTTGTGGCAGTTGATGATTATTACAGTTCGTGCTTCAAGTTTGAATGAGTTCTGCGTGACGTGGATTCATGTTATTAGTAATGTTGCGTCCCAATCGCATATAAAGACAAAAGTGGTCACTTCTACAAGTTGTAATAAGGTAGGATTGATTATTTAATATTAGAATCGAAGATTAGGCGGTTCGCTTATTGATATTGGTCTGAATTGGATTAGATATTATATATATATATATTGTGTGTTGCGTATTGAGTCAACGTAGATTCTCTCATATTAATTATTATAATTAAATTTGTTAAAGGTTTAAGTTGAATATCTTAATAAAGTCATATTAAGATAATGTTTGATCCTAGTTCTTTCGCTGATCCTACACCTTTAGCTCACGCTGATGCTTCGAGAGATGTATTTCCAAGGGGAGGTACATCACAGATTGCATTAAATATTCCTTCAAATTGTCCGTGTAAAACAGAGGATCCCAAACTTTTTGTCTCATAGAACCCTTGCCATGTTTTTCGGTGTGGGGTAGACCCCTGCTTAATTAATATTGAATTTCTGCAAATGTATCAACTTAAATGTCTTTTTGATAGCTAGTACTACTACTAGTACTTTAAAAGAATTCAATTTATAACTAATGAAGTACAGAGTTAAAGTTTAAAAAGCATATGTTAATTAATTAAATTAAAAGTTAATTAATATATACAATAACCAAACAACACAATATTGATTTAAACGAGAGGGATGAATCTGGAGCTACAATGACAAATTTTCAACATTTAGTATCAATCTTGTCGGGTTTAACCTTAAATCTCCTCTGTTAATAGTGTCCAGTTTCTTTTTTTGTTTTGGAGATTGACAACTACGCTGAAACTCCTTCTTATTAGGAAAAATAATTAAAAACTTCCTCACTATATTCCATAATTCGGGACAACTAACAGGTTTGCCTTTTTAAAGCCAAAATTGCTGGCATCCGTTTCTAAACTTTAAAATTTTCATTGATATCACGATCAGTTCCAGTTTTTTGTCATGTAATTTTTTTTCAATATGACCATATAAATTCATAGCCTACTGTGGTATTACCATAGTCAAAGTATTCTCAAACCTGGTTTCAAGATCTGAATAAAAGGTAGTTAAATGTTGAACGTAGGTTAAAACGTGCTGACAGATTGTCTGGGTTAATTTGAGAAAATTCCGGACCTTCAGTATTATACTTTAGTTTAACTCTGGAAAGAAACGCTGAAATGGTTCCTGTTTTTTTAAAAAAAATTATGCTGTCACCTTGTACGGTCAAATTAACCTCATTAAATTTAGTAAATAAATCTGCTAAATAAGTAAAATTTGGTTTCCACTTAATTAAATTATCTTTTAAAATTAAAAGTCATGATTTAGTTTAATGAGAGTTAATATCACATAGACCCCCACTTAATCCTCATTGACCCCCACTTAATCCTCATTGACCCCCCAATTTTCTTTCTTTTCTTTTTTTTTTGCTGACGTGAACCCCTTGGTTTCTTCTGGTTGTTTTCTTCGAAAAAGGGTCTTTTTCTCAGGGTCATTCTGCCCCTCTTTCCATTCATAAAACTTGACCGTGCTTTTCATCAATTTTGTGGTTGTGTGAGAGACTAATCTATTTCTTTCAATAGTACCCGAATTCACGCATACGAAGCAGCAAGAGTCGTGCGAAATTAGTTGAAAGAGAAGGAACCGGATGCCGAAATTCTTCTTTGTCGCCTCCTTCCCCCTTCCACCATGGGACCAGCGTTGGGAAATACGGCTTTAAATACTAATGAATACTCGTTAAAAAAATTAAAAACTCTAGGACTCCATAGAAAACGTTAATATTTTGCATATATATATTTTTAATTTTTTCTTCGAATTTTTATTTTGACTGTTAGAACTTCTGGGTGTGTGTAATCTTGATTTATTTTCTTCATAAACTAATTAATTTTACAGCCAATTTGCCGCCTCCTAAGGTTGCCGCCCCGGGCAGGGGCCCGGCTTGTCCACCCCTAGCGCCGGCCCTGCTTCGAGTTGAGCCAATATATGCTCATTCACTCAAAAGATCTTTCAATTTAATTTATATTTTAAATAGTGTGAGATTAAACGATATGGAGGCCACTAGGACGTCAAATTCTCGGGACCCTGTAGCCTATTTTTGGAGCACTAGCAGAAAACAGAACACTCTCTTGTGGGCCCCTAAAAAGTGCGGGGGCAATAGGCAATTGCCTACTCCACATAATGAGTAAACCGGCACTGAGCACATATTAAGCACACAGTAAAAGTGGTATTCTAAAACTGTTTTTCCTGCATCGAGAACATGAAGCATATGACCTTAAAATCTGTCTAAGAAGATTTTTATGAGATTTTAGCAAGAGAAATTTGGCAACATAATGGTTTATTTGTAAATAAAGTGTCCTTTTTTTTGAATGAGTGCATCTAAACCAAGGTTCACAGGTTCTTTTTAGCTACAAGTATTTACTATAAACTTTGAAATGAGTAACTCTAGGTCTTTGACTTTATCTGTTTTGCGTGGAATCACTCATGAACTTCGGAGAGCTAACCCAAATGTAAGTTCATATTGTAGAACAAATTTAATGCATAAATGTAGGTTTAATTTGAAATGTGAATATAAAGCAACTGTAATAAAATGACATTTTTCTTTTATTTGTTGAAAAAAAAATGTTTTATCTCGGCAGAAGTTTTCAAAATTTTTACTCGTAATATACCTGATAAAGATTTCAAAAATGTCCGATATAATTAGTTTTACTTTTATTCTTCTGAAACATATACAGTGGGCCACAAAAGTGTTCATACACTTACGATTTCTTATAAAATTTAATGTTTTCGACTAATAAAAATTAATATATTGTAATTTTTTTATGATGTCTGCAACTTATTCTTAATGGAATGACATAATTAATTTTTTTAAAAATAGTATAACTATTTCTATAAAAAATTAATTATCAAAAAGCTACTAAAAAATTACGCCACAGAAGTCTTTGTACACTTAACAAAAATCTCAACTTAGCTTTAAATATTGTATTTCTTTCTTAATTTAGTACTTAGTAGGATATCTTTTAGTGTTCTCAACAACTTTTAAACGTCTTGGTATAGATTTAATCAGTTTTTTGTAATTTCTGCATCGATTTTCCACCATTCTTCTATGATTATTGTTTTTACTTCACATTATGCATTTATATGTCATGTTTTCTTTTTTTTTACATCAAAATCTCACCAAATATGTTCTACTGGGCTAAATAAAGTGATTGAGGAGGTATTTTCATAATTTGGGGACAGTTATAGAGATACCAGGGGCATACATTGAGAGCAGTGGGCTTGGCATCACATTATCTTGTTAAAAAATGAAGTCTTTTCCAATATCCAAATTTTGGGCGGATAATTTAAAATTTCTCTTTAAAATATTTAAATAGAGCTCATGATTCACACTATCAACAAAAAACACCAAATTACCAAATTTTGTGGCCGATTTACACCCCCACACAAGAACACTTCTACCTCCATGTTTTATTGATCCAACTAGATTCTTGGAATTAAGTTTCAGAAAATTCAGAATTGACAGCAAATTGATTGGGATGGCAGACAATTCAACATTTTTGATTCCTATAATAGCTTGTAAATGAAAAAATAAGGAGTTTAATCTCATGAATTTATGTGGAACAAGAACTCCTTCACTTCTATGCTTCAGCATGGAAGTGAAGGTGTTCTGGCGTGGGTGTGTAAATTGGCCTCAGAATTAGGTAATTTGGTATTTTTTCATGGTAATATGAATCATGAGCTCTATTTAATTATTTTAAAGAGAAATTTTAAATTATCCGCCCGAAATTTGGATATTGGAGACTAATTCATTTTTTAACAGGGTAAGGACGCCAATGGCACTGCTCTCATTGTACGCCACTGGTGTCTCTAACTGTACCCAAATTATGAAAATACCTCCTCAATCACTTTATTTAGCGCAGCAGAACATATTTGGTGAAATTTTGATTTAAAAAAAAAGAAAATGTGACAAAGAAACACAAAATGTGAAGTAAAAACAATAATCACAGAAGAATGGAGGAAAATTGATGCAGAAATTACAAAAAACTGATTAAATCTATACCAAGACATTTAAAAGTTGTTGAGAACACTAAAAGATATCCTACTAAGTACTAAATTAATAAAGAAATACAATATTTAAAGCTAAGTTGAGATTTTTGTTAAGTGTACAAAGACTTTTGTGGCGTAATTTTTTAGTAGCTTTTTGATAATTAATTTTTTAAAAATATAGTTATACTATTTTTAAAAAATTAATTATGTCATTCAATTAAGAATAAGTTGCAGATATCATAAAAAAATTACAATTACAATATATTAATTTTTATTAGTCGAAAACATTAAATATTATAAGAAATCGCAAGTGTATGAACACTTTTGTGGCCCACTGTATGTGTAATTTTTAAAGAGATTAATATTGTACTAGATTTTGTATGGCTTAAAATCTGATAGCTTTACCCGTTTACAACATGGTGAAATAATAGATGTTTAGATAGTTTATACTATTTTATTATCTAAGATTAATTGTGAATTTTCAAGATTTGTGAAATAATTTAATACATTTTTATTCTTAAAAACTTCAAAAATAATTTTAAGTATTTAGAAATTATTTCTGTGTTATATACAGATGTGCAATTTAGGAAAAATTAAATGTTATTTTAATTTGTTTAAATTGTAGAGTAGAGTGCACCATGGTAAAGTTATCAATTTTATGAAACAATCACTGTTAGTGATCATTTAACTATTGGTATTTGCTCACAGTAAGTAAAATAGGAAATTGCAAACAAATATACTAAATGTAAAATACAGATTTCAACCTTTTTTATAAGATAATTATTTTAATTTAGCAAATTAAACTTTTTAACATTACTAAAAATTGTACCATTTCTTAAAAACAAAGAATTTTTGAAAGAATTCTTCTAAGGACAAATAAAGTCTCCTGTTTGAGGTCACTGAGAAAGATGCAGTGTACCATTCATTTTTGAAAGTTAAACATTCAATATCAATTAAAATCAAACCTTTAGTAATGTATTGTATTTCAGGTATTTTTCCTTAGTACTCCAAAAATCATTTTAAAAAATGAATGTAAATTATACATTTCAATTAAACTATTCATGAAAATTAATTGAAGGCAAGCTTTAAAAAATTGACAGAAAGTAAAAGAAATAGTTTAAATACTTGCAACAAATATTTTAACATTTTTCAAATGATTGATGACATGTTTAATTAAAAAAATTGTCTTTTTAAAAACATTTACCAATTTTAAATAATGATTAGCAATCAAGTATATAGAGAATGTAGGATCTTATCAGAATAAGTCTGCATTTTATTGTGTCTTAGTTAACTAAGTATACATTTTGCAAGAATGGAATCTAAAAAAAACTATTGCCAATTTCCAGTGGCATCCTATTCTACACTTTGGCTTATATATATATATATATTTTTTTTGAGTATTCTGCCCTGATCTTTTTGAGGAAATTTAATGTTCTTCAAGCAATGTATTTTAAAATTCATTCTTTTTGGTGAAACTATACATCTTCTAGTCATTGTATTATACAAATATGCCTATGGCACTTCTAAGAAAAAATAAAATTTTTAATATGCATTGTATTAGTTATGAAAAATTTGTGTTTTCTTGAGATTTCTTAGTATCTTAAACATGCTGTTGGGAAAATACGATTTTGAATGGTGAAATTTCAAAAATGCAGATCTAATTAGAATTTTCAAATTTTTTTTGAGTCTCAAAATTATATTTCATTTCTTTCTGAGCTACTGATTTACTTTTAATCATAATGTATTCCTAAATTTCATTTAAAGAAATAACATGCAAATAAAATTAGCTATTAATTCAAGTGTTATGCTTTTTAAATTCAAATCTTGCCTCTTTTTTTAGTATATGTGCCATGTCCTTTTTTTTTACCTAAAAAACAACAGCTTGTGTATATATAAAACATATATTTCTACATATAAGCCAATCTGTATAAGCTGAGAGTGTGTTTTTCTTCAAAAAGTTACATAAAATTCAAAACTTGTATGGAAGTCAAATTGAAGAAAAAAAAGTTCCTGTAATTTTCTAACATGTTTCTGTGAGGACAAAAATGTTACTAAGGGGATAAAAAGGATGGAATATTTTCCAATTAAATTGTTGTAAAGTAAAATGCTAGTGCTAATAATTTTTTTTATAGTAACCCATCTGAAACTAACACATATTTTTTTTTTCTCATTCATTTATTATCTTGACAGTATCTATGCTATTCATACTTTCTGCTTCATTTTTTTAAAAATGAGCAGGAAGAGAAATTTGTATATGGGACTTGTGATAGTTGATATATGTTTCTTGTTCTTGAGTAAAAACTCACTGCATGATGATTTTAGGCATTCAAGCAAGTAAATGATAATTTTTGTACTATTTTGAAACTTAGATTCTGATTTTAAAGGGTCTATGTGACTTTTTACCCTTCTTTTAGAATAAAAATGTCTTTCAAAATACCCAAAAAGTTAAAAGATTAATATCATTCGCAATGACTTAAAGAAAATGTATAAAAACCTGTTTTTCTGAATTATGTTTTTTCTCAAGATTATCGGATCTGTATATAAGCTGACCCCGATTCTGGGCTTATACACAGATATATATATATGGTATATATATATATTGTGGATACTTATATACTTCTGTTCTAAAATGTATTCAAAAAAGCATTTTTATTTAATGAAATTACAGTTTAGAAACTGCTATTCATTGTATTAGCATTATGATTACTTGCTAAAAAAAGTTTAAAACAGAAAGACTTTGATTTTGATGCATATTTTTTGAGGCAGTCGTTAAATTTTTTGTTTGTTTCGTGTTCTTTTGTATTATGCATTTTAAAAAAGTAATTTTTTAATGCAATATATTTTTGTAACGTAAAATTTTTTGTCAGTTGGAATAAGTTGATTTCTTCTAATGAAATATATTTTATGCAATGTTGATAAAAAGCACCTTTTTGCATTAAAAAAAATGTGTTTTCAGTTTTGATTTATCAAAATAAATTTTTCCTTTATAGCACCCAATTATTTTTTTTTAAATGGGAATGCATGATATCTTAATCTTGAAGGATACTTTTTTATAGATTTATTTTTATTCATCCCTTTTGCACATACAGTTATTTCTCCATAATACTCATAAATGTTTATTTAGATTTAAATTTTTAGACTGGATACCCCAATTGACTGGACTCTTTACCAGTAATAGAATTCAGTCAATTGGGTATTAAAATACACTTTTAACCGGGATGCATTATTTTAAAAAATATTCTTCTGTTTAACAGCTTATTCTAAACTCTTGTAGTAATTCTCATGTTTAATTTTGAAAAATAATTTTAAAAAAAATCAATGCTTTCAATGTTAATTTATTCATTTTGTAAAACTCATTGCATCTAATGAAAGAATGCATTTTTAGTCTTTTACCTTTATTAATTCAGTAAATAAGCAATGTTTAGAGATAAATCCCATGTAACTGGGGGGAATTTGCATCAGCTTTCTGTTAAGTCAAAATTTCCCTTGATATATCATAAATTATTTTGATATCTTTCTTTTAAAAGTTTGGGATATCAATTTCATCCACTGAAAATATTAATTATGATTAATATTTCTGATACAATTCAGTATTTTTATAATTTTGGTATCTTTAAACACTACTTACTATGGTTTCTTTATTATTTTCCTTTTTCAGTTGAAACCTGTATCTCAGGGTTTAGCGTTTTCATATTTAATAAATGAATATCGTAGACATCAAGTCACAGAAAAACGCACTTGTAAAAGTGCAGAAGAGCTGAACACGATGGCTAAAACTTACTTGTGTTACCTTAGATCATTGCGTGAAAATCAGGTATTTGTAGAAGATTTCTTTTATGAAAACTTTCGATTTAATTACATCTTTTATTTTCAACACAAACTTTTTTTATTCTAGGAGTCCA
Source organism: Trichonephila clavipes (assembly GCA_019973935.1). NCBI lineage: Eukaryota > Metazoa > Arthropoda > Arachnida > Araneae > Nephilidae > Trichonephila > Trichonephila clavipes. Next base: position 476,770 of record BMAU01017768.1, read on the forward strand.
ACTAAAAACTTCTGGATATTAAAAAAGTGAAAATTTAAATTAAATACAGAGAAAATTTGCATGTGTGTTTAGAATTGTAACTATTGATGAATACCACTGATTCTAAATGTGCTAAAAAAGTCTGTTTAAAATAATTTTGAGCATTGTTGAAAGTATTTAAATGATGTATAATGAATATATATATATATATATATATATCAATGATCACATAAAATAAATTTATAGTCATATTTGAACTGTGTTTTTGGAAACATAATTATAAAATTCTTATTACAAATGCATACACTGGTATAACATAGAATTACTATTACGTGGACAAGAAATAGTTATATTGCATCAATGAGAGAAAAAGGTTAATATGACTGGAAATGAAAACTTAATAGCTGATAACTACTGTATGTATTAAAAAAAGCATCAATCTTTCTAAGTATAGTTATTGGAAAAATATTTTTTTAGCCTTTAGCTCAGTGATCATTGTTTAAAGCAGAGGCTCCCAAACTTTGTCTTCATATACCCCTTGCTATGTTTTTCGGTTTGGGCTTACCTAATATTGAATTTTCGCAAATTTATCAACTTTAATGTCTTTTTGACAGCTGGTATAGTGCTACCTGCTTTAAAAGATTTAAATTTCTAACTAGTGAAATATAGTGTTTAAACTTAAGAAACACATGTTAATTAAAATTTAATTAATACAGAAAGTAACTGATCAACAAACAAATGTTTATGATGGGAGGGATTAATCAGGTGCTTCAATAAGAAATTTTCAACATTTGGCGTCAGATTTAACCCTATATCTCATTGGTTAGTAGTGTCCAGTCTTTTTCTTTATTCTGGAGATGGGTAACTGGGCTGAAACTCCTTTTCATGCAGAAACGCAATTGAAAACTTTTTCACAATACTCCATAATTTGGGATTTGTAAGCCAAATTTGCTGACATCCGTTTTTAAACTTTACTTTAAAATTCCCATTATGCTGCCTTTTCCAGTCAGTTCATCTTGTAATGTGACCATATGAATTCATTGCCTACTGTAGTAATTACCATAACCAAAGCATTCTGAATCATTTTACTGGGGGTTTGTCTGTGGAAACTAGGAAAATTCGTGATGTTGAATATTATACTCCTTTAGCTTAATTTTGCCAAGAAATGCTGAAGTGTTGTTTTTAACTTATGCCACCTTATTGACAGTAACATCGGATTAAGGTCTACGAAATTCAACACGGCCAAGGGCTAGATTTTTACGTCTGTCGTTAGCCTTGGTTTTGAGCAACATGCAGGTGACAGTACGATTTTGCTCGGTTCCACCCCAGTTTTGAGGGAGAACATCCTGGGGGTGATCAGTAGCTTTCCACCTCTCTTCCCCTTCCACCAACCACACGAGAGGACTTGCAGCTCAACTGCTATTTAGAGTACCTCCATGCCGCAAGGGCACTATACATTTACAAACATCCATGCCTTCTCTGGGATTCGAACTCAGGCCCTTCAGCACTGCAGTCAGCATCACCAACCACTATACTAGATGGGCGGCGAAATGCTGAAGTAATGGTCCTTATTTTAATAAAGTTTATGCGGTCACCTTGTAACTGAAAATTAACCTCATTAAATGTAATAGGTAAACTCTGGTTACCATTTGATCAAATTTTTTTAAAAAAATTACAGTCATGATCTGGTTTAATGAGAGCCACTATAGTAAATCCCCAAATTATTTTATTGCTGAGGTTATCATTCATGTTCTCATCTAAATAATATTGCAATATAGTTATTTAAAAGAAAATCTTAACTATTAACAGAACAGCCAGATTTTGGACTTACCTAAAATTGCCATTAGGGGTTAACTTGACCCTCTTAAGAAATTCAAGTTCTTTCAAAGTAAATGATGTTGAAATCACAATATCTAAGAGCTTTTTAAGATTTAGAAATGGAAGTATATATTTTATTATACAATATTCTTTAGCAGGAGTACAACTGATAAGAGACCAAACAAAAGTTGTGTACAAAAATACAAATTTGCACACATGTTCCAAAGTGAGACTACAGAAATATGCACACTTTGCAGTGACAGCAATATATTTACCACAAATTGGTTTCTAGCATTCCTCGTAGGTTGCAGAAGTTTTATTTTGTCCCTTGCAACATTGAAAGGTACATTTTTTCGTTTTAATATTTGTATTCGATCAGTTGGGGGGTATTTGTTGCACTGCGCAAAGCACCAGTTAATAATTTTTCCATGGTCACAATAAATTCTTGAGGTGATTTGAGAATTCCTTGAAAGTTATTCAAGAATTTAGTGCAGCAGTGTTAATGACGTAAATAAACGTTAACAGGCCATTATATTTCCCCCAAGTTGTAAATCAATTGCTGCTTTCATTCTTGCTCAAATAAAGATAGTCATTCAAAACACATTTGGACTTTACATTAATTGCTAGCCAAGACTGGGTGCCGAATTTACCGCGTATTGGATGAATCTGCATCTTGATTTATAGAGCAACAACCGTTTAGCAACGGTTACTTGTTCGATAGTAGCACAAATGGCAATTTTCAACTGGCTTGTACCAGGTTTCAGAAGCTAGAGCAAGTTTGTTTGTGGCTAGCTACTTCTCACTTCAAATGTGAAAAATCGAATATTTTCCATGTAACATGGTTTCTTGGAATACAATTGGGCCCCAGTTTTTGTTCCACAAGTCATCTGCATAAAGTTTTAAATGACCTAGGGCACATAATAGGTTGAATAAAGTAACTTACAAATTGCTGTCATCGCTAAGCTGACGATGTGCTTTAGCAATTGAAACACGTTTGAAACTATTTTCACAATTGCTTCCTTCACCATAAAATAGCAGACAAAAGCAGGGTTTGCCCTATTGTTACAAGCAAAAAGCATTGGTTCATTTGCAATTGTCAAGCTGTTGTGCAACCTATAATGTAAGAGGGGTTGCTAAGGTTCATTGTAGTCCCAAGAATATTGCTGGACGACATGCTCTTATTGTTACTGCCATCAGCAGAAAAATTTGAAATATTTTTGTGTTGTCCTTGCATATGCCTACTTCGATGTGAATGTTGTGATTCGCGAATAACTGAGGGAATCACATTGTTAGAATGTCCCATGGCATCACAGTCTTTACTTTCTTTCATAAGACAACACATTCTGCTAGTTCCAAGTTATCAACATGAACATCATTGTTGCCGTCATCACTACAGATATCTAAATTTAACTGCTCCAGGAGGGTAAGACACTCCTGTGTACTCAGTCTTCTACTTACACTCTGGTTGCAATCGAAAGCTTTGAGAATGCTGCTATGGAAAGTGGCTTCATGTTCAGTTTTCAACTGTAGCTGTATTTTGTCTCCAGACCCCAGCGCCATTAGAATGCATGCACATTTTAGAGAAGAGTCAGTGCTTAGAGCAACACTAACATGAGTCTCCCAGTATCATTAATGCGTCATCGAAACAAAGTTAAACAGCTGCATGTTCCTCCATACGCGAAAAAAAAAAAAGAAAAGAAAGATATCAGGAAATCGATAATTTTTTTTATGAGGGTCAAAATGAGTGTTGGTTGTTTTAGGTATTTCTGAGTATTTATTATACTAATTAATGTAGAAATATGAAAAATTGTGACAGTAAATATTGAAGCCTTTTAGAAGAAATAAAAAGATCTGTGGCATTTGCTTGTATGTTGAAATAGAGTATGGGAAATTGATGCTTCTAGTGATAAATTAACATTTTAGACAAGTCTTAAAACACGTACAGATGTAGGGATAACACTGCATTATTTTTCTTGACTTTTTTGAAATCTTTTATAGGAACTAATAGAACGTTATCACAGTCATGGTGAGCGATCCATTGAAGAAACAGCACGACTTGTTGGTTTCAGTTTACCCAAGACCACAACAGAAAATTCAGGTGATAAAGAAATATAATTTTTTTCCAAGGCAATGTGTAGAAGTTAAATGTTATTGTGATAATATTGTTATTAAAATACTCATTTTAATTTTTATTCCCAAATTGTTTCCTTAATACTTATTAATTTATTGTTCTGCAAATAGCTTTTCACTTTATAGACTGCAGAAGAAAAGATTTTGTATGTACATTTCTTTATCATTTGGTTTTATCTATCATTTACTTTCCAGATGAGAGTTTTTGAACCACAAGACTTAAATTTGTACTAAAAACAATTTTAATGAAAAACTAAATCATGATAGGAGAAGCAAATTGTTTTCTTTAAAGAGTGAAATTAAAATTGTTGAAGCTTTGTCTATGAAAATTCTACAACACTAGAACATGTGGGGTAGTTATTGTGCCAAAATATGCACAAAATCATGCTTTCTAACTCATCCACACAACCAGTTTCCTAAGGTGCAAAATTTCTCTCTCATATCCAAAGTAAATAGTTATTTTACAGTATAAAGTCTTAAGTACATATTAATCCCTGTTTGAAAACATTTGCTTATTTTGAATATCAATTAACTTATACAATGTACTGCTATGCTTGAGATGTTTATCGGGAAGTAGTCTTTTTTTCTTAATCCCACAAATTGACTTGGTAGATAACTTTCAAATTTGTGAGCAATTTTAATGTAATAAAAACTGCATTTATAAGCACACAATTTGATAAATAAAATTATTTATTTTAATCAAATGCAAGAAGTACACAAAAATGAGAGAAAAAGTAAATCATAATTCTTGAACATGGAGCACATGCATAATATAAAATACTCTGAGCATACAGGTTAAAAGTGTAAATATGAATTGCTCTTATAGATATCTTTCATTTTAAACCACGAGTAAAAGAGGTTAAGAGTATAATATTTAGTTCTCTTTTTACAAAGAACAGAAAAATCAAGATGAAAATTACCCTAAAATTGTTTGAGCTTTTTAGATTCCATTGCAGCGTTTCATGCTCTTCAAAGTCTAAACACTCGTGTGTTTCTTGCCCTATTGAAGAAAGGTACAGAACAGAATCCATCATTTACATTTTACTATGGATTTTCTCACTCCATCCGCTAAGAAAATGGTGGACAAACTATGGCCAGTAAGGCAGCTGCTGCATGTTAAGAGGTTCAATCTGGCCTACTGCAGATTTTAAAGCCATAGTATATAAATTTTCAATGTTAGAACAAATTCATTTGGAGACATGTTTCATTTTTTTGCATATGCAAAATATTGTAAGAGTTTATAACTTTTGAATGTTCCAAAAATGGAACCTGCTCTAATAAGTGCTTATTTGCTTTTATATTAGGTAGAAAAAATAAATAGAGATAATCTACAGTTTCATCTATTGCTTTGGTATTTAATAATTTTGAAAATGTACTTTTTTGTCTTTAACAATAAATTATACTAATCCACAACAAAATTTTTCCTACCTACTCCTAAAAAGTTTTCCCACCACTAAGACATTGTTTCTTAAATTGTTATCAATACATTGTTTTGAAGGGAGTTTTTTAAATTTTGAAGCACACTAAAAAGTAAAGAACCTTACAGTAAATTTCATTATATGTTGAGGACAAAAAGAAGTATACATAGCATTTCTTTATACTTTCCAATTATGAAATTTTAATTTCAGAGAACAAAATAAATCAGATGGTTACTAGATGAAAAATTTGTTATCTATAACAGGGGAAAAAAAAACATTCCATTTAAATTTTGGCCAATAAGTTTGAAGAATCCAAACACTTAAACAATCCTTGCAGGACTTTAAAAAAAAAATTATTTGAGCTTTCAAGAATTCAGTAAGTTTTGATTTTCTCTTTTCATTTCTATTATATGTTTCACCCCAACCATCCAGTTTTTAACCTGAAAATTTAAAAAAGAAATAGTTATATATATAATGATAAAAAACTTCATGAAGGAAGTGATTGTTTTTATTTAAATTAAATTTGTGTACAGCTAATACATATATAATGAAATGATTAAAAAGTCAAAAATAAATGAACACATCAATAATTAGTAAGTGCATATTCATTGCTAAATCAATAATATATTATATATATCCCCCACTCAAGTCATGCTTGCTTATAAACTTCGAGTAAGGAGTGATAAAGATTTCTTACTGTGTGATACTTTCTGCCAGGATACTTCAGATCTCCAACATTTGGGGGTATCCACATATCTTAATGCATTTTATTGGTGAAAAGTCTGGTGACTTTGTTGACTAAAGAAGAAAATCAATAGCATGGAAGAAGTCCAGAAATATGTGAGCTATATGAGACCTGACATTATCTTGTTCGAAAATGATCACAGAAGGACTTGCCATGATTGGGCAATTCAACCAGCAACAGAATGTCATAACATGCCATTGAGCTGTTTAAGTTGTACACAGCATAACTAGAAATTATGACTTGATGTGATAAGTGTAAGAGATAGAACTGAACATCATACCTCGGGTAATGACTATATGCCTTTAAAATGAATTTGAAAATACCACTGACCTTCCTTGATAGCCTTCCCATGATCTGATGCTCATCTGCTTCAAGATAGAAGCAGAATTTGTCATTAAACACTATATGATGTCAAAAATGTTTATTTATGTTACATCCTAAAGCAACACAAGTTATTGGCAATGGACTACATAATTTTGAACTTCAGTCAAGAGATGGGGACAACAACTTAGTTGACACTCAACTACAACATGCTAGTATGAAGAGGACTTTGAGCCACAGCATATTTTGCATCAGCTTTTCTACACAGTGAGTCTTTAGTGGCATTAAGACATAAGCAAGGTAAGCTATGACCTCTCAGCTGAGACATTACTCTAGATTACACTGGCAATGTGAGTGCAACCCCTCCACAGACAAGTGCGTGAGATGGAAGGTACCACAAGTGGTATGGTAAAGACTGTAGCACATAGGATATCAGATAATACCATTGTGCCAGTTCCAGTTTTCAATACAATCACTCCACTTTGACTCGCATTTATGTAGCTCGATTTTCCAGAACCTTTCACCAGTGACTATTGACCGTGGTTCAAAATGAGAAGTTCTGTCACCAATACTTCTCATTGCTTCTCAGTGTGACAAATTGAAATAAAATTACCAATGACTATTTTGCAACAATCACTCCTGTCAGTAAAATTTTGCATAGCCGTGACCATATGGTGCAGGTGATGACCTGTTGGTCGGTATGATCTATAAGGTGGCTTTAAGGTCTCTTACAATGACAAAAATTAAACTACACACAATTGTTTCCAGTTTAATATACAATGTTAAATGAATAATAGAAATGCGTCCTATGACCAGCGTTAATATTCATTGACCTTGAAAATTTAATCATTTTCTGCCTGATACAAAGAAATTTGTATGTTTAATTGCTAGAATGTTGCAATACTTTTAGGGTGCATAGTGTTTCCTTTTTTGGACCATAACACAAAATTCTTAGAACAAGATCATGTACTTCCTTTCGATGATGAAAGCAAAGTAAAAAAATATATACAGATTAATGCTTTAAGAAGGTAAATATATGCTTAAAATGTGACTACCAGAGTTGGTAGTATCAATATTTACAAAAACATCTATAGGAGGAGGAATCTAAATTTTAAAGATTAACTATATACCATACTGATATAATAAAAGTTATTCATATAATGTTAAAATAGTACTGCACATAACTGATATCCACAATAATAAACTCCATTAAGTAATCAAATGTTTAAAAAATAATGATTTAATAAACAAAAAATCATTAAGAAACATGTTTATAATTATGATTTTGAGCTGAACGTGGAAAAAAAAATACTGTAACTTTGGAAATTTTGAAAATAATCAAATGGCACTAACAAATCACTCTTACATATAATTCAAAAACACAGCTTATCAATCATTCAAAATTTTTGTATACTATCTGCTAGATAGATTTCGATTCTTGATGTATAAAAAGGCACGACATACAGAAAGTGTGTGAAAAAGGACATATGTTACTTAAGAGTAAAATTTGAATTGCGAAGGCTTACAACTTACATTTATTTGTACCGTTGAACATATATTAAATGAATTTTTTTTATTGGAATGTATACCAGAAAACAATATTCACCTCTCTCACATTTTGTACCATAATTGCACAATGCAATTTTTCAGCAGAATCAATATTCCCAGTGGATAAATCTGAAAGCAAATTCCACATTAAAAAAAGGAGGTGTTATCAACATACAATCACTTACATTTAATTTTGGAAAAAAATTACTTTACTATATTTTTTTGTACATTTTTATTTATTATTCGCAAGTTTAAATAAATTAATATTACAAATTATAACTTAAATCAACATATTTTACTAATATGATTAAAAATTTAATTTTAATACAATTCATATTGGTTAATTTAACTGTCCTCAATATGTTTCCTCTTATGTCCTATTACTTAAAAATTGTAATAATTTGATTAGATTTTTTATTAACATCACACCCTAAACCAACACAAGGACTACTGCCAATGAATCCCACTCACGACTCACCAGCTTTGAGTTCGTGACCATGACCACTTGGTTATTGCACCCTTTAAAATTGTAATAGTAAACTTTGATCTCTGAGGATAAGGTATATAAGTGATGTGGAATTTGTAGATGTTTGTGATAAATGGCTTTAAAAATATTAATACATTAAGTCACATTATTTACATATTGTAAAGGTCGCCCCTTGACGACCGTGGGTGTGGGAAAGTTGGAATGAAGACTAGCCATATTCAAAATAACTCAATTTATTTTCAGATAAGAACAACACAATTCAATTAACCTAGTTTAGAGATACACCAAAAACCAAATATGGAGAGTAATTAATGAGGTATGTGAGATACGAGAAGACTTTAAAGAATCAGATCACTTACGTCTAGGCAATAGTTTCTAATTCTTAGTTATCTAATCAACTTTGATTCCTAGTTGATAAATCTTCAATTTTAATATTACAATAAACAGCTACGATATATCCATGGCTCACTTTCAAGTTTAATTAATCACTGCTCGCTGTTAGCAGTCTAACCTATCTCTCTCTTCTCTAACCTGAAAGTTTAAACTTTATATACTAGTCTTAAATTGCATGGTCATTTCTTTTTTTCAACTGGGCTGCATACATATGATAGCTATTTCACCCGTACCATTGAACAATTCATGTATATTGGCATTTTTAAATACAACGCTATTGCGACAAATCAAACAATTACTGATCTCTGTATTTCACTACAAAATAGTCAACTTTTTAATCGTTTTGAAACAACCTATTTTCTTCGAATATTTTTCGCTTGCAAGGCATGAGGGATTGTTAAAAATTCGTTCCACTCATGAAATGGTCGCTACTCCACTGTTATGTTTTATTAGCCATTACGGTTACAAATAGAAAACAAAAAATATCAATTTGAGCCCGTACAACATCAACAGTAAAACTGATGTATTTGATTTCTTGACAGATAGAATTTCTCAGTACAATGGGCCATGACTGGGCCACTTAAAAAGGTCCGGTGGGCCGCATGTGGCCCGCAGGTTGAGTATGACAGGTATATACTGTTTGATTCAGATGAAACATTTAAATCAGTAAGAAATTTTAAATAGTTTCAAAAATATTTAATTTACTTTTGTCTGGAACTACTTTTATCATCTACACACACAGCATTAAAAAATTTCTAGATGTAAATTTTGTACTTAAAACATATTCTTTATATTTACACACAAATTATATTTCTACTCAATATTAAAAAATAAACATTTTTAAAAAAAATACCTTTCGCCATTTTGTACATCATATGTTTGACTTCTTTACTAAGATCAGATTTCCAGGCTTTTCCCATTAAGTTGATTCGGCGATCAATTTCTTTCAGAGGTCTCTGAAAATGAATAAGATTGAAATTACGAAACAATGCATATACTTTTAAAATATGTGACATTTCTTTTTCCACATTAAAAATATATGGGCATTTAAAAAGTAAGAATATTTTCCAGATGTTGTAAAACCGGCAGAGGTTAAGGCATGTTACCCCTCAATTTTTTAAAAAAACATTTTTAAGGGAAATAAATGATAGCAAGTACGTCACATGAATTGTCAGTAGAAATGTCTGCAATGGGAAATGCATTTTATGTTCCTGAAATGAGCAAAATTGAATCTGTCACTGAAGTGCAATAGCTATTTTAAACACGATTGGGATGAAAACCTCCAACCAGCAAATCCATTTGTGATTGGTTAAAAAATTTGAAACTATGGGTTTGACCCAAAGTTGCCAGACCTCTAAATGTAGGCAGATGCCATTGATAAAGTTTGTGAAGCTATGTAACAAAGCCTGTGGAGAAATCAACATGGAAAATGAGTCGTTAAGTACAGATAATACATGCGCCGACTACATGTCACTGACCCTTTGAGCACACAGCGGTCCAAACTTAACACCATATGACTTTTTTCTATAGGGTTACGCAAATACGATACTTGTTGATCTAGCTTTATTGAAACAGCATATTACACCAGTTAACACTGCACTGGCTTCTGATCAGGACTTCGAACCATAATTCTTTTTGTTCCAACAAAAATAATGGTTTTCGGTTCAGTTCTGAATGAATTTTATTTTATGTATATTCTTATCGTAAAATCATCTATACTTCTAGTTAATTCAATTGAATTAAATCTGCCGTTTACAAGTAGTTTCGAGCGAAATTGTAACAGAAAAGTACTTGTGAACATTAAAACAGGAAACAGAGAAGCAATGTACATGTAATGATAATCTAGTTCTGGGAGAAAAATAAAAATTGATATTTTTTTGATTAAATATTAAATAACTTAAATGAAGCCTTCATCAGTCATAAAATTTTATCTATTGGATTTCATGTTTGATTAACTATTGTTTGCTTATTGAGGGTTTTGCAAGTGGAAGAATGCTGACAATATGTAGGTATTGTGAATGATATTACATGAAGTGAAGTAGAGTACTTTTCATGCAGACTCAAAAGAAGGAGAACATCATAGCAGAACGTCAATTATTATGTGGTATATTCCTATGTTTCAACTATGGCTTATGATGTGCAATTGGTGCGACCATTAAGCTGCCTATTACTGTGGAAATGAAAATTCCAAAAAATTACTACGATATTCTGAGTCATTTAACTCTACGGAAATTCTCAAAGGATTGATCCAAGATCTTGCTTGGTTTTTGATAAGAATTTATAGCTGATGAATTATATGCTGATTGAATTCTTAGTAAAAAAATATGAGAATTTGTGTGAGGTGGTTAATCAAACATTTTTTAGGATTATCTTTTAATGTATGGCAGGAGGGTTTATTCTTAAATCTTTATAGATGACTCTTATACAATAATTACTTAAAACACACACAATTACTAGTTTTTAAGAATATTTTCTATTTAGAAAACATTTTGAGACAATTGATGACAAAACTCAATATGTTAGAATGATAATATTTAATATACTGTTAATGATACAATTCCTAATAATTCATAGATTTTGAAACACTGAATTAAATTATGTATTATGAGGAAAAACAGCGGTTTCTAATGTCTTAATAAATATTTTAAATTATTAACAAACATTATTCAATCTGGTTTTTATCCCTTTTCTTAAAATGTTTTTATAATCAGTAATTTGCATTTACTTCAAAACCTGATTACCTGTCAATGAACAATTGTAGGGCTTTCTGTAATATTGCAGATAACTCCTTGTACTTGAATAAAATTTTGATATTTTAATAAAATAAAATTTAAATATGAATGAATTTTTGTCATGAAAATTATTTAATGTTTCCCCTCTCCCATTTTAAGATGAAAAATCAACTCAATTTTCTTTTATTTTGAGAATTCTATACACGTTGAGTCTGATTCCCCAGTGATTGAGACTATAGTGAAGTGAGATATTTAAGGGATTACATTCTCACAGTTTCTATATTATCAATACAGGAATACCGAAATTATTTGCTTCAAGCATCTTACAATTTTCAGAATATAGCTTCCAGTTTCTCTCCTGTGTTTAAAAGGCTGTTTTTGTTATGCGATAGGAAACAAAGAAAGGAAATTTGACATTTTAAATTAAGTGCTTCTTAATAAACATATTGAAAACAGAAGTTTTTAAATCTACTTTAAAGGATTAATACGTATTTCATTTGTCTTCAAATAATAATGTAAGATATAAAACTGTTACTTTAACTTATTTTTTCTGATTTTTTTTACTTATTTACACAAAGAAATGTATGACAATTCTCTACAAAAATATAACTGATACATACTTCACTTTTTGAAGTAGATTCCTGTAAAATATTTCTAAATGTGCTCATAACGCAGTTTAAAATTTCCTCATCACTATCAGGAATATCACAGTTATCTTTTGAATCTTCTTCTAGATTTTCTTCCACTCTATTATTGACAACTGTTGAGGAAGTTGGAAGTTTGTTAACTGGCTTTGTATTATCTTTCCTATCTTCAACATCTATAAATTGAAATAGAAGTAATATACAAAACTAAAAAATATCATGCTATTAAATTTAAGAGTTATTAAACATTGTAAGGAATTATGTACACATAATTATTATGACAAACACCATTACATTTTTGAAGGAGGGAAAATTCTTTTAAGCAAACTACACAAAATTGAATAAAATATTTTGAATTAAAACATTTGGAAACTATTCATATCATATGTACTAAGTTGCTAACAAGGGAGAATGGCAGCATATTAAAAATGTATGCTTTCTCCAACAATACCCTTTCTGATATGATTTAAATGCATTAAATTAAAAACAACTAAATAACTAATCTAAATTATATTTTCAAAATAAAAATTACAATTCCATATTGATATTTGAATAAGTAGTTAAAAATAATTTTAATTAAGACACAAAATACAGTATAATCAGCTTAAAAAAAAAGCAAGCATTATGCGATAAATTTTCAAAAGTTATTACAAATTAATCATTTAATTTTGTAGTGAGATGGATGTCACTTTTTTGTACTACACATTCAAGATGAATTTATTCCTAGGATGATTTCCTGCAAATGAGACCTGATTTTGTACTAATTTTTGTCTCAATTAGATGCTTTAAGATTTATATTCTGGGGATATCTTATTTTTTTGTATTTCACATTCTACATTTATTTAATTAATGTTCATCTATTTTATATAAAATTAAACTTAATTTATCAATTATCTCAAAATTCAATGTCCATCATAAATAGCAACAAAAGTTATATATGCATCTGGTAATTTAAATGATTTTATTTATGATAGAACTTGTATAAATATTACTAGCCTACTGAAGAAGTTTTCTATTTATTAGAAGGAATAATTTTAGGTAAACAAATTGTCTCACCATCGCATTGGTCCACTCCCTCCAAAAAACTGTGTAGAAAAAACAGTAATTTTTTAAAACTAATTTCATTTTCTATAAGCAAATCTAATAAATTGAAACCAAATTATAATTATTTTGTGCACATATTTTTGACAAAGCTATAAAGATGTTTTCAACTTATGTATGAATGGCGATTCTATAACTAGCCCATTTTTTAATTTTTTTTTCAGTTAAAACAATTTCAAGTTTTATCATTGAAAAATTCGAGTAAAGAAAAGGCATGCGAACACATGCCACTTTAACTAAACATGAGCATTTTGTGCAAATCAGTATCATGCTGCTAATTTTGTGGTTAGCGATGTGCAAGTTTGGGTTTTATGTGAAGACTGATGCATGTTAAATGGAACATGGCTTCAAATCCACAAGTCGTGCAATGAGGAAGTTAAGAGTGAGCTTCCAAATCAGGAGTCATTCTAGTAATTTTTTATGATTCATAATTACAAGGTCTATCATCAATAGTTATGTTGATAATGTATAGTATAATATAGATATATGGTTGGTGAGAGATTTGGGGAACATGCTGTCCAGTAAGCAGCCAAATATTATCTGTACCAAGGAAGGTTCATATAATATTGTTAACACCTGTGGTTGTGCATTATCCTGCTGAAATATAGCATTTTGCAGAGTTGGACGCAAGGGTAGAGCCATAGCCTTAATACATCAGAAGTGTAAAGGCCACTGTTCTAAATGCTGTCAATGCGAACAAGAGATGACTGGAATGTGTATCCAATGGCACCTCATACCATGTTTCCAGGTGATGGGCCAGTATGACAACGTCGAATGCAAGCTGTCAATCTGGGTTCTCCATGATGCCACAAAACATGGATGTGACAGAACCTGGATTCATCTAAAAAAACATCATACCATTGCTGTGTCCAGGTTTATCACTGATCACACTATTGAAGGTGCTTCTTTCTGTGATGGAGCATCAAGGGTAGCCAAGGTAATAGTCCATGCTGCTGTAAATGTTATCAAACTGTTCATGCAGGACATTTGCTGCCTAGCAAACAATCCTATTTCTTGATTCAAGGCTTGTGACATAACAGTATGATCCATTAAGACTATGCAGGGTGTATGTTAGCAATAGCGACGAATTTAGCAGACTGTAAACAATTGTGGTCTAAGACTAAAAGGTTTCGGTTTCGAATTGCTGTCTGTTGAAAGAAAATTGATTCAATGATAAGTCCAAGTTCAAGTTGATATAATTGGATATAATTCAATGCTGAAGAACATTTCACTATGATTAGAATAGTTCACATGTAATAATGTACGTAGTTCACAAGTATTAGCATTTCTTTCACAAGAATACTTCACAATAGAATGTTTCACTAAAAACGAGTGTTTTCATCTTAAGAAAGATACATGCACTGGCTGTTGCCACAAGACTACTTCTAAATAGAAGTGTCTCACTGCAACAGCGCTACCTAACGGTTTTTACTATTCAACATACCGCCCCCCTTGAAACCTCAGAAGGGTTTCAAAAAAGGAGAGGTTACGAAATACACAACAATGAAATACAGATATGATAAAATATAAGAATAAAAGAATTAAATTAAAGTTCATATTCTTGAGAGTTAGGTAAAAGATAAAAAAAAAAAAAAATCTTGTTCACATTTCTAGTTAATTGTCCGTATTTGGTATTTACACTCACAACACGTACCTTTTGGTCAGGTTCGAAAAATAGTTTATTAATTCGACCAAGAGTCCAGTTTAATGGAGCAGTTTTTTCTTTCTCGACACAATAACCATATCTCCTAATTGAAGATTTGGCTTAGTTCTCCACCACTTGGACCTAGGTTGAAGTCTATGTAAATACTCCGTGGACCAGCGATCCCAGAAGTACTGACGTAGTCTTTGAATCAGGTTCCATCTTTCAGAAAGACCTACAGACCTTGAGGGCTGAGATGGTTCTGGAAACTGATGAATAGGACCTCCCACTAAGAAGTGGGCTGGAGTCAATGCGGTGAAGTCAGACAGATCTGGAGAGAGCTCTGTGAGAGGTCTTGAGTTAAGACAAGCCTCTATCTGTATCAATAGGGTAGAACACTCTTCAAAATTAAGAAGTACAGAGTTAGTTGCCTTTATAAGTAATTGTTTGGCACTCTTGACTGCTGACTCCCACAAACCTCCAAAGTGTGGGGTATATGGAGGAATGAAAGACCACTCAATTCCTTTGAAAGAAAGAAAATTTTGTACTTCTTCTTGCAGACATAAATCCACGAGCTTTCTCAGATGACTCGAAGCGCCATTAAAATTGGATCCATTATCCGAGATGATTTTGCTCGGACAAGACCTTCTAGCAATGAAACGGCGTAAAGCAGCTAGAAATGCAGCAGTCGATAAATCCGAAACAAGTTCAAGATGTACAGCTTTAGTAGCAGTACAAATGAAAAGACAAATGTAAGATTTAAATTTTGTCACACTTCGTTTATGAGCACATTTAGTGATTAATGGACCAGCAAAATCCAAGCCAGTACTTTCGAATGGACGAATTTGTTGAAATCGGATAGGTGGTAAATCACCCATTAATTGAGAAGATCTCAGATTCATCTTGAAGCAAATTAGACACTTTTTGAGAGTATGACGAACTACTGATCTACCATCCACAAACCAAAATTTTTGTCTTATCAAAGACAATGTCAGTTGTGGACCTGCATGAAGATAAGTAATGTGGTAAAAATTTATTATCCTTCTTGTGAACTCATGACTTTTGGGCAAAAGCATAGGATGTTTTTGGTCATATGATAGACGCGTATTCCTCGAAAGTCTACCTCCTACCCGAAGAACTCCCTCAGAATCACAAAACAGGTTCAATGGAAGTAATTTGTTATCCATTGGTAAAGGGTTTCCTAGAAAAAGACATTTAAATTTATTCGGAAATTCTACTTGTTGAATCAAACGTACAATAGTAACAACTGCAGTATGAAGTTCCGATGATTTCAAGTAACCAAAAGTTCTTGAGAATGGTGAACGGCTATTTTTTATGAATCTCAAAATCCAGGCACAGACACGAACTAACTTTGTAAAAGACGATATTCTGTCAATAAATTCTGGTAAAGGCACAATATTAGCAACACATGTAACAACGCTCCTCTTCTCTTTCAAGGCATTATCCGGAAAGGAGAAAGTCTCTGGGATTTTATAAGATGACGTTTCATTCATGGGTTGATTTAACCAGAGAGGTCCATGAATCCACTGATCATGAGCTACAAGCTGAGAAGGCAAGAGTCCTCTCGTGCCTAGATCAGCTGGATTCTCAATTCCCGAAACATGACACCATTCAACTGATGGAATTGTTGTTTGAATTTTGGAAACTCTGTTGGCGACAAATGGTTGCCAGCGATATGGTTCTGTTTTTAGCCAAGCTAAAGTAATTGTCGAATCCGTCCAGGCAATGGTTCTGTGAATAGATAAAGGAAACTCCCTTAACACTATTTGTAACACATTAGACAGCAACAATGCTGCACACAGCTCAAGCCGAGGTAAAGATTGAGTTTTAAGCGGGGCTACTCTTGTTTTAGAAGTGAGAAGCGAGACACTTATACTCTCGGATGCGATACATTTGAGGTAAATTGCTGTACAGTATGCTCTTACGGAGGAATCGCAAAAGGCATGAATCTCAAGTTGAATGTATGAAGGTAGCAAGACACACCTCGGTATTTTCATTTTTCTCGATAAGATGAAGTTCCTTTCGGAAGGTTGTCCACTGTTTATTTAAATCTTCCGGGATTGGTTCGTCCCATTCTAGATTTAATTTTCATAGCTCTTGTAAAAGGATTTTCATAAAAACAATGCATGGCGATAAAAGTCCTAGAGGATCAAACACACGAGCAATTTCAGAAAGAACATCTCTTTTGGAATAAATGCATCTCTCTTCTAGTAATGAAACACTGAAACTGAAGAAATCAGATTTGAGATTCCATTGTATCCCAAGGATTTTTATTTCTTCATCATTTTGCACCCTTTTAAGATCTTTATTTTCGGCAACCTCCTTGATTACTATTTCACTGTTAGACTGCCACTTCCGAAGGTTGAACCCTCCTTTTTCATCATCTCCTTTAGTTGCCAGACGAGTTCAACTGCTTCTTTTTCAGTCGCGGCACCACTTAGTAAATCATCTACGTAAAAATGATGAAGTGTAGCGAATGAAGCCAAAGGATTCCTTTCCCTTTCATCAAAAGCAAGTTGAGTCAAGGTTCGAGTGGAAAGATATGGTGCACATGATGTCCCATACGTGACAGTGGTTAACCTATATTCCTTCACTGTCTCCTTTGGATTATCTCTCCATAGAATTAGTTGCCAATTTGTATCTTCCGATGAGATCCTTATTTGACGGAACATCTTTTACAAGTCTGCACACACAGCTATTTGAAATGTTCTGAAGGAAAGCAGAATTGGATACACGTCTCGTTGCACTCGGGGTCCAACCATTAGTATGTCATTAAGAGAATACCCTGATGTTGATTTGGCTGATGCATCGAAGACAACCCTCAGTTTTGTTGTACTGGAATCTCGTAGAACCGCATGATGAGGAAGATAATATGCTTCCCTTTTAGCGTAGTCATTTTTAGGAACAAGCTCCATATGCCCTAAAGTTAAATATTCCTGCATAAAGTCTCTATATTGAGAATAAATCGCAGGTTTCTTGATTAGTGAATGTTCTAATGATTTGAATCTTCGAATAGCTGATTCTCTCGAATCTCCTAATTTAGATGGTGATGAATGAAATGGTAATCGCGCACATATCGTCCATCCTCATTTCTAACATGAGTATCTATGAAATGATCTTCACATGCCCTTTCTTCACAAGTCAATAAGCTAGCTTCAGGTACTGAATCTAACTTCCAAAAGTTACTCACTAACTCGTCAGTTACTACCTGGATGCTATTAACCGCAATTGAAGAAAACATATCTTCAGAAGGAACATTTCCTGCGACTATCCACCCTAAATCTGAACGAACTGCAAAGGGTTTATTGTCCCCAAGGGAAAGAGATTGACCCTTTAGCATTGGAAGAGCTATGTTTACACCAATGAGAATATCGATAGGACCACTTTTAAAAAAAGTAGGATCAGCTAACTTCAAATCGATGCTCCAAGGCATGAAATGCGCACATTTGTTCGCTTCCTAGGCAATCCAAGTCTTTCCAAACAACTACTAGTAATTAAGCAAGCCTAGCTTCCCGGGTCAAGAAGAACACGACACAACCGAGTTCCAACGAAAGAATCACAAACATTGACTAGTGCAGTACATAGAAGCACCTGAGAATTG
This sequence comes from Trichonephila clavipes, assembly GCA_019973935.1. Lineage (NCBI taxonomy): Eukaryota > Metazoa > Arthropoda > Arachnida > Araneae > Nephilidae > Trichonephila > Trichonephila clavipes. Next base: position 495,350 of record BMAU01017768.1, read on the forward strand.
GAATCGAACCCTAAACAGGAAGTTATACTTGGATTATTTACATTAGGAGGATTTGGACTTGTATCAGTATTAGTAGCATCAAACACAACTGAGTGAAACACTTTCGCTGAAGCTGAAAGTACTGAATTATTAGCATCTCTAGGAATGGAAGAATTTGGCTCACTAGGAGTCATAAAATGTAACAATGTGTGATGCGATTTCCCACATTTTCGACACTTATTAGTGCTTTTACAAGCAGACTTCCTATGAAATTTAGTCAAACAATTGAAACAAATGTTATTCGATTTTACAAAATTCACTCTTTTTTGAGCAGAAAGATTTAGAAATGCATCACATTTATTTAATTTATGATTGCTCTGACAGTAAGAACAATGCAGTTGGAAACCTGAAGCAACTAGTGTTACTTTCTTGTTACTAATGTTTCTTTTAACTCCATAACCTTCAGTCATAAGTGATCTAGCATGATTCGAAAGAAATTGTAAAAAGCTCGCTGAGCGAAGGAATTTTTTCATTATCTAGAGACCTTTCCCACCAACCTCTTGTGGTTGAGTCTAACTTAAATTGAATGATAAACATTAGAATTATGTCTGATGTGCCCTCGACCTTGAGATCTAAAGTCTCCAATAATCGAACGCATTCTTTAGTCGAATCGACTAACTTTAGAATTTGAGCATGGGATTCACAAGTTATCGGCGAAATATTCATAAGTTTTTTCATTAAAGAACTCAATATTTCACGCTTATGAAAATATCTTTCCTTTAAAAGATCCCAAGCAATCTGAAAATTACCATCTGTTATTGGAAGTGATTGAACTATCTTCTGAGCATCTCCTTTTAAAACCCCTTTGAGATATTGTAATTTTTGAGCACCAGTTAAATTTTGATTTGTAACGGCTGCTTGAAACAGATCCGAGAAAGTTAACCATTCATCAATAACTCCCGAAAATGTCGGAAGCGACAAGGTAGGAAGTTTAATTTCGGTTGAATCAGAATTTCTTGTATGAATTACTTCCGTACTCTTATTTGTTTTATTTAGATGCGAGACCCGTCTTTCTAATAAAATTAACATTTCCTCCCATGTATCAAGCAGCTCTTGTTTTTCTAAAATATAGCCCTCAATTTCATCATCGTTAGCAAGGCTAAATAAATTATCAAAAAGGGTTTTCAATTCTTCCCCTATTACATCAAACCTATTTTTTCTAATTTTGAGCTCGGTAGAATCCAATTCATTAATATCCTGTAACGTTTTATTTTTTAAACGCGTTAGCGATGATATAATGGTTTTTTTCTGGTTTAAGCACACTTTAGATTTCATATTTAAATTTTGAACAATTACTGATCAGAAGAATTCCACTCATATAGATATTTAAATCAAATTAAAATAAGTAACACAAGTGCTTTTCACATTCGGAATCCAATCACATTGATTTTTACTACTCAAATGCAAAAAACAGAAAGAACACTAAATAAATCTTCACAGAAATAAATCACATTAAAATACTAAAGCATTATATTTAGAAATAAAACAAGCTAAAAGCACACACAAACAGCATTCAGATAATATGTTTACAAAATGAACTGACTCACCCGACCTAACCATCCGAGAAACACCCTGAAGAAACCAATAGAGTAATCCACTTGTCCAAAGAAACGTCGAATGTAGGTCACACACAAGTAACTCCTCAACAAAACGAAAACACAAATTTTGAATTCTACAACCTGATAAAAACCTTTAAAAATGCTTAGATACTCCGAGCGATCGGACCATTAATTTATGTATGTTAGCAATAGCGACGAATTTAGCGGACTGTAAACAATTGTGGTCTAAGACTAAAAGGTTTCGGTTTCGAATTGCTGTCTGTTGAAAGAAAATTGATTCAATGATAAGTCCAAGTTCAATTTGATATAATTGGATATAATTCAATGCTGAAGAACATTTCACTATGATTAGAATAGTTCACATGTAATAATGTACGTAGTTCACAAGTATTAGCATTTCTTTCACAAGAATACTTCACAATAGAATGTTTCACTAAAAATGAGTGTTTTCATCTTAAGAAAGATACATGCACTGGCTGTTGCCACAAGACTACTTCTAAATAGAAGTGTCTCACTGCAACAGCGCTACCTAACGGCTTTTACTATTCAACACAGGGAACATGTTTCTCTCTCTTCTTGTTTGTTAGTGATAGTTGCATGTTGACGACAACCACTGTAAGATTCGCCTGGAAGTTTAAAAATCTTAATAGGTGGCGCGGCCATCGAGGAGAGAGGTAAGATGGAGGAAGGAGGACGAAGGTGAACAAGAGAGAAGGAGGGGAACAACATGGCGGAGTGATAGGACATGGCAGAATGAGCAGGATAGTGATTACGTTGAGGAGGATAGAAACAAAATGGCGTTAACAACTAATTAATCAAATGTACATAGTTTCTTTAATATTTATTTGTGTTGTGTGTGTGTGGCTATAAATCAACAATAAATTTTGAGCCACTAGACTGAGAGCAGTTATTGTGCCTGGATTTTCTTGTGTAATCTTCAATTGAACGAAAAGAACCTACTAAATTCCTATTTACCATCACACGCAGCATTTTGTATGACCATCTTGAACAAATCGATTCCATATTGTGCAGACAATCATGGGATATCGATTGACGCAAGAAGCAATGCTGATATGCATAAGCTCCAATTTTGTTTGGCTACAATTCAACCTCTATCGAAGTAAGAAACCTGCTGCTAAGCATTTCTCCTTCTTACACAAGGCGTCACAACTTTTCACCAGGCAAGAATGCTTAAATGCAATTTGTATATGAGAAACATGCTGCGTAATTTCTTCATTTAAACACATTGCAGGTGTTGCTACCAGCATCTGTTTTACATTAATGCATAGAAAAGCTATCTATTTACATATCATGACATCTTCCTGTCATGTTAATATCATGGTGGAGCAGTTTTAATGCCCAGGAGTTTATGTATATAAAGTGTATTATTTCTCAGAAATACTAACCATGGGTACAAGCATTAATATCTTAGCAATAACATGAATCAGAGAAAGACATAATTTATAGAAATCAGAATTGAATAAATTTTTGTATTTCTGAAAGTACGAAATTTTTAAAATCCATTATATATCATAGAGTATGAAGTTTTTACTCTGATGAAAGGTATTCTTAAAATTAAAATAATGTTCTTTCATGCAATTTGCAAGTTTTTAAAGACTTTACAATATAAAACAAATGATATACAGTTCACACTATTGAATATTTTCAAGGCAAGTTATTTGAACTTTCAAGGCAAGTTGTTTCCTGTAATTGAAAAATGTTTCATTTTAATATGATTTTCAACATTTAGGTACTAATTAATATACATGCATAACAAAAATATACTATGAAGAAACATCTTTTTTAAAAGGCTACTTTTTAATATGACAAAGCATGATTAATACAAAAAAAAAGTTTTAACTACTCATTTATAACACATACATTTAACTGCTGCATGATGAAATAACAAGTTTTATCAATTTTTAAAACTAAAGTTTTCCTTTATCAAATATTAGATACAAAAGAAACAATTTTCTGATAAAAAAATCATTAAAATAAATTTATGCGCTTTCAAGATTCTATTCTAATTTTGTTAATATTGTTGCATAGATTGAGGATTTTATTCTATCACAGAACACAGAGAACAAAATAGTTCAAAGATGAAATTTATTGTTGAAAACAATCCTTAAAATACAGAATAGTAGTAAAATTCATACAATAATTTCCAAATGGTTCTCATGCTTTCTACAGTGCTAAGACACAACTATCCATGTCTAATGATACAAGTACATAAACTAGCAACCACTCTGTCATAGACAGACACCAAAGTGAACAGAACTAACTTGTTTCAGGAAGTAACTGCTATTAGTCTCACTGGCGTAGCTAGTTCAAAGTGGGCCATGTACCTAAATGCCTTGAGGACCCTCTAAACCTTTAACTGTTTTTAACTTGCAGATTTCGGGGCCCCGTATCATTGATACGGCTGATATGGTGGTAGCTATGCCCGATTAGTCTGTACTTTTTTGTTATATTTTGCCTAAACAGAATAAGTTCGAAAAGAACAATTTGAAAAGATAAACCCTACAACAACAAATGAAAGGAATTGAAGCCTAACAAATTGATTTCTTAATCTAATGTCCAATTGATTTAAAATTTTAAATATTTATAATTGATATAAAATTTTAAATATATTAAAAATTTAAATATATTTTTATTTAATCTGAAAACTAGAAGGTTGTTTTTATTATATGCGACTATAGTACTATCCTTATGATGACAAAATTTTTCTGACCTATAACAAATGTAAACAAAATAATCAAACCTTTTGGAGAGGTGTCTTGCAAGTCTTGTTTATTCAAAGGAGAAAATACTCTTTTATTTAAATGATGTTTTCCAGTTAATCCAGTACCTTCAAATTTTAAGACAGGAGGATCGTTCCAAGATCGACCTAATAAGTTAAATAACTGTATAATTAGAAATTAATTTGCTAAAATAATACTCAAGTTAAGTAGAAAATAAATGAGACTAGAGAATTTTTGAAGATATTTTACCATTGAGATGTAGGATAACACTTTTCAAATGTACTTTTAAAATTGAAATTTAGTGAGAATTTCTTCCCACCATTTCATGCATATTTAATACTTAGAAAAAACTTGGACATTAATAAGGAAATAAATGAAAAGTAACAAAAACAATAAATATTGTATAATGCCTTTTAAGAAAATTCTTTTTTTTTTACAGAATTTATAGAAAAATTCTTGAGAATATTTATATATAATATAAATTTTAAAAAACAGATACATTAATTTCTTATATAATTTAAAATTGCCTTAAAGTCATGATTTGAATTAAGTTACTTTACATATGCCCATCCAAAGAGTTTACATCAATTCCATTATCTCATATATAGCATTTATCTTTACAGAGAGTAAAATTTAAAATTATTTATGGTGTACTAAACTGTAAATGAGCCCAGATTTGCTTTTAAAATTAATCAGAAAGATTTGTTAAATCCCCCCCCCCCCCAAAATTGTTTAAATAAAAACGAAGATATTCTATGCATAACATTAACATCTCATGAATTTTTATCCTTTTAGTCTTTTTCTTATCCGAATAAAAAAAAAACAAATCGTACAAACAATATTAAACATTACGTTACTTAGCACGTTATAAATCTACAAGCATAATTCTTTTAAAGAACAGAGATTTTTTTCTGAAAATATAACCGAAGTAGTTTTTACCTTGGAGATTGTTGGCCATTCCACAATGTTGACATTAATACTTTTCTTCTCACATCGGTTTTCAGGACAGGGTTTTTAAAAATACGGAAATTTTTGTAGGCACACCGACACGTATACTTGAGTGATTCATAATACCCTATATCTTTCTATTGCTCGACATAGATCTGGTAGATGAGGTATCACATGCGGATCAGTTAAAGAAAGACATAAATTTCTGCTTATTTTAATGCGCATGCGTTTGTGATTGCTTGATGTGTCAAAGTATGCTGGAGCAACCAATGGATAAGACAGACTCAAAAGTAATAAAAAAAGCTAAACAAAGAAATTATTAATTAAAAATCATTCACTAAAAATTTTCAAATTAAATGATAGTTAATGCATGAAATTAACGATCTTTAAAGTGATATTAATAAAGAAAAGCAACTTTTAAATGACAGGTATTTTTGTACTTTAATAAATGTTTCGAGTAGTTTCTCCAAGGGCTCTGACGCATGCTTTAAAGTGTGTGTAACAAAGAGAAGTTCATGTTATAAACGTAGATTTCAATGCTTCCTATTATAATCAAAAAGTCCTCTTTGTTTACTGTGAATGTGACCATTCCGTGCTGAGTTTTTTAAAACTATTTAAATTCTATTTGTGATCGTGTTTGCTTATTATTCCATTATATATATATATACATATATTCTCAGTTAAATTTAGAAATTAAAAAATATTCAGGTAAAGTATTTTTCAATTTTTAAGATTCTGTTTGTGAAATTAAGACTTGCTATAGTCCGTTTTATGAATGATTCTCAGAATTCGGAATGCTCCTCATTTCTGATTTGAATTTTAGGCCGCATGTTTCCTAGTTTTTGTGCCAATTAGGAACATATATTTTCCATCTAAACTTCTTGGAAATTATCAAAATTTTTATTTAGAGTAGAACTACGTCTGAAACGAAACGAGAATTACAAAATTTGAAAGAATACACTTTCTAAATCACTTTACGAAACTTCCTTCATATTTTTGAAAATAAATAATTTTGATTAATTAAGATTAAGGTTTTGATTGTAGAAACAACTTTTTTTAGATACTTTGTTATGTAATTTGCTAGTTGATTGATAAAAATAGATATTCAAAAGGGTGACCATGATTGAAGAAACAAAAAAAAAAATAAATAAACCATTGCAAATATAAGAAAATTAGCTGGAGGAAGTGTGAATTATGAAGTCTTGTAATATATATATCTTAATTTTGTTTTTGTTTATAATGAATAATTGTGTGTTAAATAATGATATATGTACACAAAGCTTGGCAGTTAGTTCTGTTGTTTTGGATTAAAGGATTATTTTACAACCTAAACAAGGCATAAGTTTCCCCCTTTATTATAAAGCGAACTTTTTTAAAAAAAGAAATAAAACTTTTTTCAAAAATATGTTGTTTAATGAAAAGTGATTGTAGTTGATGATTTACAGCCTAACATATACATGTTTGCACAAGGAATATTTTAACATTTTTCATTACAAGTTTCTCATTTTTATGGAATTGAATAAGTTTTTTCAAAGATTTTTAAAAAAATGTTTTTAAATTAGCAATATCTATTTCCTTGGGAAAAAAAATAACACATAAAACTCTCATATAATTATTAATATTTATAAATCATAATTTTTTTAATAAATGTTTTTAAGTAAATTATTGTTTGAATTTTGATTAAATTTCTTATCATGAAATTTGCATCCTTATGTCTTATAAGGTTCAGCTATGTTAATGGGAGTTACTGTTTTTAACTAATTGGAACTATAAAAAAGTCACTCTGAAATTTTTGAGGTATGGCTATATGTTCCAAGTTAAACTTATTGAATATTAGAAGTGTTTAAAGAGTAGTTCTCTCCAGCATCAATGTTTTTTTGTATAAAATTTTTTCAAAGATTGAATGCTTCAAGCTATTTATTTAATAGAATCGATGAAAAATATGCTTTTACAGCTTCATCAATGTCATCTTCAGAATGAAAATGATACCCACAAAAGTTTTTTTGCTTTGAAAAATAGCCACATAATGCAAAATAGGGAAATTAGACCTACCGCAAACCTCCATATTGCAAACCTCTATATTGCGAATTTTTCTATATAGCGAACTTTATCCGGCAACCAAGAACATTTCATGATTTTCTTTGTAAAATAACCTCGAAATAGCGAAGTGCATTTTCTATATAACAAACTTTTTTCCTGTGATTCATTTTTTTTACACAATATTAAAGTATTTCTGAGCATTTCAAGTTGTTCTCTCTTTTAACACACTTTATGGTGGTCATAAATCTTGAATTGGTTTTATTAGGTGCCTAACTCACCCAGAGAAATATAATTCTAGGTGTTTCATCCAAGAAGTGCTACCTTTAACCCTCACTGTCCAGTTCAATGGAAACATCTTCGATATCCCCTTTCCACCCTCTCTGGAGTTGTCTCGGATCCCTGTGTCCTTGAACTAGTCTTCATTCATTTGTAGTGTTGATCAGTCATACTGGTAACTTCATTTTTTTGTAGCTTGGAAATGTTAAAACATAAGTGCTTAAGCATCAAATAAACAAATTTAATTCTTTAGGAAGTGGACAAAGGCACCAAGAAACTTTCCTTGCAGTTTTTCTTTTTTTTTTGATTAGCAAGATACATAAAATAAATATGTATTAATTTACAAAAATGTATGAATAATTACTTTTTTTAATATAATGAATAATATTTAAATAATTTTTGAATTTAAAATTTGTTTTATGTGGTTTATAAAGAAAATTTAAATTTGAACTTCTACATAACAAACTTTTTTTCGGGATTCAGCGACTTCGTTATATAGAGGTCTGACTGTATATGTTTTATCACTTTGATATGGTTTTGTGCCAGAAATTCAACTGTCAATCATGCTGAATGAGAAGTTGAGTCTTATAAGGTTTTGCTTTAAAAAAATTGTGGAAGACAATTAATGGCATATCAAGTAGTTGTAACTGTCTTCTGTCCCTCTATCATAATAGCTTTGACCAAATCTGTACTTTCAAAGAAAATGACATACATTGCTTATACATTTTCTTTTTACCATAGGTAATTTAGAATCATCATCAAAAATGCATGAAAAAATGGTTTGTTATATTACTAGTTATGATTTTAGAAATGATATTGGTGCACACACACACACACCATTAAGTTTTTTAAGAATTTCTTTGCTTGTTCTGATATGCTCATTTTGATGTTGTGTTCAGTTATGGGAGATGTAACAACAAACTGATATCTTCATATGCAGTTCTTTATGAAGTATTGTATGCATAGCAGTGGATCCGATGTTATTTACTTTCTATATGATTTGGTACAAACAGTAATTATCATTGATTATCACTTTTCACTTGGCGAACATATATTTTGGATTGTACAACTGATAAAGTATCCTATATGTTTTTCATCCTGAAAAGAATTTTGACTTTGAAGAAATTCTGTGAAGTCCTTAATTCTGCAGTAGGAAATCGAGCTGCATTTCTTTATACTTTTTGCAAATGTTGAGAATATTCTTTGTTTTTATCCCAATTTAAAATCATAAAGAATCATGGGACAATAAGGCTCTCTCAGCTAAATTTTTCTATTCAAAAATTTATTCTATGATATCTAATTTGTATTTGATCTATAATCATCTGTGGAGAGTAAAATTCTTTATATTTATATATCTGACCAATAATTTTTCTTTGATGCTTATAATTTCCTATTATCTCAAAAATTTCTAGTACTCTTATATTTTTAACCTACCTGAAGAATCCACAAATTATTGTTTTTATATTGTTGTTTGTTGAATATGTATTGTCAGCTGCTTTTTTTCTTTCTAGATTTATCAACAAAATAGAAATCATGGGAACTCTCATGCCTGATCGGCAATATTTGTGGAATATTTTCCAGGGGTGTGTATTTCTTTCTTTTTATTAAAATATGTCAAAGTTTTAAAATTTATTTGTAATTTTTAGGTATTAAGTGTAAAAGTGTGTAAATTAATTTATAAAAATTATATAAAGGAAAAATCTTTTATAGCAATATTAGCTGCCAATATAAATATTTGTCAATTATTCTCCTGCTTTATAATTTAAGTAATATGATGTAACTAGTTCATAAACTGATACAATTCCTTATATTTCCTCACGGGTCAAATAATATGTATATTGAGAAAGGCAATGGGAAAACATTTGTAACTGTTTTTAGTTTTAAAAGTAGAAGTCACAGGGCAAATTGACATTTTTAAAACTTAATTTATTATTTTACCGTATTGTATAATTATTTAAAAAAATTTATGTTTCTATTAATTTCAAGATGCTAAATTTAAAAATGATCTTGATCTTTTTTTTGAATAATTTACGTTCAAATGGAGTATGAAGGAATTTAGCTATAATGTAAATAGTATAGTAATTATATGAAAATAAATTTTATATGATCACTTTTAATGTTTATAATTATAATTAGGAACTCACTATTTTTAATGTTTTGCTTAGAATTAATTTTAGTTCTAAATAAGTAACAGGGTACAAACGTAACAAATGTTTCTTTTAATAAAATGCATAATATGCATTAATGATGAAAAAAATGTTATTGATGAAAGAATTTCAACTATAAAACATGCATGTTTCACTTAGCTAGTAAAATTATGTATCTGAAAATAGGCTTTTCTGCTTTTTTTTTTTTTTTTTGTAATTAATAAAATATACATGAAACCTCAAAAGCCAAATTTTATTGGATCCATAGAGTAGGAAAGGTGGATAGCTTTGTGCAAAATCTATTTTGGTGAATACTTCTACAAATAAGAGTAGCTATACTTTTTAACTTGCTTTTCTTTAAAATATTACGTAAAAAAAGTAGCAGTATTATAATGGGGGGAGGGGTAAATAAAACTGCTATATTTTCAATAATCTTTATTTATATTACCCTCTTAGAGTATAAGTTTTGGGAAAAATACCTTTTTTCAAATAATTTGAATTCAAGTCTGTATCATGTTTTAAAAAAAGTCTGCAGCATTTGCTGATAAAAAATAGCTGATGTTTTAAAAAATCTTCTATTGGAAATGAAATTTAAAGAAAATCTTTTTTTTTCCATTGTAAAATTTTTTAAAAGTTTATTAGCTCATGATTATTTTTTAAAATTAGTTCTACATCTCTTTTCAAAGACAATTTTTATGTTCTTCACTCTGATCATCCTAGAAAATTTTATCTAATCTATTCATACAAATTGTAAATGTAACCACATATGTAAGTAATTAAGAAAATTTATATCTTGTTTCAAAAATAGAACTGTTAAGTTTTTAATGTTTATGTTAAATGAAATAATTCTTAGTAAACTGTTTATTAAGTAGATAAAGTTAATGTTTATTAATAATTAAAATTAGATTGAATAATAATATTTAGCATGTTTTGGTACTTACGTATTATACTATTAACTAATGCTGCAATATACAGCTAATAGTGGGGAAATTGTTCCCATGCAGTAATCTTATTTGTGCGTACAATAACGTTTGGAGACATCTTTGAGTTGGCGAAATTGGTCGATGGCATAAGTATCCATTTTTCAATTTCTATATTATTCTATTTGAAATGTTTTTACTTGAATTGAATGACTTCCTGTTAAGTAAAATCCTGTTTTATTTAAAGATAATGGTGAATTTATTACAGTAATCTAGGTTCAAGTTTAGGTCCCATTTGGCGCATTTTAAATTTATAAAATCTTTGTTGCTTGAAAGTTGCATTTGACAACACATAGAACTTTCAATATTTATATACATATGAAGTGGTGCTAAGTGACTAATATTTGAAATTTTTCTTTGTTTACTTTTACTCCTCAGTCCATTGGCATTTCCTTTTTCTTTTCTTTCCCATTTTGAATTATTGTTTATCTTCTGGATTTCTTTTTACCATTTATGTTGAACTAAAATTTATTGCAGACATAGTGTTATTTTTAGATTCAAGTTAAGAAATTTTATTCATTTTAGAATGAAGTTTTATAACCTTTGACTTATATTTCTTGTTGTATGTATTTTTTGTTGGTTTTTTGCTAAGTATCTTTCAGTATCTTTTCAGATTTTTTTTGATCGATAGTTTTTTTTTTTTTTTTTTGCGCCTTATAAATATGTATTTCAGAAAATGTCCTAATTCATTTTTGTTGAACTAGAAATTTTTCAGCTGTATTATATTTAATTTTATTGAAATAACTTTAATAGTTTGGCTAAAATTAAAGCTAAATTAATTGATATAGAATTATATTTTCTCTCTCATTTTAAAAAAAATTGATGTGTTTCTAAATATTTCTTAAGAATTAATAAAAATTTTATAGGTTTTTGCTTCAAATTTAAAACTATTTCTACAAAAATTCTGCACCTACCTCTGCCGTGAAGAAAATCACCATTCTATAAGACAACAATTAATACATATAATGTTATGCAGTAGCAAGGAAGTTTATACATAATTGTTTTTTAAAAAACTGTTAAATGGTTATCCCTCTATATATATAAAAAAAGTTTTTCATCATATTAAAAATTTATTACATACTGTCGCAACTATGCCAACGTTCAAGATAACTTGCCAAAATGGCAATCTGATTTTGCATGTCATACACACTGAATGGTCAACCGTGTTTCATTTTGTATAATGTCAACAATGCGGTTGTGATAGTACACTATTGCAAGCTCTTACAGAAAAATATTGCAATGATTGTCTGGATTGAAATTATTGGGTGAGAAGAAAGGCATAGTCTTATATGAAGACTTATTAACAACCAACAGAACTAAATACTCAACCTTCCAGGAAGCTGCGAGAGTTGCAGGTTTATCAAAATCTGAGGACTTTATGAATGAACTGTTGGATGATGCAGCTTCAGTGATGAATTTAACTAAAGAGGAGTGCCAACTTTTACAAGTTTTATTTTATTTTATGGTACTTTTTGATGAACATGTTTTCTCAAATGATTATTTTATTTATTGTTCTGAGTTATATATTGCATAGTAACTTGATCTTCTCAATAGCTCAGTATTCTGTCTATTTACATTAACAATATAAATAGTTTTAATTAATAAAACGTATGGACATCTTTTTACAAATATTTTTAATTTTTCACTTGGAAAAATTTGTTCTAGAGGTGATAATTTTTAAAAGTACATGTAAAAAATTTCAATTCAGTTGATGTTAGTTTTATTGTATAATTCAGGAAATTTTCCTGAAAAGTTTGAGAATATATTTGATGCTATTTTTTTCACTTATTTCAGCAAGTCTTTCATCAATATTACTTCTAAATTTTGTATAACATTTTCTACCACTCTATGTGAGTGTTGAGAGTAAAATTTCATCATGTAGATTTTTTTATTTGGAACTATATTATCCAGATTGTTGTTGTTTTCATGTGTTTTTATCCCGGGATACATATGAAATACAAGTGGAAGAACAGAAACATACAATACAAACAGAAGAACATAGACTTTTATAACAGGTGATTATCCCAGCATATAACAAGAAGGAGTGTGCTGCTTTCCATTTGAGATGGGAATTCATTACAGGTGAAAGTCCAACCATGCCTTACTCGGGATTCGAACCCGAGCCCACTTGGTTACAGGCCGAGGGTCATATACACCATACTGGCTGGGCTGCATTATCCAGATTATATTAGGAAAGACTCAAATCGTGAGAAGAAAAATTAGTTTTGTTGGCTTATATTATGCATTGTTTACATCTCTTTGGAAATTTAATGTACAGCTAATTTCACATTTCTTCAATGAATGTATTCCCAAGTACCATTATGCTGAAATTAATGTGTTGAATTGCAGCTGGGCTTTTCACAGAATGTGGATAAAAACGTAAATTTATGTAATGAATTATATTTTCAGGGTAGACAAGGATAGAAGTGGTGCTATATCAGCTACAGAACTTCAAACTGCACTGTCAAATGGTAAACATATTATAACGTTGTTTTTAAACTGTTTTTACCTCTTTGGATCAATTGTATTTTCTTTTGGAAATACTATTGGTATTTGTAATAGTTCACAATCCTGATTTATTGTTAAGAATATCAAAATTATGTTTAAACAAACGGCCGATCCTAGGGTGTTGGCCGCCCTCGTGCGAAGACCTAATACGCCGCCCCTCAAAAGAATTTTTCATATTTCGACTAATACTTATATATTTAATTACTTATTATAATATTTACATATTTAATTACTTATTATGCAATACTTATATATTTACTTATTACAGTACTTATATATTTAATTACTTATTACAGTACTTATATATTTAATTACTTATTGCATACTTATATATTTAATTTTTTATTACAATACTTATAAATTTAGTTAGTTAATACTTGTATATTGAGGTTATGAATTCATCTACTTGTATAAGAGTAAAAAGTAAAACATTAGTAAAAATGTAAACAAAATTTGAAGTACAGAACTTTATTTTTGGTCAGCCAATGGGTTATGATCATGACAAAATACTTTAAGAAAATAATAAATGAGCAAAAATATTACCTTTGAAATAAAAATTAACGGTTGAATAGTCATTGGGGCACATGATCTCAAAAGAGGTCTTAATCCCCTATCATAAAATTGGTGGTTGAGAATTAGAGGATGATTTGCCTTGGTTGGGGGGTAGTGAGAAAAAAATGAGAATAAACTAATAAATAGCACAGTTTAAATCATAAAAGAGACATTTTATAATTAGAAAAGCAAAAAACAACAGCATTTACGCAGAAAATATAATCTAATAAAAAAAAGTAATAAATCACAAATCTCGCGAAACAAAAAGTACACAAATCAGTCCTTCTACGAAGACTACTTAATAATTAATTATAAAATAATTTTTCTGGTTTTCCGAGAAGCAAAGTTGTCAATAATTTTGGGGAAATCAATCTTTCAGAGATTTCGGATTCAATAGAGAATGTGTACATATCTGAAAGCTTTTCTTGAGTAATATTCCAAAAAACTCTTCTAAAATATATATACCTTACCATCAGTAGTGCTCACACATCTAATAACAAACTTTATTTGTTCTTTGTGACTAATATCTGGTGCAGAGTCAAGAATTATAGTGTAATTTTTGCTTTTTTGACAATGCATGTTATCTCATTACGAAAAGATTTGGCTAAAATAGTAAGTATTTCATTTTAAAAATGCTGCCCTAAGTAGTGTGAAATGCATGTTTTGTTATTTTTGCATATACTAACATTATTAAGGTGTTCTGAAATAACTGGATCAAATTTGGCCAATATCTAAACTGCCTTTAAAAATTAACATTATCTCAACTTCGTACTAGTTCCTGTGAATACCAAATTTGATGAAGATTGATTTGATGATGAGATGATACCAAATTTGATGATGATGACGATTCATAATTGATGATTCAGAAAAAAAATTCAAAATTTATGATAAACAAGTCAAATGAACCGTATGAAGAATGAATAGTAATGAAGAATATATATGCATATTTGTTCTGGAAGTGGAAGCTGTCTGATGGAAAAAAATTTAGAATCAATTGATATTATTTCGGTTTATTTATTAAGATATGAAATTTTACAAACCATGTACTATGGATGCGTATATACAAAATAATTTCATTGACATTAAAATTAGCAAGTTTTCTTTTAACTCGGCAATCCTTTCAGTTAAAATCGTATGCACTTATGTGAATTTATTTATTGCATAAATGTACACGCATATACTTACACACAAAAGAGATTTTTTGAAACCAAATATACTATTTTTATAGTCTGCTTTTTCATGAATGCAAATACAGGAAAATATCCCTTAATACTTAACCTTAATAACATAAAAATATAGAAGTACCTCCCAATAAGGAACCTTGTGTTTTTGCCACAATATGTCCTAGAGCCAGAAATTTAAAACCATCCAACCAAACAATGGAGATTTTGTCATTTAATGCTAAGCAAATAAGTTTAATTAGAAATTCAAGTATTAATCTGTAAAAATAAATGATATATATATATATATATATATATATATATAAACCTTAGTCACAGGCTTTTTTAAAATTTGAAGTTCATGAAAAATGAAAATTCTTAATAGAAAAAGTTTAATTACTTTATAAATATTTGAAATGAACAATAAAATCTTTTACTTACAGAAATTTATTGAAGATATTCCATTGTATGGACCTTTTTGAAAGCCTGTCCACCTAAGCGAGCATTTTTATTTCTTATGTAAACCCAAAGAAAACACGCCATCACCAGTTGCAATGGCTTTACTACATATTCTGTTTTGTCTCTAAATCAAAGCAAGGAGCAGGCAATATTGTAATTTGTATTTCATTGTTCCTTTCCTGTTTTAAATTACATTGATTTATTAGGACAGCACTATACTTAATTTATTTAAAGAGAAACACAAACTTGTCTTTAAAATCTTAAAAGGAACTTTTTTCAATGCCACTTAAAAAGAATGTTCTTCAATAAGAGGTAAATACAAAAGAGATTTTTATATTCAAAAAGATGGGTAGTAACATTAATTGTGCCTTATTCGGAGGTGTAACTTACAGAAGGAATTTGTATATTATTTTAAGTCTTAAAAAATACAAATTAATTCGAAATTAAAAACATAATTAACTGTTGCTATTTCAAATGAGCTAAATGTGAGAGATTAATTGTGCCAATTTCAACAGGCCATTTTTTTCAAAAACGAATCTGTTGATGGTAAATAATAAAAACATTTATTGTAACTTTAAATAACAACATTCAAGACTAAAATGAAACAACTTTTGGGGCTCGCTATCTTCCAAAAATTCTTATTGCCTTTGTTCCCTTTAAGTTAGCTGACTCCGAATATCCTGTGGGTGGAAATAATGTCCTTTTTGATCCACTCGGGATAGGGAGGAAAGTTACAGAAGAAAATTTGAAAAATACATATCAAATTTCATGATTTAATGTACACAACAGCCTTGAACACTTTATGGTTCAACACATAAGAAAACTGACTTTAAACGTACAGAATAAGAAAATAAGATACATGAAATGAAATACCATATTCACATTGCTAGATACAAATATATAACTGGGAATTGCAAAAATGATGAAATCAAATATATGTTTAAAAATAAATTCTGTCAGAAAGCCAGTCAAATATTTAAATGGGCATGTAAATGCAAGTAATTTTTTTAGAGAGATATTTAAAAATCAGAAAAGAGAGTGAACAATAGCTTTTTAACAAACATAATTTTTAATTCTACATAAAAGTAGAATTTTGAAGAATTGCAATTTGCCGAACGCTGCTCTAAACAAAATATTGTTTTGTGCACTTTTGTCATCCTTTACGTAGTAATACCATATACAAAAGATAATCGTCTGTACTTGTATCCCGAGGTCGGAGGTCCATATGCTTGCTACAACAAATCGCACCGCAGTGTAATTTTTATTTTTTAAAAAATATATAGAGTCATATATATATATATATATATATACAAATATTACTGGCAGTAGTTGGTATTTCTATTCAGTCTAAAAATAAAATTCCAAGTATTTTAATAAGGTACAAGGTTTCCAAAGCAAAAATAATAATACAAAAATATTTTCATACAAATTTTTTCGTAACAAAGGAAAAAAAGTATTTTTCAAATTCGGTCCAAATGCCGCCCCTAAAATTTGCCGCCTCAGACATGGGTCGAGTTTCCCTAGCCCTAGAACCGCTCCTGCTGCTAACATAGAGACAACAGTAAACATGGTAAAGGGCTAAGTGAATTAGATCATATGAAGTAACTCTCCAACAATGAGTATACATGTAAGTGGGCATATATATATAGATCAGGATTAGCTTTTAATATGTTTTCCTTTACTTCTACTTTTTAATGCTATGTTGTGAATCGCTTGATTCGCCTGTTTGATTGTATGGCATCTATTTACAATTAGGACTTTAAAAAAATACGCATATAACTAACATTTTTTTAATATAATACTAAAGTACCATTAAGTTCCTACAACATAAAATTAAATTTAGAACTTTGCTAACATTAATAATACTATGCGAATATTGAAGTGTTTTTTCAAATAGGGTTTGTAATGAAAATCATGTATTTAAAAGTCAAAAGAAGCTGCAAGATTTTTTTTCTCTTATAACTTAATAACAAATAAAACTACAAGATACTACCTTTCGATAAAAGTATAACTCAATAAAAAAGAAAACGAGCATATTGTTTATGCGTTGTAAAACCATAGGCAAAAATCACTTCTTTCCCTTATTTTGTTTTTCTAAATTATAAGGTTATTGTTAAATTGAAAACTTTTCACTTCCTGAAATTCTTATTGAATTTAAACATTATTAGATAAACCGTATTAGATATTTTCGAAAAGTAACTTCCGCAAAAATCCTTTTTGAGACACTTTTATTCAGCATCGATCCACAAGGCCACTATTAAATAACCCCCCCTTTTTAATGCAGTATTGTCGTTTTCACCACAAATTTTGTTATCAGATGAAGAATGTTTATGGAGTAGAAATTTATGGAAATCACTCTCTCTCTCTCGACCAACACACTGTGCACTAAAATTCCATTTTTCTTAAACTATGCTGTGTTATCAGACAATCGGGACTTGATTGTTCCATTACTATCCAAAATTCAGCACATTTATTCGATTTATTATAAGTTTTATTTTGAGATATTCGTAAAAAATTTTGTTCTATTGATAGAACCAAATACGGCCTGCGGCCGCCCCCTGCTTTTGCCGCCCGTGTGCGGTGCACGTGCTGCACACCTGCTAGGATCGGCCCTGTAAACAAAATAATAAAAGGATGGTTTTTGTTAATTCCAGAGTGTGATTTTAGAGCATTATTTTACTGGTCATTGCTCCACAAACTTCATAGCTTATTAGTTTAAAATATTGGGAATTAGGGCTCATTAAATTTTGCTGCACTTTTTAGGTCCTCATATTGTAGGGTAGAAGTTTAGATTTTGAAACATGCTGGTCTGAATATTTCCTTTATAATTGAGGATTATTGCATTACAGTGTTAATCAAATATATATATATATATGCCATATTTTTTAATCATTCTGAATAAGAATGAGGAATGCTAGATTTTTTCTAAAGAATTATTGATTTATTTTTTATGAAAACGTTATGTTTTTTATGACCTTAGAAATAATTACACGTATTTAAATGTATGATATTCTTTAAAAGGCATAATTGCTTTGTCTGTTAATTTTGTGAGTAACTTAATTAAAATTTGTATTTAAATTTGTTTTATATATCTTTAACTATCATATAACTTGGTAACTGTAAAAAGACTCTGTATAAATGTGTAAAATAATTTTTGTAGAATGTATTTTCCTTATGTATATGTTTGCCACCATTTATGTGATTGTGGTAACCTGATTTAGGCTATACTTCGGTGATTGGAAACAATTATTTCAAATAGGTACTGGAAAATATAAAATTCGTGTAAGAGATATAGAAAGATTTTAAAGAATAAATCTTTTGTCAATATACTAATTTTGGAAATGAAACACTATATAAATTGGTTCAAAAAGTTGGTTTATATTTGTTTTATTTTAAGTCTATTTTAGCTTGTAAGTTTAAAAATTAGAACTTAAAAGGCACTTTCAAACAGAAAGGTGTTCTTATTATAATTTAAGCTCTTGTTATACTTAGTGACCTCTTAAAATTTAGAAACCCATTAAAAAATTCAATATTTTATTTAACATGTAAGATTAAAATTATACTTGATGTTGTAAAGCATAGAAAATGAAATGTGGAGCATATTTAATGCTAGGAAAAAAATGATTTAAACAGAAATTATATATTAAAGCATGTCACTTTCTGTATATCAGATAAATTGGATGGCATAAAAATATTAAAATTTTTTTTTGTCTTAAAAAGTGTTACAACTGTGATCCTTATCCACAACTTTAGATTAGGATAGCCTTATAGAAATTCTATACAAATAACTTTTTTTTCTAAAACAATTTCTTTCCAAAAACTTAACTATTGTATTGTTAGTAAAGAAAGAAACGAGTGTTTTTATATAACTTGAAATGGAGATCTGCTGTTTTAAATGAGGATTAAGTTTTTCTTTTTAATATGCAAATTTACCTGAGAAAAAGTTAAAGGGGTAAAATATCTTCTCTGTGGGTTTGTTATAAATATGATCTTATTTATTTATTTTTTGTTTTTATAGGAACTTGGCAACCTTTTAATCCAGAAACTGTGCGTTTGATGATTGGTAAGAATGAATATTATTAATGCAAGAATAAATATTATTTTCTATTGTATAAAAAAAGTTTATATGTATTCGACTTCTTTATAAAAATGGTTTGTTTCAGCCTTTAAAATATGTAAAAAAACAATACTTTAACGTTTTGTATTAGTAACATAGATTTTTTAATAACATGATACAACCTTCCAGCAATATAGTTCAGTGAATAGTCCTGTTACATTAACGTAGATGAAATATTAATGAAAGTTAACTTACTGTCCTTCAAAATAGTCACTTTCCGTAAGTATGCACTGCTAAAATCTGCTATATATGTTATGAAAACTTTGCAATAAGTCTTCTTTTGGGATGGAGTTCAAAACCTTCGTCACGTTTTGTTGGATGTCAGGAATATCGTCAAATCTCTTTCCTTTGAAAACGAGTTTGAGTCGTGGGAATAGGAAGAAGATCTGGAGAATTGAGATTTAGCAAGTATATATGGGGGATGTTCAATTTGCACCCCCTTTTTTCCAGGAACTGTTTGACGATATTGGCTGCTTGAGGGTGAGCATTGTTGTGAACGAAAACCATGAACCTTTTGCGTACTGGGGTTGTACCATACGTATTACCCAAACTTTTCTCATTCCTAAATACTGGGTGCAGCTATCAGGCGCACAGTTAACCGACGATCATTCGTGATTAATTTCCTCACATTCTCGATGTTTTCGTCACTTACTGAGGTCGCCGGTCTTCCGCTACGGGTTTTGTCAGAAACACTTTTCTGGCCTTTTCGAAAACGGGTGAACCATTTGTACACACACTTCATGGAAAGTGCTTGATCTTCATGAACACGTACCGCGTAAGTTTCTTTGGGTGTCTTGCCAAGCTTAAAACAAAACTTTAAACTGATCTTTTGTAAAAGTTCATTTTCCTGTTCTCAGTTAAGAACCAACACACTAAGCAAGCACTTTGTAAAACAAGTCTTACATGGAACAACAACAACACAACGGTGAGGGCAGATGGTCGACACCTGCTGCTACGCATGTGCAGCGTTTTGTTTTACCAGTGTTACCAGATCGGCCTTTTTGACTTCATTCACCAATCTTTATTGATAGAAGTTGTATTATTATTGCTATAAAAAGAGAATAAAGTGAATTATTTAAATGTAATATTTAAAATTATCCAAAGCAAAATATAAATGATAAATTTTGTGCCAAATATAGATCCTATATCAGACATTGAAATATATTTTTATTAATTTTTAAATTTTTATTGGTTGAAAGTTTATTTTTGCTTAAAGTATATACTGTATACTTGCAAATCAAAGAAAACTAATCCATATTTGTTTTTGTTCTTAAATTAATGCAATGAGTTGAATTGATATTTTTCTCTGTGTAAAAATTAAGGAATTTGGGCCTTATTCATTTATTCTTCACATACAATACAAAATTTGTTTCCTTTGTATACTTCATGATGACCCCGCCTAAATACTGCTTCTGCACCTAAATCTTCTTAAGGCTCAGGAGCTTCTATTAATTGAACTGAGTTCTTACCTGGTTTTAAAATTGGAGAATCATTGAAAGAAAGGAATTATGTTAATTTACATGATGACTTAATTTCACTTAACAGGCAGGAAATAGTTTAAAATAATTTTATTCAAACAAAATAATTATTAAAATTCAATGGGAACTTGTGTTAGAGCCAAGTTGGCATCAGTTTAGGCGACCATTTATGGCGAATTGGGGTCCTTATGGATTCTTCCAGAAATTAGTGGAGAAATCCACTTTCACGATCAATGACGCAAGCGGCTTTTTCACAAAGGGTCTGCCGGGCCTATAAATAGATAACTCGTCGAAACGAGTCAGTCTACTTTTGACTAGCCATCAGTTAATATTGCCTTGACTGCAAGCGATTAGTGATTACTTCAGCTGTTAAATGAGCGATTGCTTGTGAATAATTTTTACATATGTGTGTTTTAAACACTGATAATTGTGTTTGAGTGCATTTGAAAGTATGAAAACATTCTGAGATTTATTTTGCAAATTTTGCTGCTGAATCCTGTATTTCAAGGATTGTTTTCTCAACAATAAATTCTCATTGCTCTTAAAGAACTGTCTTGTTCTTTGTGTCTGATCTGCATAAAATCCTTGAACCCCAATCAATGTAACAATATATATTTCATTATAAAAATGTGTAGAAAAATACATTTTAATTGTAAAATATGTGATTACCAGTTAAATAAATATTTCTCCAGTAAAATTATATAGTGAAATCTTGGATAAAATATTTAAAGTTATACATTTTGGAGATGATACATATTTCTATTTATTGGTAGAAATATATTATATATGATTTATATTGAAATGCTTGGTTGCTATGTACTTTTATTGTTGTGTTCAATGAACTATTTTTTTAGGTATATTTGATAAGGATGGTGATGGGACTATTAGCTTTGAAGAATTTTGTCATCTTTGGAAGTACATTACTGATTGGTTAAATTGTTTCAAAAGTTTCGATAGAGATAATTCTGGAACTATTGATAAGGCAGAATTAAAAACAGCTTTTACATCTTTTGGTAAGAGAAAAAAATCAAATTTTTTAAGGGGGCGGGATGAATGTTTATACTATTATGTGAAAAAAAAATACTTAGGGTTGTTTCTTCTTTTTTTCTATTTAGCATCTTTTAAGTTACAATTATTTTTTTAAAAATAAATAAGTTGCATAGCTACATACAGTGGTCCACAACAGTGTTCGTACACTTGCAATTTTCTATAAAATTTAATGTTTTCAACTAATAAAATTTAATATATCGAAATTGCAATTTTTTTTATAATATCTGCAACTTCTTATTTTAATAGCGTAATCAATTTTTAAAATGTAGTGTAACTGTTATTTTTAAAAATGAATAATAAAAAAACTACACTACAAAAGTCTTCGTACACTTAAAAAATCTCAGCATAGCTTTAAATATTGTATTTTTTTCTTAATTTTCTACTTAGTAGGATATCTTTTAGTGTCCACAACAACTTTTAAGCATCTTGATATAGATTTCATCAGTTTTTTTTGTAATTTCTGCAGTGATGTTCCTCCATTCTTCTGTGATCATTGTTTTTGCTTCACATTTTGTCTTTATATGTCATGTTTTCTTACATTAAATTCAAATTCTTACCAAGTATATTCTACGGGTCTTAAATCTGGAAATTCAGGTGGTGTTTTCAGAATTTGGGGACAGTTTTAGAGACACCAGAGGCATACGTTGAGAGCAGAACACTTGGGGTCATTATCTTGTTAAAAATGAAGTCGTCTCCAATACCCAAATTTTGGATGGGTAATTTCAAGTTGTTTTTAAAATATTTAAATAAATAAATAAAAAAAAATTTATAATAAAATACAAATTAACCTTTGTCTCCATATAATTTCTTTTTTTTTTATTTAAGAGTAAATTATTTGAAAGTTGTGATCAATAGTTTCATATATTTCAGGAAGTGATTATAATTTTGCTGTTGAAATCATGAATTATGGGAAAAGATATATGCTATCTCAATTTCTGTTACTGTGTTCATCTTGGAATATGATAATGTCAAATATCAGAAATAGCCTCGATTAGTTTTAAATGCGCATATAAGCACATTAATGGATTATTTAACATTAACTAAATTGGAGAACAAAATATTTGCAAAATAATTTTATAATAGGTACCTGTCGAAGAATAATTATAGTTGCAGATTATATAAAGTATTGAATTACATATATGAGTTACAATATAGTAAATATTAATTTCTCTACAATTTATTTATGCAATTTGTTTTTAAGCATATTTATATTAACTGGGTAGTTTTAGTCTTTGGTACTTACCTTTCCTCCTCTGTTATATCATTAAAGATTTAGGAATCATAGATCTAAATTGATATAATAGTAAATTACATATTCATTAAAACGTTTTTAGAACACTCAAATATTGTAAATCAAGAGTGCACATAATAATCATTTATGGTTCGAAATTTATTATTTTTCATTCTTTAGTTTTTAAAATTTGAAAATTTAACTCAAGTAGTATGCTAATTTATTAAATAAATTTCAATTATTACCTTAACAATAATATTGACTTCAATAATTATGAATTACATAACTTTTTTTTTGTGTTGAAAGATAATTTTTTTCATTTTACTTCTCACTTGCGAAAATGGTTTTGCATGTGCTTATATTTTACTTTTAAAATGCATTTAAATTTTGTCTAGTCAAATGTAATTAATTGGATAAAACCTTTATTCTCTCTCTGTAGGATTTCGTCTTTCAGATGCATTTTATGACCTAATTCTGAAAAAATTTGACAGAAATGTTGCAAATTCTGTTACATTTGATGATTATATTCAGATATGTGTGACACTTCAGGTAATTTTCTGCTGAATCAAATTTCAATTTAATATCTTCATCTTTTATTAATTTCAGCCCTATTTTAGTACTTAAAACATAAATTTCATGAAATAGTTGTTTGTAATTTAGGAAAAATGTTGTTTGAAATGTGTTAATGTATAAGAGCAATTGAAATGTCATTGTTACATTATTGTTGTATTGTTAAAAATTTACAATGGTATAGTAAATTTTAATAAATTTTGTGTATATCTTTTGTATTGAAATATTTGCAACATTTTGTCTTGTCACACTTTATTTATACTTCTGTAAATAGTCAATTGAATTAATTAACCACCATTTTATTTATTTTAGTCAATTTTTTGAAAATATTTCAAGTGTGAGCTTTTTTCCTGTTTCTCTCATTTCTTTGTTTCTTTCATGTAGTCCTTAACAGCTGCCTTTAGAAGCCATGATAAAGATATGACTGGAATAATTACAATTTCATATGAAGAATTTTTAATAATGGTGGTGAGGACTATGTTTCAGTAAGGACTATGTTTCAGTAAGTATGTACCATATTTTTTTTAAATGTCTCTTTTTAATATTTGTATGGCGTTCTCATTTCCATTAAAAATGTCATTTTTCATACAATAAGTTCCTTCTCAAAAAGCTTCGGAATTTTTAAAAAGCTATTAAGTTGGGATATGTTTACAAGAAAATTTAGATTAAGTTGTATTCACATGTCTTTGTATGTTATTATGTATTTTATATTGCTTTTCATGTTTCTCTGCTTGTTATTTCTTTTAATCCAGTTTATACTGAAAGTATTTGATGTTACATTCAGAATTATACTCGTATATAAGGAAAATTATTTCAGTCATTTAGATTTAAGAGATCTGTAATTTATGTGCATATCTGATCATTTTATGAGTTGTTAAATTTTGAAATTACTTGAGCCAGATGCACTCAGAAAATGAAGATATTTTGATTTTTTTTACTGTGGAATCTTTTTTCTTTTTGTTGTGTATAAATATATATTAAGATATAACAAGATCGTTTGTATTTAGATTAAGGCTTATCATGCAATGTAGAATTTTATGCATTTTGGTTTATTTTTTAAAACTATAGGGCCAAAGTCTAAATGTTTAAGGCTGTCTTTGCTTAGTATTAAAAAAATAGGCCCCAAATTCAGACTATTTTTTCACATATAAGTGTTTAAACATTAAAATTATAAGCTGGCCTTGCTGTGTTATAGTAGCATATTTTAACATATTATTCACTTTTATCTGAATGGATCCATTTTTTTCTAGTATGAAATGTGTTTCACATTTTTATGTATTCAAGTAAAAAGTTACTCATTTATGAAATATTTTGAAATTTTAAAAACGCTTTATTATAAACAGGTGTATAAATTACCACATTGCAAGTTTCATGAAAATTAAGTTTTTTTTGGGAAAATATATTCTGCATTTGGTTCAATCTCTCATATGTTTGGCGAAGAGACTGTCTTAATAATTTTTAAAAATTTGTACTGTATAATAAAAAACATTAAGAATATGAAACTACCTATTGTACAACAAAAAATGTCAGTTTTTATAAAAGTGCAGAAATATTTAGAAAATATATATTAAGTAAGTATTATGGATACATCTATCTGGTGGTTTTAATAAATGTTTGATATGTGTTTGTGAATCTTGAAATGTTTCTGTATTTCAGTCACATATTTCAGAAACTCGATTGACTTTAATTTGCTGTTGAGTCTAGTAATAAATATTTGTTCTATTTTTTTTATTCTTAAATGTGACTATCATTTGACTTTGTACAGATTTGGGAATGCTGATTCAAACAAAACAATTAATATTTTTATTAATTTTCAATTTCTTTATGGTAGAATAGTTTATATGTTTTCTCTTGGGTCTTGATTTGCTTAAAAATTTCTTTGAGCTGTGTTTTCTTACCATAGAAAGCAAATACATTTTTATGGTATTCTTATGATAAGTATTTATATTTTATTTCAAATATACTTGTGTCATCATAATCCTTTTTATAATACGGGATTTCTGTTATTGTCTCACAATCGGTTAATGGGTTACAGTTTGATTAGAATTTTTTGGTTGATGTTAAAAGGTCTTGTTGTTTTATTACACTCTACACACCATAAATGGTGATGTGCATCATATTTGGTTGGAGTAATATTTCTATTACTTCTTCAATGTTAATGTATAACTGAAAAATTAATATTAAATAAATAAATGTGTTGGTTTGATCAAAATATTTTATAAAGTAAAATAACATATTAGGATTAATATGATTTGTTAAAAATATGAAAGTTAAGTAATAAGGAAGCCTATTAAAATTAATTGGTTTCACTAATTTCTAAAGTATACAACAGCTGCATAGGTAATCTCAGTACTTCAGATGTATTCTTGACCGGACTAGATTTGGTGTGTCAATCTCTTCTCAGTGATTCTTCTTGGATCACTCCAATCTCCCTTAGCGGCTTTGGTTTCTTGTTTCCTTTAACAGGAATTACATCGCTGATCTGCATCGCTTGATGAGTTCTGGGTGAAAAAAGCCTATGTGCAGTTCTCTAAATCCCTGTATATACAACTGTTTCCATTTCTTCTTCATAAGTTACTGCAGTTACAACTGGAACAGCTTTCATTTTATTGATGCAGAATGATTGGGTGTTTCAAAAACAAGAAAGGGATGGAGAAATTTATAGTAATATGCCTTTAGTATAAAAAATGAATGGTTATTAAAGTTTCAAGTCCAAATAAACATAAATAATTTGACTTAAATTCTGCAATCAGAAAAAGTTCTGCAAAGTTGAGCAATGCTTATGTGATTGTGTGAGTATATATACATAAGCTTTAGCAGGTGAATTAACTTTTTTTTCATGGTAGAGTTCGGTAAAATCAGTGCCAGAAACTTAAATGTTTTAGAAATTCAATCTTTTTGGAAAGGTGCCGAAATCTATGTAGCAGATAGAGCATAAAGTTTTCAACAAATTAAGTACTTATGTAATACTTTTTTTACTATTGAATTGTCTTTCTTTGACTATTTCTATTGGTCCCTAACTTAAGAGAGAGTTGCAGAAACTCCTTCATGAAATATTTTTACTTGTTCTGTAAATTTAAAATTCTTAAGGATCAAAATTAGATGTTTTTGATTCAAATTGAATTCGGAATGTTCCCATCTTCCACCAATCTTATTATTTTATGTAAAAATGGATTGTAATCTTTTATTTGAGAATCTAGCAATTGCATGATTATTTCCAAGAACAGTAATTTCAAAATGAATAGAATAGTCTTTCTTGTTATTGAACCCATGTTTCTTTGGACTCATCAATAACTAAAAATGTGAGACCCAGATCAACAATATTTACATTTTAGAAAGAAGTACATCTAGTCCATTCTGTTATCCTTAGTAGTTGTTGTAGATTATTTTAGTTTTCAGGTGCAAGTCTTCATTCAAAAAATAGCACTTAAACAAGAGTTTCGATCTTTTTTTTTTTTTTCCTTTTGTCTTTGTTATTCTAATTCATAAAGGGTGTTTTTAGA
Organism: Trichonephila clavipes; assembly: GCA_019973935.1. Lineage (NCBI taxonomy): Eukaryota > Metazoa > Arthropoda > Arachnida > Araneae > Nephilidae > Trichonephila > Trichonephila clavipes. The sequence continues at coordinate 522,708 of BMAU01017768.1, forward strand.
GGTATAGAACTTTAAATTGCAATAAAACAACGATGTATTATTCGATTGACATGATTTTTTTTTTTTTTTTTTTTATTCGAAAGATAATCTTGTGGCATTACATTTTAAAATATGATCAAGCAAGGCGTAGATTCGTCGAATGGGCCCAAAACGAGATTGCCGTTGTTCCCGATTTTCATAAGCGAATTTTGTTTACCGATGAAGCGCACTTCTGGTTGAATGGCTACGTCAACAAACAAAACTGCCACATTTGGAGTGAAGCTAATCCACAAGTGTATGTCGAAACACCGTTACATCTAGAAAAACTGACTGTTTGGTGCGCTTTATGGGCTGGTGGAATCATTGGTCCGTACTTCAAAAACGATGAAGGCCACAACGTTACAGTCAATGGTGATCGGTATAGAGCCATGATTACTAACTTTTTCATTCCTGAATTGAACAATCATGATGTCCAGGAGCTTTGGTTCCAACAAGACGGCGCAACATGTCACGCAGCTCGTGCCACAATCGATTTATTGAAAGACACGTTTGGTGACCGCCTAATTTCACGTTTTGGACCTGTAAATTGGCCTCCAAGATCTTGTGATTTAACACCGCTAGACTATTTTCTGTGGGGCTATGTCAAGTCATTGGTCTATGCGGATAAGCCACAAACGCCTGACCATTTGGAAGACAACATTCGCCGTGTTATTGCCGATATACGGCCACAAATGTTGGAAAAAGTCATCGAAAATTGGACGTCCAGATTGGACTACATCCGAGCCAGCCGTGGCAGTCATATGCCAGAAATCATATTTAAAATGTAATGCCACAAGATTATCTTTCGAATGAAAAAAATTCATGTCAATCGTATAATACATTGTTGTTTTATTTCAATTTAAAGTTCTATACCTCTAAAAAAAACATCCTTTACTTGTCTGAAATGTTCTTGAAGTTATGTAATTAAAATCCAGAATTTTTTTTAAAGAAAAATAGGGGGAGGGGTGAGGGTTTCTACACAGCAGATGTTTGATAATGCTGTAGCTTTTATTTGTCTTGTTATCAAATTTGCTGGGTTTTATGTCCTAAGGACAATGAACCAAGTTTTCTCGTCTAGTTAATTATTGAATTTCAACTGCGCATTTTTTTTTTACTAAGAAGTTAAATCAGTTAGAAAATCTTTTTATCCAAAAGTATGTGATGGAGGAGTCAATAAAAAAAAAAAAAAAAATGTTGAGTAACACTATGCTTTGTACTCTTGGCTATTTCTTTACTAAGGTATGCATCTAAAAGAGCTGCCATTACTTCTAGCTTAAGTTAGGCAAGACTATTAAAGGGTTGAAATCCTACTTTTAAATCCCTCTAGATCTATGAATATTTTGTTTAAAATAGTGATCATAGTGACCAACCACATAAGGTTTCTACCATGCTAGTTTTTTATTTAGATGTTGAATTCGACTTGTAACTATCTCAAAGTAATAATCGAACTTATCAAAGTAATTGATTTCAATTACATCATGTACATAATTATAGGCTAACAGAATATATGTTTCAATATCCTATAGTTCTTAATATGCTTGTTAAGAGTGGGTAATTTGGTAGTATAAATATTATCTATATCAACAGTTTCAGTTACTAAAGTTAGGGTCTCCTCTATTCTTCAATTCAAATTTTGCAATGTTATATATATCTATTTTAAAACTTTCAGAAACACAGGAACAAATTGAAAGTTTCTTACACAGTAAATGCTCAAAATTAAGACCACTAACAGTAATACAAATTAGGCCGCTATGCTTGGCTGATAGTGCTGTAGGTAGATGGCAGTAGTTGATCTGGTCATCCATTATTTGATGCACCTTCTGGAAAACGTCATTTGTTACTGTGTTTTCTGCTCTATTTCTTTTATTGTTGCATTTTGTGTGTTTATGCCTTGACGTGTCATTTTTGACCATAAACACTTATACTGTACCAACCCTCGAATTTCATCCTATGTTCATAGAATCGCCCTGTACCCTTGTGTACAGAAGTTGAGAAACAAACACATTTCTGCTGATTTTTGAAAAACTACTGACCATTTTTAATGAAAATTGGTAAGCATAACAAAAAGATGCTTTTCTCTTTAATATCCAGTCAAGCTTTTGATTTCTTATTTTATTCAAATTAAGGTACCTGATATGATTGGTATTTCTGACACTTCTTTGTGGGGTTTTATGTTGTTCATGTTTCTGAAGGCTTATAATTATTTTTAAAATTTTCAAAGAATAACAAAAATAAACACCCAGTTACTGAAAGATGGAATACGATAGAGAGCGTTTGGAAGATTGGAGGCCGTTTAATCCGAAGCGGTGGTGGCAAGATCGTTCAGTTTACCCCAAAATGTGGTTCGCAGATTATAAATCTAGTTTCTCAGGAAACCAGAACAATATCCAGAAGAACAGTTGCAGGAGGCTCAAGAGTCATCAAAAGCTTTAAAGAAATAGAGAAAGAACATCTACTCAACGAGCAAATAAGCTCTCTGGTGCTTCTGGTACCTCAATTTTGTAGTATGCTGTTTATTGAATTCTCAGGGATTTATCTGTGGTCAATGGTCTGGGTCCTACTCTCTTCAGGTCACAGAAAAGACTACCTGACATAGTGCACACATCATCCTTGGACATTACAGCAGTGAACCTGAATTCACTGATGAGTTGAGATCCAATCTGAGCACTAATTCAGGACATATTCACATGTAGGGAGAACTAAGGTACTTTCTAGTGTAACCTTTCATCAAACGTATAAGGGCTGAGTAGAAAGAGTTTTCTTGCGCCAAACTGGTTTTCGTCACCAAACTGCTTTTCGCCACCAAACTCAGAGCTATTGTAAAATTGATTTTTTAAAAAAGTTTTAATTTGTTTTCAGGCTTCATTTTTAAGTTAATGCTCTCAAACTTCATATATAGATTACAAACAACGGTAATTTTTAAACAAAAAAACTTTAAAAAAAGTAATGTTTACATATTTATCGCAAAAGGGAAAAGTTGAAAAACACATTTTCCTTTAAACCGTAATTTTTAAGATATTTTATCAATCTTTGTACAGATTACGTATAATATTGTTGTACACGCGGGAAAAAAAGTTTCGTGAGATTATTTTTATTAATAAAGAAGTTATTAAGTATTTAAGTAAACTTTTGAGTATTTCTTGAAAAATCAAAAAAAAAAAAAAAAAAAAAAAAAAAAACCCCACCAGTTTTTGACATTAAATTTTTTAAATGACCGATTCTAAAAGAGAAAAGCGTGAACTTTTTTAGTGTAAAATATTTCATTTCACTTTTTCATTCCACTAAAAAAAATTTAAACTTTAAGAAGTAGCATAATTCGAAATTGAAAGTTTCTTCCTCTTTAGTTTCGAACCTGGGAACTATCGTTTTATAAATCAGCCGGTTTAACAATCACGCCGTCAATTCCTTCGGGGAAAAGCGTTGAATTGAGCTTTAAAATAAAGGAAGATTTTTTATTTGTTAAAGTAAGAAATTTTTTTGGGCTTCATTTTTAAGTTAATGCTTTCAAACTTCATATATCGATTGCAAACAGCGGTAATTTTTAAACAAAACACTTTAAAAAAAGTAATGTTTACATATTTATCGCAAAAGGGGAAAAAATTGAAAAACATATTTTTTTAAACCGTAATTTTTAAGATATTTTATCAATCTTTGTACAGATTACGTATAATATTGTTGTACACGCGGAAAAAAAGTTTCGTGAGATTATTTTTATCAATAAAAAAGTTATTAAGTATTTAAATAAAATTTTCAGTATTTTTTGAAAAATCGTAAAAAAAAACAACAGTTTTTGACATTAAATTTTATAAGTGACTGATTCTAAAAGAGAAAAGCGTGAACTTTTTTAGTGTAAAATATTTTTTTCATTAACGCGAAAGAAAGTGCGAGTAGAACAACTTAGAATTCGTATTAAAAAAAAAGGAACCGATTTCGACTCATTTAAAAAAATCATAAAAAATACGAAATATAATTATTTTGTAAAATAAATTATAGCATATCGTGGCGAAATAAATGGTCTTTACGAATCTGTAATTATTTTTTGTGTGAGTTTCATGAAAAAAATTAGATCGCGTTTTAAAAACGTCTGAAAAAAAAAGAAGTTCCGAATTTTCCCCTGGCGGTGAGAAATGGTACTAATTATACGTTTTAAGGTTTTTAATTAATATCTTTTTAACTAATTGGAATATCGGAATATAAATAGTCAAAATGGATTCCTTGGGTCATTCCCGAAATTTTGGTACCTTCGACGAGTTTCTGCGTCGTGTGGTTCGTGAGAAATTAGGGCTACATTCATAGATACATAGATACGTTTGTTTACCTTCGGATTTTAATAGTGTAGATTAAGCATTTAAGTTAAACTGTGTATATATATGCCACCATTCTGAAACTGTTCAAATCTTCAAGGAAACTTTCCAACATATTCTTGAGAAGCTCAGGGAAGAAAAAAAATCGCAATATATTTTATGCTTGTAATTGATAAAAATTGTACCTTGGGAGTATATGTGTTAAAAAAAATTAATATTGATTTTTAGTAGATTTTGAACAAAAAAATTAGGTAGGTTATTCAATAAAATAAACCTTTCCTATAAATCCTACCTTTTCTGATATTTTCCCGGGAAGAGAGCAGAATGGTGTATCCGAGTTGATGCTAGGTTTTTTAAATTGTAAGAACTCAATACTATCAAATGCAGTTCTGGGCTAAGGTAAAGCCGAAGCAATGCTCACCCACAGTTACAAAGATTGGAGGTGAAGTTTCCCTGCGGGGGGAAACAGGAACTCTGAAATCTTTCCACGTATAAATTGTAAGAAATGCACGATTTTTTTCAGAATTAAGTTTTAATTAAAATTATTTGTTAGGAATTTATATACATTTGTTATATTTCTATTAAACACACAAACACAAGACATAACAAATTTAAATCGTGTTAAACAGAGATCGTTCCTTTTTGGGTGTCTCCCCAAATCCACTGAAAAAGACAAAGCATTTTTTGTTTGCATCTGACGCAACTAGCGTCCTCTGGTTGGAGAAAGCACGTTCACAGATGTTTTGATGTTAGTTTTTAACAATATGGGATCTTAGTTTTCTAGACAAGGGCTATGGTGATTATAACTTTTTGGAAACCTCTGTTATACGCCATTAGTTTGGTATTACTGTTCAAAACTGTTGATGAAAAGAATCAGATTTAACTCATTTATTGTTCAAGAAAGTGCACTTTTTTTTATAATGCTTTGTATTTTAAAATGTAAGTGAAACAAAAGAACATTGATAGCATTGTCTTATGTTGAATGTTAATTTTTAAAGATTATAATACTTATGTTGAGCGCATTGGTGCATTATTAACTGGAAAAAATAAATTTTTAACATCTAGTAACTGAAATGAAATTTTGCCATCCTATAGGATAGGTGTAGTGAGAGAATGAAATATCGAGTAGTTATTTAAATGTCTTTTTTAAAATAAATTAGTGCTTTGTGTTTTAAAGAACAGAGCTTTCAATGATAATAATTCTGATTTCTTTTTCTAATAGATCACTTGTAAAAAGATGCTTAAAATAGATCTGTCAAAATTATTTTCTGAGATTTCATTTTGTTTGTTTTATATGTAATTATTTAAAGTATGTGAAGTTTGTTAATTTTAGTCTCTTTATTTAAGAAAACTAACAGTACCACTAAAGATCCGCCGTGTAGGGCAGCCATGCATGCTAAATCTGTTGAGAGCTGAAGCGTCCTCCTGTTGGTGTGGTGTGGTAGTTAGGAGAGGGGGTGCCATCTCAGGTGTCGTCCATGTCACTTGACCATGGTTCAAAATTACGTGGTCCGTCGCCAAAAGCCCTCGTGTAGCTGAACAGTGCAACATTAATATTCAGTCAATCACTTAAGAAAACTAAATATTTAAGTCAAAATGGCTTGAAAAGTTTGCTCCAGAACAGAATCAAAAGCCTTTATTAGATATTTAAAAGAGTGATGGTAGTCATTTTTTCAAATGTATGATATTCCTTTAAAAATCTAATTGAAATTGCTACCTTCAGTTTTGTCATTTGCAATTGAGTAGTGTATTAAATAAAAAAAATGGTTTTATTTATTAAAGACAATACTTTTTATATAAGTACTAATTTCATTTCAAGAACTTTTAATGATTCTTTTGTATTTTGCATTCAATTTATATTACTACCAGTTATATTCAATTATATGCGTTATGGTTCAGTTTTCAGCGATCTTAAAAGAAAACTATTTTTATTTATAAATAAAATCACTAGCTTATTCTATTTTATTAATAGATAAATTTAATTTGTATTGGTATTAATTTAATTTGTAATATGCAACTATGCTTTGCAGAACGAAATAATGGTGACAACTGCTACAGACATATCTGAAAATGAACTGGAAGGAAAAGAAAATGAATTTTTATTGATTTTTCCAATGGTGGCTCTAAAAATTTAACTTTGACACATCTCTAAATTAAATATTTTATTCCAATATGTTTTGAAAAGTAATCTTTTTGAAGTCTGAATATTAAATTCAAAATATAACAAGTTTTAACCAGAAATTATAAAATGTATTGATTCTTTTTGTTTTTTCTTTCATATTTTTGCATGTAGATATCTAAAATATTTAAACTTTTCAAATGCCCAAAAGAACTACATAGCTTGCATGAAGGTGAATGGATAGTTTAATCACTATTAACTCGTATTTTGGTTGAATCTTCATATTGTAGTACAGGTGAATAATCTATTTAATATAAAATTATAAAATAGTACACTTAGGGTTAATAGAACTATATTTAAGGTTATAATTGCATGAAATGTTTTTTAGAAACCATACTTACATGCATGAGTGAGGCATGAAACACCAAAAGAACGTTTTTCTTCTGCATATAGTGAAATTTTCTGAAAGAATCTAACATTTTAATAACTATACTTGTTCAATTATGTATTTCTTAAATTTTGAGCTGTGGATATATTTATGGACCTCTGTGTTAAATATAGAAAGTTAAGCATCAAACTGACTTAGCCAAGGTATAATGGCTGGAATATCTCCAAATTTCTTAGAAATATGTACATTCTGTGTTATCGAAAAGCCAGTGGAACTTTATTTATTAAAATATCTGAATTTTTTTCCTCTTTGTGATGAATAAAAATGGAAAGAAGAAAAGTAAATTACAGCAAATCCCAAAAGTATGTAAGTTTTATATTATTAAGAATATCCCCTCCCCCTCCTAACCATGTTCAAAATTCTTTAAAAATTTCTCAGTAATGTTGTTCATTAACAGTAGATGGACAAACATGTATAAATTTTTTGTGTGCTTTAATTACAGACTGTAATTATTAATATTAAACACACTTCTATTTTTTGAAGTCTGTTAATAACATTTTAATTCAACTTGAGAGTAACTTGATTTTAAGAGTTGTTACTTAACTCTTAAAATTAATTTATTAGATCATATAGCTTAATTAATGATTATTAAATGTGTTTAATTAAATGCATTGCTGTGAATTTAAGTGAAATAAGCTATTGTGTGTTTGAACAGTGCTGGTGATGTAATGTTGCTCCATATGATGTAAATGTTAACTTTTTTACTCCAAACTTTTAATGTTGGCACATAAATTAATTTTTATATTTATGTCTTCCTAATGGTAAATAAAGTATTTTAGTTCAATGAGAAGCTGGAACTTTTGAAACTAATAGCATCAAGCATCAAATAGATGCAGTCATTGAAAAAATTTTGAATTTCATTAAGTTTTCAACTTACATAATTATTAATATTTTCTTAGTTATTAAGAATCAAAATTGCATGCTTCCCCAAAATAATTTTGTGATTATATTCCTACATTTAGATATAATGTGTGGCATTAACATTTACTGTATTACTTCTAATTTTTATATGCAACATAAGTAGTTGAATGTAATCTACATTGCTGTATTTCTTAAACCATTCATATAGTAAATTTTTAATTTAAGAAACAGAACAGATACCTATTAATGTTTTAGATTTAGAATTGGGATATCTACTCATTCTATGATGTAAATTCATTTCTTTGTGTTAAATCTGTTTCTGTTGTCAGCATTGATTCAATACAAGACAAAATAATTTTTTTAGTATTCCTTATCTAATATTATAATCACCTGGACGAATTTTGAAGTACTATATTACTCATGAAAAACATCAAGAACCATTGTATATGTATTGGTTGCCCATTCCATTTACATTGTTCTTCTGTTGTATTATATATTGCTTATAAATTATATTTTCATGCTAAACGTTACTCAAAATCAACTGTATCAAATACTGCTGTCTAATTCCAGTCTGCTTAGATAAGCAGAGAGATCTAGATTTGTCAGACATATTATTTATGTAAAGAAAATCTTGATGTTTAATTATTTTTAAAAATACAATTGGTAAAAATATGTATTCAAATTCAGTTTTTAATTTCAGCCCAGAATAATCTTTCATTACTTTCGTCTTCACTACTACTCTGTTGATGCTGTCTATTGAAGTATTGTGTTGTATCATTATATACAAAGAAAGCCTTTTCCCAGTTTTCGAAATATCTGCATCATTCCTTCAAATAAATTGTGTTTGAAGCATTTTATGTGTATGTTTGAAATTGCATATGTACATTTATATTTGTAAATTACTGCTTTGTAAGTAGAGTATATTAACTGAACTGCTGAGACAAAATGATAAAAATATGGAAATTACATCCATGACAAAAAATATTGAAAGCTATGTAAAATTGATTATTTTTATATTGAATTACTTTTTACATGAATTATTTAGATGTGCTGTCAAAAATATTCTTTTTCATTCACTACTGCATAATAAAAGTATAAATTAAAGAATTTATTAGTGTGTGTGTCTTTAAATATTTTCTTTATTGGAATTAAAATTTTCTTTTTATATTTTAAAAATTGAAATTATTTCTGTTCAGTATTCATATATATTTTTCATTGATAGTCAACTATATGATTTATACAAAACATGAAAAACTATTTGGAAATGAATTTGTGTGTATGTGTGTGGATACAGTATTTTATAAAATAAACTTAACTTAGAAAATCTTCATGTGATGCTGATATGTAAAACCTATATTCTTTTTATAGTATAAAGAAACTTAAGCTGATTCAATTATTGATTTTTTCCCCGCATCATAAATGTTAAGTATAAGGAAATCTCAAGAATACTGTGATGCAAGATATATTTAAAAAAAAATTTATTTCTTTCTTTTGGTTACAGAATAATTGGTTTAATAATAATATGTGTGAAATTATTACTATATTGGTTCACATAAATCAGCCAGGCTACAAATTTCTAGTAATTTCATATTTTATTTGATCTAGTAAAATTTTAGCTGATGGAAATTTCTTCGGCTCATTGAAAGCTGGATAAAAAAAAAATGTGCAATGGAGTAGGTTTAAAAAATGAGAATTTAAATTTCAGATTTAGAATTCTTAAATATTTCATAAAATTTTATTTTTTTAAAAATTAATGCATTCTGCATTAATTTAAGTTTTGTAAAATTGTTAAAGTATTTTCAAAATACATTTTACTATATGAAATGTCACCCATCTGGTATAGTGGTTAGCGACGCTGACTGCTGGGCCATAGAGCCTGGGTTCGAATCCCGGAGAAGACATGGATGTTTGTAAATTTATAGTGCTTTCGCGGCATGCGGGGTACTATAAATAGCTGTTGAGCCTCAAGTCCTCTTGTGAGGTTGGTGGAAGGGGAATAGAGGTGAGAGGCTGCTGACCATCCCCAGGTGTCCTCCTTCAAAATTGGGGTGAAAACGAACCAATTGTACTGTCACCTGTATGGTGCTCAAAGCTACGGCTAATGACAGGCGTCACTTAGCCCTTTACCATGATGACTTTCGTGGGCCTCAATCTGGCCTTTGCCGATCAGGCGGCATCTGTAATAACACAACTATATGAAATAATTTGTATTATATAGTTAACTTAAAACTACACTTTTTTAGTTTAAAAAAAAAATTTTTTTAAAGAGTTAGAAATATATAAACACATTAAGAATCAATATCTTAAGTTACCGTAATTATTTTTTTTAACAATTCTTAATTTCATTTTCAAAATATATTTCGTAGAACTCTTTTGATTTATAAATAAGCATGTGGGATTTAAAAAAGGCTAATTAATTGTTTTTATTCTATATGTGTTGTAATCACAAATTTTAATCTTACAGCTCCTCTGATGCATATTTGTATGTGTCCTTGTGAAGATTAATAAATATTCCTAATTTCATCTCACAATATATTCTTGGCATTCATTAATTTTTCTTCTGACCTGTGATATTATGGGATTTTTTGACCTTGTTGACTATAATAGAACAGAAACCGGCCAGAGAAAGTATACTAGCTGTGTGGGGCCTAGCATTATCTTGTATGTAGAATGGTCACTGGAGGACATGTCTTGAACTGTAATGCAGCCGGTAGCCGGGTGCATTTAACATATTGTTGAACTGCTTAAGTTGTTTGTTGATCTAGCGATGACCTGCTGTCATAGGAGATAGCTCTCCTCACCATCATACCAGGGGTAATGACTGTATCCCTCTGTAAAACAGTCTCTTTGGATTCATTAGTTGCATCTGTTCCACACAGATCCGATGGTCATCTACTCCAAAACACTTGAACATTATTTGGGTTATTACCTTAACACTATGTGTTGTCAGTTTGCTAGTAAGCATGATGATCGATAACGAATTCACTCTAGACGACTGCCGATGTTGAAGATTTGAACGATCATTCGCGAACCTGCATCTCCTGAGCAATATGTCCAAACTCTGCTCGACATTCATCAGTTTGCCTGAGAAAGGACCGATAACGAATGTGTCTTCAAGGACGGTGATAAGGTGTTGCTCTCTTTAATCCAAGACGATGATGTGGGTTATGCCCGAAGCTTCCACAAAACTAGAAAGGACCGTGTGTCTTGATGAAAAGAATAAATAATCTGGTATACAGGATGTAGAAATCGCCGTCGTCCACAAAACAAAAAGTCATACATGTAGACAGACTCGCGCCATACTATGGATCGACACAAGGCACTACCCAGGACGTGAAGTCTTATAAAGGAGGTCAGTAAAACACGCGCGCCACCCGTATGTTGCTTTCCCTGCAGTGATGTACTGCTTATGGGAAAATTGAGTTTTACAGGAAAAGTGTGCTTTCCCAGCATGAAATTGAAAAATAAGATTATGGCGACCCTAGAAGATGTTACCAGGATTACCAAATAGATGAACTTCATCGTCTTTGATGACAGATTTGGATACAAATGTTATTGCTCGTGAACTATCGAGAAGTGAGAGAGAGTACCATGAGACGAGAAGTCACCACTTCACCCGTACTATGTAATCTGCAGAAACTACATGCCAGGTTTCAATTAGAATGGTATGACGTATAGCTTCATAAAGAACCTGTACAACCTTAAGCCTTGGCATGTTATATTAGGAATAATGATGGTTATATACCATACTGACTATAGACACTACTTTGAGTTTTGCTCGATAAATTTCACACACTGTTCTTAAATTTTAAATATTTTCTCTTCCATAGGCATTTTACCAACATTTTAAATTTCATTGCATTCTGGTTATTCTTTCTTGAGCAATTTTTCTTTTTACTTAGAGTATATATATAGAATGAACTTCAAAATTTTGTGGATAGCTAAGCAATTTTTTTAAGATGAGGATTTCCTTATTTTTTTTATGTTTTTATTTCATACGAAGGCACCTTTTTAGGGCTATATATTAAAATGTTTATTTTCTTTTGAAGCATAGGATTTAAGAAATCGTGTGCTTTTCGGAACTCTTGAAAAGAGGGCATTTACTTCAGCTATATAAGAATCATGAATATTTTTCTTTGTTAATTAAGAATGTTAAGAAGTGTGTTAAATTGTTTCTAAACGTTGCAGAACTTTGGATGTATATCAGTCTGTGATTCACTGGCAAATATTTTGTGAATAGCTGGAGACTTTTAGTAAAACCAATTTGTGTGTGTGGTGCAATGTTATAGAGATTGCACTGCGTCTGATTCCACTATACCAATAATCTTAAAGAAAAAAAATAATGTTTTACTTGCAAATTTATTATACATATATAATAGATAGTTTACTAAACTAAAACAATATATATATATATATATGTATATAAATGTTTACAAAATATAAACTGGTCGACTTCGCAGATCAAAATAATTCAACAAACACGATTTTAAGCTTGATAAAAGTAGCTTCACAGATAGTTCCTAAACCCCCAGAGTCAGCGGGTAATGACGATTTATGTATCGATTTTCACAGACTTATTAAATACTTTTCCAAGATTTACAGTTGAAAATAATTCTCAATGGATATAAGATGAAATTACAGGGACATAAGGTCATCGGAAGAATATTTGTTTAACACTTGTGAAATGACGCTACTATCTACCTAGAATCAACTGCCACTCTTTAGTAACAATAACAACTTTATTTGCAACTACTAACTGCTCACACCTTATACTTCACTAAACTACCTCACACAGCTCCTCTCTATTTCCTATAATATACATCTCTCCTACACTATCTTGGATACAATTGCACAACACCGCTGTTGAAACAGTGCCATCTATTACCTTAACAACTTGTGAACTTCAGAGAGTTGAGGGATTTTGTCTACACTCATGTCCATAAATTAAGGATAATGAAGTTCAGGCAAAGAAAGAGACAGAAGCAAAACATTTGACTTATTTGTAAAGACTATTTATTAAACAAAAGGTAAAGAGCAAAAAAGATGCTATATGTTTGACATAATAAAAATTGCGACTTTTACTCCCTGGAGCAAATTTAAAAAAAAGAACCTATTTACAAAAAACAGTGTAACGTGGTTAGTATGATGGTTAATACGGAGTATGTCTCCCGGAGGATGCAATACAGGCCTTACAACGCCTAGGCATGCTGAGTATCAAATTATCAATCTGATCTTGGGGAATATTACACCACTCATCAAGCAATGCCCTCCGGTAGACAGGTGGGAGGGGGTTGACGGGCTGCAATTCGTGGGCGAAGCATATGCCACACATGCTGTATTGGATTCAAGTCCGGTGAGTATGCTGGCCAATCCATACGGGTGATATCCTCCGATTGAAGGCATTTGTCTACAATGTTTGCACAGTGAGGACGGACGTTGTCATCCATAAACAGAAATTCAGTACCCATGGCACCCCTAAACAAACGTACATGTTCCAGAATTACATCCCGATAGATGTGGCCTGTCATCGTTACACTCTGAACATGCAGGTCAGTTCTGGAACCAAGAATAATTCCTCCCCAAACGCGAGCCATCCTGCACCACCGTAACGGTGTCGTTCAATGGTGTTCTCGTGGTGGTAACGGGTACCTGGCGCTCTCCATATTAAAGTCCAGCGAGAATCAGACTGCAAACTAAACCTGGACTCGTCGGAAAACATCACACAAGACCCCTGTTGTGGTGTCCACAATGCATGCTCTCTACTCCAGGTTGATCGCAGGCGACAGTGAGTTGCGGTAAGTGGAACACATCTGACAGGCCTACGAGCATATAGACCAATGTGCCCTAAGCGTCTGTACACGGTCTGCCTTGAAACTGTCGTACCGGTAGCTGAAGAGAGCTGACGAGACAGGTCGGATGCTGTGCTCCGTCTGTTTCTTTTGGCAGTAATTGCCAAATATACCGATCCTCATTCGGCGTTGTAACTCGGGGGCGACCTGTGCTGTAACATCTACTCACATTGCCATCATCTTGGAATCGTTGCCAAAGCCTGGAGATGACACTCTGGGCGATTCCAAGTTCCTCGGATACTTCCAGCTGGGTACGCCCACATTCCAGTCGTCTAATAATTCTACCACGTAAAAAATCTTCCTAATGCTTCCTTTGTGCCATGACTATGTGGTTATTGCACTGAAAGGCTTTTAAAGCGCTTGTGAACAATTTTACTTCTTTGCCACCATTCCTTATATACCCCTCTCTTACACTCTCGTCATTGTGACGTACTATCCGCGCCATCTGGTGGTTTCCTGTAATTTGCATATTCTTCTTCAAGATGTGTGTGATAATTCTACAGGTGAAATTTTTATTTTAGAGATCAATTTCTGCGTTATTCTGAATTATCCTTAATTTATGGACATGAGTGTATTTTTAAAACTAACGATTAAAATTCTTTGTTAAAGTATCACCTAACTGAATCTCAATAATCTTCATAGCTCATTGCCAAAGGTAGAGGAATGGAAATTAAACCCCCTTTATTAGCATTATCATGTAAAAACATATTGAGAATTGCAGATTAGTTTAAAATGATTGAATGTACTAATTATTTTGTGTGTGTGTGGGTACGATAAATTTTTTTTAACTTTTTAATGAAGTATTGATATTTCTCTTTATTGAGCTTATGGCTTAACAATTACTGGGTATTTGAATTAAGGACTATAAAACTTTTAAGTTTAAATGAATTTACTTTAAAATAGTGTGATTAAGAATTTTGTCGGCTAATATTTAATTTTGAGCATAAATAATTATGGTGGCTCTTAAAGTCTGAGACAAGAGCCTGAGTGCTTCAATTTATGTCTCGCTTCAGTTTCGGCAACATTCTAACCTATTTGGCATGTGTAACGCTTGAATAAAGAGTTATACAAGTTTTTTCAGTGATAATTCAATATTTAGTTAATGATGAATTTATTGACTCTTTCAGGTGTGAGACGTAATTTATTCAACAACGTTGATTTAACTAAATCAAATTCTGTTGCTTAACCTCGATAAATTAGAAATTTTTTTTTTTGTGTGTGTTATAACCAACGGAAAAAAAAGGAATTCTTCAGCATCACAATTAATCAAGTAAACATGCTTTATAATATTAGCATTTCAGTCTTATTAACTTCACGTCCAAGTTTTGTGTAAGCGAACTGTCACTTATTAGATCAACCAATCTAATGCTATTCTAATGATTGAAGTTTGAAAACGATTTGATAAAGTTAAAGATGACTTCAAGCAATATATGAAATGTCGAATATAATTGATCGATATTTTGATAACTTGGTATCAAATAAAAAAACAGTAGAATTTATATTTTTGTGCCAATACATTTAATTAAATAATGATATTTTTTCTCATTTCTGCTGTAATGTAAAAATGTTTCTTTTGAAAAGGCATGGTGCCATAAGCATATAAAAGAATATAAGTATTCATTATAGCTATTTTTAACTATTTCTTTCTCATTGATTGATATTTAAGGAGGGAGGAAGAGAGAGAGAGAGAGAACTCGTGCATTAATGAAAGTCTCGTAATCACTTTAAATTTGAAAGAACTTAAAAAATTCTTGTGTCATGGTTTGCCTATAACTACTAATTCTTCCTCTTATATTTTGTACTTGTCAAAAATATATCCTGTAAGTAGAGACATTAGTCTTATATACGATACCCGGATTCAATTCTTGTATAATGCAGTTTTAAATCCGAGGTTTTTCTTTTCGAAATGATGCTATTTCACAGAATCATAATACAAAAGAAGTGAATTTTCTTTTTTATGTTCATTTTATGACAGAGTAGATTTCTTGTCGGACAATGCTCGAAGCTCACCGCATATGTAAACCGAAGCATTGTTTCATTCCTACTGTGAAGCGCTAGTCACTAAATCATCTGCCAGAATTGCTCTAAGACTACTTGAGGTTGACATGAAGCTGGTGTGACCTTAGACCCGATTTTTTAGATGATTGAATCTATGTTGTGTACATGTACAATAGGATACATAGCGGGTTGTATTTTCTTTCTTTTTTTGTATGCTATACGTTAAAAATAGTTGATGTTTAAAGATCAAGAATTGAAAGTAGAAGAAGCAATTTCATCGTGGATTCGTGGAAACAAATCGGTGGAAAGTCTAGCTATCCTTTTAGTAAAAGTATATTAGGCGAAGAAAATGTTATGTGACTATGTTTGAAATTACCAACTTTTATACTGATTGTTGATACTCAAACACATTTTTGCATAAAAATAAGCCATAATTTTGGATCGTAATTCTCTCATGTTTTTTAATTTTAAAATGTTAAAATCATATTATGCAACTGTTTGAAATTTGTGGATGAATGGAATTATATACGTATGAAGTGCCCCAAAACTCTTGTTTTTGAAATCATAGTTCATAAATGAAATTAATGGAATGATAAAACAACCTGGAATTATCGCTGGATGGTAAAGCAGTTTGGGAAATTAAATTGTCATATGAACTTCTGATATATTTCTTAAGACTTGATTTTTCTTACAATCTTCATGGTGGAAAAAACTGAGCCAGAAGAAAATGAAAGAACTTATTCTGTATGGCCACGAATTATCGCTATGTTTGCCTCATTTGCTCTTGTTGCAGTAGTGTTCACTGCGGTAGAATTATTAAATACACCTCCAGTGGTTCCTCAGCCTGAATTGCCTCATATTATATTCATTTTAGCTGATGATTTGGTAAGTAAGATTATTTTTTTTTCCTTATTAATATGTTAAATAACATTTATTTACGCCGTTTCATTGTATATTTTTATTTTGAAATTAAATAATGTTTTGCAAAAGTAATATTTTTGGCACTTTAACATTGTTTTCTTGTGTAGTCCTTGTGTGTACAGTGGCAGCTATGTGTAGGGTTTATATAAATTAATCAAATCAAATGCTTATTCAATTGTAAACATTATAAAATCAGATTGATTCATTTGATTTATTTCGTTCTGTATGTAAATGTCTTATTTTTGTGTTTATGATTTTTAACTACGGGTAAAAATGTATCTGAAATTTTCAGAAATATGTTATCTGAAATTTACTTTTTACTAACGAGCAATGAAAATTACTAATTAAAATTAATAAGGAAATAAAGGAAAAAGAATGATAATCGCCCAAGAAACAAAAACTGTTCAATTTTTTTTTATGCCTAACAGTGAGTTTTAAAATTATCTCAATACTTCTAAGGACTCAAACGTGTACCATAACTACTAACATAAAAGTTTTTCATTTTTTGGTACGGAGCTCTTATAGATCAGCTTTGTGTGGGTGAGCATTTGAGAATGCATAGTATATCTACTATAATTTTTAATTCATTCTGTTTTAAAGTAATTTAAGAATACCAAAGCAAGGATCTTTGCATTTTTATTTCTACATAGTTATTCAAATACAACGAGAAAAATGTTTAGTTAAATACATGTTTTATTGCAGTTCTTTCATTTAATATGTTTAATTTTCATGCGAATTCTGTACTAACGTTCGTATTTTGTATACTAAATTTTTTTTTATTTTTGGAAATGTATCTTAGAGCATTATATAGTTTCGTAACAATTGCTTATTACCACCAATGCAAAATATGTACACCGATTTGGAAAGGGAAATGAAAAACGACGCAAAAATGGGAAATTCCGGTTAAAAAAGTCGTGCTTCTTTAGTGATACTGAAAAGAGTATGACCATGGTTCAAAATTACGTGGTCCATCGGCAAAAGCCCTCGTGTAGCTGAACAGTGCGACGTTAATATTCACCCAATCACTCACTCATGAAAAGAGTATAATTCCATCTAAAAACGTTACATAAATTAAATTATTGAATGTTTTATATTTATCTTTGTTCAGTTTTTTCAGATCCCAGAATTATATTCAATAATGTTCCTATTGAACATTTAACTTTAATCTCATTCCTAATATAAAGCTTTAATGAGACTTTAAATATAAATCAATATTTACCACACTGAATCTTAACTCTTACTGAGATTAAATTATCCACCAAGAAATCTTCAGTAATAAATCTCTAACTTCACTATTATACCTTTCTGCTTCAATCTCTCTCTCCTACTGCTTTTTACTTTACTATTCCGTTTGACTTAAATACTTTATCTAATCTGCATAACAAGGAATCCTGTCCCCTTTTTGGAGTTGATTGGAAATAGGTAGGGAATTAAATTTCTCTAAAAAAGACGACTCAGAAGGTTAGTGATAAAGTTCCGTATAGATTTGTCACAAATGCTTGAATGTGGTTTGTACAAAAAGAAGAAACAATGAGAATTTTATCCAAAAAACAAACAAAAAAAACAAAAACAATTGTGGCATTTATTATATTTAACCAAATTCTAACTGTATAATTAAAATGAAGCAATTTGAAGAAATTTTTTCATTTTTGCACCTTTATTTCTTCTTTGCTACTGAAATTGAATAATGTTATTGCCATGAAGGAGGAGTTTAGATTCAGCATATTTTTATCGTTGTATATTAATCAGTCATTGTGTTTTATGCAGGATGAAAAACAATTTATAGTCATCAAGCCTTATCAATTGCCTTTTTTCCCTATTAGAAAAAGTTAGAGCCAAAGATTTTATGTAGCAACAAAAACATTCATTCGTATTTTTTCTTTTCATGCAAGTAATATTGAACCAAATACATTGTTTTTAAAATGTTGTTTTGAAATTTAATTTAATTTCCAAAGCATTTTTATATATTTTTATTTTAATAATTCTTTTTTCTTGTTGTAACTCTTATTTAACAGAAAGCACTCAGAAACAGAGCTCAATATGACTAGCTTGTAGAGAGAGATCATATTGCTTTCCGATATAAATATTTTATTTTTTTCTTATAATATTTCATTTTATTTTAATGAGAGAGGTATCAAAGCTGTCTATTTTCAATATTTTTTTCTTCACCAACTTTAATTTCTAACTGAAGTTCAGTTATTGCTTTCCCATTGCTATAATATTTAGCTAATCCAGAAGAATCGCAATAATTAATTAAAATAATTATGAAAAAATAAAATTGACAACTTAAGATTATACTATTTCGACTACTTTTATGCAGTTTAAAAGATATATAAAGAACTGAAAATTAAATTATTTGATTGAAACTAATTTCTCTGTAGTTTTTCAACTCATTTAATTACTGAGTTCTCATTTTGGAGTGTATGTACCTACGATTTGAAATCGTTGCTTTTAGAATATTAGTCCCTATATTATTTTCGATTTGATTTTATATACCTATTTTTTATATTTGAAAGTGAAAATGTAGATCAAATTTCAAAAGGCATTTGTATAGAACGTACTTTTATGAATAATTACGTCTAATATCCTACGTCGTTAAAAGAACGTCGAATTCTACTTTTGGACAGGTTTCTTCCCTTATATTTTACTCAATGTGTGCCAGAGATCTTAGCATTTCACATCATTTGCATCACATCGTTGCAATGTGCGCTTCATTTGAACAGTTCTGTACGCAGGGCCGGCGCTAGCAGTTTCGCCGCCCCGGGCAAAGAGGTAAAATGCCGCCCGTTTATAATAAAAATTAAAAGAAATAACCTAAATCCGGGGTAAACATTAAGTCGATCGCGATCGACTGGTAGACCGCCTAGATATTTTGGGGTGACCCCCTTCATTAAAACTCAATAATAATTTCATCATATGGTTATCCAGAAATATTTTAAATACATGGAGGCGAAAAAAAATTGAATCAAAAGAATTAATTTCGTTAAATTGAAATTATAACTCACTATTTGGAGGTTATTTTACGATGAAAATCGTAAAATGTTTTTGGCTATAGGAAAAAGTTCGCTAAATAAAGAAATTCCCAAGATAGAGGTTCGTAAAATGGAGGTCCAACTGCATTGTAGACTTTCTTTTACCTCATTACACCAACGTTACTGGGGGGACCGCAACACTTTGAAAAAATTAGAAGTAGCCCGGACCCTGGAAAAGTCTGCCCACCCCTGACTTAAAATCTTCCCACGCTTAATGGTAAAATAAAACGTGAGCAAAAAAAGATTGCTATCAATAATGTGGAAGTTTTTGATAAGCAAAAAATACTAATTTATGTTTTTTGGTACTAAATTAAAATAAGGGTTGCACAGAAAAAAAAGAAAAGTCATTTCTAGTGTATAGTTATAAAATACAAATATTAAACAAATACTAAAACAAATTATAGAACCACTAAATTTTAAAACTTAATTACGTATTAAAAATACATTTAAACCGAGAGTTTGAAGTATTTTTTCCCCATTTTTAATTCTGATAATCTCCAATCTTGTCAAACTCCGAATTATTACAAACAGCAAGTAAAGCATCGTATATCCCTTCTACTTGATACCTCAGTGGTGCATCAATGTACCTTAATGCATCTATTCCGCTTTCCCAACGATTTTGTTTGAAATCACTTATCTACTTTATAAATTGTGTCCATCATATTTTTATTTCTGTAATGCAACTTTTGCTTCCACTTTAATTACATAGTTTTATACCAGGAACAACAACAACAAAATAGTACCTATATTCTTTCACATTAATTATTGTTCTGTAACAATAAAATTTTTATTAAATCCTTTTTCTGCTGCTTTTTATAAGAAATTTCTATCGTAATTTTGACATTCTTATTGTTGCCTTTTTTAAAGATTTTAAATATTGCTATAGATTGGAACCTATTATTACTAGTATTTTTTTCTTAAATATACATACTAACGCTTTTAAACCTTTTCACAATCACGAAAAATACATTTTAAAGGATTTTTGAGAAATATAATAGTAAAATGAAACAGAGTAAATAAAAACTATTGCAAAATGAAAACACCGACTTTTTTAATTTTTAGTGCACCAGTGTTCTACGGAACACTGATTAAGAGCCTCTTGTTTATGTCTTGGATGAGTGGCTATGTTCTGAAACATTTTTGATAAGATATTGAAATTGGAACTCCAAGTATTTTATAATTGTATTCGTTGCAATTAAACGATTGAGATTTAAAGCCTTTATGTATTAATCACAAATAAAACATCTTTTATTTCATTGGTGCATATCACGATCAGTTCCTGTTGTCATGTGACATTTTTTCCCCAATATGACTATACAAATTCATTGTATTCTGTGGTATTACTATAGTCAAAGCATTCTCAAACCTGGTTTCAAAATCTCAATAAAAGGCAATTAATTGTTGAACGTAGTAAGTTAAAACGTGCAGACAGATTGTCTGGGTTAATTTGAGAAAATTTGGGACCTCCAGTATTGTATTTCTTTAGTTGAACTCTCTCCCTCTCTCTGGAAAGAAACGCTGAAATGGTTCCCGTTTTACAAAAAATTATGCTATCACCTTGTACTGGCAAATTAACCTCTTTAAATTTAGTAAATAAATCTGCTAAATCAGTAAAATTTGGTTTCCACTTGATTAAATTTTCTTTTAAAGTTAGGGTCACGATCTAGTTAATGAGGGCCAATATCACATAGACCCCACTTACACCTCATTGACCCCCCAATTATTTTTTTGCTAACGTGGACCCCTTGCAGGTCGTCATAGACCACTTTGGGAATCACTGGTGTAAAAGATCTTAATTATAAAGGCATCGTGCAAATTCCTCTTAAAATGACAATATCATGCGAGAAAAAATATTGTTCAAGTTTTAAAATTTAGTCTTACAAAATAGTGGCTATCTTAACAGTCTTAGAATAGATTTGAAAAATTATATGTTTATTTCACATGTTACATTCAATAAAAAGAAAAAAAAAGTGTATATAAGTAAAATTAACTTATTTTTTTTCTTTGAAAATTCTTTTAACAATTTGAAGTAATATAAATGAAATATTTAGCAACTATAGACTAGATCATTTATTACTAAACAAAATTATCACAATATATTATGATTACAAAACATCATCATAATAAATATAACTACGTTGTATTTCAAGTTCGAGCTATTGCTGTTAGAATACTTTATGTTTGGTAAATAATTAATGAAGGAACTCAAAAGCTCATTAATATTTTGCATTTTAAATGATCTACATCATACTTTATAAGCGACTAAAGAAGTTAGTTTTGATACGAGAGGCAAATAATATGTTTTCATTTAAATAACAATGTCTTTCGAAAATGTTTTAAGAAAATTACGGTACATTCAAGCTACGAAAACACACATACTTAAAAATGTTAATCAACATGAAAATATTCTACGAAACTGATGACATTTATATTTATGTATGCTAAAAAAATAATAAATAAAATAAAAGAAGCACAAATGCAGCAAAATAATTTTTCTTTTCACTTTATCTTACGCAATGATTTAAATTCCTGGGCATTAAAAATCTAAAAAGGAATTTGAAATTGAAAATATTGTTACCCTTTCTGTTGTCCGACTTTGTCTTGTTTGCATAAGCACAGGAAGCTAAAAGAATTAGTTCGGAAGTCAAATTGTTACAAGATTCCCTCAGTTTTCTTCGAAAAAGGGTCTTTTTCTCAGGATCATTCTGCCCCTTTTTTTTTCATTCATAAAACTTGACCGTTTGACTTTCATCACTTTTGTTGAGACTAATCTCTGCCAAAATCTCTCTCTTTCAATAGTACCCGAATTCATGCATACAAAGCATCAACAGTTGAAGGAAATTAGTTGAAAGAGAAGAAACCGGATGCCGAAATTCTTTATCGCCCCCTTCCCTCATGGGACCAGTGTTGGACTCAATGAAAACGTGAATATTTTGCATACACATTTTTAATTTTTTTATTCGAATTTTTATTTTGACTCGTTTATTTTCTACATAAACTAGCTAATTTTACAGCTAATTTGCCGCCCCGGGCAGGGTCCCGGCTTGCCCACCCCTAGCGCCGGCCCTGCTGTACGATAAAAAAACTACTTTCTTCACAAAAGCCAATCATTGGGTACCCTTTTTTAACTCCGTAACTTTAGCCACTTTCGTGGTCGAAGCATTGCGACTCCCCATACTGTTTTTCCACTGACACAGACGACCATATCTAACTCCGACTAAAGTTCTCAAGCTATGCGATTTAGGGTATCTTTGCGTAATATTAGAGAACAGGACCCAAATTCAGAATATGTTTTTCAGATATAAAAGTACTTCAACGTTAATATTATATTCTGGCTTCACTATCGTATACAGAACCATTTATTTTATAATATTACTCATTTTTATTCGAACGGGCAAGTTTTTTCTGGTGTAAAATGTGTTTTACATTTTTTCTCGTACACCGTGACGCTAAATAAGTTATTTTTTACACCAGGGATGGGCAATTGTTTTGGTACGCTGGTCACATTGTGGGAGCGGAAGATACCGGTGGGCTGCCACCTTTTAAAAATGATTGCATTCTTTATGAAAAATAATAAATATGTTAAATAAAATAGTGGAAGTTTTATTAAATTTATTTAATTTCATATTGTCTATATCTGCGCGTTTATTTAAGTTTAGTATCAGTTTAATGAGACAAATGTAATTTATCATGCTTTTCTGCAATTTTTTTTTAAAATTGGGAGGGAGATTGCTTGTTTTTTAATTCTCATCACAGTTTGCAAGTTTATGTTAGCCAACTTGCATCTACATTTATACTTGTTGATCTTCATGCAAGGAAAACTTTGTTCACAAATATATGTTGATTAACATATAAAGAACAATTTCCCCGCAAATTTCTCCATATATGGAAATTTTTCAGCCGTCAAAGATTGGTAAAAGCCAATGTCATATTATTAAAATTTTTTTTTTTTACACTGTGATCTGATTTCGAGTCGAAAAGTTCAAGCTGTAGCTCTTCAGGTGTTGTATCAATATCAGCAATAATGAGATAACAAAGCAAATTGAAATTTAGGCTCAATTTTCTTAAAATCCTAAAATTTTCTTGTAACTTCGTTCTCATAATTGTAGATGATCTCGAAGGAGAAACACTATTAGGTACTTTGTTTTACTAATTGCGAAAATACAAGACGAATCTTTCATCGCGCACGGGAAAGAAATCTCGATTCAAAGCGGATTTTCTGACTGACTTGGCGGGCCGCATAAAAGCTTTTTAAAGCTAACAGCACGAGGTCTGCTAGTTACCCAACCCTGCTTTACATGATAAAATGAAAAATCGGTTATTTATGGAATATTTTTTTTTTGAAGTTTTAAAAACGCTATATTCTAAGCAAAAATGTATGAATTACAGTGTTACAAATTTTCAAGAAAATTGATGCATTTTTCTGTCTGAAAATGTGCTCCGCGTTTAGTTCAGACTTCTGTACATTTGGCGAAGAAAGCCGTAAATTAGCTGACCAGACCATGCACAGAGGCAACTTATGAACCCATGCATGTGCGATGACTCTGAAATTCGAATATTTTGTGTGTATACCACCATAAAATATTTGCGTTTGTTCATCTTGCTTGCGAGATTTCATTATGGTGTTTCAATATTTACAAGCAGGATTACATTAAGAGTTGTCTATTTTCCGGAAAGTGGCGTAACGGAGAACATTTGGGCCCCCTTGCAAAGTCAGGTTTTGGACCCCCAAGTTGGATTTTACAAAGGATAGGTACTTGGCGGCAGTCAGGCCTTGGGGCCCCCACAATGCGGGGGTGTACGTTGCACCACTGTTTCCAGACATGTGTCTGATGCATTTTTAAACTATATATAAAAATCAGTAGGTTTTTTATTATTTCAGTAAGTTAAATTAGTAAAAAGAAACAGAACATAGATTACTAAATTGATAAATTAGGCATTAATGAGGAATTTTCCTCTTTTTTACCTGCACCTCATCTTACTGCTTACTTCTTGAAGGAGGAAATGTATGTCGTAGCGAAGAACTTAGTAGAGCTATTTTGAATTGTCTCTCACATTATAATAGCAATGAAAAAGAGAAATTTATCAATTTTTATTCACATTTACTTTGTTCAGTCCTTTTCCGCAGGTTTCTCTTTTCCGTTTGTGTGAAAGTTGCGAACAATATTTTGTGTGTGAGCTTTTTGTTGGTGGATGGTATTTAAAAAAAAAGGCATTTTTTTCAGGAATTAAATATCATGATTAATATGAATTTATATTCAAACAAAATTTTTTAACGGTTTCTCAATGTGCATATGTTTTTAAGTTTTTCTCTGAATATTTAAATCTAAGATGCAAAAGGTTTTGTATTTACGGTTTAAAAAATGTTCATTATAAACTGATTAATTAAATTTAGGTACGATTTTATGTTAAATAGCATTACAATTTGTGACGGGCTCACGCGTCTTTTCTTTAACATGTCATTTGGGTTCTTTGGGGCCAGAATCAATGTTAACTCTTTTCCAACCGAATCCAAGAAGTGAAGTGTGGAAGAAAGATGCAAATTAGGAAGCTTTTAAACATCAGAAGTTAGAGTAAGCGGGAGGGCAATTAGAGGAATGTAAATATAATTCCGGGTTCAAGCGCGAAGAAGTTTTGGAAAACATTACGTGTGGTGACTAGCAGAAATTATACGTGATAGAGATACATTGAGTCAAGGTGCATACCATTGCACTCGAGCATTTACACGCCTTCATCTAAGATTGTAGTGATCTATTCTTCAGACTCCAGCAAGGTAGGATAGACTATTCAATATTAGGATCAGTGATAGTATTGTAATTGAGTTTAGGCGAGTCAGTAATTGATAGTGGTCCGAGTTAAGGTTAATTCGGTATTATATAAATTGTGTGTTTTGCCACCGTAGATTCTCTCACATATATTATTATAATCTAAATTGTTAAACGCTTAAGTTAACAATCTTAATAAAGAGATATATTAAGATTATGTATGCTTCTAGTTCTTCCGTTAATCCTACACCTCTAACTCACGTTGATAATCAAAGAGATGTTCACCCGAGGGAGGGGATATCGCAAATTATATACGTCACTTTAAACTTTGAAGTTATTGTGGTGATGCTGTTTTTTAATTTCTTTAAGTTCTAGAAAAATTTCAATTTTTCTTGAATATTTCAGTTTAAGTTGAGTTCTTAATGCATTAAAAATAATTAAATCTCGCAATCATTTAACAAGTATTATAAATTATGTACATATTTATTTATTGTTACAAAAACAAACAATAAACCAAGGAATTGATTGTACTTTGAAACTGATGTGAAAAATATGAGAAAATTTCTGAAATGAAGTTCGTAATGTTTTACAGATATTTTATGGATTTTCTGTTGCAAAGAGAACGAATACCATATATATGTAAAGATGATATGTTTTAATTGCAGCTTTGTCGTTCATTATGTTAATTACAAAAGTTTCAACTCTTAATTTTTAGTGAAATGTCGATTTTCAAGAGATTTTGAATTGCAATCAGAAAGAGATCTAATTAAAATTATTAATGACATCAATTGAGCAACAATATCCCAATGGTTTACTCCCGTTTTCATTAGATTATTTTTGGATGCTTTTATTCTGTTCCATCCTTTCTATTTCTTTTACGGAAATTGCTTTAATTTTCCGAAGTTTATGTATAAACTGTTAGGAACTGAATTAAATTGCAGTTTCAAGTTGCAAAAAGTAATTGGGTTTGAAAAAAGTAATTTTTTTAGTATGAAACTTTTCTTCACAAAAAATGAACTTTAATTTGGGAAATATCTTCCATTCTGTTCAATTATCAGTTGCCATTTTTCTGATAACTTCATCAATCCACTCTCGTTGAGTTTCTGGTCCTCACCAGCAAAAAAATTTGCCCAAGTGCGATGTGAGATCATTGTTAACATTAAAATGTTTACCATTTAAAAATTTTGTAAAATTCAAAATAAATTATAATCAGCTGGTGCAAGGTCGGCGCTATATGGAGAATGCGACACCACTTCCCAACAAAGTTCCAATAATTTCGAACGTCTTGTTAAAAATTGTGTTGAAGATTCACATCAAGTTGGGATCGTGATCTTTTCCGATTAATATATATGATATGTTGCTGAAGAGACGATCCATTTCTCATCCCTGACCTTGCACCATCGGATTATCATTTATGTTGAAAATAAAAAATTTTAAATGGCAAAAATTTCAATAATAATGATGGCCTCAAATCGCACTTATTTGAGTTATTTGCTGATAAGGAGCAGAAACTCTATGAGCTCGGATTCATGAAATTGCCAGAAAAATGGCAAGAGATAATCAAACATAATGAAAGATATTTGACTGATTAAAGCTTATTTTTAGTACAGAAAAAATTTACAATGAAAAACCGAGAAATTACTTTCTTGTCAACCTAATAGTTAAGTTGAAACTATGAATAAAAAAAATATTGCTGTTCTGTTTATTAGTTACTGATAAATTTTACTATAGTTTTGCAACTTAAATTGTCATTTCCTTATTTATAATTAATATATTTCGTTCACTTCAACCAAATGCTTACTTTTGTTATTCCTCTCGAGTTGAGGGTTGTAAGTACGATTGACGAATAAAAAAAATGATTAAGTTCTCGGTCTGATTTCTTGTGGGTCTTTGTTGTAAGGCTGTCTTCGGTAAAAGTACGAGAGCTTGAACTAAACGCGAAGCACATTTTCAGACAGAAAAATGCCTCAATTTCCATTGAAGTTTGCAATATTGTAACTCATACCTTTGTTAACAGTATAGTGTTTCTAAAAAATTCAAAATATTCCATGGATACTTTCTTTTTCGTTTTGATACTTGAAGGCATAGCCCATTTAACATTACGGTATAGGAGAAAAACGCGAAACACATTTTATACCAGAAAAAAAAGAATAAACTCGGTTAAAAATGAGAAGTTTGATAAAAGATGCTACTCTAAAGGAGAGTGAAGCCAGAATATCATATTAATTTTTCATTTCTTTTATATTTGAAAAAATGTTCCAAATTCAGGTCCTATTCTTTAACATTAATCGAAAACAGCCATAGTTTAGATTCTTAGAAATCAATCAGAGTGTATCAACTAAGACTTTTTAGCGTAAGATCTTGAATTTCGTGGGTCTCTAGTCAGTCCGCGAATCTAAATGTAAATATTCTCGAAGCTGAAATAAGGAATGTAGGATTTGTGCTAAATATAAATGACCCTCAGAAGCTTCACATGACATGGAAGTTTGGTGAATGAGGTTCCACACACAAGATAAGATGTCGATCCTGCTGCTTGACCGCAGTTGGAAATTACGAATTACGACGTTCATCGCCAATACTTCCTGTGAAGTTTTTTGAGCTGTGTCAAAGATCTGACAGATTTGTCATTTATCTTGTTGGACACACACACACCCACACCCCACACCCACATACGAATATCCTGCCCTATTCAAAACTCATGGGGTAAATTACACTCATGAATCATTCATACCTGTAAAGTCTAATAAGGGGCTGTACCCTTCACTGTCGAAATTTGCAACGAACAAGAAAAGTCATTTTCTTTTCCGGGCAAAAAGGATGCCATTTCAAAAAAAAGTCCAATTTTTTCTAATCTAAACTGATAAACAAATTTTTTCAGCTGTTGAAATAGTTCGTTAATTCGGGATAGATTATTCTTTAAATGGGTTTTTTTTGCCTCTATTTTAATTGGAGAAAAGAAAAAAAAAATTATTAAATCGCAAATTTCGTTAAATGGGGGTTCGTTAAATCGGGATCTGAGATTGTATATAAAAATATATAAAATCTTACATATTATATTATTTTAAAAACAACTCTCATAGCTTGATCATGAGTCTTTTTGATGCTTTCATCCATGAATAATCAATCTTTATTCGAAATGGTTTGACAAGAGATTTCGTAGTTCAATTGCTTTGGTTTGTGCCTATATTTATTCAATATTAATCAGTTTAACACGATTGGCTTAACTTAGTGTGAAAAATTTCTTTTCTATCTATATATCAGAGCAGTCACAAAAATTTTACATATTTGCCATTAAAATTTGAATTATTAAAGTGATGAATATATGACAAATGAATATTTATGTCACAATCCAAAATATTAGTTTTAGACTTATTGTTTTTATATACATGACGCTCGAAGAAATTATTAAAATGCCCGAGAAAAATGTTGTGATCACAAACCGTAAATTGAATATTATTATCTATATAGCAGTGTTTCCCAACCTTTTATCACCGCGGACAGGTCAACATTTGTTAATTTTACCGCGGCCCGCTGAAGAGGAGGACGTTGATTGTTTATATTTTAGACTGTTTTGGATTTAATAATTTTAATTCAATTGTATTTAATCGTGACTTCAGAACAAACTATAGCTACACCAAAAAATGAATATAAAGTGATTTAACAAGGAATATAAAGGATTTTCTTAAAAAGTAGCCCAAACCCAAGAAAAATATACCACAGTAAATAAAAGGAAATAATTTAATGTTTCTTGTGTGCGGACCGGGGTTGGGGACCACTGATCTATAGTATTAAATTTTTGTTTTGGTGTCCTGAAAAAAGCAAAATACAGAATAAATATTTCTTAAAATCAAATTTTTATGATAAATTCAGATATGTATTTAGAAAATAATTTTTTTACGTAGAAAGATATTATTTTAAATTCCTTGAATGATTAACATAAAAATAGCATAAATGATAAACACCGATTCTTTTTTCGCGAGTAAATTCACTGTGATAGATTCAAGGTCAGAAGATAAGCAAATGTAAGCAGCAATATATGCTTTTTATGACCCTGAATTGAATTCACATATGGTGGTTTGAAGTAAATTGATAGAGTATTTATAGTCTATATATATATATATATATAGTAAGTAACAACTTTCAGAGAATGTTAATTTCTGCACGGGAAAAATCTTTCTTTAAAATTCTTGTTTGAAACATCAATACATAATTACTTTACTTTTTATCACATTTAGGTGAATCTATACAGGACGCGAATCAGTTAAAATACATATAAATGCATAATTTAAAAATATGACTTTCGTAAAACTTTCGAAAAAAAAGTTAAAGAAACTTTTAAATGCGTGGTATTTCAAAATAAAAACTCATATTTTTTTTAAAAGTTGAGATTATGCGATGATAAATTGGGATCTTCAGAGGCTTAAACTGTAATTAATTTTCTATGCTTTACAGTTTCATTTTTATCTGCACTGCTGGTTATTAAAATTACAACTCCATGTAGGAGGAATGATACTAACGTCAAATTCGCAAGAAAGGAAGAAAGTGCCAGGAAATACAACCGATTAGCCTCTACGTGTAATCGAACAGCGCAGGAGGGATAGCAGCATCTCAAACTCTGTGTCAAACAAAGTCCACAGTGGGTTTCTCATTCGAAATCGCATTTGAATATTGATTGTTTGCGAGGAAACCGTATTAAGCCTCGTACAAAAAGGAGAAACGGCTCCTAGCACGTGTCAAAAATTCGATAGTGGCAGGATCGTGACTTATTGCAGTTTATCATCCCGCGATATTGCTCTTCACATTGGTCGGAATCCACGACTGTCATGCGAATGTAGGATCAATGGGCCCAGAAGGAGTAAACTGAATTCCATACTCGATCTCAATGACCTACCGTCACTAATGCCCGAGAGGAGAGACATATCGTCAGGTTGTGAAGACCCGTCCGTGGGGACCTCAGTTCTACATTATCTACGCGACCTGTTTCTGAGGGGGAAGAACCACTCAAATCATTCATTCTAAAATCTATTTTTTAGGATCTTAACACAATACACAATAATACTAATTAAGTAAGATGATCTAGAATGAGGAGACGCAACACGTATTACCAAATAGTCACGTACTTGACCACTGAATCTAACTTTATAGATTAATTCCCCTATCGCTAATATACGCACTTTCCTTACAGCTTATATAAATTAGCTTACAGCTATATCCTAAGCAATCAGCTACGTTCATTACCTGTTCAGATGTGGCTTTAATCCGTCAGTGTTCCTTTGGCTTCGAACCCACTTTTTGGTTCGTCAGTACCGGCACGGCTAGGCTATTTCACGGAGTTAGATTCTTCTAAACTTTATCTCAAATCACTTTACAGGTAACTCTCTATACTTAGCGACTTCACTTCCCACTTAGCAATTACTTCTGCACATAGACATAGACCCAGACATAGACTCCACTCTACTTCTAACTTTCAATATATATATGATTCCTAATTTACATAACCATGTTCTTCTTTTTGAGTTGGTTGGAAAGAATTGCCATTTGAGCTTCAAAGAAACCCCAAGAGGACATTAATGGAAATCGCGATAAAAGCCCCGTCACAAGGTTGACCCCTTGCAGGATTGTATCGCTACGTCTCGGACTTTGAGTCAGGAAGTGGGTTTGTTTGCAGCAGGTGTCCGCATGGACGGTGCTACGACGTCTGGTGTAGCACGGATTTTCTGTATGGTGGCAACCATTATTACGGCTTCTTTAGACACTGCAGCCTAGAGACGCTCGGTGACAGTGGTGTCCACAACGACAACAACATCATGGAGGACGCATCCTTGTCTTAAGGCACCGAGGAGAACACACTTAGCCTGCTTGAATTCGATATCATCGTATGGGCCTTGTATGGTATGGTATGGGCAGACACGAATACCTCTCGTTTACGTCGTAGGTAATCTGAACAGCTAGCGTTACATTTCTCAGATCTTGAGGTCGATTACTTTTTGTCTTCGATGCCTCGAATACGTCATCTTTCAACAAGATAATGCAAGACCGTATGTTTTCCATAGTGTCTAACCTACATTGACACAGAGTGTGTTTGACTGTTTTCCTGGCCAGCATGCTTTCCACCCACTGCTTTTGGTGAAGTGTAGTATAGACTTGAAGCAGCATCGAATGGCTTAACCGTATCTGTCATCCAAGTCCAGTTCGACTCGATGCCTAACCGGGATAGAGCCGTATTAGCTGCCAGAGGTGACTAATTTCGGACTCGTATACCCCCAAATTGCCACCAATTTTAATCGTGCTTTCTTCCTATTATACTATATACGTACTATAAATAAAGTTTTATTATTTCCTTTCCTTTCTGGTGTTAAAATTTTAATGGCTAGCTGTGTAATTTTACTTTTAAGTCGAAACTTTTTAAAAATATTTGAGGTTATTTCAATAAAATGACCTCGAAAGAGTCAGGATTGGCGAAATAATTAGGCTAAAATATTTTTAAATGAACACAAACATAAAACCTACAGAATTGAAGAAGCTTAAACATATGCGTTGTAAGAATGCTTTTAGTGAGGAAGTGCATGAAAATTATTTGCAAAAAATCTGTCATTCTCTTTTTGCATTTGTATGAAGTGCAATAAATCACAATAAGTAATTGTTATTTATGCAAAAAATTAAAAATTGATTGTATTTATATAGAGTTAAGTTACACTTTAAAAAAAAATCCAATTTTCTCGAAAAAAACTTTTAAAAATTATCTAAAAAACATCATCCACACAAAGTAATACAGCTCATTTTAAACCTTATTTGACACCTTTTTTCAATATACTTCAATTGTAATCTCAAGATAATTTTTAATTATACTGATGTAAGCAGCAGTCGGACACCAGATATCTTTGGTTAAAGAGTTTAATATGGCATTTAAAAATACGGTAAGCGTAATATAGGAATACAATAATACGGTAACGCAGTGTTTCTCAAACTTTCAATACTGGCGACCCAATTTTCAATCATAATTTTTATCGCACCCCCTCTGTACAACAATAATGTATTTCTGCAATAAAAATGCACTTTGAGAGAGAGACGCTAAAGTGTTACAATACGATCTTAATTATAAACCGTGCAAATTAATACAATAAGTATATTAAATTTTGTATATATGTAACTTTTAAGTAATATATATTTTAAGAAAATTACTTAAAAAATATATATATTACTTACTCATTATTATGTTATTTTTCTTTCTCTAATTTTTAAATTGGAACAGATCGCAAAATGATATATTTAATTAAAGATTTATTTCCTTCAGCATTCATTTCTCAAAGTACAAATGTCATTAGAAAAATAGTCTAGTCAATGTTGCTCTCTATCATATCCATCACATCTGGCATTATAGGGTACGTTTGCGTGAGTCTGGGCAACCTATCGGACGTCTACGCAAAACATGTAAAAATGCTTTTCCTCGTTCAATTCCAGCCTGTTTTGGTTGACTCGATACTCCTATAGCTACCGAATCTAGCTTGAATGTACATTTTTTTTTAAATTTACACGTTAATTGTAATTCACGGTAATTAAGTATTTATGGCAGTAGATTAAAACAATATCATACATACATTTTTAAGTCGTAAGCAAACATTCGATGATAATAAAGAATCAACAAGTACACAGACGAACGAGCATGGTTCGAAAATTAAATCAAGGTGATATTCTCAAAAATACTTAAATTTTGGATTTACCACTACTGAAGTAAATGATGGGGAAAAAGCCCCAGCTCGATATGTGTTAAAACTTACACATCTGTAGAACAACATGTGAAAGTTGTTTTTAAAACATGTAAAATCATTTAGCTATGTTAGCAAAGAATTTTAAAAAGTATTTTCTGGATGAGGACAGCTTGGTAGCAAGTTACGAGTGGATTAGGGATCTATTTCAAGATACTCTGCAGAAGGGATCTCAACTTCCGAAGAAGAAATCTTCATAGATTTCACACCCAGTGAAAAATTAAAAGGCAATTTTGTAATAAATCGCTGTTTGAATTTTGGGTAGAGGTGGATGAGGAATTATCTGTACTGAAAACAAAAGCACTTCGTATACTATTACCATTTTCAACATCCTACCTTTGTTAAACCGGATTTTCGGCGGTGGATGCTTTGAAGACAAAATATAGATCTCAGCTGAATATAGAAAAATAACTCTTTAAGTGTCAATTTCTGATATTAAACCTTCCTTTGAAAAACTTTCCTCTACAAGACAAGCCCGCTGAAGTCCCTAATAATTATTAAACTTGTTCTTAATTTAGTAATAAGATTGATTGATTGAATATTAACGTCGCACTGTTCAGCTGCACGAGGACTTTTGACGAGGGACCACGTAGTTTTGAACCCTGGTCAAGTGACGTGGACGACACCTGAGCTGGCACCCCTCTCTCCTAACTATCACACCACACCAACGGGAGGATGTTTCAGCTCTCAATAGATTTAACGTGCATCGCTGCCCTACACGGTGGGTCTTTAGTGGTACTGTTAGTTTTCTTAAATAAAGAGACTAAAATTAACAAACTTCACATGCTTTAAATAATCGAACTCGTGACAAGGCAAGCCACGATCCGATACCTATACCACTCGGCTACCGCGGCGAAATTTAGTAATAAGAAATTATTTATAAAATACCTTCTTCAGTACTGATACATTAAACGTATACTGGCTGAAACACCGACTCTTCGCACGAGTTCATTTTTTAAAAATAAAGCATTATTCTTGATATAATAGCTGAACTGTAAGGAGAGTAAAACTGCGTGCACGACATTGTATACAAAAATGTAAAATGATTTTTTTAAAAATAAATACTATAATTGTAAATAACTGTTTAAAAGAACTGTAATTTTAAATCTCACAGAATTAGCATTTAGAATTAATGTTAAATAATGAAAAAGAATATAAAATTCCGATGAAGAATAATTGTGTTACTTTTTAACATTTAAAGCGAGAAGACTTCAAAATGTTTTAACCCGGGAGCAGGCGCGTACTCGATACTAACGCTAATGGTCGTGCGGGGGACTCAGTCACCCCACTCATTTGTTTATAATTATTTTTACTGTACACGATACAAATCGGAATTCTAGTGAACATTTTGATTTATAGAAAGTATACTTACCTTCTTTCAAGGATTATTCAATTCTTTGATGATTTGAGAAAAAATCCAATAAAACTGAACTAAAATGATTCAAAAGTACAAGACTATAATAAAGGACGCAAATCAGACACTTTTCACTAATATTACAGAAATGTTAAATCAACCAATTCTTTTCCAAATATCGTAAAACTCTATTATTTACAATTTCCCTAAGCGAAAAGCAAACGCATAAAAGATGGGACGGAACTCTAATATTGAATAACCATACCATAAGATTGAAGGTCAATCAAATGATTAGCAAACGTACTATGCAGCCTGGCTGAAAAGTGAATGATGTCTTCCTTTTCTTTTTCTACAACTAATGTACAGTATTTCAATAATAATTACAGTGATGAATTGTTTATCTTCTTAGAATTTTTCTCAGGGTCTGGGTTTCGTTTTCTTTAACGAGTAATATTTTATGTTAAAACGTAATAAAAAAATCTCTCATTGAGGAAATACAGCAAATAAAACAAAATGTTTTTTTTCCCTTTAATTTGGTTTTGGGATCAAAGATAGATATTTGATGACGGAAAAAAGCCAGATAATGAACATAAATTATGTCAGTGTTGTTGTATGTATTTTTTTTTATTATGGAAGAAAGCATTTTGTTTTACTTCTCTTTCCGGTTATTTTTTTTAAAAAAAATCTTTAAATTTTCGATATGCTCGCGCCCCACACTTTGAGAAACACTGCGGTAACGTATACCTCGCTTAACGCGTGTGGTATACGTTCCATCAAGGTACAGCGTAATATGAAATAGTGTTAAACGAGGTTATCTCATCATGTAAATAATGGGGTCAGAGGAAGATGGGCAGAAAATTGGTCAGGTATTTTACCATTAAATTTATTAATTATGTTTTTTATAATAATAAAACAAAAATTTATTTCTTACAAATATAGAAACATAATAAACGAATATACATATAAAAATAAATAAAATTCTAAGTCAGTATGTTTACATTTCAGATCAATCTCAGTTTCTCTTCTGTATTTCTAAAATTTTCTTTTTTTTTTTATCAAGAAGGTATCTAATGTAAGTTGTGTTTTCCTTTTGCGCTCTGTAAGAAGTTGTTGGTAAGTGGATAAGGCATCCATAACACCCCGTCTTGCTTTTGAACTCCTGTCAAAATTTAGGTCATTTTCAATAAATTGGTCCATAATTTCTGTTACAGTGGTCAAACTGGTTTTCAAAAACGCTGTTGAAAGTTCTTTTTGCTCTTCTTCAGAATTACTACTTTCAATATTTTTGTGTTCTTCTTGGTCCGTTAATTCCTTGAGCTCATCATTAAAAATACTTGTTGCTGTTTCTTGTACTATTTCTTCTACATCTTCCACAAATTACGTGGTCCGTCGCCAAAAGCCCTCGTGTAGCTGAACAGTGCGACGTTAATCTTCACTCACTCACTCCCTCTACATCTTCCACATTTACCTAATCTAAACTGGTTTGTTTCGCTGATTCCACTATTTTTTCCACTATTTCATTCATATCGTCAGAGTGTCCAGTGTCACCGCTCTTGCTTAGATCTGGCCAAATGTTCTTCCACTTCCCTTTCAAACATTTTTCTGTAACCTCATTCCAAGAAAGTTTGTATTTTATACAGCATTCATGATATTGTAGTTTTTCCAAAACGCTCTTATTGATTGTTTTTCTTCTACGTCTGTTTTTTCAAAAATCTGTCTAAATGTTCACCGCAAGTAATAAGCCTTAAAATTTGATATAACGCCTTGATCCTTTGAGATTAAGGCAGTTGTGTTAGATGGAGAGAAAACCATTTCGACTGGAATGTATGTTATTAAGTCAGATAAATTCGTTGGATGACTTGGAGCATTATCAGTTAAAAGTAGTGATCTTGATTCAAGTTTTTTAATTTCACAATAGCGTTTAACAGACGAGCAAAGATATGCAGCGAACCAATTCTGGAAAAATTTCAGTTAACCAGGATTTTTTTAGTAGACTCAAATTACAGGTAACGTTGATTTGGATACTCCTTTCATCGCTCTTGGGTTTTTGGAATGGTAAACAAGTAGTGGTTTTAATTTGAAATCTCCGCTTGCATTACCACCCAGTAGAAGTATTAAGCGATCTTTTGAAGCTTTAAATCCTGGTACACGTTTTACTTTACGGGATAAAAATGTTCGTTTTGGCATTCTTTTCCAAAATAAACCTATTTCATCAACATTAAAAACCAATTCCGGAGGATAGTTTCTTCATTGTTTTAATGTCGTTGGGAATTCAGCCGCCGCTTTCGTATCACCACTTCCTGTTTCTCCTGTAATCTATATGCTATGAAGATTATTTCGATGTTTAAATCCATTAAACCATTTTAGACTTGCAACGAAAGTTTCACTTTATCACTTGCCTCAACCTGAATGTAATTAAAAATTCTTCTTGCTTTTTCCATTATAATAGATTGGCTTAGTGTTATATTACGTTCAATTTTGCCATAAATCCATATAGAAAGTCCTTTTTCCATTTCCTGTATTGTATTATTTCTAGAGCAGGTAATTCTAGTTGCAGAGCTTGTCGTAGTTGCAGTTGCCGATGACAGTATTTTTTCTTTAGTCTTAAGAATGGTCCTTATTGTTAAAATTGCCAAATTCAATGCAGCACCAATTTGAGATTGACGTTCACCAGTATCTAATTTTCTAATCACTTGCATTTTAGTTTCTAGGAAAAGGCTTTTTTTTCTTGTTGCTTTATTTTCGTGTTTTATTTCGTCGTTTATTTCCATGATAAAAATTAAAAATCAAAAATATTGTCACTATAGCAATCGTTATATTATATAAAATACTTACAATACAGTCAACAAATGTTTGAAACGATAAAAATATGTTCGTATAACACCACAGGAAAGAAGAAACACAGATAAATTGCTTCTGATATCGGGAAGCCTATAACGCTGCATGCAATTTCGGGGAATCCCACAATTCAAATAAAGGAGCATTAAACAGAAACAGAGAGAGAGAGAGCGTTAAGCGGGGTCTTCCTGTATTACAATTACAAACATTAAAGAACATTAACATTAAGAGCTATAATAAAGACAATTACGGAAAATACCATATTTAGAATTACAAAAATTAATCAAAAATAGGTTTCACACGTTGTACATGGCTCGATACAGCAACCCTTCGACTGACAACTTCTCGAACTGTCCACTAGAGGTCACTGTCCATATCTTAGCTCGTTTCATAATAACTTTTACAAATGCATATTTAAAAAAAAACGTGAATTAATTTTCATTTTGTTTTTGACTGCAGATATAAGTAAAATTAAAGCTAAAAAGTGTTTTTTTTAACTGTTAAAATTCCTTTTGAAAGTGGTTAAATTTTTGAAAGCTATTTACTTGAAATATAATGATACTTGGATTGTTCAATATTACTGAATAATGATGCTTATGTTGTTTCATTGGAGGAAATAATCACTGTTATGAATGTAGAATTGTTGATTGCATGAGCGACGTATCAACCGAGAAAGTACTGCATTAGCCGAGTATTACTTCCAAGCGTGAGTATATGCATGCTGTTTTGCAATGAGGGGATTGTACTACAGTATCGAGAACCTTAGCATAGGAGTATTAGGGTCTGTTGCACAATATACTAATTCTCGCAGCTGAGAGAAACTTTAACAAAACGTCCATTCTCACGATTACTTTTAGCTGTGTATCAAAGGTATATGCAGCTGCAACGCGGTGCGTTGGATTCCGACTTTGGACCAACGAAATATATGGAAATAGTCTTTTCGGACGAATCACAATTTTGTCTACACCACCACGATGGTCGTATACGGGTGGTGGCACTGAGGCGAGATATTACATATGTTTTGCATTATGACTTGCTATTACAGTTCTTATCTGGTGATATGAATTGGGGCGTCATTGGATTTTACACCACCCAATGAGCATCGAGAGTTCACTTAACAGCACCCACTAAGCCTTTTAGGTTTTGGTGTTTGTAGTCCTCCTTTTATTTCATGACTCACCTGTGGCTAAATTTCATCAGGTTACTGCGAGACCGCACGTGAAATACAACGTCCAACACCGTTGCCCACCATAACACCAAAATCAGGTTGCCTTGTCCCTTGATCCACCGGTTCTGCAGATCTGATGCCCATTGAACACATGTAGTCGATTATTGGAAAACAACTGTCCTAGCACACATCAACTACTGCTACACTAGAGGAATTTGTGAATGTGTGGAAACATCATGAACTGACATATCCAAAATCTCTTTTTGAATTCCTACTATTATAGTTCACACTCTCCCTATATATATTTATATATCTTCTTCAAATTTTCAATCTTTAATAAAATACTTTTTATTCATCCACTCAAGTTCAAATACATTTTTTAAAATTTGTAGTGGAGGACTCTTGGTGTTAATATAACTTTTTTTTTAAATATTAATTCAGGAATTTGGATGACAGAACACCTTTAAAACTCAATTTTTGGTCAAAATATAGATTTTTCAAATTTTAGTCTTATATTAAAATTGAATCTTTTATCTTTGTAAATCTGTTTAAATTTTGTTTCTATCTTAATTAGAAGCTGAGTTACAGCTTTTTAAATATTACTTAATCATAAATTTCTCGGACCGGAAATGGATTTCTGCTAACCAGAAGTGGCCCGAGCTGTTTGTTTACGTTTCCCTTTCATGGTATATGACATGAAATATTATAATTAAAAACAAATATTTAGTCAGAAATTAAAATAGACCATTTTAAAAAATAAATATAAATGTATTTGGAAATACATTTTTCCTTTTTTATGTAAAATCTGGCAGCAAGTTTGTTGTTTTGACTTTGTTTACATATGCGTTTGATTTTCATGCTGAAAGAATTGACAGCGTAAAAAAGTTTATTTGATTGTTTTATTCTGTTTTATTTTAACTTAAAAATGGTTAAAAGTATTGCTAGAAAACTCAAGCGACAATTTAATGGTAATAAATTCACAATCACTTCGAAAAATAACAGCACTTCACCAGTTCCTGAATGTACAGCTAGCTCTTCAAAGTTGGGAAATGAGAGTTTGTCAACTGCAGAAGAAATGCCTGGTCCTGTGCTTGGTAACAGAATCGTTGACTTTGAACTTATTGTGGAAGATTTTGCTCAACTTTGCTGCCCAAAATGTTTTGCTGAAAAAGTAGAGCTATTTGAGAATTCCAGATATGGATTGTGCTCCCATTTTACACTAAAATGTAAGTGTGACTTTTTTTTATGCATTTGCTTCATCAAATAAGTTGTAAATGCACCTGTCATAGATACCAGGTTAGTATATGGTATGCGGCAGATAGGCAAAGGTTTTGCTGGAGCATTTAAATTATGCTCAACATTAAATCTGCCTCGACTAACCAAAACTGCTTACAAAAATCAGGAAGCAAAACTTTTAAAAGTGGTCGAGGAAGTAGCTGAGAAATCCACGATAAAAGCTGCTACTGAAATTGTGGAGACAAAACAAAATCTTTCATCTGATACTGTAAAATGTGGCATATCGGTGGATGGCACATGACAGCGAAGAGGCTATACATCTATGAATGGGTGTGTTGCTGCTATATCAGTTGATACTGGTAAGGTGTTAGATATAGAAGTTATGTCGTCCTACTGTCCTACATGTAAGAGACTTCAGACTATGCCAAGAAACTTGGAATATGAGTCGTCAAAAGCCGACCATATATGCCAGTGTAACTTCACAGGTTCTTCATCAAAAATGGAAATTGTGGGGGCTTCACGAATATTTCTTCGATAAAAAAACCCCGCAGATTTCAATACACTCAATATTATGGGAATGGTGACTCAAAAGTTTTCATGAGTGGGAAAGACATTTATGGAATAAACAGTGTGACCAAGTTTGAGTGCATTGACCATGTACAAAAGAGAGTGGACTCGCGTCTGAGAAAACTGAAAACTAAAACTAAAGGCCTGTCTGGTAAAGGCAAATTAACCGATAATTTTATTGACAGACTTCAAAACTATTACGGAATTGCTGTTCGCAGCAATATGTCGATAACTTAAATGCCATGCAGCAAAATGTAATTGCTGCGTTATATTACTGTGCATCAAGTGATAAGAAACCGATGCATGGTCAATGCCCAATAGGGAAAAAAAGCTGGTGTTGTTTTCAGAGGGGGGTGGCTAATGGAACAAAATGTACCGCAAAATATACTGGTTTATCAAATGATGTTTTAAATAAAATTAAACCAGTATATTTAGAACTATGCGACAAACAGATATTGAGTAAGTGCTTACATGGATGCACGCAAAATGCCAACGAGTGTTTTAATGGAATAGTTTGGCAAAAAGTACAGAAGGAAACACTTGATTCGCTCAAAATAATTAAATTTGGGTCGTATGATGCTATTATACACTTCAATGAAGGTTTAAATGGATGTCTAAAAGTTTTTAATAAGATGAATATAGAAACTCCTGGGGTGTTTACCTTACGGGGATATAAACATTTAGATAAATGCAGAGAATCTGTGAATCGATTCATAATGCAGACCCCAAAATAAGGAAACACAGGAAAATTTTAAGAGCACTTAAAAAGAAAAAAATAGTGTTTTAGAAGTCAAAGATAGGGAGAATTATAAATCTGGTGCACACTTTAATAAGAAAGTAAGTGTTTTTCTTGTAATCAGAATAGTTTACTGTTATTTTTGTCGTTTTCTCAAATTCAGTTTTTTTTTTACATTTTTTCTTTCCACAAAACACAATATCTCAAAAAGTTATGCTTCAATGACATAAAAGTTTTATACGTATGTTTTTTTAATTCTTATACAGGGAATAGACCATTCTTAAGATTTTGTGTTGAGTAGAAATTTTTTTATATAGCAATAAAGTGAAAAATACAATAGCTTTTAAAAAAATTTCAACGTATACAAGCTCGAAACACAATAACTTCCCACGTAATGGTTATATTACCAAAATACGAGTCTATTCCCTAGATAAGGTTGTATGTTATACACTCATGTCCATAAATTAAGGATAATGAAGTTCAGGCAAAGAAAGAGACAGAAGAAAAACAAATTTGACTTATTTGTAAAGTCTATTTATTAACCAAAATGTAATGAGCAAAAAAGATGCTATATGATTGACATAATTAATAAAAATTGCGATTTTTACTCCCTGGAGCAAATTTCAAAAAAAGAACCTATTTACAAAAAACAGTATAACATGGTTAGTATGATGGTTAATACGGAGTATGTCTCCCGGACGATGCAATACAGGCCTTACAACGCCTAGGCATGCTGAGTATCAAATTATCAATCTCATTTTGGGGAATATTACACCACTCATCAAGCAATGCCCTCCGGTAGACAGGTGGGAGGGGGTTGACGGGCTGCCATTCGTCGGCGAAACATATCCCACACATGCTGTATTGGATTCAAGTCCGGTGAGTATGCTGCCCAATCCATACGGGTGATATCCTCCGATTGAAGACATTCGTCTACAATGTTTGCACAGTGAGGACGGACGTTGTCTTCCATAAACAGAAATTCAGTACCCATGGCACCCCGAAACAAACGTACATGTTGTTCCAGAATTACATCCCGAATTACATCACTCTGAACATGCAGGTCAGTTCTGGAACCAAGAATAATTCCTCCCCAAACGAGCCATCCTGCACCACCGTAACGGTGTCGTTCAATGGTATTCTCTTGGTGGTAACATGTACCTGGCACTCTCCATATTAAAGTCCGGCGAGAATCAGACTGCAAACTAAACCTGGACTCGTCGGAAAACATCACACAAGACCCCTGTTGTGGTGTCTACAACGCATGCTCTCTACTCCAGGTTAATCGCAGGCGACGGTGAGTTGCGGTAAGTGGAACACATCTGACAGGCCTACGAGCATATAGACCAATGTGCCCTAAGCGCCTGTACACGGTCTGCCTTGAAACTGTCGTACCGGTAGCGGAAGAGAGCTGACGAGACAGGTCTGATGCTGTTCTTCGTCTGTTTCTTTTGGCAGTAACTGCCAAATACCGATCATCATTTGGCGTTGTAACTCGTGGGCGACCTGTGCTGTAACATCTACTCACATTACCATCATCTTGGAATCGTTGCCAAAGCCTGGAGATGGCACTCTGGGTGATTTCATGTTCCTCGGATACTTCCAGCTGGGTACATTCCAGTCCACATTCCAGTCGTCCAATAATTGTACCACGTAAAAAGTCATCCAAATGCTTCCTTTGTGCCATAACTATGCGGTTATTGCACTGAAAGGCTTTTAAAGCGCTTGTGAACAATTTTACTTCTTTGCCACCATTCCTTATATACCCCTCTCTTACACTCTCGTCACTGTGACGTACTATCCACCCCATCTGGTGGTTTCCTGTAATTTGCATATTCTTCTTCAAGATGTGTGGGATAATTTACAGGTGAAATTTTTATTTTAGAATTCAATTTCTGTGTGATTCTGAATTATCCTTAATTTATGGACATGAGTGTATTTTATTCAATTTACAAAACGTCAATATATTTAATTTCTTTTCAGTTATCATGTTTTGCGTAAAATCTTATTTTTGCTTATTTTTTTTTATAAAATACCCCTTTGACAGTAAAAATGTACGCTAACAAAACTTTTCTTGGGTATTTTTCTAATTTTAGAGACCACATAAGGTCATAAAATATGCATTTACAGGCAAATCTCAGTTTAATTCAAAAAATTTTCTTCAAAGGGGTGTTCTGTTACCTTAATTCTAATTTTATATGGGAGAAAAAAATTACCACTTAATATTGTTATTGTGTCATATGTATATTCATATTTATATTAATTGTAATTATTTAATAAAAAGTAACTATAATATAAAATTTTTCTCTGTTGACATAAATTGACGGTTTCTTTGTTGACCTAAGAAGAATTGACTAAATTAATTTTATATTACTTGGTTTTTTTTTAAATACCGAGGCGTATCGCCGTAGTTTTGTGCACGCAGCCATAGTAGTCACAAAATACTTTCTTCATGTTTTCCTCGTCGAACAAGAATGTTATTTAATTCATTTCACTCTTGTATATAATATCATTTATCCAATGAATTTGAATTTGATATGTCTTATCTTTAATGGTGTTGCATTTTGGATGACCAGCTGTGTGTAAAAAAAATTAAATGATGGTGCTAATTTGTGTGTAATTTCAAAAGATCAATATTATTACATTTATTTTTCTTTTCAAACTTAGAATACTAGTTTAGAATCACACAAAAATTTGGCTAGGTAATTTGTGTCCTCAATGCATTGTATTTTTAATTTCCAACTTGTGTTGGTAAACTTCAATTATTTATTACTTGTCTTCAGTTATTTCTTTGGAATTTCTTGTCTTCGATTTCAACTTCTTATTCACGAAAATCGTACTTTTCTCATCAGATACACATAATTTCCATCCACACATCTTGTGTCGAGCTCACGCGTCTTTTCTTTAACATCTCCTTTGGGTTCTTTGGGGCCAGAATTAATGGCAACTTTTTTCCAACTAAATCCAAGAAGTGAAGTGTGAATCAAAGATGCAAATTAGGAAGCTTTTAAATATCAGAAGCTAGAGTAAGCGCGATGGCAATTATGGGAATGTAAATAGTTCGGGGTTCTAGATTGAAGATGTTTTAGATAACGTTACGTGGCGAAGCATAGTAATTATAAGTGATAGTGATCCATTGATCAAGGTGCATACTATTGCACTCGAGTTATAGAAATACTTCATCTAGAATTGTTGTGATAGTTACTGAAACTACAACAAGGTAGGATTGACTATTTAATATTAGGATCTGCAATAGTATTTGGAATCGTGTTTAGGCGAGTCACTTATTGATAGTGGTTCGTGTTAGGTCAATTCGGTAATATATATATATATATATATATATATATATATATTGTGTGTTTCGCCACCGTAGATTCTCTCACATATATTATTATAATTTAATTTGTTAAAGGATTAAGTTTAATATCTTAATAAAGCTATATGAAGATAATGTATACGTCTAATTCTTCCGTTAATTCTACACCTCTAGCTTACGCTGATACCAAAGAGATAATCACCCTATGAGGAGGGGGGATTATCGCAATCTAAAAGCACAAATTTTTTTACTGTAATCTAGTACTCATTTTGTTTTACTTTTTATAGAAAGAGATTTGCAATAGTCTTCTCAATGAAAGTTCAAACAGAATAAAAGTATTCAATTTCTAAAGAGTTTCTAGAAACTTTCATATTAATTAAAATTACAAAAAAAAAAAAGAAAAGAAAAAAAAATGCATTATATATATATTACACTTTGGTTAATATTAGCTTGATCAATATATTCTCTGTTATTGCCTAGAGATAAATGTCACATTGCTGTCTGTCACACACATTTTTAAAATACTTTTTCCATTCTTAAAAAATAT
Source organism: Trichonephila clavipes (assembly GCA_019973935.1). NCBI lineage: Eukaryota > Metazoa > Arthropoda > Arachnida > Araneae > Nephilidae > Trichonephila > Trichonephila clavipes. The sequence goes on from BMAU01017768.1 coordinate 567,551, forward strand.
TTAAAAAAAAAACTTCCGCATTATTTTCTACTTAAATACATAACAATATTTCAATATGATTATTATTACTCTAGCTTATTTTTATCTGGTAAAATATATTTAGTAATAAAACAATTTTCTATGCCCGAGTAAAATACTTCCCTCGTGTTTGTCCTTTCAGTTGAATTTCAGATTACGTTAACGACTGCTTCATGCCGCTAATAAAACGGAATTCGCATTGTTATCATATGCTGTAGACAAATATGGAGGAGAGTATTTGAATACAATGTGTTTTTGTGAGTCTTCATTGCGGCGGCTCTAGGTTTAGAATCTGAATATGATGAGCTAACATGCGGGATATACATAAAAAAAATAGTTTCCTTAAAGTTATTTTAAAATCCAGGCTCACTACAAAATGTATTATTTATGCACTTTAAGTTTTTTTCAGCTTGTCTTTATCAATTTTAAATAACTTATTTTTTTTACGTGTCTGCATCCGTAAGTAATGACCCCGATGATATGAAAATTCCAAATATATGCTTGGGATGATTTTCAGCTTTTATTTTTGAAGTAAAAATTCTGAGCGTAGCAACGTATAACATATTCATAAGTGCAAGATGAAAAAGTAATTGATTTATAACAGTATGATTAATGAGTTATAATAATGGATAAATTAGTTTTTTGTTATCAAGATTCAATTGCTTTGTTATTTATAGGATTCATTTAGCTAATTTTTAAGAGTAACAAAGGGAGAATATCAGATTACCAAGGCATCCATACTTAAATTTATATGCTTGACATGTATTAATGTTTGGTACATGATTGTTTTATAAGTTATTTTTCCTTAATTAGCAAACTTTTATTACAAATCAATGAAAGAAAACGGCTGTATCATATAGGCTTTGTTACATCCAATTACAGAAAAAAAGTCTTTAGTTCGCATAAACTTTCGTCGAGATTAATGTATGTTTCTTCTTGTATAACTGACACTCATTTTACACAGTTTTTTCTACCTTTTCATGCCTCATCAAGTTAAATTATGCTATTTTGATTTTAACATATTTTTTATGTATAATTTTACTCACTTTTTCAATATTTATTGAAATTGATTTTCATTAACAATTAAAATAAGAGAGAAAAATAATACTTAAGAAAATAATTAGTGAAGAAATAAGTTGAACATTTTCATTATTACTCAGAAAGTTTTCAAAAAACAACGTGCCTTTAATTCATGATTAACCAATTCTCAATGTGTTACTTTCTGCTCTCTTTTTCTTTTTGTTCCCCACTTATCAGGATTCCTTATGATTCCATTATAAAATTTATGGGCTGCGTCTCATTAATGGAAACAATTGTATAACCCACTTTGCTAATAAAGAATCGTAAAGGAATCGTCCAGGGAGTTGGATTTTATTTGCTATCATAGCAATCCGATGAAAGCAACTAGCTCTAAATTCATGCATATACAATAAAGTAAAACAAACCTTTATTTACATTGAAAGTTTTTACAAATATACCGCTTGTATACGATGTCACTTTCCATAGTTCACCTGATTAATGTTAGATGTCACATTCTGAAATGAATCGTCACAGTGGCGCACTCAAGGGGGAGGGGATCCCCCCATAGCCCTTGATTTCTCCCCCGATAGATTATGATCTTATGTATATAGTACGTAAAATTTAATTAAATATTGGTTATTAAAATTAATTTTATTAATTAATGATAATTATTAATTCAATAATTTATTTTTTACTGTTTTTTGTTCCTAAAATCGACAAAATCAAAAGAATATGTTTGGCGGCGTATTAAGGTGGTTTATGAGAATGGTGAACTTGCCCCCACTTTGAAAAATTTTGTGTGCGCTACTGAATCGTCATCATTGTAAATTATCTTGTACAAGTGTGTTGTGCTACCCGGAGGTCATGGGTGTAGTTTGGGACACCGAATCAACAGACATTGTTATAAAAATATTCAATTTTATTTGAATCAATCAATTTACTATCAATCAAGATTATAAACCGAGGGAGCAATCAAAATTAATGGACTACTTAAATTTGTAACACGAATAATTAAACACTTATCTGAGCGCTCGTCAGATCTCTCCTGGGTCAACTATATTCCAGTTTAAAATATTCTTCTCCCTTTCACCAAGGCTTCCGAAAGGCACTTCGCTAATCTCACTTTAATAACAGTTTAATCACAAACACTCACATTGCTAGGGTTTAAATAGTACTCAAATTAGCATTAAATTAAGTTCTCTCTACGGAAGGCGGTTTAAAATTTGGAATTTTTCTTTTTTTGTAAAAATACCAAGGATAGAACCATTGAACAAAAATAAGTACTTCATGTGTTATTGACACGGTACAATTTTATATTGTACTAAAATAGATTATTTATGCATATCTCTAAACAGCAAAAAATCGAAAGTTTTAAATACACTTGGTTCTCTTTTTATGCGGTTTTTTTTTTTTATGCGATTTTAGAGTTATGCGGTTTTTTTATGGCAAGAAAAAAAAAAATTTTTATTCATATTTAATTCTTTTTGGTGATTCACTTTTTCTGAAAACGAATAAGAATAACAACTACAACTCTACTATTACGCAATCAATACAACGAAAGAATTTCTCCTTTATATGCAAATATATACCTTGAACTTTTTTTCTTTTATTGACATGTTTTCTCTTGATTTGTTCTTAAAAACAAAAAAAGACAAAAACAAAAATATCCCGCTAAAATTGCGTGTTTTTATGCTGCATTTTGCATTGCATTTTGTTTTTTATGAAACTAATTAAAAAAGCTTGCATATTAGAAAACATTAGAAAACAAAACTTTGTGAAAAAGGTTACTACCGAAAACCGGAAGATAAATTTACTCAAGTGAATTGTAAGTTTTTTTGATTTTTTTAGTGCGTAATTGTACTTTAAGTTTTCTCTATAATTTTTTAGTCCTCTTAAAGAAAATGTGTGACAATATTAAAAAACAAAAAAGAAGTGCAATTTCGCTAGAAACCAAAATTAAAATTCTCGATTGCTTGGCGAAAGGAGAAAGATCAACAGCAGTAGGTAAACGTTTTCATTTAGGCGAATCTACTATAAGAGCAATAAAAAAAATGAAGCGGCAATAAGAAAATCAGTCAGATCTGGTACAAATTTGAGTTCTAAAATTTCATCATATTCAAGAGACACTTTAATAGAAAAAACTGAAAAGGCTCTCGTAATTTGGATTGAAGATTTAACTCAAAAAAGAATTCCGTTAGATGGACATTTAATCAAGATGAAAGCCCTTAAATTTTACAAGGAGTTAAAAGAATCAGAGCCATCTACATCTTCACGTGAAAGTAATCCACAATTCTCTGCCAGCACAGGGTGGTTAACTGGTTTTATAAAAAGACATTCTTTTCATAATCTAAAAATAAAAGGTGAGGTGGCTTCTGCAGATGAAGAAGCTGCTAGAAAATATCCTGAAAAGTTAGCTAAAAATTATTAAAGATGGAGAATATTGCGCTCATCAAGTCTTCAATGCTGATGAAACAGGATTGTTTTGGAAAAAAATGCCAACCCGTACTTACATTGCAAAGTCCGAAAAAACTGCCAGTGGTTTTAAAGCTGCTAAAGATCGAGTTACTTTATTGCTGTGCAGCAATGCATCTGGCGATCGAATGTTAAAACCGCTGCTTGTAAATCGATCTTTAAAACCACGTGCATTAAAAGGAAAAGACTTAAATACACTGCCCGTACATTGGATGGCTAACAAGAAGGCCTGGGTAACAACGGCTATTTTCACTGAATGGTTCAATAAATGCTTCGTACCCGAAGTTGAAAATTATATGAATGAGATGGGTCTCGAATTTAAGATCTTATTAATTCTTGACAATGCGCCAGGTCATCCAATCTTAGAACATCCAAATATAAAGGTAGCTTTTTTTCCCTCCAAACACAACGAGCCTAATTCAACCATTAGATCAGGGAATTATTTCAACATTTAAAAAATATTATGTAAAATTCACTTTCCAATTCATTTTCGATAAACTGGAATCCGAAACAATAACAGTTACTGAAGCTTGGAAACAATTTAATATCTTGAACTGTGTAAATCATGTTGCAATAGCAATTGCCGAAATAAAATCACAAACTTTAAATGCATGTTGGAAAGCTGCTTGGCCTGAATGCGTATCAAAAGGAAACGAATCAAATAGAGCAATAGTAACATCAGAAATTATTTCAATTGCTAAGGAAATAGGTGGGGAAGGTTTTGATGATTTTGGCGAGCATGATATAGAAGAATTGCTTGTGGACGAAGCCCTAAATGATGATGATATTTTGGAAAGTATGGTAGATATTACTAAAGATTTGGAAACAGTAGATAGCGAACCGGAAGAAGATGTTACTCCACTGGACGAAAAATTACTTCGGGAAGGCCTTCAACTTTCCGGTAAATTGGCAAATTTTTTATTCAAAATGATAATGATGTAGAACGCGCCTTAAAATTCCAACGTGATCTGAAATTTTGTATGTCTGGCTACAGAGAACTCTACAAAGAACTAGTGCCATCACAGAGTTTGATTACTGACTACCTTGTCAAAGAAAAAAAAAATCACTGAAGTTCCTGAAGAAGCATTACCATGTAGATCTGATGACGTAATTTTATCTTCAAGTGATGAAAGTGATCTTGCACCAATCCACAAACGGGTTCGCACATTATCAGACAGCGAATAATGATGAAAACATTCTTAATATGATTTTAAATGAAGTTTTGTTTTTTGTTACATATTAAGTTTTGTTTTTGTTTTTAACATACATATGTGCCATTTATTAAAATATGATGGAAAAAAAATAAATCTTATTATTTATAAATCTTTTTTTATGCGATTTCTGGTGCATTTTAAAACATTATTTGGGTTTTATGCGATTTTTTGAATAAATGGAACGTATCCATCATTTTGCATATAAATGTATGTCTTTTTTTGTGCGATTTTTTTTATGCGGATTTCCCTGGAACGCATCTACCGCATAAAAAAGAACCAAGTGTACCGTTATAAAAAAATTTATTTAAAAACATCGATATGCTATTATAAGGTTTTAAATCAGACGACTTATAAAAATTGTATAAATAAATAACAAATGTGTAATTTTTTAAATGTGATACCATCAATATCTCCTGTATGGTTACAAAACATCGCAGTGCTCTAACCTTTCCAGCAAGCTATATTACGACTTTTACTTTTGTCCTAGTAGAAATATTGTAAGCTCTTTTAATAAGTAATCCGGCTTATAACACGCACTTTGAGCACAAAACATGAGACGAAATTTACGGGAGCGCGTTATACGTTCGGTATAAAGATGATGACTTCAAAAATAAAAAAAAGGATGAGCATAAAAAAAATAGACTTCTATATGGATCGGAATACTGTTTATTTAAAAGAAATGATGTACCTGTGATGAGCTTAAAGGTTTTTTTTTCTAGAAGTATACTATATTTTTTGGAAATGTCTGGGATAATACTTCCAGTAAAGGACTTCAAATCATATAAGCATTGCACATGTACATTTCTGGTTCCTTCGTAAAAAAAGGGTGTGTTCGTTATACGGCGAATATACCTAAAAATTAAAAATCTCAGCTTGGAGTACGGGAGCGCGTTATACACCGATGCGCGTTATGCGCCGGATTTTACGGTAACTAGATTACATGATTTATTTATGTAATTTTGTGGTAAGATAAATGACTCTGAAAATTATTTAACGATAATTGCAGCTGGGAATAAAGTTATGTGTTTATCACAAAACTGCTCTAACATTGAATAAAAAAATCTGGATTTCTTGAAATTTGTATGACAACTGCCGAATCTTATGAAATTATTGTTTTAAAGTACCTATGAGACAATGGTTGGCAATGAAAATATTTTCAAGAATATGCAAATAAATTGTTTAAGTATTCAATACTTTTAACTGAAGGTTTGTATAAGTTGTTGTAATGATTTTAACTATTAACTTTAACGGATTACTAGCTTAGTCTTTTTTAATTTTTTTCAAATAGGGTTGGAATGATGTGAGTTTCCATGGGTCTCCTCAGATTCCAACACCCAATATTGATGCTTTGGCTGCAAGTGGAGTGATTCTCAACAATTACTATACTCATCCTCAGTGTACTCCCTCGAGAGGGGCTTTAATGTCCGGAAAATATGCCAATCGATTAGGTGTGAGAAAGATTTTTATAATTTTTTTTCTATTTCTAACGAAAGTTTCCCCCTATTTTTTAGACATTAAGCATATGATAAGCATTATATTTGTTTCCAAGTGCATTCAAATTAAAATGGTTTAATTTATATATTTCTTATTGTATGCTGTAATTGATATGTAATTTGTTTTTGAGTAAATTGTTTCTCAATCTTTTTATTTTGGTATTATTTTGTACAGCCTGGATATCAAATTTGACAGTGAGAAATTACTGGTACTAGCTAAGAAAATTTCAGTAAAAATTTATTGTTTATGAAATTAAAATAAAGATATATTTTTAGGTGAAAATAGATGACTTTTTTAGAGAATATACAGATGTGTGACAAAATAATACGAACACCTGTGAAAGAGGAGAAAAGCTTTGTTAATAGGGAGTTGGACCCCCTTTGACTGAATTACAGACTGTATGCGACGTGGGATGGGTGCATAGAGGTCATGAACAACTTATAATGGAATATGAAGCCATTCTTCGTGGAGAGCGGTCTCTAATGCCGAAATCGTAGATGGTGGAGGGAATCGAGCACGTAGTTTTGACTCCAAATATCCCCCCAAATGTTCAATAATATTTAAATCAGGTGACTGAGGGGGCCAATCAAGATGACCTACTTCCCCCTCATGCTCTGCAAACCATTCTTGCACGATTTTAGCAGTGTGGATAGGGGCGTTGTCGTGTTGATAAAGTGGGCATTCTCCGGGAAATGAAGTCTGGACAAATGGATGCACCTGATCTCCCAGGATATTGACATAGTGGGCAGCTTTAACCTTGCCATGCAGAGTAACAAGTGGCCCAAGACCACGCCAAGATATCACCCCCCATACCATAAGGGACCCATCTCCATGCTTAAAAGTCGGCACGATGCATTCTGGAGCAAATGCTTCTTCGGGCGTTCTCCACACAAAAACGCGTCCGGTGGTTTGGAATTAGGTGAATGTCGATTCATACGACCAGATGACTTGTTGCCACTGTTGTGGGATCCACTGTCTGTGTGTTCTACACCACTGGCGTCGCTGTAAAGCATGACGTGCTGTTACCAATGGTTTACGAATTCCAATTCTTTCATACAAGTTCGAAGCATGAAGTTCCCTTTGGGCGGTTCTTTCTGAAATAGGGTTACAGAGATGACTATTCACCTCAGACGTTATCTGGGATAGCGATTGCTTGCGCTTTCGGGCCACTATGCGGGTTAAGACTCTTTTATCCCTGTCGGTAAGCTTTCTTTTCCGTCCACTGTTGTGCTTGCCAGACGTCGCATTCCCACATTTCTTGTATGCTGTCATAACGGCAGATACAGTACTCCTTGCACGCCCCAAATAAATGGCTGTTTCCGTCATCGAGCAACCAGCGCACCTCATTCCAACAATCATACCTTTTTCGAACTCTGACAGGTCCGTCATTATTGCGTTTTTCAGAAATTATAATTGACAATGTGCCACACCTATCGCAGCTGTTGAGCGAATGATACTTTACCTTTCGAATCCGCTAGGCGGTGGACTGCAACGCTAACTGACATGCGCGTTGTGTGTCTTTGAAATGGGCCATGCCTCTTTCACGGGTGTTCGTATTATTTTGTCACCCATCTGTATATATATATATATATATATATATATATAAGCAAAGTTTATTCATTCTTTTTCAAAAATGTTTTTATTGCTCAATATATATATATAAATATAAATAATCTTCTAATATATTATCATTTTTAGTTTTTTCTTACTTCAAGAAAGGAAAAGAAGTACAAAAACTGGTATATTAAGGGGCTCTTAGTATTTTTTTAATCGTTGCTTCTGTGTGGTCCAAAAGTTCTATTATTATAATTCCAAATCAAATTTTTAATCTTCCTCTCATTTTCGGAAAAATGAATATTTTTATAAGAAACCCTTTTTTTTATTTTCATTCCAAATAAACACTGATTGAAATAATGGAGAAATGCTATCAGTGTATTTTGAAATAATATTACCTAACACTTTTATTATAAAAATCAAAAGTATATATTTTCCAAATAAGTCAAAAATGGAAACTTTTGTGGCTTAAAAATTCTTTTTCTAAGCATAGCTAACATGCTAACATATTGCTTTTTTTTCCTTTTAAATTTCTCAAAATTTTCAGGTTTGTCAGCTCTGTTGATTTTAAAGAGAATCATCATGCTATTTTTTTACTGTATAGTATTGCATTCCAGTTACTTTAAATTAAAATTATTGCAAAACTTTATTCTAAAAGGGCATTTATTTAATTTCTTTTGTTAATAGAGAAGATAAATATAATGTTGATTTTTTACATGTTCATTAAGTAGTATCTCAAAATAGAATTAAATTTAGAAAAATGCTAAAAAGTACTTAAAAATTTAGAAAAATGACCATTACATTACATAAAAGCAATTTATTAATTCACAATAGCCCCCTGTATATTTTAAAAACTCCAAAAAATGCAAAATGACACAGGAAGTCCTTTAAAAGTCTTAAAAATGATTGAAAATGATTTAAAAAATTGACGACATTGTAATCCTCCTATATTTACGATATATCCGTTAAACATGATAGGTTCTCACAGAATCCGGGGTGTGTAACGATTCATAAGTTTTATTCCCACTACCTTGGTTTGCAGAGCTTGGACTAGAAATGAAATAAAATCTAACCAAAGGACGAAATCACTTTTCATTCCATAAGCAACGAAATACCTCCTAATGGCTTGACGGAGGTATTGCAATGTCGTAAAATGCATATCTTAATTATACAGCAGTCCTTGGAAGTAACAAAAGAACTGCCAAGGTATTACGTGGCCTTACACATAGATTGGCTTTATATGACCCTACGCTATGACATTACCTTGAGATTGAATTTCTTTTTGTTCATTGAATAAAGATAGAGTAAAACATTCAAAAGCAAGCACATTGATCATAAGCATAAAAATGTGAATATTATTAGACTTGAAGACATTTCTCGAAGAAGAAATAAGTACTTCGTAAAATCCGTGGGAGAGGTAGTGAAATGTTTTCCTCTCTATCCATACAATATAATTTTTGTGATATCCCTATGTGATAAACTTTCACGACCTTTCTTTCTGATATTGTAACGGTTTAAATTATGAATGTTTATAATGCTCATGTTTAGTTGTACCAAATATTAGATTTAATTGCATTGAATAAATAAAACAAGTAATATAAATTTTTTTTTAACATTAATTCTTACTTCGTTAGAAAAACGTACTGACGTCATCTGCTGCAGCTAATTGTAACTACGACAGAAATAACGCAGAATAAATTTAAAATTAAAAAATAAAATTTAATTAATGAATTAATATTAGAAAAAACTGTATCAACAGCAAGTGCCATCCTCTACAAGTTTAAAAAAATTTATTTGAACTTGAATGGATGAATAGAAAGTATTTTATTATTAATTGAAAATTTGGACAAGATATATAATAAAAATATATAGAGGGAGAGAGGGAACTAATAGCAGGAATTGAAAAAGTTGTTTAAAATTATCTTAAACAACAAAATATATACACATATACATTAGCATTTTGTAGAATGTCTCCTACTTTAATGAAATAAAGCATATTTTTTCCCTAAATTGATCTACGAAAAAAATATTTAAAAAAAGCGCTCTATTATATAGTTAGAGTTTCACCAGCACATATAAAGACTGAATTGTTTTAGTAATCCTGAGCAAGAAATTACCATTTGCAGTATAATATAGAGTAAAAAAATTGTCGATTAGTTTTTAATTTTGATTTTTTTGCAGTGTGTGTACATAAAACTCTCTCTCTAAACTCTTATCATAAAATTACACTATTGTATGATAAATATATCATAATCAGAATCTTTTAATTGGGATTAATTAGAAGGCATTATATAGAAAAATTGAATACTAATAGACAAGTAGGATATTTACATGAAGTTTATAGACACTAAATGGTTCTTTTAATATCTTGAAACTCATAAAATATTTTATAACTGTAAAGCTTTCTATGAAATATGACTTAAAGGTCATTTGTATAAAAGTTATAAATCAATTGCTTCGTCTAAGATTTGTGTTATTTTTTAAGTTTAAAAATAAAAATTCAAATTGATTAATCAATTAAGTGGCGAAGCTTAGCCTCAGAAATCGTCATAACTTTCTTTGGATTGCAATAATTGTATCACTAAGAACAAGTGGAAAAAGATTGTCACTTTAGTTTTTAAACTTTTTGTAGCGTGCATGAATTTGACTGACAGAGAGATGCATATATATATATATATATGTGTATGTGTGTGTTTCAAATTCTCCACTTTATGAAATAAATTAAGCCTTTTCTGATAAAACTGACTTATAAATGCACTGCTCAAAAAATTATAGGAGCACATGGATTTAACGAAATTGCGCAAATATTGCTTGTGATAATTAATGTTAAACAAAGTATCCATAGTCTAAAATGTAGTAGAAAACAGAAGAAGAAAACTTCCTATGCAAATCAACGTGCATGGGGTCAAAAACCAGAAAAAGGGAATAAGTGCAGAAATCGTGATTTCGTAGAAGTTGCTGTTTTTCGTTGTCTCAGTGATGACATTCATTCTTTCGGCTGTTCTTTTGAGAAAAGGACACTGTAAAATGTCATGACACGTGACCAGCCGAAATCCATAGATTGGTGTATTTTCAGGTGTCTGGAATCCGGACAAACATAAAGAACTGTAACAGATGCTGTTTGAAAGGCAATAAGTGTCATTGTAAGATTGTGGAATCTGTTTCAATAAGCAGGGCTCGTTCGACATTGGCCAGGATAAGGTCGCCCACGGGTTACCACTGAAAATAATGACTGATATATCTTGTGAACAGTTCGTCGAGACAGAACAAGGTTCTCAAGCGCAAACAATTCGAAATGAGCTTCACACTGGTGGTCTGTATGCAAGTAGGTCAGTCATGTGTATTCGTTGACTGCAAGATACCGTGCAGCCCAAAGAAAGTGGGCTACTGAGCATTGAGACTGGATACAAAGCGATTGGAGTCAATTACTGTTTACGGACGAGTCGGGACTCAGTTTACAGTGTGACGCCGAACATGTTTTGGTATGGAAAGAAAGGGGCACTTAAAATAACCCAATCTTTGTAACGGGGCTTTATTGGTATCTCTTCAATTCATCCTCTTGGGATTTCTTTGGGGCCAGAAAGGCAATTCTTTCCAACCAACCCAAGAAGAGAGCGTGGTTATGCAGATTAGGAATTGTATATATTGGAACGTTAGTATGCGCGTGGAGTAATAAGTGGCACTAAGTAGCTCTACGTAAAGCTAAGTCAAGAGAGGAAAAACTCTAGTTCTAGGAGAAGAGTCTAAGTGTATTCGAAGAGTTCTATGAGTTGGTCTAATAGTACCAGTGGAGCTGAGTAATTAGGGGTTCCGAGACCAGAAGAGTATTCCCTTTGCCGGAGCAAGTCGGATTGAAGAATATAGTGATGATTTAAGGACCGTAGCTGTTCGCCAAGGAAATAGCGGTAAGACTGTTTGATTAAGCTTTAAGAATAGAGCGGATTCTTTAAGGTAGGAAATAATCTTTAAATATAGATTCAGTGATTAATAGCGCTATTTGTCAGAATTGCGGTTTGCGTCGTATCACTCCTGATTATAATCCTCCTAATTTAGTGTTGTTTTATTGAATATATATATTACTATCATAATAAACTAATTTTATTATGATGGTCAATCCTTCATTCCCTCAAACATAGATCACGTGGATGGTGACGAGATGATACCCCCATCGCGCGGGGTATCACATATTCGTGCGTGGAAGATCACATTACAGACTAGGGGGTTTGAGGGTATTAGCTGGTATCAGCATAGGCTGTTGTTCTGGCTTGCATTTCATACGGAATGGCAATTTGACGGCTCAAAGGTATGCAAACGAGATTCTAAGACCCCATGTCGTACCTTACGCTGCAGCCATTGGCGATCCCTTTCTTTTAATACAGGATAATGCCAGAAATCATACAGCTCGTCTTGTGGAGGACTTTCTTGAAGTTGAGACAATACATCGCACGGAGTGGCCAGCATCTTCTCCTGACCTAAATCTTATACAGTATGCATGAGACTTATTCGGACACAGCATTCATGCTAAACAGGTATGCGGCAGTCTTGGGAGTTCGAGGGAATCACATGCCGTATGAAACATCCTGTATCGATTCTAAATAATCAGTTTTTTGACATTTACATGTAACCAAATTTTGGCCTAAAGCATTATTTCATGTTTTTTTTACCATTCCAAAGATACAACCCCCACATAATTGTTTTTGCTTCTTTTTTCTATATTGAGCTTTGTTACACCTGTACTCTTCATTTTTTCCCATGTATGTCTATCGTGCAAAGTTTCTTCAATTTTTGCTTGCTCTCCTAATTTTTTTGAGCAGTGTATAATCAGTATGTTGAGTTGCCAATTTCTTAATCTAATCGAAATTTATCGTAGCATTCTTCTGCCATGAATTTACATGTGATTGGCGAGTATTTTGCAGTACAGAAACACATAATAACAAACCAAACTTCAGTGGTATGGGTGTCGTGCTTGCTTGACACTCTTGTAATATCTAGTATGAATAATTTTTATTATTTGGAGTAAAAATTACTTTATTTAAAAATTTAAGTGATGTCTCAGAAAAAATGCAATGTGATTAACAGTTTCAAAAAAGTACTATTGTTGACATTGACATATTAAGACTTTTTGAGGCCTTGGGTCCTTATGCAAAAGTAGGCCAAACCATGTGACTCCTTTAAGTAGACAGTATATAGCATAGAGACATATTGTCAAATATTCGTACAAACGGTAACCCAAAACAAATAAATGAACGCGATTCACAATCACACAAACCTAGGCACACACCGACTCCAGGGATGTCTTTAGGCATGGGACGACTGGGATCTCGGCCCCTATGGGGGTCTCGTCTCGTTCTCGAGTCTACCTTAATAGGATCACGATTCGAATAATTTAAATGGTCAAATGTTATTTCCGGTTGTATTCTCCAAAAAACTGGGAATTTCGGACGATATATCAACTAGCTACATGGGATGACCGTAGTCCGCGTACAGGCCTAGGACTTCCACAATACACCATCATTGTTCATTCAGTCAAAAGGTGGTAGTTGGTACAACCGGTTTGTGCGATTGTAAGCCATACGCAGTTGTTTCGGGTTGTTGTGTCTGTACGAGTATTTGACAACGTATGCTCTGTACTGTCTACTTTTATGAGTCATAGTTAGGGTTTACATTTGTGTGACGTCCCAACACCTTTCTACTAAATGAGTAATGATAGTATATGGTGGTAAACCAAAGCCTAGGTACGGAAGACGGATATGACATAATAAAACAATATTGTCCACTGTTGTCAGTCGGCATAAATTCCAAGTTTTTCGTAGAATATTGCTACGAATTTTGTGTAAAATAGTTTAAATAATTTGTATTTGGACGTGTAATGCCTTTATCTTACTCTAAATTAGATTTAATTTACGTTAAAAGTGTAATATTCACAAGCAACGCCGTCCTCCTTACATTATAGTGGTGATTCAATGGGAACTTGGCGAAATCTTGGCGATAGAGCCAAGTTGGTGTAATTTTTGGTGACCAATTTGGTGACTTGGCGATCATGTTGTCGACCATTTTTGGCGAGTTCGGAACTCTATGGATTCTTCTTGAAATTAGTAGAGAAATACACTAATTTCAAAACTTATGACGCTACCGGGTCTTTCTCGAATTATTCGCGAGGGATATAAATAGAGAGATGCTGGCCGAAATTCAGTCATGTAATAAGTAAGGAAAACACCACTTTCGTCGCTTCCCATCATAGACTCTCAGATATGGGATGGAGGACTGATTTCTGCGCATATGCCCAAAGACACATCGTAAAGCATCGAAAGTCAGTCTGGTTTTGTAGGGCGATCAGCTAGTATTGCTCTGATTGTTGAAGCGATTAGTGATTTCTTCGGCTGTTGAACGAGTGATTGCTTGTGAATAATCTTTTATATACGTGTATTTTAGACACCGATAATTGTGTCTGAGTGCTGCTGAAGGTGTGAAGACCTTCTGAGATTTATTCTGCGAATATTGATACTGAATCCTATATTTCAAGGATTGGATTTTCGTCAATAAATTCTCATCGCTCTTAAAGAACTGTCTTGTACTTTGTGACTGATTTGTATAAAATCCTCGAACCCCGGATCTTCGTAACAATATATCTAGGAATTACATTTGACGATTAAAATTATTCGGATCATGATGTAATTGAGGCCGAATCGAGAACGAGACGAACCCCTTTCCCCCGAGGCCCTGGGCCCAGGACTAGCTGGCCCATGCCTTGAAGCATCCCTGATTGTTGAATGAATAATTTTATTAATATGAGATTTTTTAAATATTATATATATATATATATATATATATATATATATATATATATATATATATATATATATATATATATATATATATATATATATATATATACTATATATTTTTTTGAGTGCATTCGTTTCAGAACTGATTATAATTGAAAGAAATATTTTCAGGAATAATTGAAAGAAATATTTTCAGGAAAACTTATATTGAAGGAGTTAAATTTAATCGCTGGAAGTTTAATTAAATTTCTAAGGATTTTCTGCTATTCCTTTTGTGAATCTCAATTTTCATAAAAATTAATAAGGCTTTTTGTATGTAGGTTTGCATCATGGGGATTTGAGACCTGCTGAGGCATCTGGTCTTCCTTTGAATATAGCTATTTTGCCGGAATATATGAAAAAAATGGGTTACAAAAGCCACATGGTGGGAAAGGTAATTTTAGATGTTATATAATAATTCTTTCTAAAAGTTTTTATTGAAAAAACTGTGTTTTAAAAAATAAATTCTTCATAAAAGTATTCTTTCTTTAAATTTAATTATTTGGTTAAACTGGCTTCTGACCTTTTTTAGCTCTGATTATCTCTCATATATTCGTAAATTTTCTTGAAGTTTAAATACTTTTATAATATATTTATATTATTTTTTGTGTGGGTATTTATAAATTTTCTATGCTAAAAGGATCTATCATTCACATATCGAAAGAAACATTCTAAAAGGATTTTAAATCTTTGAAACATAAAAATTCAAAACTGATCCAGAAAAACTAGGTACAAATTGTTTCGTATACATTTTATACATTTCAAAAGAGCTTTCAAAATGTTGAAGACCAAAATAAACTATTCAACGTTATTTACAAATCGTATTTTTTTATCAATAGATAATTAAAAAATGCACCTTTTGCATATTTTTTTTTGTTTGCATTTCAGTAATTTCTTAAAAACTTAGCTGATGGATAAATGAAAATAAATCTAATTTTTTCTAAGCAATAACTTGAAGCAAAATAATTTTGTAAACTTCTGTTCGGTATTCAATTAAAAAAATTCCAGCTCTCGAATTTCAATGACGTAGAAATAAAAATAAAATGTATATTTGTGTGCATTGATTGCGTAACTAATTCATTTTTTTATCATTTCAGTGGCATTTAGGTTATTATAAAAAGCGTTATCTTCCAACCAGACGAGGATTTGACTCTTTTTTTGGATTTTTAAACGACAATATTGACTACTACGATTATACCTGCTTTTATGAAGAACTTACTTTTTCAGGAACGGTACGGAAAAGATTAATTTGCACAGCTCAGTTTGTTTTCTTACTAAATACTGCAAATGTATTCAAATGGAAATCAAACATGAATTTTATTAGTTAAAATAGTCTTCCAATAGGAATCTCAAAAATAATATTTTTTTAAAAAGTGATTACTTACTTTTTATACTTAACTTTTATTACTTACTTTTTATACGTACATGTATATATACACTGAAGAACAAGGGTAGGCATTAAGTCAATCGTGGTCAACTGATGGATCGCCAAGACATATAAGGGAGACAGCTTGAAGA
Organism: Trichonephila clavipes; assembly: GCA_019973935.1. Classification (NCBI taxonomy): domain Eukaryota; kingdom Metazoa; phylum Arthropoda; class Arachnida; order Araneae; family Nephilidae; genus Trichonephila; species Trichonephila clavipes. The sequence goes on from BMAU01017768.1 coordinate 583,665, forward strand.
TTAGTAGTAAGTAATTATATAGTGAAATATTCAAGATAGGCTGACAGTATGCAGACTAATTCTTCTCTGCTGACTATAACTACGAGAGCTAATTTTAGATGAAAATGTTTATTTTTAATGTACTTTGAATTGTTTGGTAATGAATGCATCATTTGATATTATTATATTTGTGGTTATTATTATTATGTTTGTATCTTGTTTTTTGCTTTAAACGTGGTGCGAAAATTGTAAGCTTTTTTATTGCAGTTATGTAGGTAAGTGTATATTCCTTTTATTTATTATTAAGTTATAATAAATATTCTTAGATCACCCCTCCTACGACACTGGGTGAGCCACAACACCTTGAAAAAATTAGAAGTAGCCCGTACCCTGGAAAAATTTGCCCTCTCCTGCTCAAGAACAATAAAATTAGCGCATCAAGTAGGAAGCAAGTTACAATCACGAAACTATGCAAATAAGTTAACTGTGATCTGGTTTGTAAATGATTTAAGATTGGTGTGTGTGGGAGAGAGAATACATGGCTGTGGTGGTGTTACAATAATAATAATAATGATAAATAACGCGGTTTGTATTGATCGGCGTGTGATTAGGGATTGCAATACCGGTATACCGAATACCGGTATCTTGAGCCATTTATACAATTTTGTAATACTGGTATTCACAAGCTTAAATACAGGGTTTTCGGTATTTACTAGATTTTTTTTAATTGTCTTCACTATATTTTCAGAGATCTCCAACCTAGCAAAACAGTATACATTTTTTATTTTTATGTCTCCCTAACGGGCGAAATTAATTACTGTGAATATAAAGTTGCGTCGTACAATCAAGAGAAGTAATACGATATGTGAATTATCCAAGTAGGGCTAAAACTATTCTATTACAGCTCAGAGCGATACTGAGGAGGATTCGTAGTCTGATATTCGTATCTGTGAAAACGAGGTTGTAATTGCGAAGCAAGTGCGTAATATTTGGATATTTTTTAAATTGGGGAGTTTGTAATTCACATTGGATTTGCATATCATATTTGTAATTACATACCATCATAATTTTATAAATGAAAATAAAAAAGAAGAAAAGAGATTAACTAATTCAAATTTGATCAAGTTTATAGTAAATTTTCTTAAAATTTTTACCCACAAACTTTATCCAAATTCAGAAGAATTCGGTACAGTTATCGAAGTTGATTATGACACAAATGTTGATAGTAAAAAGGAATTATCACTTGAATAAAAATTAGAATTAGCGAACCTAAAAAAATTCAATAAACCAAAATACAATACAGAAATGAGTTACATCCAAAACAATCCGACAAGAAATCGATTTATTTGAAGATGAGGGATTTAGAGGTAAATACTTGAAAAAATTATATCGCATTGCTAACAGTACGACGAACAAGTGTAGATACCGAAGGAGCGTTTACAACAGCTGGTAATTTTTGCACAAAATTGCGTTCCAGGCTTAATGACAGTGCAATTGAAGCATTATGTTTTTTGAGATCATATTTCAAAAATTTGAAATAATACCACAGACTGAATAGCGATATTTACACTTTTTTGTGATTTAAAGAAATAAGATGTACCTTTATACTTTTTTGTGATTTTTTATATACTGTTATAATTTATAAGTTAAAAATTTTTTCCCCTGATATTTACACTCCAATAAAACTGACAAATAAAACAAAAAGAAACACCTGTATTTTCTTTCTTTTCCTAAAACTTCTACTACCGGTATTAAAACCGGTATCCCGGTATTAAGATCTAAAAAATACCGAATACCAGTATTGAACTTTTGGTCCAATATTGCAATCCCTACGTGTGATGGAAATCACATATCGACGTTGGAACGAGTATTAGGCAAGAAGACACCAGGTAGACTAGGTTCTCTCCATGAACTGAGTTTTAAAGAGACCTCTCATAATTGGCCTGAAGACCGTAGGTTGACGAGCTGTGTTGCTCGCTAGGTTGATCGTTCTGAATGTGCAGTCAAAAAGTATTGGTAGCAGTGGATATGTGGAAATGTGATGATATATCCATGTTCGGAGTACCATGTCTGGAAAACGACTATAGAGAAGCAATTGTAAGATCCTGTACCAAGCACCGACCAATCTCGCATTTACAAGCAGTTATAGGGACTCTTGTTTTTCCACCAACATTTTTAGACGGCTTATGATAGCTCCCTTTATGCGTTTTGACTTAAACACGGGAACATCATTGGCTCCGCTTACAGTGGTGGCAAGTCAGTGAAACTGGTACGCCACAAATCAGTAAAGGTGGTGTCCTTGCTTTTGAAGACAGATAATCAAGTGTCCCAGAGAACGGTACAGACCTACCCTTGCTATCCTATGGCATACTTTCTCCACTACAGGTATCACGGTCTGAGAAGGTCAAAGCCTATGATAGTTTCTCTGCTCTAATGTTGATACATGTGACGTTAACAGTCCAGTGATATATGGCGGAGATTCCACGTCTTCAAGTGCTTTCGTTCTTGATTGGTATTCCTGATGAAATTTACTAACGGAATAATGCATATCTGCACACGGCTCTGGTTACTCAGGATTTCCTGTGTCCAGTTCATCTTTTCCATGGTCTATCCGATCCTTGGACACATCTGAAACTACACTTAACGTTAAATGTCACCGTGGCACTCAGTGCATTTGTAGAAGGCTGTTAAAAATTTGTGGATCTTGTTGCCTTAGGATAGAAAGGATTAAACGTGTTCTCAGTTCGATACTGAAACGTGTTGCGAATTGTTTTGTAGTGCAAGACAATCCAGATGTAATATTGAGAACAGATGTATATATCACTCAGTAATTATCATTTTTTAATAAAATTTATGTTTCATCTTTGTTTGTATAAAATTTCATTTCAATCCATGGCCTCCTTCTGTGTGCGCTAATTTCATTGTCTGTGAGTGTATTGTATTTCGAAGAACCATTACATTATGACCACCCCTCACGTAGAACAATGAACTCGTTCCCAGACAAAATCATGGCCTATGTGTGGCTGAGGCTGGAGTATATAAGGCACTCATGCTCACTGTCTTACCACACGTAGAGTGTCTAGCGACATAACTGGAAAGACAACTGATTTATCAGTGAGTGAGAGTTACTTTAACATCGCACTATAAAGCTGCACGAAAGTCAATGGCGACGAACCTCATAATTTGACTGACTTATCAGATTTCGAATAAAGATTAAATCATCATGGTTTGGATCTTGGGAACATTGACTTCAGAAACAGTGCGTTAGAGGAACTGCTCACGTGCAGCCGTTGTAAGTACTTATCGAAAGTGATGGGCACTTGGGAAAACAACAAGTTACCAGCCAGAGGTTTGTCGGCCACAGTGCATTAATTCCAAAGGAGAGTGGAGACTCTAAGCATTATTCGTCATGACCGAATGGCTAGAACTACCGATATCAGCAGCTACAATAGTTATGATCCAAAAGGTGTGTCTCAATACACAGCGCAGTGTATAATGCTGCGTAGAAACGGCAACCTGAAGCACATTCCTGCACTGATCGCACGTCATCACCGACAACGTTTGAAATGGGTCACGAAACTTTGGCACTGGACCATGGGAGAAAGGCACCTGTTTCAATGAAACATGTTTTCTGGTCAATAAACTTGACAGGCGAGGGTGAATAACACGCTTATTTCCACATAAACCCTGATCACCGGGTCTAAAGTAGGCTGGATACAAGGTGGTGTTAATATGGTGAGAGAGGGCGATGTTATCATAAATCACACATTAGGACCCAGTATCCATATAGAACAATTCTTTATGTCTGTAAGCATTACTGTAGACTAGACACTGCTCTTCGTGACAACAGTACTCCTTGAGGGTGATAGCGTTTCCTAACAGGATATTTCACCGTGTTATAAGGACTGAATCAACAGGTTTAAGAAATAATCTGGTGAATTTCAAGTCATGTTTTGGCCTCTGAATTCACCTGACATGAATCGAATCGAACGTTTGTAGTTCCACCTGGAAGACCGAATTCGTGATGCCACTCGACCACCTCACAATGGGCGGACATTGCAACACTATTTGGGTAATTTCTGGTGCCAGATACTTCAGATCACCTACTGGCTCCTTGTCTATGACTCGTCGGGTATTGGCGGTCTTAAGGATGAAAGGCGGTTCAATACTTATATATATATATATATATATATTGCACTGAATTTTACTTAAATGACATACTTGTTTCTCTCTTTCATAAAAAAAATTAGCCGATTATTTAAGTTAAGATCACTAATGATCATTACAAATCATATGAGTTTGTTAAGCAAGCTAATGTTATTTCATTACCTTGAAATGTGATGTATTAATTGGAAAGAGATATTTAGAAATTATATCTATCTCTAAATTAATCGAAAATTTTCCTTATTTAACAGAAAAATAGTAGCTTGGCGTCAGATGCTGCTGAGGATAATTCCATATCACCATCAATCTCTGAAGACAAACCTTTTGGAAATGTAGGTAAATTTCTTTGAAAGCTTGAAATATAACTTTTTGAAGATTATTTTACTTTTTTAACTAATTTTATTCCTCTCATAATTTTTCGTACTGATTTTCAATATGGATCTACAAAATAAATTGCCTGCAAGCAATTTTTAGTGAATAAAGCTCTGCATAAATATAGAACTATAAATATATAGATATGCTTTTTTTAAAAATCAGAATTTCCATCCCCCCCTTTAGCACTTATAATAATAGATAAATTTCAAAATTTTTCTTTTTGGAACAAGCTCTTATTTATTATTTTTTTCCGATTTAGTATTCTCACTTTTTATTTTCAAAATAACTTATATCATTAAGTATTATACCTTCGATTTCGTAGGGAAAATTTTTTCAGCAATACATTTTGAAATTTTTAAACCAGAGAAAGGTATACTTTGTGTATCATTTATCTATAAATATTGATTCAGCCATACAAGAACAATTAAAATGGAAATGTGAAGATCGCAGGGGTTATTTGAAAACAAACGTTTTTGAACGTTTTAAAATAGTTTTCGTTGTTTCTTATAGCGAATTGAATAATACACTCTGAGACAAAAGGTGGTAGTGAGGAAAAGCCCCAAGAATAAACACATCCAATTTGCTCATTTATGCATCAACTTTTTGAGAGACATTGATAATTTCAGAGTGAGAGTTGATAGAATTGATTAGAAGAAATGAAACACAAAATTGGCTTTTCTTTTCTTTTACACACAATCTGCATGCTAAGCTGTGATACTCTGTAGCTCAAGATATTCATCCATAGTCTGGAAAAATTTATTTATTTGCGTGTCGGATCGAAAGATAATTAAACATAACATTTTATTACGACCAAACAGTTTCAACTTGGTACGTCGATTTTTTTTTGTCTTAGAGTGTAATATATAAAATATTTTAGTTTTTAAGATTGGCAAATTGTTAAATATCGTCAATAGACATTGTGCAAAGCAACTGGGCATCTTAGGATGGTTGAATGTAAATCTTTTCGTGTTTAGACTTTTAAACCAGTTTCATATAATAAAGTTTGCATTTTCTGTGATTCGATTTCGCAACAGTCTGTGCAAGGGAATCTACTCTGTTACTAGCTATTACAAATTTATTTAACTATCTCGAATGATTACCCATTTCTGAGTCATTTAATTCTGGTAATTACATTTTATGCCACATTGTTAAAAAAAAAGATTTCCGAAAACGTTTATTTGCGATAAACATGTTAGATTAAAAGAAACTTCCAAAACACATTTTAGTTTTGTTGGTTTTTGAAATTCTGTTATAAAACTCTATTTTCCTTCAGAATTGTTTTCTTTCGCTGACAATAAAATATTTACATTTTTATTTCTTTTCTCGACTGAGGTATTACTAAATTCACGCATTCACGTTTACCTGTTGTTTTTTTGTAGCGAAGTAATTTCGTCACACAAAAAAGATGTCCTCGCTCTGTATCAAATTTAAACTATTGTGTAGCGTAACTGTGAATGGAAAATAAGTCTTGAAACTTCATTTAATTATATAATTATTATTATATATATTTCACTGCACGTTCTCTGATTGAAATATATATTTTTAATTCGAAATCAAGACATTTACTTTCAATTGTTACTATATATATGCATTGTTATCTAATAAGAATAATAATTTTATTTGAAAGCGTTTGACTCAATATTTGAGAAATATTCATTTTTCTATATTATATTTTGGAACATCAAACTCTTTTTGAATTGTACTGTTATGCTCTTTTTTTCAATTCTTACTATTAGCTCATATTGTTCCTATATATATTTATATATCTTGTTTAAATTTTAAATCGTTAATAAACTGTTTTTTATTCATCCATTTAAGTTCAAAAAACATTTTTTTAAATTTGTAGTTGTTAATACAGCCCCTTTTCAATTATTATATATAATTCATTCATTCATTAAATTTAATTTATTAATTATAGTTTAAGAGATATATTTCAGCCGATATTATTCTTCTAGATGGCAGCACCATTAGATAAAACAGTTTTTGTTAAATTTGTGATGAAGATTTAACTTAACCTAAATAAAAAATCATAATTAGACGTCAGCATTCCTTTTACACTTGTTTTGAGACAAATTCTTACCAATTATATTCAACTTTTATAAAAAAATGTAATTACAATTTTAATGTGGTTAAAAGTTTTTAATGTTAACTTAAAAGGTGTTTTCCCACTTTATATTGTGATTCTGTCATATGTATATAACATTTATATTAATTATAATTATTTAATAAAAATTAACTAAAATAAAATTATTCTTTATTGACCTAAGTAGGAGTTGACTTAATTTTTTTATATTAATTTTTCTGGTTAATAAAACAATTTCAGTATTTTTTTAATGAAAATAACCAGTTAAAACATTATTTAAATAAGTCAATATATGGATGCCTTTTTTTAAAAAAATAAACACAAATGAAGGTGTTTTGTTTAATTTTTCTTTTAGCTTAAAACGCTTTTTGGAATCGATCTTTGGGAAAATGAAGAAGTTATTCGAGATTTCAGAGGAGAATATGCGACAAATGTATTTACCGATAAAGCGCTTGACGTCATTGAAGAACACAACGCTACAAAGGTTTCAATAATTGAAGCTCTTGTTCTTAAAATTTATTTCAATATTACAGTTGTTATTTATTAAGATTTTGAGATAGTATTATCTATAAAGTGGAATTATATAAGCAATTGTTTTAAACCAATTTTTTAAGATAATTTATCCATAATATATCTTATATTCAATTTTTTTTTGCACTACAGTCGGATCTCTATTTAAGGAAGGCACTAAATCTTGAAAAAAGTTCGTTGTATGGAAAATTCGTTAAATAGAGATTAATTTTTTTAAATATATTTTAGAAATCACATAAAACAAATTTTAAATTCATAAACATTATATATATTGTTTTAAAAAAGTAATTTTATTCACACTTTCTTTCCAAAATAAGTACCTATTCTTTTTATATATCTTACTCTTTAAAAAGAAATTTGTAAAAAAACAAGAAGAAAAAAAAAACATTGTCCAGGAATACATTGTATTTTCCACTTCAAAAAAAAAAATTTATTTTAAAATAAATGAATTTTTGAACAATATTTTCTAATTTTAAGCCTACAAATAATTTTAAACGTACATTATTTTACAACTAGTAATTTTAAGCACACACTACCATATGCGTCCTTAAAAATTTAATTACTGATAAAATCTGTTAGTTTTATTTGAGTTTTTTCTTAAAAAAAATATGGCAATTTTTCCTTGCTCTAAGTGAATTAGAGACACCTGGTAAAACCAGTTCAAGGTCATTGATCACCATAAAATTATTTAAAATAGAGAATAATTTGAAAAATGTCCTGAAATGTTTTAAAAATAAGGAGGAAAAAAAATCGAATCACAAGAGAAAAATTTCGTTAAATAGAAAATGCACTTCGCTATTTGGAGGTATTTTTACGAAGAAAATAGTAAAAGGTTCCAGGAAAAAGTTCACAAAATAGAGAAATTCGCAATATAGAGGTTAGTTATACGGAGGTTTGACTGTATTATGTATATATTTTCTATCTAAGGTAAAGTTTAGGACCATATAAAGCAAGCAAGCTGAATCTTACTTTACTACAGTCAGTGACAGCTTTAGAAAACATAATAATTTTCCATTTTGATCAAAATTGGCTTTTTTTCCCAAAGAAATAAATTATTTGATTTGAAAGTTTTTAAGATGTTGGAAAATACTAAAAGACAGAAAGATAATTTAAAATATTACTTTGTGTAAGGATATTTGAACTGAATTTTAAAATAAAAAAAAGGACATTAAAACTTTTTTTGAAACTTTTCTTTTATTATTCATATTAATATTGTTTTATGTAATTTTTCAGCCTTTGTTTCTTTTTGTATCACATGCAGCTTCGCAGGCAGGGAATAAATTTTTTCCTCTTCAATCACCATCCGAATTGTATGAGCGAAACAATCATATCAAGCAACCTGATAGAAGAACTTATGCAGGTTATGATTAATATTATATCTATATAAGATTCCTCATAAACTTTTCTATCTTGCAATTCAGTAGTATGTTGAATTCACTACGATACAGTTTTAAATGAAATCATAAGCATTTTTCTGTGCAATACTGAAAAAAGCATATTTAAAGTTCTGGAATTTACTTAAGGCTGTTTTCGCCATATGCACGAGAGCGTGAACTTAACGCGAAACACATTTTCGGACAGAAAAAATACCTCAATTTTTATAAAAATTTATGACATTCTAACTCATGCCTTTGTTTATAATACAGTGTTTTTAAAATAATTTCAAAATATTTTATAAATATCTAGTTTTTTCCTTTTAACATGTAAATGGATAACTCATTTAGCATTATGGTATAGGAGAAAAAATGCGAAACACATTTTGTACAAGAAAAAGTATGTCAACTCGGATAAAAATGAGTAGTATGATAAAATAAGGGATTTTCTACAGGATAGTGAGGCCAAAATATAATATGAATGTTTGAGTATTTTTATATCTGAAAAAATATTCGGATTTCGGGTCCTATTCTTTAATATTAGCCGAAAACAGCCTAAAAGGATTTATTGTGTTGTGCACGGACGTTTTATGAAATACTACTTTCATAAGACGGCATATTCTTTGAAATTTCTTTGCTATTCAGTTTTAAAAATCAGATTGTTAATAATTTTGTCTGGTTTATCACAGTTAATTATTTTTTGCGGTAGACATTTATTATGGATTTTTTCACTGAAATTGCATTGTACTTCTATTTGCTTCTATTACGCAAGATAATTATCGATATGGATGCATATTATATTTTGTATTTTAAAACTCATTCCTTCACTCATTAATTTTTCATATTACTATAATGACATTATCGTCGAGTCGAGGCTTATTTGGTGCTCTGATATTAATTATGTAGTTATTCATAAAATCATGTAGCATGTATTGGAAATTGTCATAAATTGTTAAAGTATTAGTGCTAATAAAGTATTGAAATATAACTTTGTAGCAATGTTGCTAATTATAAATATAGTTTAAAATGTATATAAGGGGAGATAAGGTACATTTATTATTATATTAATTGTGTTCTTTAGTTTAATTTCAAACACATTGAAGCCCAGAGAAGCTATTTTAATACATTGCTTTGGAATTTTTATTTGATGATATTATATAGTAAAGCATATTTTAAGTCGTCTTAAAGAAAACGAAAAGTTTAAATAAAAACCCTGATTTTAATTACCGTTCAATTCAACAATGCACTTCAGGAAGTTTCATCAATTAAGATCAGAAAAATTCCTACTTTTTTATTCCCCTCCCCATTTTGTAGGGGTAACAGAGCCGTTGTAGCGAGCTGTGGTGCAAAGAAGGGTTGATAAATGAATCGATCTTAGCTCTAGCTTTAGAGTTTTCTATTGTTTAACTGTGGGCATTCTACTTTTTGATTTGTTCTGCATTGCTGTATTCTTAATTCTTAAGTATTGCTGAACATTTAGATAGAATTCTAAAAATTTAGAATATTATTAATGATTATACATAGTTGGAATTTCATGTGTTATATATTTTAAATGAATTAAATTTTTAATAGATCACATTCTACAAGTAGGTCATATAATTTTTCTGTTAAAGAGAACATTTAACAGTATTTTAAGGACAAGATGTCTTGTATGTGTGAATTAATCGTTCTCTACCGAAGAAATTATTAATACAATTATCCATATTGCTGAAATTGCAAAGAACATCATCTAAATACAATTAAAATTGCTGTACTGGAAAGTAACATAATTTTAGTTTTGCATATTTCACGATAAGTGAAAAATATTAAACGGAAATGAAATAAATGTGATCTAATTTTCATTACAATGATTAAGCCCAAAGATGTAAAAGTTATTCTTGAATTAATTTTTTCATCAGAGGAGTGTTGAATGATTCTTTCAGAATAAATTCAAATTCAGATATTACTTTTAACTGAAAGGTAAATTTTCTGTTAACCACGAAATTTTTCTTGTGGTTACTTAAAGTGTAATTACTACAAAGAGATTTCTATATATGCTTAAATCGTGTTTTTTTATTATCTTTCAGGTATGGTTGAAGCATTAGATGACTCTGTGGGAAGAATTTTTGAATCTCTAAGTCAAAAGGATATGTTAAAAAATACTATTATTGTAATAAGTTCTGATAATGGTGGAGCCGCAGAGCCTGGTTCTGGATCTAATTGGCCTCTACGTGGAACTAAATTTTCGCTGTGGGAAGGTGGAGTGAGATCTGTCGGAGTGGTGTGGAGTCCTTTGTTGGGTTTGGAAAAACCTAGAGTTTCCATGCAGTTGATGCATATTACAGATTGGTTGCCAACATTTTATTACATGACTGGTAAGAATGCATACAGTAATGATTTATGTTAGATTTAAAAGAAATTCTTAAACATAAAACTGATTAACTGTGTGGTTAATATTATACATGAGAATATGACCTTTTTGATCGTTATTACACTCAGAGAAATGAACGTTTAAATAAATTAATGGTTTTTTTTATTTTTTTATTTTTTGTTATAATGAAATGTTTTGTTTTGTTTGTATAAATATACTCAAATAAGCTATTTTTTTCTATGCTCACAAGATTAATAATTTGAGAAAACAATTGCAATCTTTTGTTAGTACTAACGCGAAGCGTTAATTTAGTTTGATAAAAATATAAAGGAGATGAAATACTTAGTTATGTTTTTCGACTGATGAGTTATATATAATAAAAACATTCAGGCACCATGAGCTCAGGCGTATCTCGGTCACACCATATTAAAAAAAATTGAGAAATTGACTGAAAAACTTGAGGCATATTGACTGAAAATGTTGGGATGCAATCTTGCGTCTTAATCATCGTTCCTTATTGTCAATGCTGGGTTTGTGAGGTGAAAAAGTACCGAAAGAACACTAAAAATAGTAAGTGAAGACATTTTTAACTTCAAATAAATTTAAAAATAAGAAAGGTTCATATTTAGTCAAGAAATATGGTAGTGGCTTGTAATTCAATCTTAATTGTAGATCGGTAAACTGTTTAGTATATTATACCTAGCGTTAGATTTACTCAAGTATGTATTCTAATTATCAAGAAGTTACACTGGTGTTCAAAATTAAGAAAATTTTCAGATTTTTTCAATTATTTTTAGAGCTACTGGACAGATTTTAATGAAATTTGGTATGTACATACGATTAATATAATGCAAAAAAAAAAAAAAAAAAAAAAAAAATGGTGCGTGTGCTTATGACCGCACTATAGAAGTGATAACTTCAAGTTTTGTAATGTTATTTCAGGGATTAATTAGGTGAGAGAGAATAAAAAACAAGGGGATATTAGTATTGTCCTATAAAATTATTTATTCATATGTCTGTACTCATAAAGTAATATTTTTGTGCGAAATATACAATCATATTTGGGAATTAATTGTATTCTAAGAAGGAAACAAAAGGTTTATAGTAGCTGAAATAGGTTATAAATCCTTTAGATTCAAAATTTTATTTAAATATCTATTAAAAAAAAAACTCCGTCAAGCGTTGTTCCGTACTTCCTCGTGCTTCATTTGGATCATTTGACATAATTAAATTGAATTTTGATTAAAAAAATCAACTAAAGGTTTTGATTTGTCTTTTGAAATATCTACTTTAAAATTCTCACTTAAAATCATAGGTAATTTGTTCAGAAGACCCGATCCGGCTTTGTGAATTTTGGTTGTAATTTAACAATGTTCAATTCTATCCATGAATTAATTTAGACAAAGCGATAGTAAGACAGGTAGTGGATTGGGAAGAGAGGAATCTAGATCAAAACCTTTAAAAAGGGATTTAATCAGAAGATTTATATCACATAATCTCTGGCTTATACTAGCTCTTTTGTCATTGCATGGCAGTTTTGTAGAAATATATCCGGTGCTGCTGCAAGGAAAGCCTTCTTAATTATATTTTGTTTTCTTGTACTTAAATTATTTAATGTAACCTTTTCTTAATACTTTTATATTTAAGTTTATTTTAAATTTTCAATTGTTTTAATTTTCTTTTTAGACTCAAAGTATATTTAAGTAATTATGTGATTAATAGAACTATTTGTTCATTGCTATTCTAATTCGCTTACAAAAATATATTTTTATTCTTAAATTCGCTGCAATATTGCTAATGATAATTATACTATTTACTTAGTTCTGTGAAAATTTGTCCTTTTTCTACATTTTAAGTTTAATTTTAGTGTAGAATTTCTCTATCTCTCTAAGCCTGTTTCTTAAAAATATTACGTGTTTCATTTTCATGCTTCTACTAGGATTAGAAGGAAACCCACCATTCGTAGAAAGAGGTGGCGGGAGGGGGGAACCCCACTTAGATCGAAGCTAGAAACTACTTTTACGGCGTATTGGGGGGAGGGCAAACTACCGCGTTTCAGAGTGGCGGGGAGAACATCCCTCCTTTCTTAGGGGGGGTTTATGTCCGACTGAAGACAAAAAAAAAAAAGCCGAATGAGCGTTACATACCCGAGTGTGACGTTCATTCAAGTTCACTCTCCAGCAAAACGCACCAATAAAAGTTATCACTTCAAAAAAACCCATGCATCAGTTATGATACTCCCGCATGATCACGCGTAACACTCATTGGAGTCGGAAGGTATGAAACAGCAGTGGCAGAATAGAAAAAAAAAGTGGTTAATGGGGGTATTGTTCCCTCTTACATATATACAGGTATCCCACTGCGATTTTATACTCGAAATATAAAAATTTATGAGTTCCTATGGATGAGGTCTTGAATGGTGCTTGAAGGAGGGTTATCTCAAGCATCTCTATACGGATGAGGTCTGGGGATGTGATTGGCCAATCCATCCGGCAAATATCCTCATTTTCCAGAAATTCGTCTACCAGAGGAATTGTATGTGGTCTCTTGTTGTTATCCATTAAAATAAAATCAGGACCAACTGCTCCCGTGAAAAGGCAAACAAAAACTCTTCCCTATTCCTCAGAGCATTCACAGTGGATCTTTCAAAGACATGGAGGTGCGTGCGGTCATCTAACTTGATGCCTGCCCAGACAATCAAGCCTCTGCTGCCGCAATGGTTGATTTCTCCGACATTGGAGGGCAGTTAGTGGTTCCTTGGTTCATGCTTCAATCTCTATGATCTCTGCACCATTTTAAACGGACTCCCCTGTTTGTAGAACTGAGAGGGATGCAAAAAAAATGACGGGTTTTCTTATAACCGCCCTCTCTCATGAAAATCTTCTAGAAACAGTCATCCTTGAAACTGGGTTTCCTGTGGCCGCATGTAAATCATGAGAGATCTGAGAAGTTGTAGCATCCCTGTTATGTCTAACTATAGTGGATAAATGATGATTTTCTCTTGCAGTTGTGGCTCTTGAACGACCTTGTTAAGGTTTACATTCGACTGTGATCCAGTATCCTGTATCTGTTTCCATAAGTAGAAAACGACGATGGGCGATAAATTGAATTCTCTACAAATCTGGCCCGCTTCTAGGTTACCCACAATGCGTCACCTCACTCCATCATCTAAACATTGGTGGCTACTCATTTTGACTGTGTGAATTTTAATTAAACCAATTGCGGAAAAAACAAAAACATAAGAAAAGTGGTGAAGCATGCTGGCAAACGAATGCATTTACTTTTGAATTGAGAGTAATGGATTCCCTTTTGAGCATAATAGAGAGAGCCATATTATCAAAATTGGGAAAAATTCCTTATGTCTCAGAAAAGATAAATGATAGATTCATTTTCAAGATAATATGCATAATTTGAATAATATTCAACTATTGTATATACACAACAATATATCAAACACATAAGTTACGAGTAATTTCTGCTACGAAATTTGAGAGCAGAACTAACTTAAGTATTCATCCCGATTAAACATGACATATTTCATGAAAACTACAGTATTAAAGTATCATCTCTGTACTTAAGAAATTGTAATAATCATTGTTTTATGAACTACTACTATTTGTTGAATACTGGTTTTAAAACATGCCGGCTGGGTGGCGGGGTTGGCTTATCGCTGGCCTTCTGCACCTAAGGTTGCGGGTTCGACCCCGGCCCAATTCGGTGAATTTTCATGATGGTGGAAATCATCGACAGAGGCCATGTCGTATGATTATGCGGCATGTAAAAGATCCCTAGAGTGTCTGTTTGGCTTGGGTGCTTTAAGCAAAATTAAATCCTCGTACAGGTTCGCATCGTCAGAGCTCATGTGCCTCCTTCTAGGGAGGAAACTGGGCGTCAAAATTACCTGCGGCAATTGGTATCCGCCTTATATGGTGCCACATTAAAAGAGATACCATCTTCCGGGGAATGTACTTGGTCTGCAACGGTAAACACCAATCGGCAGTCCATTAGAAACAAAAAAAGTTTTAAAACATAGAATTCCTACATGTGTAGCTGTATACTCTGAATTCATCTTCCATTTTTCTGCAAAATATACTTTTTTTCTTACCATGCTTTAAATGTTGATAACTCCTTAAATGCTTTTTATGAACGAACCATTTATAACGAGAATACTCATTTTCTTGTCCTCTTTACTACAGTCTATGTAGAAACATTTCGTGAGGAATTTGTAATTCTTTTAGCATTTTTTAAAAAAAATTTTTTAAAAATTTTCTTTATTATTACATTATACTTTAAAATTTAACCTTTCTTATTAAATGACCACAACTTAATTTTAACAAAAATCTTTGTTTTTAATATTAATGTTTATATGACATGCAGGAAAGCCTAGTGCATGTCCTATATTTATCTTATTATTATTATTATTATTTTTGTATTTTTTCGATTCTGAAGTATGTACTTTTGCATGCTAGGTGGAGATGTAGACGATTTGGGAGATATAGATGGTATGAATATGTGGCCAGTTATAAAGGGTGACTTAAACAGATCTCCAAGAGAAGAAGTTCTCCTCAATGTGGATCCCATTTCTAGTATTGGAGGTCTAAGAATAGGAGATATGAAAATTCTTGTCAGCGAGTCCCCTGTAGATGGTAGTGATTGGTACGGACCTTCAGGTTTAGAAGACAACAATGTCACTGATTCTTTCGACGATTGGGTATGGAAAAATAGAAGTGTTGTGAAAGACATTTTAATAGAAACTGATCAATGGTTACTAGGTGAAAATGATACTTGGCGACAAGACGCTGCGATTATCTGTGGAGAAAATTTTCTGCCAATATCAGGAAAGTGCGATTTTACAAATGGTCCATGCTTATATAATATCACTGATGATCCTTGCGAATACAAGAACATAGCAAGTCTATATCCTAAGGTAAGAATGCGAATTATACTGCCGAGAAAAATTGCTTTTGTATGATGTATGTGTTACTTCAAATTGCATATTCTTTCACCTCTGGGAATTCGATATACAGTGGATAGGGACCGCATAAAAAAAGTCGCATTTATAAAATATGCCAATTATTTACGAAATTTATGTAAGAGTACTTCCATGACAACATAAATAATTGAATATTACACCTGGAAACATTTTAAAAACATTTAGTTCCTCATTGTATACACGGATAAGTTTTCACACAAATTGCATATACATAATTCATTGCTACTCATCGTAATCCAAAGCCCTGTGATGAATAAGTTCAAAATCACTTTCGTCACTTAAAGGTACTATTTCAATTGATTTATTTTCCGGCAACATAAAGTAAGAGATACGTTTTTGTGACTAAAGTCGGGTGGTCAGTTGCTTGCAAATGTCACGATAATTGAGGCTCTTTTTGAAATTTTATACTCCCTTCTTAATTGGTATCTATTTTAAGAAAATTCGTTTTCAGTTTATTCGAAAGCTGGATCCCTGCACATTTTTATCCGCTCTCAAAGAATCCGATTCTTCTTGTCCGTCTTCATAATTTATCAAATTATTGATAATGTCACTGTCATAGAAAGTTTCAGCTTCAATCAAGCGTGGGCTGCTGGAACGTTGAGAGAAAGCAACTGAATGCGCATTGTCGGGAGACTGTTTATAACAAATGAACCGAGCGTCTTGAAGTGTCTACATTCCAGTGGCATCACGGGGGGGTTAAGGACTCTAGGGGCCCAAGGCCTGATTAACGCTAAATACTTATTTACCCAATTTATAAAATATTAGAGGCGAAACCTGACTTTCAGGGGAGGGGGTCCTAATATTCTCCGTTATGCCACTGGTAAATAGATAGAAAACATTACAGTGGTGCCAAAGTCATTGAAATTCATACACTGCATAAAAAAAAGATGGCACAAAAATAAAATCGCACAAAATAAATCGCACAAAAATAAAATCGCATAAAGAAGACCGCACAAAAACAGGTTCTACTGTAATATTATTTTATAAAGGCTTGGATAGAGAAAAGGTTATTTTAACCTATGAAATACTATTTATAAGAAATCTCACTTGAATTTCTTTTTTTTATGTTAACAAAATACTCTTAAAAACAACTTCAAACTATACCACGCATCTGATTTATTTCACTATTTTTTCTTTTCTCATTATCTTTGTATCTCATTATTTCCATAGCACTAGTGCGTATATTGAGTTTGGGTAAAATGTTTCTTTTGCATGTTTCGGGTCCGTTGAAAATGAAAAAATAATAAGTACCGAGATAAAAATACCAATAAAATTTAAGTTAAATTTAGTTAAATCAAAATTTTGCGTCAAGTGTTTATATTTACCATGCCAGTCTTCGATAATACAGAAATAAGAGAATTGATCCTGCTTTATTTCATTGATAAAATAATAAGGAGAATGATATTGTTAAGAATATCGAAGAAGTTACACTTTTTGTGGTTTTCTTTTTGTTTTAATGAATAATGATATTTTATTACTTCTATAAGCTGTACCAATATTTATCTGTATATTAGCAATATTAAATGCCAAATTATACGAATTCCGTTTCCCCTTTTGTTATTGGCATTTCAGCAGAAAAGATTAATACAGATGCAGTGAAATACGTTAAACGCTAAAACGCTTAAGACGAAATATTGCTTAACACGAAGTAATACAATGGTCCTATCAAACTACCATGTATTTTTATGCATTTTTCTCTTAACACAAAACGAAAATCGCTTAACACGAAAAAAGCTTCTTTCTGGGAATGAGCAATATTTGGAAATCAATAGCCGCGCACACTAGATTTAAGAGGGGTGTGAAATGAAAGAGAGATGGTTTCATATGTTTCGTAGAAAAGAGACTAACTTGGCTTTCAAATATCCTCGAAATAACCAGTGACGAGCCAATTTTCTTTATCCAAGCTACTTTTATCTTCCACCCCTGCAAACGCTACACAAAAACATCTAATTTCACATCTATTAGTTTTGGAATTCGGTGACGAGTACATCACAATGTGGGTAAAAATCAAAATAAGAGCACCAAGAAATAATTGTGGGATCGTAACGAAACTAGGCACGAAGGTACATGTCGGGGAGATATGCAAATGATTAGAAATGCACCGTGATTGCGCATTAGGCGTAGCCGGTAGTTGGCGTTTAACGTCGTTCTCCGTGGAGTATAAAACAGGTAAAACCAAAGCTTGTTTGAGTGTGCTGAATCATTTACAAAGACATGCCATTACGCCGTTTTCGAAGACAATCTGAGCAGCTGTCGCAGTTTGAGAGGGGAGAATCATCGGCATGATGGAAGCTGGGTAGTCAGCTAGGCGAGTAACTCGTCAATTTGGCCACTCTGTGTTGTGAGGAGGTGTTGGGACCAGTGGATCCGAGAGATGTCATTCACACGAAGACCAGGTTCAGGACACCCTCGACAGACCAGTCGTCGAGAAGACCGCCACATCGTAAGAAATGCACGCGTACAGCCAACTGCTTCATCAGCCGCCATCCAGGCACATGTAGCACCTTCATTAGGGGCCCCTGTGTCTTCTCGAACCATACGAAGGCGCCTGGCTAAAGGACATTTGGGATCGCGGCACCCATTACGTGTCCACCCATCGATGCCTCCGTGTGGAGACCCCGTGGTGAACGCCCCAATCCTTCCTTTGCTTTACAGCGACACACCACTCCCACAGCTGGTGTGATGGTATGGGGTGCCATTGCCTACAATACACGGTGACCCCTAGTATTGATCCGTGGCACCATGACAGCCCAGCGGTATGTCCATGACATCCTGCAGCCACATGTGTTGCCACTCATGCAACGGCCCCCAGGAGCTATTTTTGAACAAGACAATGCTCGGTCTCACACAGTATGGGTGTCACAAGACTATCTCCGCGCTGTTACTACCATTCCTTGGCTTGCTCAATCCCCAGATTTGTCTCCAATCGAGCAATCTGGGATTATTTGGGACGGCGAGTTGGGCATCCCACGAGTTTGTACAGACTAGAAGCAAGGTTACAGCAAATATGGAACGAAATGTCTCAAGACATCATACAGAACTTGTATGCCTCAATGCCCGATCGTATCGCACCGTGCATTCGAGCTAGAGGGGATTCAACAAAGTATTAAATCCTCCATTCTTTTGCCTTTTTCTCTGAAATAAATAATCCTTTTTCTTTGATTTTCTAATCATTTACTTATATCAAAGTAGCCATTACGTTTGTAAAATTTCGTTTCATTTTGATGACTCCTTCTTGGTGCACTAATTTTTTTGTCCATGAGTGCATATATATGTAAATAAAATGCACTCTAATGATCTTAATTTTATGGAATATATGTTTTTTTTCAATGTACTTTTTTTTAACGTGAAATCCTCTTAACAAGAAAAAATATTTCAGTCCCCCTCAGTTTCGTGTTAAACAATTTTCACTGTGTTTCTAAAGCATTTAAGGGATTTTTAGTTTAGCTAGACAACCTAAGTGTGATATGTTTCTTTTAATTTCTTTTGTAGATTGTAGAAAGTATGTTGAATCGCTTGAGAGATTTAAATGCTACTTCACTGCCAGTTCAAACTAAAGAACTGGATCCCCTGGGAGATCCAGTTTGCCACAACTTTGCTCACGTTCCTTGGATGGACGAAGAAGATTTTGACTGTCCTCTTTCTTAATGAATGTTTAAATTAGAAAAACATGTTAATATGTTACTTAACTCATATATATTCTTAGCAAATACTAATTGCATTTAATATAAATATTAACACTTCATCTTCAAGGAACACATTAATGTCAATTTGTGTATGCATACAAAAGGCTTGCCAAAATAATGAAAAAAAATAATTATGTAATATTAAAATTGAATGAACTTAACAACGAATACGTTATTTGAAATAAAGTGTGTACTTCCTGTCTTATTAATATTGCTATTTATTCTGCGTTTGTTTCTTGCACTTTTCAGTTTTTTTTGATGAATCAATTGTTTTCTGTTAAAACTGGTGATTATATTGAATACATAGTTCAATACTCCTATAAAACTTAAAGTTTATAATTTTTATAAAATATTAATTGTTGCATTTGATAAGGAAGCAAGAGAAAATAAAATAAACTTAATTATAATATAAACATTTAGAAGAATGAACTATGAACAAAAAAAAGAAAAGCATAGTGATAGTCAAATAACGTACGCAAGTAAATAAAATATTCAAAACTCAAATTATCTGTTTATTATTGAATTCGAAATATTGTGCAAAAATATTATCTATACTCTTCATTTTCTCTTAAAAGTAATTTAATTTAATCACTTCTGAAGTTTTGCTTGGAAATGATACTTACACACATAAATTTTTATTTTCATATTTTTTTATTGTTTTTTGACAGTTTTTGGGCACTTACTGCTAAATTAAATATATATACAGCTTTTTATTACAAGTTTGAAAAAGTACCTCTTCTTTATTTAAGAATACGGAAATCAAAACGTTTTATTTTTAATCTAGATATATATTTCTATTTTTCTTGTGTATTGTAAGTACTTATGATTTTGGTCAAATACGTTTCTTATTTATATTGTTTAATTCAGACGCAGTTATTGTTTATTTGTAACGCAGTTTTTAATACTTTTGACTTTCGTTGTATTTATTTACTAGTGAAAACATTTAATAGAAGTAAATGTAAATTGATCAAAATTTTAATAAATAATGTTACTGTTTCACTCTGATTTCATTAATTTTTAGCGGTGGCGTAATGGAGAATATTAGGGCCCCCTTCAAAATCAGGTTTGGGGCCCTAAGCTAGATCTTACTAAGGATTGCAAAACCATAACATAACATTATGGCTCCCTAGAGTCCTGCCCCCCCCCCCAAGATGTGGGAGTTCCGGGATGTACGTTACACCACTGATTTTTAGTTATATTTAGAGGAAAATAGATTTGAAAAATGAAGAAACTTTTTGCTTTTTAAGTTACAGGTTCTGTTCTATGTACTTGGAGATAATTTAAAAACAAAAAAAGTTACCAAAATGTTAACCAAATAATGTTCAAAGTACGACAAAAACATATTTATAGACTACTCTTTAAGGTATCCGGCTAAGTTCGGAACCATGATTTTAAAAAGCGCATAAATGGATAATTTTCAGGATATTTAGTGTCACTCAGATTAGAATACATGCATAAAATTGTTTTAAGGACATTTTGACAAAAACATTTATATTTAAATATAATATTTTAGCAAAACTAGAATTTTTGAAAAATTCATATTATTTTCAGAGTTACCATCAATTGAAATAATTACTGGCGTTTTTTTTCTCTTAAAATTGCTCCCCTCTGTTGTCGTAAAATATGAATAAACCCACTTCTAAGTTATATATTTCAAAAATTCTAGTTGAACCTCTGTAGAGAGGTCTGAGCTATATACAGGCAAAATATTATTAAAATAGAAGCATTCTTCACAAAAGGAGAACGTTTGGAAAAAGATTATTCTAATTTAATATATTTTTTGCCAAAATATTGTATTTAGATACATTTTTTTGTCAAAATGTCCTTAAAATAATTTTATGCATTTATTCTAATCTAAGTGACACTAAATATCATGAAAATTATCCATTTATGCGCTTTTTCAAAATCACGGTTCCGAACGTAGTCGGATACCTAAATAGATTAGTGTTTGTATTCCTGTACTCATTTTCATCTGTTTGCCTTTTTTTTTATTCTTATTTAAAATAGCTAAAAATTATTATTCTTTTTGATATTTCAATTCATCATGCCTTATGAAATTTCGTTTGCTTACAGAGTTTTTGGATAAAACGTTTGGAATTATGTTGATTCTTGAAATTATTGAAATGTGCAAAATATGAAAGGCATTGTAACTAAAAATTTAAAATAACTGCAAAACTTGTTAAATATCATTAAGAATACTAAACAACACTATAGTTTCATAAATTTTTTGTTGTTTCTTCGTAAATTTCTTCTAAAAAAATCTGATATTTTTGCCTGTTATAGAATTCTTTACATTTATATAACATGTAGTATCTTATATTACACTTTTCTGACACAGGAAGTAAGTAAATTTAAAAAATACATATTTTATAATTACGTGGTTGACCATTGAGAGCATTACTTCAAGAAAGAAAGCAAATAGCCGATTCTTATTTATTGTACACATATAATATAACGAAATGTAGGAACGATTAAATTTACAGGTGCTTTCGGGTATACAATAATTAGGATTCAGGATCTAGATTTGCCCTTTTTGGAAGCAATAATATCTCTAATTTGTTGGCCTTAGCTGAAACGACATATATATATAAGGATGTATTATATTATATTACTCTATGCCAGAGTTCACCTCCTATCGCGGCTAGCGAATGGTTCCGTATCAATCTCGTTAACAAACGAGTAAATATTTTAAGCGAGTAAAAAAATTTGGAGAACGTGATGGCTAGGGCAAAAGTCAACCATCTTTTATATTGAGTAAGGCCTCAACAGCACGAACAATATACGTCTGTACATTGTCTTGTTGGAAAAAAGTATTATTGAGGCTTAGAAGGTAGGGGAGAGCCACGAATGGGCTATGTGAAAAAAAGATGACTGGAATGCATATTCAGTGGCACTCTCCGTACCATAACTTAACGTACTGAGTACGTATGATGATGGATGTAAGTTGGACAAGCTCGTTCTCCTCTTTGTTTTTTCATAAGGATGCTTTTATCATGACGCTGCAAGCAGAGCCAGGATTTGTTTGAAAAGACATGACACCATTCTTATTTCTATAATGGTTATTCCTCTCGTCTCATGTAGGTTTCATATTAAAGAATATGAAATCGAAGAATGCAGAAAGATGGGATAACTATTAATGCAAGTCGCAGTATCGCGGAACGACAAACTGCAATCTTGCTTGGCTCTGATCCTTCCGCAGTCAAATTCAGACGTAGACTGGAGGGAGTTCTTCCTTTTTACGCGAGTCATGATTCGACCTTTCCATAAATAACTGAAGTCCGAATGAGAAACCTACTGAACAATTTTTCCTTGTATAAGGAATATAGATGGCGTTACTCTTATGTATATATTTCAAATTCGCTGAAATATTGATTTACATTTCACATTACGCAGCACATTTCATGCATAACTTGGCATTCTCAGCGTGCAGTCTTCATGCTGTACCAATTTTAACGCCTAACAGTGTGAAATTGTTTTAAAGCTTTTACGTACAATAGATAAAAACTTTTTAAATTATCAAATTTATTAAATTTATTTTCTGTCAAAATTTAGTCTATGTGACATACAATTTAAATACAATTCGCAGTATTATATTTTTATTATTTTTTAAAATAATGATTTAAAATCCAAATGCGTTTAAGCAATTAAACATTTGTTTCCACTTGAACTGAATAAGATGATTATTTAAAATCCTTTTTTAGGTTATTTACAAATTTCACGCTTTTAAAATTTCGGTAATTATAATAGTCAGGCGATATTTCAATACTATTGAGAGAGCGCGCTCACACACACACAATAATATTTACAGCATTTCTGATGCCGAATTAAAGCATTAATTACGCAGATTTGAAAACAAATAGTGGTCATGGTCACAAATTCGTGGCTTACGAGTCACGAGCTCAAGCTTAGTGCCATTGAAGACACACCGTGAAGTGGGGCTGGTTCACGTTAAATCTGTTGTGGGCCAAAATCCTCTTGTTGGCATGGTATGGAAGATAAGAGATTGAAGTGCCAGCTCAGGTGTCATTATAGTCACTCGTGATTCAAAAAAATTATATATATATATATATATATATATATATATATATATATATATATATAAGCCGCTATTTGTAAAAAATGTAATAACACGAAGGAATCATCAGAATTAAATGAAATTTAATGCACAAACGATTTGTATTAGTACAAATAAATGACGAAATTTTCAAAGCAAAAAAGCAATATTAAGCGTCCGAAATCAGTGTTTGGTGTAGCCACCACGCGTGGCAAAATTTGCTGCAACACGACGTGGCATGGAAACAAACAGATTTTGAATGTCTGCAAGTGGAAGAGAATTCTATACTGCTTGTATGCGCAGCAAAAGTTCGTCTGTTGAAGCTGCAGGACGTGGAACACAAGCGAGATGCAAACCAACCGAATCCCACAAGTCTCGAACAGTCTTTGCAACATGTGGGCGTTCATTATTCTGCTGAAAGATAGCTCCAGGGATGCCTTAAAGGGAGGTAACGACTTCAGGGTGTAGCACTTTACGGACGTATCTGTTACTATTGAGATTACTCTCAATTCGTAGCAAATTGGATCGTCCATGATACAAAATCGCACCCCAAACCATAACTCCGGGTGTTAGGCCCCTATGTCGTGTGATAACGCACTGTGGAAGGCAGCGTTCACCGGCAGAGCGTCTAACGCGAATGCAGCCATCACGGTCCCATAAATTGAAGCATGATTCATCTGAAAAGACAGCCTGGTGCCAATCAGCTCGCCAGGCTCTGTGTTCATGAGCCCATTGTAGACGCAGTCGTCGATGGTTTGCCGAGAGGGGAATCCTGTATAAAGGCACCCTTGCACACAATCCACGGCGAAGCAGACGCCGACGAATTGACGAAGCCGACATTAATACACCTGTAGCAGTGACCAGCGTACTGCCAACTGCCTGGAGGAAGCTTCACGGTCATTCACCGCCATGCGGAGCAGGTGTCGATCGTCACGCGCAGACGTCACCTTCCGTCGTCCACTGCCAGTTTTTCGAGTTGTTCGGTGGTTGTCGGTCCACTGCTTCCAAACTCGCATCACTTTGAAACTGTTCCGCTGCACACGAGCTCCTATTGCACGATAGGAAAATCCTCCTTCTCGAAGGACGATAATTCTCACCCGTTTAAACTCCGTTCGTTGTTGGAATTTCTCCTTATTTCGTTGTGGAGGCATACTTAAGTTTCACTAAACGTTCGCTACTAACAAATAATCGTTAATTATTTTCAACGTCCCACTACAGCCCTCTATTTATACGCTTTCAGCATCAGTTCAGAGGGCACTGCTCATGCCACGCATGCGCATTGACAGTGAAACTTTACTATTTTACGTAACACCCTATAATTGATATTTGCTAAAAAGTTTATTTAATTCTGATGATTCCTTCATGGTGTTAAATTTTTTACAAACAGCAGTATATATATATATATATATATATATATATACACTGCTGGGCAATTGCTAAGGACGGATCACAAATTGCTATGTAGCATAACATTAAGCGAGACATGAGGCCTAGTAGGATAAAATATAGTTGCCACACTGTTCAGACATTAGAATAAAGAATATTTATTGTTCTGGAAAGTACAAAAGTTGTGAAACATTTAAAAGAAAAAAAATGTTCATTTGATCTGCGTACGGAGAAAGGGAGCAATGCATCTAAAAGTCAGCAGGCACCTTAAAGAAAGGTATCAGTACGGGATATGTCCACCGTGGAGTGTGATGCAACATTCCACACGTCGTACCATACTTTGCACAACATTATCCAGCAGCTGTTGAGGCAATTTATCCCATTCCTCTGTGAGTGCACGGATGAGGGTGTTCTTGTTTGTAGAAGGATAGTTTCGACCAGCAACTTGCCTCCCCAAAGCATCCCACACATTTTCAATGGGGTTTAGATCTGGAGAACGCGCTGGCCATACGAGACGGTGAATACCCTCACTGTCTAGACAATCCTGAACAGCGAGTGTTCGATGACATGTTGCGTTGTCGTCCATAAAAACAAATTTATCACCGACAGCACCACGGAAAAGACGAACATGAGGAAGTAGAACTTCATCAATGTATCGTTGGCCCGTCATAGTCCCATTCGCAACCACATGTAGGCGCTTGCGGCCATTGATCATGATGCCGGCCCACACCATGATACTGCATGTCGGATATCGGTCCTTTTCCTGGATATTTTCTGGACGATAAGCAGTACCACTCGCGCCAGATCAGTTGGCATCTACAATCCGATGACAGACTGAACCTACTCTCATCTGAGAATAGTACGCATGCCCAGTCCTGTTCAGTCCAATTGTGATGCTCACGACACCACTGCAAACGGGCAGTACGGTGCTGTCTGGTCAATGGGACACACACAACAGGTCTGCGTGCGTATAGTCCTCCTCCCCTCAAACGTCTGGCAACAGTTTTTCGGGAGATCTGCTTTCCTGAGGCAGCAAGAAACTGATTTGCCACCTGCTGAGCTGTGGTGCGCCTGTTCCTTTTTGCTGATAGGACGATATATCTGTCTTCTGCAGGCGTCGTACTTCTAACACGACCTCCCCGTGCCATCTACTACAAATTCCAGTAGTTTTAAATGACTTCCACAGCCGTGAAACAACGCTGTGAGCGATGTTGAACTCCCTGGCAACATCTGTTATTTTTCGCCCTTCTTCGATCTTTCCAATAATTCGGCCACGCATAAAATCATCTATGTGATGTCGGGAAGACATGCCAAAAATTTTAAGTTCGTCTATTAAATCTTTCCTGTAAAACTTTGACTTGAAACAACAACTGTTCACACGTGTCGAAACCTTTAAAGCTCTTATGAACGCTATCACGTGATGAACAGACGTGGAAAAAAAATTTGCATACTCATATTTCTTCTTACTAATATCCCGCACTTATTCTAATTTTCCACATTTTGCTTCCTTTCATTTTGTGGTTGCTATGGATGATAGTGTTATCCGTCCTTAGCAATTGTCCAGCAGTGTATATATATATATATATATATATATATATATATATATATATATATATATATATATATATATATATATATATATATATATATATATATATATATATATAATTGTAATATTAGTAGTATTTATTAACTCTAAAGAGAGAGAGAGAGAGAGAGTAAAAATGCTTTTATAAAATCGCACACATACACACCATGTTTATAAAAATCTATCTGAAGATGTGATCTAAGATACAGTGTAGAATTTTAAAAAATCACATGCCGGCAATGTGAATATAAAACAGTTTTTACTAATGCGATGCCCATAGAGCGTTCATTTAATTTATCTGTTCTACACCCAGATTCTTAATTTAACATCGCATCATGACTTAAGTTAAAATTAGTTAAGTTTCAATAGACAAATTAACATTACACTAAATTAACAGTCCGATCGTATAGTGGTAACAATTATATTTATTGATTAACATATTGGTAAAAGAAACGTTAAATTTTACAAGGGTGGTACTTATCTGATGAGAATAGGAGTGACGGAGCGGTGACCCCGGGTAGCGAGTTCGCTTCCCGACTGCAGGTTTTTTCTGGCAGTCGTAAGAGGGAAGAAAAGCCCCGAGAATTCTCCCGGACCAGCTTTTAAAGCCGACCAGATCACTTCGAAAAGAATCCGCTACGGATTCATTACCGTCCAATCTATCACCCTGTTTGGAGCGCAAGAACATAACCTTGCCGGCCATAAGGTCCGTTGAACCTAGACGCACCCACATTCCTGTGTAATCCCTATTTCCTGTAAACAGGGCAAATGCAAAAATTAAAACTGTATCTCAGGGGCCGGCGGCCTCCCATCACTCCTCCCCTCTTTCAGATTAACAAAACTAGAAACAAAGAAACACACAAAAAAATCATTCATGAAAATGTAAATATTATATAAATGCAATAGCGACCATAGTTCAAACAGTCCCGTCGTCCCTCATCAAACTCCTGGTCAAGAACGAATGTCCACTTCTTGTGAAGAATGATAACTGAAACATCCAATCTTAATGAAGACTCCTGAGGCTGGGTGAAGCATAACGTAACATGTAATTGCAATCATGACAACAGTTCAACAGTCCCGTCGTCCGTCATCAAACTCCTGGGCAAGAACGACTGTCCACTGAAGCATAACGTCACAGTCCTCAGCATTATAGAGACGTAGTTGTTCTATGCAGTAAATCTCTCGTGAAATGAAGAACCGGTGGGTCTGAATCCCGCGGGGGCTCCTCCAGTGGTGCAAAGGCCAGGTGAAACATTGAGTCACAGTCTCAACATTTTGTAGGATACTATCTCGTGGAGCAATCAAGACCCAATGCACAGGAAGTTTCGATGGCATAATGTCCTGAAACAAAAAAAAACACGAACACTCTCGTAGGAGAGCCAGCATCAGTAGAGTATGTAAAATAGGGAGAACAAATTTTCCCACTCTTCCACAGGGCTTTCGGATACCCGAGGTCCCCATCTCGTCCTCCAATCACTCAACATAAAAAAAAATTCAAGAAGCATTGTCTAAAAAAAAAATTTTTTTTTAAACAAAAAAAAAATTGCGCACACAAAAAAATCAACCAACAAGAAAATTGCATGTTAATCCTAATTCCTTAAACGTTGCGAAAGGAGAGAGAAAATGAAAAAAAAAATTCAATTTCTAACAACTACAATTAAATTCATGTTCCGAACAAATAATTATCGAATGAGATATGGGTCACTAAACAATTCACAAGGATAACATATATAAAATAAAAAATGGAAATAATTGAATAATCACAAGGAATCATGTGCCACTAAATAATAATAAAAAAATAAGACGAGTAACGCATAGTAAAATCAAAAATTGCATATATAACAGCTTCGCTACTCACAATAACCACACATATGCGCATCGAACAAAATACTTTGTGATAAGAAATAAGTACTAGTGAAAACATATATAATCAATACAACGTGGCACCCAGAAACAGACACCTCATAATCGTTTAACATCGAAACCCTGACACGACTAATGTGATGTGCATGTCCCAGACCACCAAAAAAAATTACTAATTTAACCCTCAACATAATCTTTCGTGAAAAAAAAAATTTAAAGTGAAAAGTTTGAAATTGAAGCAATGGGTGTGCATAGGTGAAAAAATATATATATAACCTCCGAGAATGCTTAATAGCCTAAGAAATTTAAAAAATTCACTACAAGCATTGGTTACAATTTGAAATTAAGAAAAAAAAATTACTGTAATTGAATTTAGAATTGCAAACTATGAGTGTGCATTTGATCAGGATGCATCCCCAATGTTTACAAAGGCAGAAGGAAAAAAAACAGATCATACTATCTTTTGCGATATGACGATTGCTAGCCACCGTCAACACAATAGACAGGATATACAATTAAGACAAAAAAAACAATGCAAATCCGATTGTATAAAAAAAATAACTATATCGATTAATACTTAAAAAAAAATGAGAGAGAAAAAAAAAATATAAACATAAAATTGATAATACAACCCATGACATATGAGACGACACATACAGAGTAAAGTAATTTAACTAAAACAAAAAAAACTATTACAAGTGCTACACATAATTAAGCATAATTCCCCCCAAAAATTTCACTTAACTAATCAACATAACTTTTTAACATTCTATGTAATACAATGCATCAATTCTAGATAATAAAAAAAAACATGTTTCACTATACGCGCAACAAATATACAAAAAAAAAAACAACAACAAAGATCCTCAATTTTCAACAATACCGCTAACTCAATTCATCGATAGTCAGCGAATTAATAACTCAAATATCATTCTATAACACTAACTAAACTTATCTGCAACTTCCAAATAATTAATCGACTTCTCCACAATACCAATAACTAAAACCCATCTTTGCTCATCAGCTTATTTACACAAAATATCTCACATAATCCTCACAACTCGAACTTTCCTAGATTCATCTCAAAACATTCTTAAATATACCACACAATCATTAATTCAACTTATCTATGTTCATCAACTTATTTACTCGAAATCGTACAAAATCCTTAACTCAATTTACCTTCTCTACATCAAAACAACTTTCTCAAATATACCGTATAATTATTACAACTCAATTTCCCATTTCCATATTAAACAACTCTCGAATTTTCCACATACTTTTGAACGCAAACTTATCTATCTCCATAAAAAAAAACTTTCCCAATTATTCAACAAATTCATCAAATTAAAATTTATCTATCTCCTTCGAATAACTTTCTCAAATATTCCACAAAATCCTTAACTCAACTTATCCAACTCATTCAACAATTAGTAAAAAAAAAAAAAAAATTCACACCTGATCTTCAGCATTTTCAAACCAAAAAAAAATTATCAACTCAATATCTAAAACAACAATACTAAATATTACGAAAGAAAGGCTATTGCGTCTAGAAAAAAAACAAAAATTAGCATCGAGCACCAACGCGAGAAAAGTAACAAACAAGAAGCAACAAGGGGGGAACGAAGACTCCATAGAGAAAAAGAGAAGCTGAGTTTCAACCAACTCCCAGAGTTCAACCCTTGGGCCGAGGCGCCCGCGAGGAGGGGAAGAATACCGAAGAAAAGGGTGCCGACGAAAAATTCTCCGACGGAGTCAACCGGAATGAATGGACTTCATCGCTCAAGCACACCAAGGATCAAATTATAACAATAAATATTTCCGTCAAAACGTAACCTTTTGCCAAGGATTAATTCACAAGCAAAACGTCCAACAACAGAAAACTCACACCAAGCGCAAACATAAAGAACACGCAACGCTATTTCCATCACAACTTCACAGCCAAGGACGCCTAATCAATTATTATCAAGGTTTAACACAATTAATTTCTGTAATTGAAGCAGCGCAACATCTAACCAACTGTTATCGGAACAGAAAACTCTCTCCAAGCGCAAACATAAAGAACACGCAACGCTATTTCCATCACAACTTCACAGCCAAGGACGCCTAATCAATTATTATCAAGGTTTAACACAATTAATTTCTCTAATTGAAGCAGCGCAACATCTAACCAACTGTTATCGGAACAGAAATCATCATAACACTTAAAGCGCTGAAAATGTAATGTCTACACTACGGACAATCCGGCCAATTCCTTCCCTTTTTTCTAAATTTAACAACACCATATCGACTACAACTTGAAACAGCAACAACACAGAATTTCCATAACGAGAATCGTAAGCACAATCAATTAACTGAACCACTCCAACGTCCGAACAAAAAAAATTGTTAACTAGCAACGAAACACGAACTCCATATGACTATATACACTCGAATCAATTAAACGGAAAAAATTAGAACACACTAAAATGCACACCTAATTATCTTCAAACAAAAAAAAAATCACCAAACTCAATATCCAGAACAAACAACACCAAATCAAAATTCTCCTCTTTTGTCAATACCAAACCCAAAGCTAACACACCACGCGTACACAAAGCACAAAATTTAACAATATCATTATCTGACCCAAAACCCGTTTCCAAACAACAATGCAAAACCACAACTAAATCCAAAACCATATAAAAAAAATTAAATCAATATCAACACTCAATTCAATAATCTACCCAAGCGCTACCATGAATAAAACAAGTTTACCTAAACCAACAGAAGTACTATATCGACATCAAACAAAACATTCAATTCCTAGTACAGTTTAGCACACAACCGAGACACAATGATTGACTGCATATTCATTTAACCAAACCACAATTTAACTAGCCCTAAGCAAACAAAAAAAATTCCAAATCTATCGCAAACACAAAAATTAAATTAGCATTGAAACACCTAACCGAAACACTAGAAATTTTTTTAATTAAAATTAGCAATCATATGACAGAACAAAACAACATGAGCAAAACAAAGTTAAGTTTCAACATAATTTCTTAGGGAAAATATTCAAACAACCACCTCTATCCATATCTTAACAAGCATAAATTCGAAAGATATCATTATTCAGTAATACACAGCCACTTAAAATTAATACACTAACACAACTTATCACTAAAATTGCTTCTGACAAAATACCGCTACCAAAAAAAAATTAATCTTTTATGCAAACTCAAAATTTAACAAGAAAATACACAGGTATACACAATCAAATCAGCATGAACTAACTTATTCAATAAATGAACCTTTTGTATGAACAAACAAAAAAAATTTAAAATACTAGATAATAACCGCAACACAAAGAATTTTTTTTTTGATAAATGAAAAATGTCAAATATGTATATATAGTAACAACATTCAAATTTCGTGACAGGTGTCCAAAGACCCCAAAATTTGATTTTTGTTGCAAACATGAATTAAAGCTTAAAATTTATAAAATTAAAATTGATGTGCATACATGAATCGCATGGCAAAATTAAATAACAATCCTATTACAAACAACAAATTTTATATATTGCATAAAACACATAGCATCAAAAAATATTTTATCTAGAGCTAAAATTGATATTAACCACATACAACATCAGCATCAAATCAAGACATGAAACAAATTGCATTAAAAAAAATTGAGCTAGAATTCATTAAATAACTAAGTACAAAATTTTATCTCACTAAAACATCAAACATGACATAAAACAAGGTGCAACAATGAGACAGGTACCATTCCAGATGTGTGCTCTCGAAGTGACGAAGCGTAAAAATTGTAAAAAAAAAGTTTGTTTCCTCAAAAATTTTTTTTAGCGCGGTAAGTGAATTAATAAGCCGAATTGCCCGCACTAGCCCTTAAATTATACCGTGGACTTGGAACAATACCCTTAACCCCCGTCTCGTCTGGTTGCAAATCATCTAAATTATTTAAGTGCAAATATGAGAATCTCTTAATAAATGGAATGATCCGATTGACATGTGTGTTAAATCTCTTCCTCAATTGTTCTACATGTTGAACCCTATAACTGACATTAGAAAAACGCTCTATTACTCTGTAAGGACCAGACGCCGTCTGCGTCAAAAGGGGGTCTGATTGTCGTGTACGTGGCATGTTTTAAAAAAATTAAAACAAAATTTCTAACGAGATTAAATTACAACAGAAACAATTAAATTCTAACTAAAACAACTGAATTCAAGCACTCGTGCAGGGTAAGAGAAAATTCATAATCTCGGAAAATTAAATAAAACTTTTAACCAATCGACTTTCGCGTAAATACATATATGAAAAAAAATTCACATCAATATAAAAGAAAAAAGCACCTGTACCTGTGACATCTTGCACCTTTTTTTTTGTTGATTGCACATCCCCAAGTATCTAAATAATAAAAAAAAACTACAAGAAAAAAAATTTGTTAACTGGAAAAATTGAGTAATAGATACAATCAAAACACAATAGCACACAATAAAAATTTCTTACATGTTTAACAGATGAAGTAGGATTATAATTCGGTGATCCATCATCTCGTTTATGAAAAGAAAAAAAAAATCACGGCATCGGATGATGCAAAAGAAAAAAAAAATTTCCGACGACTGGTTACGGCACTACTAGATGGTGCAAAGAAAAAAAATTTCGAATTTTGGTCACGGCTCCAGATAATGCGATGCCCATAGAGCGTTCATTTAATTTATCTGTTCTACACCCAGATTCTTAATTTAACATCGCATCATGACTTAAGTTAAAATTAGTTAAGTTTTTCTCAATAGACAAATTAACATTACACTAAATTAACAGTCCGATCGTATAGTGGTAACAATTATATTTATTGATTAACATATTGGTAAAAGAAACGTTAAATTTTACAAGGGTGGTACTTATCTGATGAGAATAGGAGTGACGGAGCGGTGACCCCGGGTAGCGAGTTCGCTTCCCGACTGGATGTTTTTTCTGGCAGACGTAAGAGGGAAGAGAGAGAGTTGATGGATTATTGGAGTACCTGCTTCCCGCAGGGAAGCTCAAACTCCTTTCATGATAAAACTGGGTGGTTACATGGGTTCAGCTTATCTCTTAGCCCTTTGCTGCATCATTATAAAAAATTGGTGTGGGTAATTAAAATAAGAATTAAGAATTTAAAAATGTGTGAGAAAATGAAAGTTTGTGAAAGAATTAATTGAGTCTAGAGTATTAAAATAAATGCCTGAATGTAAAATTAAAATATGAGTGACCGCTAGAGCGGTCTTAAAAGCTGGAGCGAGCTATTCGACGATCGCGGTTACCCGCTTCGACGAAAAGATCAACCCCGAATAAAGTTCGCCCAAAACGGGCGCCTATATGAGTGAATTAGGGTGAGTCTGTGTGGTCCAATCAGGGGGCAGCCTATCGGAACCTGTTGAAGTGGGTGTGTTTGAGAAGGTGGAGTTCTGGAAGCCGAGGCGTTCTCAGAGCTCGTGATGCTAGTGGTCGGCTCACTCTGTTCCTATTGGTCGAGAGTGAGTTCGATAGAGGAATTGTGAATTTCGAGAGAGTGGATGATTTGAAAAATTAAATTAAGATATTTCGTGGTCTGTTAAATAAAGGATTAATGTTATATTTATCAATGCGAGCAATTGCTCGATTAGTATGAGAATCTATGTTGTTGAAAAACTTAATCGCGATTTTTTTGAAAAATTCTTTTAAGGTTTTAATTTTTAAAGCAAATCTGATTTCATCATTTCTGATGTACCAGGGAGAGTCTGTGATAATTTTTAAAATTTTGTTTTGTGCTGTTTCTAACATTTTAATATTAGAATAGGCTGCGTGGCCCCAGATTGGACTTGCATATTGTAGGACAGGTCTGAGAACGAGTTTATAAATAAACAACTTGTTTCTTAATGATAAACACGATTTCCGTGCGATTAAAGGGAAAACTTTAGCGACGGAAATGTTAAAATTTCGGCGAACGCGAATGATATGTTGTTTGAAAGTGAGCCTTTTATCGAGGATCACCCCTAAGTATTTGGTGTTTTTAGACCAGGGTATGTGTGTGTTGTGAAGGTATAACTTGGGTGGTTCTTTTCTGATGTGGTATGAGAAGAAGACGGCCTCTGTCTTTGCTACATTTAAAGCATATTTCCATGTTGAGAACCAGTCTTCTAGTTTAGCAATGTGCTTGTGTAGGAAGTGAGTAACGATTTGGAGTTCGTTACTTTGTGCCAGGATCGCCGTGTCATCGGCAAACATGCAAATCGTTGATTGGCTGGTTCTAGGAATATCGTTAACATAGATATTAAATAGAATCGGAGAGATGGAACTACCCTGGGGTGTTCCTGCAATTATTCTTCTGTTGGAAGAATGCGAGTTATTAACTTTCACCGAGAAAGAACGGTTATTTAGGAAAGAATTAATTAGTTTGATTAAGTGGGGAGGGGTTTTAATTTTAATTTGTAGAGTAGTCCCACATGCCATACTCTATCAAATGCTTTCTGGATGTCTAGGAAAACAGCGCCGGTAGATTTCCGGTCTTGGAATCCTGATTTTATGTACTCCACCACCCGCAGAAGCTGGTGTGATGTGGAGAGTCCGGCGCGGAAGCCGTGTTGCTGGGGAATTAGGATGTCGTTATCGTTTAGATGTAGACATAGTCTTTTTGAATAATTTTCTCAGTTATTTTACTGAGAACAGGTAATAACGAGATTGGGCGAAAACTATCTGGGAGGGTAGGATCTTTCCCAGGTTTAAGGATCGGAATTACCGATGCTGTTTTCCATAGTTGTGGGAAGTAACCCACTTTAAGAATATTGTTAATTAGGTTAGTAATTTGAAAGATTACAGACCTATTAAAATGCTTGCACATTTTAGTCGTGATTCCTTCTCGGCCGGGGGCCGTTCTGATTTTAAAATTATTGATAATGCTAATTATTTCGGAAGGTTTAGTGTTAGTAGGAGAGTCATCAAAGTTATTTTCGTTATTTAGGAACCTAGAAACCAGCCTAGTATGGGTTGAGTCTTGTGTTGGATTGGGAATGTCGTTGAGTTGAAACTGATTTTCTAGCGAGTCCGCTAGGGTTTCAGCTTTTTCGTCGTCTGTATAGGCGATCCCGGTGTTGCCGTTAAGGGCTGGGATGGGGGATCTCTTCTTCTTAAAACCTTTGGTCATGTTCCATAAGGAGCCATCGACCGTGTCTAGAGAAGCGAGTTTGTCCTCCCATTGTTTTTGTGTGAATGCTTGCGTTTTTCTGTGAATTTTATTCTGAATTCTGTTGAGAGCTGTTTTATGTGTGGGATTTCTTGTGAATTGATAAAGTTTACGTGCTTTATTTCTAATTTTAAAGAGTGTTTTTAACTCGTTGTCTATGTAAAAATTATTGTTAGAGCGTAGATTTTAATGGAAGCGTTGTTGTAAGCATTTAGAATGTGGTTTGTGAGAGTGGAGGCCTGCTCTTCTATCTCCTCTCCCGTCTGAGCTGTGATTGGTTGGAAAGTGGGCGTGTTTGAGAGGTGAAACCGAAAGCGTTCCCAGTTAGTGGAAACGTTCCTCGTAGGAAAATTAAATTGAATAGATGTTTGAAAGTTTAAAATTATTGGATTGTGGTCAGAACTAAGCTCGGGCGAAGAAATAATATCAGTTAACCAATATAAGTTTCTTGTCAGAGCAAAGTCGATTGTGGGTGTATCGGGAGCAACGATATCTGTGTCTGTGTTGTCAATTAAATTTTTAATCTGTTGCCCCCTGGGGTTGATATCATAACAGCCCCAGTGTGTGTGATGAGCGTTGTAATCTCCGCATAAAATGGAGGAGTGCTCTAGAGCGAAAATTTCCTCCAGATCGTGAATGCACGCGGAGGGTGGGGTGGTGGGTGGAATGTAGATAGAAGCTACTAGAAATGGGTTTTCGCCCGGTGGGGTGAGGACTACGATCGTAGTCTCAACCGCCCCGAGAGAATGTGTTGGAAGGTGATGATGCTTGAGAGAGGATTTAATAAGAATCGCAGTGCCTCCAGATGGAAAGTTTTGAGTATCTCTGTCGTTTCTGTAGAGAGTGTAATTGGGTACCCTGATTGATACACCTGGTCTTAAGTGGGTTTCTTGAAGAAGTAAAATATCGAGGGAGTGCTTATTTATAAAATCACGTACTTCAAGAATACGTGATCGAACACCGTTCGCATTCCATGCAGCGATTCTAAGCCCGAAGCGACTAAAAATCATTATTGGTTGTTTGATTGGGTGCCTTCAGAGGCTAAGACACCGAAAAAGATGTCGAGTCGATCTTCATTTGATTTTGCATTTTTAAAAGCTTTCCCTGCATCGACGATGCCTGGGAAGTCCTTAAAAAATTTGCGGAATTCGGCCATTGCCGAAATGTATTCGTTAAATGAGGTAAGTTCCTCTTTTTTGTTCGTTTCGGGCTTTGAATTTCTCTTCTTCGCCGTCTCGGATCGTTCGATGGGAGCTGCCATCTGTTGGCTATTTGAGGTCGCATTTGCGTAAGAAATAGAGGGGTTTGTGCCAATTTGGATGTGAAGGTTTTGGGGGTTGGTTTGTTGCAGTTTTCGGCTGGTGCTCCTTTTTTATTTTTGATTTTAGGGAAGGCTGGGCAGTTACGCCAGTTTGCCGGGTGGCCGTCTTTGTCACAATTGATACAGTGGGGAGTGGCCAGGCGTTCCTTGATAGGACACTCTCCAGTTCTGTGCTCCTTTGAGCATTTTAGGCAACGGGGCTTCATAAAACAGTCCGCAGAACTGTGTGGTTGAAGTAGTTGCAGTTATAACACTGCGTTGCTCCCGGCCTTTTGTTGAAGGTATCAATGACAACTGACATGTAGCAGCATTTGCTAATATCGTAGATGTCAGTGGCGCCTTCGACATGTTTTCTGACTTCCACAAGGAAGATCGGTAGAGGAAATTTAGATTTCCTCTGGGTTAGTTGGGAGACCTTCATGACGGGAACTCCCTGGTTTAGTATAAGTCTTCTTTAATCTCGGCCGTTGGCGTGGATTTAGGAAGACCCTTTATCACCACTTTGAGTGGTCGTTCTGATAGATGGGGAACGGAGTAAAATTCCTCCTCTTGAGCTTTAAGAGCAGCGGAGATTTCGCGGTGCTCATCGGTAGTCGAAGCCATAATTTTGATATATTGGCCGGTAAGTTTGTTGACTGAGTTGGGATATTTTCGGTCAAGTTCCTTCAGGATTAGATTATAATTTGTTTTATATTTTAGCATAATCGGTTTGATTTTGAGAGTGACGGTGACGTCCTCGTCTTCTGGGGTTTCATTGCTATCGGGATTATCCTCGTGCATAGGTTTTTCCGACTCATTAGCGTTGTCAACGGGATCATCGATCGCGAGACTGGCGAAGGAGTTCTTCGTGGGAATGATTGCGTCTTCCTGATTTTTTGAATCTTTTTTAGGCTTTTTTGCCGGATTTTTTGTGGTTTTAAAGTTAGTTTTTTGGTTCGTTTTGATTGCTTTTTTGGAGTTTGTATTATTTTTGTTTTCTAGAATTAAAGTTGCCGGGAGAATAGGAGATTCAGCCGGTCTTTTATTTTTAGGGCGGAACGAGTTAATCCCGTTCCCTTTATTGTGTTGGCAGCATTTTACAGGGCAAGGATAGAGAACTTTCAACTCACCCAGTGCAGTGGCATATTCAAGTTCAGTATTGGCCTTCTCCTTGATCAGCGCTGATAGTTGCGATGCATCGGTACAGTCTTTGTCAAAGGTCTCAATTTCTATAAAATCCTGAAGATATTTAATTCTCAGGTCTTTGATCTTAAGCAATTTCTCGATGTTCTTAATTTGCGCACATCGTACGTCAGATTGAAGATTGGCAGGTGCGAGGGCGGCAGGGGGAATCTCCGTGCCTAACTGCATTGCGTCTTCGGGAGCTCTCTGTTTCTCGTGACCGCTCATGACGGTGTCGCGAGGCAGAATGGAAATGAAGGAAACTGGAAGAGGGAAGAAAAGCCCCGAGAATTCTCCCGGACCAGCTTTTAAAGCCGACCAGATCACTTCGAAAAGAATCCGCTACGGATTCATTACCGTCCAATCTATCACCCTGATTGGAGCGCAAGAACATAACCTTGCTGGCCATAAGGTCCGTTGAACCTAGACGGTTGAACCTTCCTGTGTAATCCCTATTTCCTGTAAACAGGGCAAATGCAAAAATTAAAACTGTATCTCAGGGGCCGGCGGCCTCCCATCATTACTTAAGGAGGCATTGTAAAATAAGATAAATTAAAAACGTTTACTGATACATAAAATTTTTATCTGAGTAAATTTGAAAAAAATATCAGTTATTCTTTTAAATTAAAAGGATGTCGTATTTTGAAATTTAAATAAAATCCATAAAAGGTGTTTATAGAAATATAAGACACTAATGTTTCTAGAGAGAGAAAGTGAGAGTTATATTTACGTAGCACTTATTGGCTATAGAACTCGTAAATTTGGACCATAGTCAAGTGACGAAGGTGACTTCTGAACTTTCCCTTCTCTTAACTTCCACTCCACACCAACGGGAGGATGTTTGAGCATCGACGGATTTAACGGGCAATAGTTCCCTACACACGGCAGGTCTTCGGCATAAAGCTCGAACTTGAGGCCTTGACCTTGACCATTGGGCTACCCCGACCTTACTAATGCCTCAAAGTGATATAAAGGTACATTAATTAATGCTTGAGTTCTTGAATGATTTTGCTTTTGAAACCTTTTTTTTTCATTTGATATCAATTACTTATTTAACGTAAAGGACAAAATTGAATGAAAACAATTAAGCAAAAGGTTTTTAAAAATTTTCTGCTACTGTCTTTTAAGGCTGTTTTCGGTTAATGATAAAGAATAGGACCCGAATTCGGAACATTTTTTCAGATATAAAAGAAATGTAAAATTAATATGATATTCTGTCTTTACTATCCTTTATAGAGCAGCATTTTTTATCATATTTCCCATTTTTAACCGAGTTGATTCATTTTTTCTGGTATAAAATGTGTTTCGCATTTTTTATCTTATACCGTAATGTTAAATGGGCTTTGCCTTCACGCATTAAAACAAAAAAGAAAGTATTCAGGAATATTTGGAAACTTTTAAAAACACTATATTGTTAACAGAGGTACTAGTTATAACATTGCAAATTTCCATGGAAATTGGGTCATTTTTCTGTCTGAAAATGTGTTTCGCGTTTAGTTAGAGCTCTCGTATTTTTACCGAAAACAGCCTTAAGGTTGATCAGTTATTTTATTTTTTGACAACCTTATACAATTAATACGACATATATTCCGCGACTAACGATGGATTTTTGTGTTTTTATTATTAGTTATTTCATAAAAATGTTTAAATAGATTTAAAAAAATTGTAACAATCAGAATCGATATTGCCAAGTTAAATAATAATAAAATTGAAAAAAAAAAATGCAATGTACCGTTAATGAAAAGAGCAATACCATGTGTCATTTGTGATGTGTTATGTGATTTTTGCTGAGGTATTGTCATCTACATTTGTATCTTTCAATATATATTAGTTCATTTTTTGCTCAACAATTCATACAAACACTAGAAAAACTATGTAAAGAATAATTTATAAAAGTAAGGGATAAATTGAAATACACAAAACGCGCGAAAACGAATAGTCCCAATTAAAGTAAAAATAATTGCGTTTTAACCTTAAAAAAGATTTATCATTTTTTGGTGTCAGGTTCACAAGTCATATTCTTCAATGAACAAAAAGGTATTAATATTTTTAAAAAAAAAACCCCTCTCTGTAAAAATTAAATATTTTTTTATCTCTGTTAAATAAATAACAATATATAAATTAATTTTTTTTGTGACAAAATTATGCATAAAAATGGCTTTTCTTTTGAAAAAAATTATTCAAGTTTTCACATCTTCATTCATACCCAACAATACTGATTTAATGTTCTATTCAACATTATTAGTCATACTTGATATTTCCTGTAATTATCCCAGCATTATAGTTTTGACCCCGTATGATTCGCTTAGAAAAACTCAACACTTTTAAAATAAAACCTGTAAAGGGGGGAATCTAAATAATTGGAAATTTGTCAAACTGTGTGTTCTCCAATTGAGGTCTCGGTGGCCTTGTGATCAAGGTAACGGAATCGTTGCCGGCGTGTCATGTGTTCGAGCCTAGTACCACTAAAGACCTGCCGTGTAGGGGAGCGAAGTGTGATTAGTCTGTCGAGGTTCAAACATGCTCCCATTGGAGAGGAAGTTGAGGAGAGGGAGGTTGTAGCTCAGGTGTCATTCTTGTCACTTGACTATGGTTCAAAATTACGAGGTCGGTCGACAAAAGCCCTCGATTGGAGGAATAGTGTGACGTTAATATTCACTCATTCTGCAATTGCGATTGTTTTTTAGAAAAAAAAGTAAAAATACGAATGATTCTTAAAAAGTTGCAACGTTGTTTGTCGAAATGAAACTCTATAATTGAAAATGATCATATTTAAAGTCTAGATTTCCTTCTGTATTTTAAAAGAAAATACATTTTAATCCTGAGTTCGAGTTCATGATAATTTTCAATATGAAGTTTAATGAAATACTTTTTTCTTACCGTTTTCTATATACATATCGGTCTTTTATGTGACGAAATTTCTCGAAATCAACTATATTTTAAACTTTTTATTTGAATAAATTTATCTGATTAGAAAGCAAGTTAAAGATCTAATAATGAATATTCTAAAAAAGTTGATATATTTTTAAAATTTTAGTTCTTGTGGGGTTTTATATTCCGGAATTAACAATGCATTGAAGAATTTCACCTACTTTTCTAATTTATTTTTATAAAATATAATTTAAAATGATGCAAAAAGAAAATAGCGTTGAAAATAAAATTAATTTTAAAAGACTTTTAACTATTATATAAACAGAAGACATTTTTCTCCATGCACTGAAAATAAGATTTGAATTTTTTTCTTCAATTACTTTTAGTTCTATTTTAGGTTTTGGTAAATAGCTAGAGAAAGAAAATGTGTATGTGTGAGAGAGATAAGCTTTTTTGAATAACAAAACTTTAAGCTATCTTTGGTGAAACTTTGCATATTTATTCATAGTCACATATTGTATATAAATAGGGTATCATATATTGCAATTTAAATTTTTTAGTCATTGTAGAATACATGAATAAGATATCCTATACTACAATTGAAGTTGTATAAGCATTTTAGAATATATAAATTCAGTTAATAAACAAATACAATATAATATTTTTAAGCAGCTGTTTTGTCATAATTTTTTTTTGTGTGAAAAATAATCCATTGTTCTTTGTTCTTGAGGGAGTGTGACTTAGCAGAGACGGATTGATAGAAGACTGAGAGTATGATACCAATGGAAAATCGTGACTGTGATGAATATTAAGATTCATATTTATTTTAGCTATGTGAATGCTATCTTTGTATTTTACTATCTTTTCTTTTTTGAATTCTAAATGAGTTTTTTTTTCAAGCTTTGAAATCTGCTGATATTTTGTGTCAAGATACATACCTTCAAACAATATTAAAAACTGAAAAATTATACCTAAGAAATTATACCTGAGTTTTTTAAAACTCATAGTGTTTTTTTAAAACATATTTGCACGCTGGATAAAATGAATTTGATTATATTTGTTATAGAACTCATTGCGCATGATTTCAGTCCCTTCTGTAAAATTGTTTCCCAAATTGGCTGCTCAGAAAATATGACAAGACCATGATTAGTAAAAAATTTCTTAGTAAAATAAGAAAGAATAATACGATTTGTTAGGTCTGAAGTTTATTTACATGAATAACTTTTGGTAGCAGCTAAAAGATTTCAAACTCATTTCGAAAGTTTTTACCTTAAACTTTAAACATAAAATAAAATTTTTAGATTATTTTTTAACAGTTCTTCCAAAATGATTTCTATCTTTTTCTCCATTTTTTTAAAAAAATAGCACCATTTCTTTTTTTGAAAGAAAGTTTTCACTCACACATATCAGGAAAATATACTAGTTTTCTATACATGGAAGCATGCACTACTGTCCATAAATACCTATTCATGTAAATAACTTTAAGTGAGTGTAAAGGGATAAAGCAACATATTTTAAATGGTAATCTAGATAATAGCAAACAAAGAGTTGTCATTTTAAAGTCGAAAAAATAATTAATCGTGTATAGGATCAATAATTAATTTATTATTAATAATTCAGACAATTATTAATAAAAATAATTAACTGCCTCAATTTCTGACAATGACCACCTTTGATATATTTTAAAGGAATTTTAGGTTTCAGATATATACTATTTGATTTCATAGATCTTTTATCTCCTTATCAAGGACGCATCGGACAAGCTTTTTTGAAAATTTCGGTCAGGATCATTTCAAAATAACTTGATTTGATTAACGTGACTAAGTTACTATTCCTATTTCACATCACGCTTTTACTACGTTATTAGCTTCTACATACATATTTTGCGGAAGTATTTTGAGTTAAGGTCATGTTGTGAAAAACAAGTGTTTGCCCAAAAGTATGATGTTCAGAAGGTAATATTTGTGGTTGTAGAATTCAAAGTACAGTTCTTTTTTTTAATGTTCTCCTTAATTCAATAAATATTGATTACATATCGAAATTCTTTTTAAATGCCTTGAAATCCTTACAAAGTCTCTGTTGTATTTGATATAGGACACATTAAACATTACCTAGAATTGATTCACTGAGTGAGTATTTATTGATGTTACATATCAAATCACTACGATAACATTATACCATTACATAGAAACTCTCACACCTGATGATAAATAAACAATACAAGCGTATATACATTGCT
Organism: Trichonephila clavipes; assembly: GCA_019973935.1. Lineage (NCBI taxonomy): Eukaryota > Metazoa > Arthropoda > Arachnida > Araneae > Nephilidae > Trichonephila > Trichonephila clavipes. The sequence goes on from BMAU01017768.1 coordinate 626,890, forward strand.
GGTCACACAAAATGCAACACCGTGAAGGAAGCATGCAAACCATGGGAAATTTACATCATGCGCTGGCGGCGGTGAAATCTGGAAGTCATTTGCATTATAGCACAGATTCATATTACGGGTGAATGTAGCACCACCCGCAAAAGCTATATAAGGGGAGAACAGATTGGCGATTTGAAGTACGGCAATTGCTTTCTCAGGCGTGGTTTTTATTTTTTGCGTAAGTTTTTTGCCTATGCCTTGTGGAAGACATCGAGCGTCTTTTGATCAAGTTTCTGAATCCGACCGAGGAAGAATAGTAGTCTATAGGGATTGAGGATTATCCTTCAGAGAAATCGGTCTCAACGTGTTGAACATAACCAAGCAACTGCAATGCAGATCTGTCATCGCTGGATGGAAAAGGAAACGACAACCCAATAGGGCCGATCACACCCACTTCGTTGCACCACTGCCCGTGATGAAAGTCGTATTGTGTGCATGACAGTGATTGATCACGCAGCCCCATCGCGAACCATAACACAACAGTCAGTCAATTCAGTCTGTTACGCATCATTCGGTATCTGCTCATACCATTCGACGTCTTTTGCGGCAGAGTGGAATGTCCGGAAGGCGTCCATTGCTTTGTTTACCCTTGACTGGAAACTACAGGCGTTTGAGCCGCCAATGGTGCGATGAACGGTAGACATGGACAACAGAATGGAGTGGCATTGCATTTACTGATGAATCCCGCTTCTGCCTGCAACATCACGATGGTTGGATTCGAGTTTGGAGACACCTTGGTGACAGATTGCTGAACTGTTGTGTTATGCATCATCGCACTGGTCCTACTCCCGGTATCATGGTTTAGGGTGGTATGAGATTTCACTACCGAATCCCTCTAGTACGCATTGGCGGTACACTAAACACCCAGCTCTACATCTCTGAGGTGTTGGAGCCCATGGTCCTCCCATACATTCAGCGCTTGCTATCAGCTATATTCCAGCAGGATAATGCACGACCACACGTGGCTCGCAATGTTCAAGAGTTCTTCTTTACCCATCAGATTGAATTGCTTCATTGGCCTGCTTGTTCTCCCGATCTATTACAAATCGAAAACATATGATCCATGCTTGCGCAACGATTGACCCAGGGTATACCTCCCGTATCTACACTAGATCCTCTTAGGCAATATGTGGAAGCCGCATGGGCTGCTGTACCCCAAGGATACATCCAAAGCCTTTTTGATTCTATGCCGAGGCGTATGTCAGCGGTTATAGCTAACAATGGTGGGTACACTAACTACTGATTTTGCTATCATCCACGCGTCACAAGAGGATGTAATTTGAATCGTTTGATCTTTGTACATGTTATCTGCCTAATAAATTTCACTGGTCATTCTTGGTGTTTCATTTTGTGTACCCAGCCATGTAGAACGCAATTAAGTTGATTTATTATTTGAGAGAACAGCTTTTTCTATTTTTCATTTGTAAAATGAGTTTTGTAGTTTACAGCGAATAAGTCTGTTATGTGCTAAAAATACAAAGGCCGGGCAATGTTAGAACTGGGAGTCAAACTATTATTTTGAAGTGATACTTCACATACCATTTATATTTAAAAGTATTATCTCAGACTCTATTCTCTTAACAAAGTAAGCGTGCCTTTTAAGGTGTCCGACTACGTTCGGAACCGTGATTTTGCAAAAGCTTAAAAACTAATATTTTTTTATACTTAGTGTCACTTAGATTAGAATACAAGTATGAAATTGTTTTAAGAATATTATTACAATAAAAAGTTAATTAAATGCAATATTTTGGCAAAAAATGAACTTAGAATTATTTATTTTCAAAATATTCTCGTTCTATGGAAAATGCTTCTGTAATACTGATATTTTGCCTATATATTGCTCAGACCACTGTACCGAGTCTGGACTAGAATGTTTGAAATATTTAACTTTGAAGTGGATTTATTCATATTTTAATATATCAGAGTGGATAAATTTTAACAAAAAACACCAATAATTATTTCAATTGGTTGTAACTCTGGAAATAATGTGAATTTTTATAAAATCCTAGTTCAGACTCTCTGGAGAAGTCTTAGCTATGTGTAAGCAAAATATTATTATTATAGAGGTATTTTTCAAAAGGGGAGAACATTTTGAAAATAAATAACTCTAAGTTAATTTTTTGCCAAAATATTGCATTTAAATAATTTTTTTCATTGTAATAATACTCTTAAAACAATTTTATACTTGTGTTCTGATCTAAAAAGATTGAATATTTTTAAAAATGTTCGTTTGTACGCTTTTGTAAAATTACAATTCCGAAAGTAGACAGATACCTTAAAGGGGTATCATTTTACAGTAATTGTATATATAGAATATCTCTGAGACCTCTGATGGTAAAGGTTACATCTGATATATCTAAGCCTATTATCTAAGAAATACACTAAATTTTTTCGTCATCAGTTGGAATGCTACCAGACGGAATTAAATGCTGTTTCTTTGTCAACATTTATGGAAATTTTGACGAAAGTGAAAAGCAATGGACACACACAATGGTCCTTGATAAAGGACAATGTTTTGTCTTATGGAAATGTTAATTTACTATTATATATTGTAATTTAATTTGCTTGTCTATTAAGTTTCAGTTGTTCTTGCAAATTTTTGTATCATAATTAGGACATGGGTCTCTAAACAATACTTCATCTTATAGATTATATAATGAAATAAGAATGTGAAAAATAGTGACATTGCAGTTATAAATATTCAACTTCAAATGACAATTCGTAACTAAAATTGGAAGTTAAAATTCACGAATTTTATTCCAAAAATTACTGAAAAATGTAAATACACTAAAGGATTCGTTATAATTGACTAAAATCGAAGAGCTAAGTAGTGTAATATTCAAGCAACTTTTTTATTCTGATTAAATTTTGAATGAAAGAGAGTGGACGGATTAATCAAAACTGAACATTTTATTGTTTTTATTCTATGCGATATTTGAAAAGATAAATAAACTAGAACTTTCAAAGATGCATTTTCGTACTATGCTAATTAATAAGGAAGGGAGAAAGTATTCTTATTTGGTAATACATTTTACCAAGTAGAGAGATAGAATCTATACCCACAAAATAAAATATAATATTGCACGGCATGGATAAAATATCTTATTTATTTTTCTCTGAAAAATATGCCTCGAGTTATATTTATGCATATAATTTGCTATTCCTTTGCTGTTTTCTGCTCCATTTGACTTAATCACCATTAAAACATTGATATATCTAATGGTAAAATTTTTACAAATACATTCTAAGAATGGCAGATACTATACACTCATGTTCAAAATTAAGGTCACAAACATGTTTTTTGGCATAATTTTAAATTGTCTCCAGTAAAACTGATAGAATTTCTACTTTATACATTTTGAAGAATTTCTATTTTACACATTTTTTATACATTTTGATACAATATCAACCTTCGGCTTAGGAAATGAAGTTATTTAGTGTTAGTTTTTGCAGAGAACTAATGGATTGAGACCGTTTAAGCATATGTGATTTTTGCCTGCAGTTTTGTGAACAATGCATTAAAAAAAAGCTAGCTTGTTTGCAGCGGAAAAGATTTCTCATAATATATGATTCCTTGAGATGAAGAACAGTTTGCAGGTTTGAAGCTGGCCAGTTTCAAGTGGAGGGGGTTCGATGATTGTTCGGGGCACCGAAAGTGTTCTTCCGGCTGTGGAATCAATTCTAAATAAGTGGTATTGTCACCAGGAAGGTTGGCCAATGCCGCCACAGTTTAATGACAATTGCACAGGAACACTACTTGATATTAAGCGCACGACGACTTAAGCGGACAACGGCTCCTAAGCTTGCTCTTGACCTTGTTGCTGTATGTGGAAGAAGAATTCCGTGGCAAACAGTCTGCAGGCGTCTTGTAGAGATTGGCCATTAAGCCTGGCATCCAGTCTTGAATGCCCCTTTGACTGCATCTAACAGGAAAGACCAGTTATTGTGGAGCTGGAAACATCAGTCGTGGACACCAAAAGAATGAGGGCGTGTTCTTTCAATGATGAGTCAAAATTATCCAGACAAAGCGATCCCCGTCGAGCCTTTATCTGGAGAGAAAGTGGAGCTCGCCTTCATCCCTCCTATGTAAAAAAAAATCGACAGATTTGATGGAAAAGGAATTCTTGTGTTGAGCAACATAATGTTGTCCAATTGTACGCCACTGCACGTCTTCGATGCGGGCACTGTCAACTCCCAAGACTATAGGGATGAGGTCCTAGAAGCCTATGTGAGGGTTTTCTGGGTAATATGGGCTCGGACTACATTTTGATCGACAGTGATGTGAGGCAACACTATTGATGAATTTCCTGAAGAGGATATTCGCCGTATGGATTGGCTCTCGAGGTCTCGGGATCTCAGTCCTATTGAACATGTTTGGGATAGACAAGGAAGAGCCATTTCTCAGCGTAGCTTCCATCCCGGGGCTCTCCCTCCAAGAGTTAAAAGTCTCGCTTTTGGAAGAATGGACTTTGTTGCCACAAACATTCATTGACACTCTCATAAACAATATGACAGCTGGTTGTGAGACTTGTATAGTAGTGCACGATGCTCATACTCCATGTTAGATACTTTTTCCCAGTTAAATGTTTTATCTCTGATTTATGATTTCACACTTTTTGATATGCACTATAACTTAATTCAAAATTAAAATATTTTCCATATTGTTATGTTGCTGTATCCTTACTTATATTTCAATTTGTGTTTGTGCCAAATTCCGTGGTAACACAGTAAATAGTTCATCAGTTTTCACAGATTTTTTATATATTACCTTAAATTTGGAGATGAGTGTAGGAACGTTTCTAGTTCACAATGAGCATGATTAAAAAAAGTACCTATGAAAAAATTTAGAGTAACTTTTATATTTTTTTATTCATGTATTACGGTTTTGTGAGATTTCCAATTCTTTCTTGAAATTAATATCTCTCTTTGGTTTCTAAATAAGGCTCATATATCTTTTTTCTTCTTTAGTTATATTCTATTGAAATTTTATGCCCATAGTCATAAAATAATCTATATCCAGCTCTTCCTGGCTTAAAAACGGATCTTATGAGTTATTTATTTGTAAATTATTCAGAATAAGTAGATTTAATTGCTACTGAGATATGAGTCAGTTGAGGAATTTGATGGTTTTTCAGACAATCAACTACTTAAATAACAGTACAAAAATTATTTTTCATTTCAAGAACGACTGTAAACTTTTGATGGAAAAATCACGATAAGTTATGATTTATTTATCGAAAAAAAATCTGCTGATTTTTTTATCTGACTGAGCCGAGGTTCTTAAGACTGTACTCACCTAGCATTAAATAATGGAACACAAAAATTCTAAGCATTTTTTCAGATAGAAATATCACCTCAGCATGAATATCATTATTTTGAATCCGCTGGTGCATGGAAAACTGTACACTTTAGTATACTACTAATTTTTGTTTCATTCAATTAATTTTTTGTTCACTCTTATTACATGCTTCACGTTTCGTCTCCCATACTTTAGTTCTAATTGGATTTTTATATAGCTTCCCATTTTAAAGCAAAAACTTCACGTTTATTGAAATTCATTGCGTCTACATTCTAAATTTTGTGGAAGTAATTTACAGTAGATCGTCGTTTATCCGTACGTTAATTATCCGGAGCGTCAAATATCCGAACAAGAGAGTTTATTCAGAGACCTTGCAGCGAAAAAACGATGGTGTATAATGTTATAGCGAAAAATAAGTGATTATTTTCCACAATAAAGGTAAAAAAGCGACATTTTGCTCCTATTTTGCTTTTTCTTTAGGCACGTTTCCCGCACACACACACATGTGATGATTTTCAATATTCGTATAGTGTCCGGTTTCATATGCTGCATGGATGGCATTTGGTTTTCGGTTATCCGAACAGTGTCCGGTCGTCCTAATTGATTCGGATTAACGACGTTCTACTGTATAATAAATAGCGAAAATATACGAGCTTATTTTAATATTGAAACAAATGCTCTCTGAACTGGGCCCTGGAGTTTAAGGTTAGGCGAAGACGTCCTGAAAGATAGCTAGTTTATGGAAATGTTTCAACTGAAAGAAAATATATAATTAAATGTTTTTAAACGTTTCTAAAACTATTTATTATGGTACTTAAAATATAAATAAAATGTATGAAACAGAATACTCGAATAGACAAGCAAAAATTTGTTAAAACCTATGCTCGGATGAAATTGAAAAAAATAGCTATATACAAGTATAAAATTTGGAAATGTTTGAGTGTTGAATAATTTTAAACAGTAGCTGTGTGAGTGATATACTGGTATTTAAAATACAGAGAATTTGAATATTTAGGCAAATTTTTCGAAAAATAATGAATGAAAGGTAAAGTTAATGTTGTTTGTATATTTTTACGGAAAACAAAGTTGTATGTTTTTGGAGTCTGTTACGTAAGCGTACACATGCATCTGTGTTGTGAATTTTAATAGAAAGGCATTATTAACGCAAAAGGCAATTTTCGTGCTTCGTTCTTTCACATACATTGGTGATTTTCGTGTTGTTAAGTTACAATATTTGATAAAATTAAAAACCATGCACACACAACACACACACATTTAAATTAGATGGTGAGGGGCTTGAGGCAGGACATTCTTAAATGCTGATTACTAGATAATGTAACTCCCGGCGTTGTATGCCCCCCACTTATGGAAACAGTTTTATAAGACCGGATCCGTAGGGAGCAAGCCATTCGATTAATGAAGGTCGATATTTATCTATTACAACGAGGCGTAACCAGGAGTGAAATCGTTCTTAATTGTCGCAAATTTTGAGGATTACTGTTTCCAAAAAAACTACACGAGAAAAGTTTAATTTCAAGACCTGCTATATTTGCGTCTCACTCCCTTTTGGACACAAAGGAGGCCAATTAGCATAGTACAGAAAACACTTGCATTGGATCAGGGATCAATGGGAGATAATTCTTTGTAGTGATCAATACAGATCGCTAAACACTTATTCTAGACATGCGGGGGAAATCGGAAACAATCTACATCTCCTCCAAACTTAAATAAGAGACCAGTATGGCAGCTAAAACTTGATGGTATGTGCAGGTACCATATTTAACAGGCTCATATGACTGTATCTTTAATAAAGGCTCTGTGATTGTTATGAAGTATGGAGATGAAATGTTGAGGTCCTTTGTTTGCTTTTCAGGAACGCAATTGACAGATTTCATTTTTATGGATCATAATTCTTGTCTATACAAAGTTCCTCTGGTTGACGAATTTGTGAAAAGTGAGGGTATTCGCCAATTGATTACCCAGTCAGAGAGAGATTTCCTGACCTTCATCATATAGAGTATATTTGCAATGCTCATGAGAGGGCAATTGTATCTGCCCGGCCTTCTTCCAGACCACCTAAAATTTGAAAACAGCATTGCTGGAGAGTGGGGCCCACTGCCACAGGGAGTCATAAACTGTTTATTTACAGTATGAATTCCTTCTGGGAAAACTATAACTCTAAATGTAGACCATATTGCCAATTAGCTCATTTTTAGGTTTTATTTTACAACTACTCTTTTAGACTTTTCAGTCGTATAAGCGATCAAGTTGTGACAAATCTATACGGAACTTTATCACTAACCTTCTGAGATGTCTTTTTTAGGGAAATTTAATTCCCCTACCTATTTCCAATCAGCTCCAAAAAGAGGACAGGGATTCCTTATTATGCAGATTAGATAAAGTATTTAAGTCAAACGGAATAGTAAAGTAAAAAGCAGTAGGAGAGAGAGATTGAAGCAGGAAGGTATAATAGTGAAGTTAGAGATTTATTATTGAAGATTTCTGGGTGGATAAATTAATCTTAGGAAGAGCTGAGCTGCAGTGTGGTAAATATTGATTTATAATTAAAGTCTCATTAAAGCTTTATATTAAGAGTGAGATTAAAGTTAAATGTTCAATAGGAATATTATTGAATATAATTCTGGGATCTCTTATTGCGGTAATCTCTGCGTGATCGATATTCTAATTGTTAATTAATTGGATCATATTAAATATTTAAGTTAATATAAAGGAAAGTCCCTTTTAAACCTCATATATCTATTTTAAATTATTTGTTATTAAAAGTCTTTGATTCGATTTGGGAAAGATAACCAAATAAAGAAAGTTATTCATTAAAATGGCTACTGGTTCTTCTTTGACTCAAAATCATTCTCGTTCTCAAAGTGAGATACAAGGGGATCTTCACAAAGTGCGTTGTACAATAAATGATGTATGGTATTTTTTGCATAACATTTGGTTATGTACAAAGACAATTTAATCGAAATCTGTTCAATACTACTGGAAATAATAAATCAAAAGTAAAATTTTCTTAATTTTGAATACCAGAGTAATTGAGGATGAAAAAATTTAAATTATAGTGATTTCAAGCTTAAGATAATAATGAATAGTTATAGCTGGGAATCTAGCTAAGTATGTGAACTAAATTAAATCAAAGTGCATAAAAATGCATCTTCAAGTTGGATAGATAAAATATAAATTAAAAAAATATTGAACAACACACATACATTTCAAAACTTAAAATTATGTAATAAACACTAGGTAGATATTTGTACATATAAATATTCTTAATAATAAAATGTTCTTCAGTATGTTTTAAATAATAATGAAATTTTTGGAATTTATGAGTAAAGAATCTGTTTATATTTCTCACAAGGATTCTTCCTGACTTATGAGGTTAAATCTTGTTTTTATTATATTTTTATATGGTTTTTTTCTCTCTCTCTCATTCCGTTCTGTTTCTTCTAGAGTGTCTATAATTTTTCTTCGAAGTTTTTGTAAATAGGAGGGTAATTAAAGTAATTGCACTTTCCAGTTTTTCTCTATTAACTTGCTTGATAAGTAATCGAGAGATGAGATAATTTAAATTGTAAGGGGGACAGTCTGTAGGAGGGTTTACATTAAATGTATAGATTTCAAGAGTGATTATATAATGCAAAGTCATGTGCACAGGAGTTATTGCAGTTTTGAATGAGGTGGTACTGACGGTGATAATGATAAAATGAGACTAGATATAGGGAAAGGGGTTAGAATTTTTTGAGTTGTAACTCTCACCTCATACTTTCCTACTTGAGGTATCCGACTACATTCGAAGCCGTAATTTTGCAAAAGCGTACAAACGAATATATAATATATATATATATATATATATATATATATATATATATATATATATATTGATATTTAGTGTTCTTGTACGGACTTGATAATGTACCAGGAATAAAATAACAAGTTTTCGGCAGTTCATATCTTTTGTTACTCAATTTATTCATTACAAACTATGATGCAAGATGCAGCAGTATAAATAGTGGGAGCTATCTGGTTTTACTGTTGCCATACAAATTAGACATTCAAAGATTATAAGATAAATAACAATATGCAAATTCCAACATTTAGTGTCACTTAGATTAGAATACACGAAAAACACAAAGGTTAATTTTTAATCACAAAGGTTATTTTTGCTATTTACTCTCAAATTGTGAGTTGTATACATATCTGAAGAATAAAAGAACGATTAAATTCTTAAAGTGACCTTTTTGTGAGTTTCATCAATACTCGGATGATCTAGTAGAAATTGACATAAATTACACTGCTGGCTACCGTAAATGCAACACCATGAAGAAAGCATGCAAATAACATGAAATTTATAACATGGATTAGCAGAGGTGAAATATGCAAATGATTAGAATTTCAGCGCAGACATACATCACGCGCGCCTGCGGCACCACCTCAAACAGCTATTTAAGGCTTGGAGATTTCGACGATTTCAAGTTCGGCAATTGTGTTTTCTTGTGGTTTTTTCAAAAAACGATCAGTTATGTCTCGTAGAAAAAAGCGATCAGCTTTTGATCAAGTATCCGAGTTCGACAGAGGAAGGATAGTGGCCTACCGAGATTGTGGATAATCTTTCAGGGAAATCGGTAGTCGTGTTGGACGAAACCAAACAACTGTAATGCAGATATGTGACCATTGGATGCAGGAGGGTACGGCGGACCGACGTGTTCGATCGCATCCACCTCAGTGCACCACTTCCCGTGAGGAAAGGCAAATTGTGCGTATGACAGTGACGGATCGCTCAGTCACATCACGAACCGTAGCACAGCACATTGAGTCTGTAACGCATCATTCAGTGTCTGCGCGTACCATTCGACGCCGTTTACAGCAGAGTGGTCAGTCCATTGCTTGGTCTACCCTTGACGTAGAACCACAGACGTCTCCGCCGCCAATGGTGCGATGAAAGAAGGATGTGGGTGGCAGAATGGAATGAAGTTGTCTTTACTGACGAGTCCCGCATCTGTCTGCAACACCACGATGGTCGGGTTCGAGTCTGGAGACACCGTAGAGAGAGGATACTGAGCAGCTGCGTAATGCACCTCCACACTGGTCCTTCATCGGTTATTATGGTATGGGGCGGTATTGGATATCACTCTCGCACTCCTCTAGTACGCATTGCCGGTACTTTAAACAGCCAGCGCTACATCTCCGAGGTGTTGGAGCCAGTTGTCTTTCCTTACCTTCAGGGCTTGGCCACAGACATATTCCAACAGGATAATGCGTGACCACACGTGACACGAATTGTCCAAAGGTTCTTCGTCAATCACCAGATTGAATTATTTCCCTGGCCGGCTCATTCTCCGGATCTTTCGCCGATAGAAAACATGTGATCCATGGTTGCTCAACGATTGACCCAGATTACACCCCCAGCTGCCACATCAGATCAACTTTGGCAACGTGTGGAAGCTACTTGGTCTGCTGTACGCCAAGAACACATCCAAAGTCTCTTTGAATCAATGCCGAGGCGTGTGGCAGCAGTGATCTCCAGCAATGAAGGCTACTCTGGCTACTGATTCTGGCAGGAACCACACTTCACAGCAGGCTATAAATTTAATCATTTTTGATACTTGGTCAACATGTTATCTACAAAATAAATTTTGTTGTGCTATCTCTTGTCTTTCTTGGTGTTGCATTTACGGTTGCCAGCAGTGTATATTATCTACGCATAAAAAAAGAGGAACATGTATAGCAAACATTTATAGGTAATTAAAACTTAAAAATAATTATTTAATGTAAAAACTATTAAGTTCGTCTTCTTTTTCCTTCGGGATGTTAAGATTTTCTTTTATGGCAGGTGTTGTGTGTGTGTGTATTTCCTATTCTTAAAATTCAACATTAACTTACTTCTTTTCGTAGGTAATAATTTTTTTTCTTTAAAGGTACGGTTAAATCGGAATACTTCGTCAATATCGAATTGAAGAAACTCTATTGAACGATCGTTTGAGAAACGAAACATAACACCTTTTTGGCTGTTTTGGTTACAGGGCATGTACAGTTTTAGTTCTGTACACACAAGCTAACATGAACTCTGAAAGATTCAACTTCTAAAATATTTTTTTTAGTGTAATTATAATTTTCTACTTATTTTTTTATTCTAAACCGAGTGCCTCTCAAGAAGATCTCGATAGACAATTGCTTTTATTTTTATTTCTTGTTCAATATTATGATGCATCGTTTCCTGACAGTTTTCTGATTTTCTTATTGTTTTCAAAAATAAAAAAAAATATTTGTAGAAATTTGTGAGGGAAATGTTCTTGTTTTTGGATTTCTACTTTGTAGTTTATAATTAAGAAGATATTTTTTTATGCTTATTTAGATATTTCTAATGACTGCAGTTTTAAATTATATTAATTATGTGGATGTATTTAGCCAAATGTAAAGCATTAATAGGAGATAGGATGCATCTCTCAGAAAGGTATGATTTATTCAAAATATTCCATTAAAGAGTCAGAAGCAGTTTGTTACAGATATTAATAAATTAAATTAATGAGTGCATCGATTTCTTCTTTCTATCAAATTAATTTATTTCGCTACGTTGGGTTTTATTTTCAGTCTGATGTTAAATATTCTCAATGTAAATTGAAGAACAGAACACACTAAAGAATAAAATATCTTATATTTATTTATAAATATAAGTACTGGAAAATAATTTAAGGCGCAAGCTATGAGTAATGATTACTTTTGAGACTTCAGAAGACATTAAATATAAATATATATTGGTTTATCATCAAGAATGGTTTCAAATAAATAAAATAAAGAAATGTAATATTTATATATAATGAAAACTTATTATTAAGCATTTGATAAATGTTTAAGTGATGAGAATAAAAATCTGATAAATAGAGAATTATTATTTTTCTAATGTACCTAAACGTCCCTTTTTTATAGTTAAAAAAAATCCCAAATCTTAGATGAGGAGTTATAGTGAGATTGAAAGCAAATTTAGTTTGGGAATTTTTCTTGTAAATTATAGAAAATACTTCTGTTGAGGACACACAGTACCCTTTTTCAAAACTTTTTTTTTAGAGACAGTAAAATTAATTTATGTTTTATATTCAGATTATATTATTAAGTTGATTCTGAAAGTAAAAAGTCAGTTTGACCAGCCATTGTTTTACAATTTTATAAAATTAAGAATTTTTGAAGTTATTTCTAACTCTTGCAAAATGCTCACTTTTTAAAATTTTTTAGTCATTTTAAGTTTTTATGTTTCTTAGATTACTGCAAATAAAAGTTAGTATGGATTTGAAAGTCTATTCCCTAGTATATTTTTAATAATTTAAGTCAATTCCTACACATTGATTTTAATTAATTATAATAAAATTATCGTATTTTTACCCAAAACAATAGTGTATAGAAAATCTCAGTTCAAATGAGTGCTTTAAAATGTGAGAAAAAAAGCCTTTTCAAGTTTTGACACAAGTCACCAAAATAGTCGCTAAATCGCCAAAAATGATGTCAATGTGGCTGTATTTGCAATTCTTTCAATAATTAGATTTAATCAATCACACAAACACAGTTTTATTAATTATAATTAATTTACTGTGTTGTCATCCAAAATAATCATGCATATGAAATTTAAGCTCAATTGAGTACTTTAAAATGTATTTTATTAACGATTGAAAATTCCACCAAGATAAATAAATATATAGAGAGTGTGAGCTAATAGTAGGAATTGAAAAATAGCCAGGTTTGTTCATAAAATTAATTTTTTTCAGTTTTAATTCGGGAAGTTTAGGAAGTTTTAGCTTTTATATGACTTTAAAATGCTAAAATATAGTACTACAATATGTTTACTATAATGTAGTTTGGTACATGAAGGAAATATTCAGTTTTAACTGCAATACTTGAATTCAGAATAATTGTATTCGGAAGTCTAATTGCAGTATCAGCTGGGGACTGATTTTTGGATACATCTTCTTTAACAGTATTCCATCTCTTCAAAATATTGTTTCTCACAGCAACCTGAGAATGCTTTGGCCATGGCATTTTCTCAACAGGAAAAAATTAATGATAAAGCTTCTAAGTCATATAAAATATTTTTTAAAGCAAAAATTGGCCTTGAAATTAATTTTAATTAATTAGTTATGAGAATTAAAAAAAACTCAAGATATAATCAAGCAGAAATGATTTTAATAATGTAAATTGGGATTAATAAACATTTCACACTAAAAAAGTTAATTGTGCTAAAAATATTTTAAATTAATTCGATCTAAAAGTGGGAAAATACTTTAAAATGAATCTGAAACCAAAACTATAGCTCAGAAAACTTCAAATATCTTAAAAACTAATTTGTCAATAGATCTGAAATTTGGTGGTGAGCTTCTCAATGATATAAACCACAGAAAAAAATCGAACATTATTAAATTTGTAGGGTATTGTGTAGCCTTAATTGGAGTATAAAATTTTTTTGTATGTATAAATATAACCAGGGGAGAAAAGTATTCAATTAAGTATATATATATATATATATATATATATATAAAAGAAATATGTATTATATATCAAAAATAAGAAATAATAGATAAAGAACATAACAAGAAATAGCATAATAAAAATATAAAACCTGAACATGAAGAACAAAATTATAGAGAAATAAAAAAAAAGAAACTACAAAAAAGAAGAACCTAGCGAGTCAGAAAGCAATTTCGGACTTAGGACCAAATAAGTGGGGTTAAACTAGTTTGAAGGCGCCAACCTTCCCCCTTTGCAACTCGGTAGGAAAACCAAATAAAATAAAATAAACAAAACTTCAGAGTTTGGATAACTCAGAGAGTATGAAAAAACCACTCATTACTATTATGTAACAAACTCTCCCAAACTCTTAATGCAGAAAAATCACAAAATAATTACGTAAGAAAAGTAGAAAAATGCTAAATAAATTACATAAGAAAAGTATCTTTCAAGAAATAATTTAACAAAATTTCTTTACTCACAGAGCTTTTACGAGGAGAATCAAGCGTCTTGACATTAATGAAAATCGATTATTCACCAAGTTAAAAAATTCGAAAATACATAAACACATCTTTTGAGCTGACTTTTAAACCAGCCAGCAAAGACAGGTATAAAAAAAGACGACAATCAAATACGGTAGAATTTGAATTGGTTGATTGTCAAAAATGTAAATTTGCTAGGCTCTAATTTGGTTGGTTGTCAACAATGTGTAAGATGTTCAAGATGTGTGTGGAAAAAATGTAAACTGTGATATGAGTGTTATGATATAATCTTCACAGCAAGACCACTAACATGCTGACTTTGAAATCCTATTGTTGTGTGGTGGTTTTGGAATTCGAAGTAGCAAGACGGTTAATGTATTTGTGATGAATATAAGTTCTTAAGAAATTAAAAGGGTATTCATGATCTAAACAACATTGAAAAAATTGTTTTATATTATTGTATTTATCTATTTTGTGGGTAGATAAGTTATCATTTCTAAATAAAAAATTCAAAATGATATTTCTGTAAATTGATATATGCAAATTACTATTCCATACGGGAATTTTAATTATATGGAACTTAAACGAATCTCTTTTGTCAAAAATGTTACTGACTACATTATTGTTAATAAGATGCAAGTCTAAATCCAAGAATTCCACCATATTAGAGTTGAAGTTAATTTTAAGGAGCTTGAGATAATCAGGGTAGAACGTAATATTTGGTTTGTATTCACTATTTTTACCAAAAATTATTATATCATCTATATAACGATAAATTAAGTAAGAATCATTTACAACATGATCTATTTCAAAAAATGTAAATATAGGTTCGCTAAACAATTACTAGCTGGACCACCCTGAGGTAATCCTTTGATCTGTTTATAAAGATTCTGATCAAAAATGCAATGAAATTTTCTTTTAATACGAGGTTAACAAGAATATCAAATTTATCTTTTTTCATTGAAGTATATAATTCACACACACACATATTTATCATAAATTAACTGTAGAACCTTAATCGTATCGTCAATATCTATAGAATTAAAAAGGTCCTCGAAATCAAAACCATGCATAGAAAAAATTAACATATCCTTAGTAACTCTAGCAATCTCTAAGCTATTTTTAATTATTGCCGTGTTTTGTAAATTATCAATTAGATTTTGAAGAAGAGATTGTAAGATCTTCCCAGACCTCGTGATATATGTATTGTATCCATTAGTGATACTACGGAATTTTATAGGGCTTTTATGAAATTTTGGTGTTAAAAAATACTTGGATATTTAATATTATTTAGATGAATATTCAGTCTTTTGTTCAAAGCTAAAAGACGATTATCATCTTCTCTATTAATGTGAATTGATTTTTGAAAGGAATTATTATTTAAAATGTGGTTACACATAATATTTTACTGTAAAAATATTTACAAATTATGGCATAATTAGCAGAGACTTTATCAACATATGTAATAACGAAGTCATTTTGGATATTTACTATTGATGATTTAAGATCTTTATACATAATTTCATTTTCAACAGTGAAATCTAATTCCCGAATTTCTGTTGCTACATAAGATCTAAATTGATTGAATGCTTCAATCGGCATTCCGTATTTAATTGCAATTTTAAGGTAGAATTTATCTAAATCTTTTATGATTTGTTTCATAACGTTAGATTTATTTTTTGTGATCATCAGTCTAAAACCGGTACCTTTTTCCATAAAATTTCTTAACAAATCATCTTTCACGATGCTAAGGTCTCCTGTGACAACGTGCTGATGATAATCATCAATATAGTCTCGATATAGATTGCATTTGCATGATTCTGAACTTAGGAGCTCCGAGATTTGATTATAATTAAATATAAATCTACCAAGTTTCTTGTTGTATTTGAAAGCCTTTTTAATAATAATATTTTTAATAGGAAAAAAGGATTGATATTTTGAAATATACTTGAAAAATTAATTTTGTTAAAGGATTTATTCATAAATATAATAATGTACAATATTCTGTAGAGTAATTTTCACTTGCATCTAATTTAATATTCATTTTTTGTACTAAATAGTTATTAAGGTCTCGAATCATATGCATACCATGAGAATCCTGAAATTTATATCTGCTTAAAATATCTGTCATAATTTTAATTTCAGCTTTATTCACACATGCCAACCATAAATGATTTAATTAAGCCTGTGTTGTAGTTATCATCAAATTTAACAGCTAATTCTAACATAGAATTCTTGAGGGTTGACATGTCTCTAGTAACTCTTTTTCTACGTTTAGCTCTTGAAATTCTCGCTAAACGAATATTATTACTATTATCAATAGATTTATCAAAATTCGGAATATATAATGAATCCTCGGATTTTTGTTTAAAAGCTAATAAGACCTTTCCATATAACATTCAAACCATAAGGATAATATGATCTAAATATGAACCTATAAAAAAGTTTTCGAACCATAATCTTTGTTTAATATTTGGCACTATTCTAAGTATATGTACAGTTATGTTATTGAATCCATGTTTATGAAAGTGTCCTATCTCAATCTTAGCCTGGTTTTTGTTGTAATCAAATTTCCTTGTATCAGACCTATGTTGATTTAATCTAATATTGATAGTGTTTGAAGTCTGACCTATGTAAGCGAATTTACATATTTTGCATGTCATTTTGTAAACACAGTTAAAAATCTTACAAAATATATAACCTGCATCCATATCCAACTGTTCACCACTCATCATGCCACACGCCTTGCATCTTTTATCAGTGCAAGATCTAAATTTTAGTTTTAAAACATGAATATCTCTGAAAAACCTAGTTTCCAATATGTTACTAAAATCCTTATCTCTTTGATTTTTATCTATACAATCGAAAACATGAATATTTCGTTTTGCTGTACGAGATAAATTCTTATATTTAGAGTTCCAAAAAATTTGACTTTTAAAAATTCTAACACAACAATGTTTAGATACAGAAGGGTAAGCAGAAAAATTATGATTACCAAAACAATTATATATATATATATATATATATATATATATATATATATATATATATATATATGAAAAAAATATAGAATATGAAGCATATTGTGGCCATGGTAGTCTAGTGGTCAAGGTATCGGATCATGGCTGGGGTGTCATGAGTTCGAGCCCAGTACCACTAAAGACCCACCGTGTAGGGGAGGAGCGATGCACGCTAAGCCTGTCGAGAGCTCAAACGTCCTCCCTTTGGTGGGGCATGGAAGTTAGGAGATGGGTGCAAGATCTGGTGTCATCCTCGTTACTTGACCATGATTCAAAATTACGAGGTCCGTTGCCAAAAGCCCTCGTGTAGCTGAACAATGCGATGTTAATATTCACTCACTCATGAAGCAAATTTGTGCAAATGAAATTCTGATAAAGATCTCAAAAGGGATAAGATGATAAGAGATAATAAGGGAGACAATTTTTGAAAGCAAGTGTTTATTATTAACGTCACGCTATAAGTCTGCGCGAGGGCTATTGGTGACGCACTTCGTAATTTTAAACCATGGTCAGGTGACGAGAATGAGACACCTGAGCTTACAGCCCTCTCTCCGAACTTCCACAACACAACAAAGGGAGGACTCTGAGAGCTCAATAGCTTTTTTCTAAATTCATTTCTCACAATTTACCTAAGTTCTTCCTCCGATACCTAATAGTCAATCAGATCGCTCCTCTAGTCGTACAAAAAGATGTGCTTTCGTCCTCCGATACTTTCACTATACCCTCTAAGGGACCGTAGGACATCACTTTAACGCAACAACCAATGAGAACGCTCCCTCTTACCCCTAGTAGGAAGGGTATGTCTCTCACTGTAACTTATTCCTCAAACTCCAGTTACGATAAGCTGCTTCCACATTGGTCAGACATCCAATCCTTCTCCGGCTCCCATTAGAAGAGAAAGTCGTGATATTCGACTCCTCTCTAATAAAACAAAATTTTCAAACTCTTAATTTTCCTAGTAATTTATAACGTTAAAGTAACTATTTGTTATGTTTATTAACAGTTTCAAATAACTTATGGGAAATAAATCTATATCATGTTATCTCTCAAATAACCCTAAATAGGAGCAAGTGTGCTCCATGTATACCTCCAGCTATCGACAGATTTTATGTGCATCAGCCCTTCTATACGACGAGTCTTCAGTGACACTAGGCTCAAACTCACGACACACCGGTTACGATACGAGATCCTGACCATGAACACTAGGCTACCACGGTACCATATTAGCATGGGACGATAGTAGTTTGGAATCAACTATGATAGTACGTCTGTTAGTACAGGATTGACAACGATAAAACTTTTAAAAAGGAACCTTTTCCTGAAATTTTTTTGATAATGAAAGTAATAAAAACGAAATTGAAAAAAAAATGCAGGCACACAAAACGCTCTCACAGAAATTTATATTTTAATACAGATTTACTTCATTTCGCATCTGAAAACTGTCTTTGAAAGCGATGCGTACCAATACAATCTTTTTGAATTCATCTGAGAGACCGAGACATGAAAGGCACATTTTAAAAGTCACCCCCTCCTCAAATACAAGAGAGAGAAAGAGTGGTTTAGAGATGATGCTTCGGCAGTACAATTTCTTTCAAAGTCGTGGCTGATTGTTTCATGTTGTTGATGGAATTATGCGTAAGGACATTCGGCAGTGAATTCTTCATCCAACCATGGAACGTAAGAGAATCCGTGGCATCGAGGATCTGCTTGGGGATCTCTGGTGTTCAAAATAGGTTCTCTAGCCGTTTCATTATACGTTTTCAAGATCTCCAACATGGACCTAACAATCTATTAAAAAATAACCCAAATCTGTTATAAGTTCTACTATATTTTGTGATAATTATATGTTATAAAAAAGTGTTTATTTTTTATTTTACTTTTAACTATTAATCAAGCATATTTATTTTCAATTTGGAAAATAAAACTCCTCAGATTTTGTTTAGAATTATGTTTATTTCAAGAAAAACACCGTAGTAGATTTAAATTTCATACAAGGAATGAAGATTTAAAGTGGAACTTCTACAAAATTTTTATGAAGAAGATGGTCCTAATTATATAAAATTTACGCTATTAAGTAGAAAGAAAGAAAAAACTAAATCAAAAATAAATTAGTTAGCTGCAAAATATTATACAATCACATCTAGAAGAGTATGAACACAACAAAGCAATCGCCTTTGAATGGATCCCATCACATGGGAGTATCCATGATAACAAAAAGGCAGACTTACTCGCTAAGAGATGAGCACTTGAGCCACAAGACAACAAATCTTTACTTCCAGAGTCATTTTAAAAACATATTTTTGAGAGATTAGTGATACTATGGAATTTGACCTGGCAACAAAATTAACAGGAAAAAAAATCCTGGACTAACATCCAAGACACTTGGAAAAAGCTTTGTCAAAAGTCCCCCAAAGAGGCTGTGTGTGTGTGGCAAACTTCCGACTGCAAACAGGTCATGATTGCATGACACATTATCTTAATAAAATAGGTATCATTCCATCTAGTACATGCCACATTTGTAATTCGGGCATCATGAAGGCAGATCATCTTATATGCCCAGGACTAGATAAAGAGTCTTAAAACCATGGTGACATAAGCAAAATATACTGGAATGCCAGAGCTTTCATGAATTCTTTGTAAAGACAACATGTCCTATGTCCCCTTTTTGTTGTTTAAATTTTTAGCTTTTTTTTCTTTTGTTCTCATGTTAATTTGTCATGGATCTTTCTTTAAATGTTTCTTCTTTTTTATTATTTATCATTGTTCTTGGGGGATACTTGAGTTGTTTTATATGTTTGGATTGATCCTTCCAATATAGCCATATGTAACAACATCTAGAAGAAATTAAGCATAGTCCTTTGATTTCATAGAAAATCATAAGAGGAATTGTAATGCATTACCACTTTCGAAATCTAATTTTAAACATCTTGACTGGGCAGTCAAACTACTCTTGAGAATTTGAAAGGTATTTAAAGGGAAATAAAATATTTGTTGTATACTCCCAATATACGTTTTCTTTTGCTGCCGTAAAAATGAATTATAATAAAATTATAAAGTTAACTTTATAAACTGTTAAATATATATAGCGTCATTTGTTTTCATTGAAATGTTAGGATCAAAAAGTAAAAGTATAATTTTTCCTCTTGTATTCTTTTCTGAATTTTTCGATAATGAAGGAAAGAAAGTCAATTGCTGAGGTCTTTATGTGAGACATTGGTATAACCGTACAGTTTTTGAATAAAAATAAAAATATTATCCAAATGGCTAAAAATAGATTCAAAAACGTAGCACTTAAGAAATCAATTGATAGCAATTTATACTA
Organism: Trichonephila clavipes; assembly: GCA_019973935.1. Lineage (NCBI taxonomy): Eukaryota > Metazoa > Arthropoda > Arachnida > Araneae > Nephilidae > Trichonephila > Trichonephila clavipes. Next base: position 647,557 of record BMAU01017768.1, read on the forward strand.
CAAATTTTGTAAATTTATAATTACTTTTAAAGCAATTTTTTCTGAGAGTAATTATTTTACTCGTATTGTTTTTAGATTTAATTCGGAAAAATTTGCTATATTCCACTCTGAAAACAATAAACTATCTTCCCTTAAGGTATCCGACTACGTTCAGAACAATGATTTTAAAAAAGCGCATAAATAGATAATTTTCAGGATATTTAGTGTCACTTGGATTAGAGAATACATGTATAAAATTGTTTTAAGGACATTTTGACAAAAAAAAATATTTAAATACGATATTTCGGCAAAAAATTAACTTAGAATAAACTTTTTCAAAATGTTCTCCTTTTATAAAAAATGCTTCTAAAATAATAATATTTTACTTATGTAAAGACTTCTCCAGAGAGTCTGAACTATTTTTCTTGAAAAATTCACATTATTTTCAGACTTACAACCAATTGAAATAATTATCGGCATTTTTTTCTTAAAATTTCTCCCCTCTGTTATCGTAAAACATGGATAAACCCACTTCAAAGTTATATATTACACAAATTCTAGTTGAGCCTCTGTACAGAGGTTTGAGCTATCTACAGGCAAAGTATTATTATAATAGAAGCATTTTTCACAAAAGAAGAATATTTTGAAAATTGGTTATTTTATGTTCATTTTTTGTCAAAATATTGTACTTAAATAATTTTTTATTGTAATAGTATTCTTAAAACACTTTTATATGCATTTTCTATTCTAAGGGACACTAAATATTATAAATATTATCCATTTATACGCTTTTGCAAAATCACGGTTTCGAACGTAGTCGGATACCTTAAGTATTAAAACATTTTTTCTAAGCTGAACGTGTAGTAATACTTTGAGTTCTAAACCTATTCCTAATAAGTTAAAATTGATTAACCTTACCCTTGGATATTTCTCAGCCAAATTGTTATATTCACAAGGGTCAGCTGCAATGTTAAAAAGACAGGGGCTCTGACTTGGGTCGCAACCTCCATTACCCTCAGGGGGTGGTTGCACGCAACTTATTGTTGCATTAATTCTCCACGAATCTGCAATTTGAAGTATCCATAAATTAGATTCCTCTAGAATTTTCTTAACAAGACTGTCATTTTTGAATATCCAGTCGTCCATTGAAGAAGGTACTTCCATTTCATCAAATCCTCCTGGTTTATACCATGTATCACTAGCATCATTGTTTGTTCCAACGATCAGTTTATAATCCCCTCTTCTCAAAGCCATCATGCCAGTAAAAATGTCAATATTGTGCAATACTTCTATTCTTGGAGAAGGTAAATTATAGAGGAGAGCTTTCCACATATTTATTCCGTCAATTTTTCCCAAGTCACTTAATCCACCTCCTAAAAAAAGGATAATTACATACAATACATTAAAACACATACTAATAATATTGAAATAAAAATGTTATAATTTCTAAATCATTATTGAATAAGCTCATGAAATGGAAAAATGCATCATGTTTGAATGTACTGAATCTGTGGTTGGATACAGAAAAAATTCTCTTTTTTGCAAATAAAATTTATCTGAAATAATCATTTATTACTATGATAAGAGACTTAGTATCTGGAAAACTGTTTCACATTACGATAAATTGAGTGTGAAAAAGTATATTTTTTAATAATAACCTATTAAAAGGTTATATATTTCTTTAGATAATTAAGATAACTCTTGGCACATGTTTTTCTTATGAAACAGAAACAGTTGGATGCACAACTCTACTTATGCGGCAAGATGATACCCTTACAACCAACAGTGCTTAAGAGCTTGATTTTCATGACAAATCATATATGTTTACCCCCATTCCTTTCCTATATGTTTTGAACTCTGAGTATTTTTGAGCTTTAGCTTCATGCCGAATACATGGCTACATGTGGAATCACATTATTGTGCCTGTACAGAATTTTTGAACCAGATATACTGCAAGTTAGGCAAAACTTTTATTTTGTTATTGTTAATACAAGTATCACAAAATTAGAGAATATGTTATTCTTTCCTAAAATTATAATTACGTAGGTATTTTCTTGGTTGATGTATAATTCTTTTATCCTACTACATAGCTTTAACACTTTGATATTAATAGAAACATAATAAAGTATACAAAAGGGAATTTTATTCAAAGTATAAGTTAAGAATGTTAATAAGTAAAAAAAAATTAAATTCCAAGAAGTAAATAGTCATATTGAAGATGACTCACTGAAGAGATAAAATATCAAAACAGTAGAGGATTTTCGCCCAAATTTTGGTTAGACCAGTTAACAATAGTCTTTCAGTTTATCCTTCAAATATATATTCATATCCTTGAAATGCATGCTTTTAACTATTATAATTACTTATTTCTTCCTAATTTGCTTTTAGAAGACAGGAACTTAATTAACTCAAATGTAAAACTAACCGATAACTTTGATTTCTCTACTCCATTAAGAGATTGAAGAATTTTTCGGGGTAATGTACAAAGATGACTACAATGTAATATTTATCCAAGTTAAAATTAGTAAATAAGAATGATAAAAGTATGATGTTTATATGTAATTGATTATTATATTTGCTGAAGTTTTATCATTAATGAAATTAAAAGTGAATGCAAAAATTAATTGAAATAAAAATCTTAGTAAACAGCAGTAACATTCAAAATTTCATGTTAATTTTTTTTGTTATATTTACATTATATACTGAAGCAAAAAATAATTGCAATTTTCAGACTAAAATAAAAATTAGATGCCTTGAAAATAACTTACCAATGGCTGAGTACAGTGTCGGCAACCAATCAGAAACATGCATCAGCTGAGTAGAGATTCTCGAATCCTTTAATCTTAAAAGTGGGCTCCATATGAAAGAAGGTACCCTGATAGCTCCTTCCCAAGAACTAGCTTTTTGTCCTCTTAAAGGCCAATTAGAAGCTGCTCCTTTCTGATAGCTTCCCGCGTCTCCTCCGTTGTCAGAAGCAAATATAATGATGCTGTTTTCTAAGAAACCCCTCTGACTAAAAGCATCCACTAATTTTCCCACAGATTCATCCAAAGCGGAAACCATTCCTAGATTGAAACAATTAACACTTAAATAAGTATCCTGTTTTAAAAATATGAAATTTAATTTCTTCGAAAAAACGATACAAGCTCAACCTTAACCGGCCCAACGGTCCTTTTTATTAATATAAAAAAAAGCTTAGATTTTCACGTAGAAAATTTAAAATAACTAGTTAAAGAGTAGAGATTAAAAAATTACTCATTATATATGTATATACTAGGGTAATTCGGAAAGTAAGTTCCGCGATTTCCATTTTTTCTCCAAAAGAGTAGCTTTCATTAGTTCAAACATGCTCGTTCTTCCTCTTGAATTATTGAGTTTTTGAATTAAAGTTTCTAATTTAGTTTAAGCATTTAGTTTTTGAAAAATTCGTCGGCAAAAAGTGTCTAAAACTTATTAAGTTTAACTTTTAACATTTAGCCGTATCTGAAAAATTTTTGAGGGATCTTCATAATATTATTATTAACATCGTATTATTAGCATATTAAGATTACCGTAAAAACCGGCGTACAACGCACACCGGCGTATAATACGCACCCATACTTTCAAGCTGCGTTTTATAATTTTTAGGTACATTCACCGTATAACGCGCCCCCCCATTTTTATAAAAGAACGAGAAATGTGCGTGTACAATGCTGGTATGTTTTTAAGCCGTTTATTTGAGGTATCATCCGAGGATTTTGAAAAAAAAAGTGTATTCGTTTACAATCAGAATCCCTTAATTTCATTAGGTATGTCGTTTCTTTCAAATAAACAGAATTCCGATCTATCTAGAAGACTAATTTTTCTTATTTTATCTCCTTTTTAATTTTTGAAACTAATCATTTTTTATACTCGGCGTATAACGAAGACACCCGTAAATTTTAACCCCCCTTTTTATGTTAAAAGTGCGCCTTATACACCGGATTTTACGGTATCTCTAATGATAAATATAGCTTCAGTTTTTGATTCTCTTCAGAGAATTTTCCCGGATAGACTTACAAAGTACAAGCAGGAGTTTTTTTTGTTAGATATGAGCCATTACAATGAACTCAAGATGATATATAAGTCGTTAACCTTTAAAACTGTATAGTACATACGTATACTGAACTGCAAGCATTTTTTTATTATTTTGAAAAAAATTAGAAGTGATCATTTTTTAAATAACCTATAAAAATGAACTACAAATTAATCGGTAACGCTACAGCTATTGCACACCGTAACCGAAGTAGACGAGAAAAAAAAATTGTGGTTCATTTTTGTAGGTTATTAGAAAAACGAAAAAAAAAGTCTATTTTTTCATGAAAAATACAAGGAATACAATATATAAGATATATATAATTACTTTTTTCTTTAGAGAGACGCATGCGTTTCTCTTAATTCGAAATACAAATTTTTACCTTGACACAAATTTGCATTAAAATTAAAAAAGAAGAAAAGTTTTTAGAGTACACATTTTTGGAGAAGAAAATAGTTTTATAGAATAGAAACAGAGAGTTGATGCATATATATTAATGCAATGTAAAATGCAGACATTGTTTATTATAAAATCAGAGAATTTTTTAAGGGAATGTATATTTATAGTTAAAATTTTAAAAAATAAAATAAAAAGCTAAACTGGAAAAAAAATTAAGACCCTATTTACCAGCGTACATTCTTCTCTTGGAGTCTTGGATATGAGAATTTCTTGATGTATAAGTTATAGGAGCTTGTAAAGGCATGTATTCATTTCCAGTATGTGGCGCCAAATGTGCCATATATAAAAACAGAGGCTTAAAAACAATAAAAAATTCTATATAACCAATTATAATATTTAATAATTATAATTTAATTATAATTCTCTAACAATTATAATATTTAAAAATAAACGTAGTAATGAAAAGATTATTATAAAGCTAAATAAATAAACAAATATATAGGTAAAGGATATTAAATATTATAAATTTGAAGAAAAAAATCCTCATCGAATTTTTTATAGGTAAGGTTAGAGAAGATCAATAGCTGTTAAATTTTCAAATATGTTCGAAAATCCTACTTATACAGTCTTTAATTTCATGACGTATGTCACTCATTCAACTATAATGTAAAACATGAACTGCCTTTAAATAAAAAGAGAGAGAGAGAGAGATCTTTGTTGATAGTATTTTAATACGAAGTAATAAATAACTATTCGTGATACATATGTATATACAGCATTTTTAGAGTTGCTTTTGGTTATTAGCTATTATATTCTTCATATTATTTTTAGCATTTTTGAATTTCTTACATACGTCTTAGTAAAAAAATTACTGTTTTGTACAATAGGATTTTTTATAGGGTTTTATATTTTTATAAATTAATTTTAGTTTATAATTTTGAATTTTTTTTCCAACTCCGTAATATAAGCACATAAAAAAAGGTTGGCGTCTTGAAATTATGTTGAACCTTGCAATCTTATTCCGAAACTTGAAAGTTTGCTTTTGTATTTCTGCGGCTATTCTATTTTGACCAGTAACATCTTACTATATTTTTATATATTGCTTAGCATTAAGTTAGAATTGTAGTATAATTCAGCACATATATATATATTTATATATTATATACTTAACAGTCATTACCTAATGACTAACCTATTATTTTTATTATTACCTGTTTATATATAATATGAAGTAGGTTCACTTTTTTGCCCTAAAAATATCAACATTCGATGGATCATTGACTCTATAAGGTGCTAATAGGCATATGGTAACGGGCACAACATGTCCTGCAATTCTCGCACTTTGCGAGGGGATTACGCACCAATTTTGTTTCCCAAGTGGAATTATAAATGTTCAATTGGATTCCTTTTAGGTGATTTCGGAGGCCATGGCACGACTTGAAATCGCAATGATGTTCACAAAGCGCATAGAAATCAGGGATTGTTTTATGGGGATGAGGGGTTCTTATGTGCCCCATGAAAGCATCACCCGGCTCATAATATCATCGCTGCCTTGTGTCTAGCCAACTGCGCACCCGAATGTTAGGGTTTCAGTTGAAAATAGGCGTATATGCACACTCTCATCAATATGATTGATTAGAAAACGCGTGATTTGTTGGACCAGGTGACTGTTTTTCATTTTTATATGGTATAATACCTATGTTTCATGACCGATCTCAGGTGCTGTTGACGATGACGTGCCGTCAGAGCAGAGATGTGATCTTAACGTCGGCTGTACATCCATCATATGTCATACGCAGCAGTGTTAGTGGCACTGTGTGCTGAGACGCACCGTCTGTGTCTCCACAGTCATAGCGACTGGGGGATATGGAACGTTTTAGCACTTTTTTCATGGTGAACAATATCTAACATCAATGTGCCGTGGCCGACAAATTGTTGGCCGGTGACCTATCGTTTAACCATTTATACACCATTTTCAATAAGTACTCATAAATGCTGAACGTGAGCAGTTCATCAAATGCTCTGTTTCAAAAATAGATGTTTTCAGGCACAGAGCCATATCGATTTCATCTTCATCAAATCGTTTTTCCCACTGTGTCGTTTAACACGCCACATATGGAGAATGTTGTATGGGTATTTTTTATACTCCACATTAGTCGTGGTTTTGTCTTAGGGTGAGCCCATCATTATTGTAAGTGAAGCGTGGTGATAATAAAAGGATTCTCTCTCTTTCTACGGTGTTTATATGTATATGATTGATTTCAACATAGTATGTCATCTACTTAATTAAATTTCATGAAATACTCTTAATTTTAATAACGATAAGAACAGAAACTTACATCAGATTCATTATGGGAAGAAATTATATCCAGGGCTCTTTCTGTGAAAACTTCTGTAGCATATCGTCCTCGCATTGTTTTGATCGTTTCTGTTCCATCTTCAAGATCAATTCCATAAAAAGTCTGAGTTGAAATACAAAAATACTCATCAACAAAACAACAGAAATAAGTAAATGCGTTTATTAAGGTATCCGACTACGTTCGGAACCGTGATTTTCAAAAGTGCTTAAATGGATAATTTTCATGATATTTAGTGTCACTTAGATTAGAATATATGCATAAATTTGTTTTAAGGACATTTTGATAAAATTTTTTTATTTAAATACAATATTTTGGCAAAAAATTAACTTACAATAATCTTTTTTCCAAATGTTCTCCTTTTGTGAAAAATGCTTCTATTAGAATAATATTTTGCCTGTATATAGCTCAGACCTCTCTGTTCAGAGGCTCAACTAGAATTTTTGAAATATATAACTTAGAAGTGGGTTTATTCATATTTTACGACAACAGAGGGGAGCAATTTTAAAAAAACGTGAATAATTATTTCAATGGGTGGTAACTCTGAAAGTAATGTGAATTTTTCAAAAATTCTAGTTGAGCCTCTGTAGAGAGATCTGAGCTATATACAGGCAAAATATTATTATAATAGAACCATTTTTCACAAAGGAGAACGTTTGGATAAAAGATTATTCTAAGTTAATTTTTTGCCAAAATATTATATTTAAATAATTTTTTTTTGTCAAAATGTCCTTAAAATAATTTTATGTATGTATTCTAATCTGAGGGACACTAAATATCATGAAAATTATCCATTTATGCTCTTTTTTTAAAATCATGGTTCCGAACGTAGTCGGATACCTTAAAGCTTGAGGTTTATCTAACTTAAGGATTGTGATCGGATAAATAGACTATTTAATCTTCATATCAAGAAGAGTTGAAAGCCAGGCAAATTAATAAAACTGAACAGAGTGTGAAAGTAAAAAGTTAATTTGAATTAGAGAATAATATCAAATAATATATATAACATGGTGATTTCAATTACCAGCTGAAAGCCATCATTGCCTGCAAATCTATTTCTACTTTAAAAAAATACAAATGTAACGTTTTCTACTGTCACAAACTTAAAAACATTATTTTTAAGAATGTTTCGTTTTTAATGAAGTATTTTATATTAACTGTGATACATATAACAGCTTTAAAAATATGTTAAGCAATGCTGTATACTAGCTAGTAACGCAAATTATATTTATCAGTTTAGCGACTAATGAAATATTTAAGTTTTTTCTAAAAAGGAAGCTTCATGTCTAGAAAATTTATCTAAATGAAAAAAAATGCGTTTTAGTAAAATATTTATGTTTTTTGGAAGATGATATTGCACTAAAATCCATATAATTTTCTCAGTTATTCACATATAACACATTTAATAATCCATTATGTTGAAACTACAAATGAGCTGATATTATAATTTCAACCAGAATAAATAAAGCACTGGAAATAAATTATCTATCCGCAAATAATTGAAGAAATCTGAAAACTTTTAATGTTGAAAAATTTGAAACATCTGTTGGGATAACATACATTTGAAATACCATTAAAAGAGATTAAAAATAGACTTATATTTATTAGGGTAATTTTTAAAATAAAAAATATTTTTTTTTCTCTTAAGGGGAAAACAAATTGTAAATAATTTTGTGTGTATATTTTGAATATTTCAAATGTAGTGGAAACTATGCACGTTCTTTTTTGCAAACGAATTAAGAATTCAATCTTTTAAGATGCCTTTTTACTAGGGTTTGGTATTCCTAAATTTATTAATTAATTCAAGTAATTACATTTCATATGTATGCAAAATAAAAAAAAACATTATACAAAGAGAGTTAAATGAAAATAAATTTCAAGTGCCTTATTGATTTTTCTCTTCTGAGATTTTTTTATATTAATATTAAATGCTCTGTGTTTTCTCAATATATTATATATATTGATTTCTAAAATAGGAGCTAAAATGAAATAAAATAAACATTTTTCCTTTGCTACAAGAGAGAAAAGACGAATCACATAAAAATAAGTGGGTTTAAGTTATTGCGGTTTCTCACGGGGTTCTGTCCTTTAGGGGTTTCTGTCCTTTAGGGGTTTCTGTCCTTTAGGGGTTTCTGTCCTTTAGGCCTCTGGGGGTTTTTGCTTATTGATTGATTTGAGGACTTCGCTCTTGTGAAGGAACTGATATGTGCTAATTAGTATTGCAAAGAGATCTGAATTAATAACAGAATGAGATGAGACTGGGACTGTAATAAGTAATTTTGAATTGAAAATGGTATATTTATTTGATCAGAATCTACGAATCAGATTTCAGCTCTCGAATTTATCTTCAATGTTGTCTTAGAGAAGCAAATGACTGGATTAGTTCTCAAGTTAAAACCTATGTGGCTGTTCCTCAAAGCTGTCTTTTAAAGTTTAGTGAATATTTATTATTTTGGATAGAGTTTGATAGTTAATTTCGCCCCTATTGAATATATTTACATTGATAATACTTAAGATTGGTTCTAATAAAAAGTTGGTTTTATAATTTTTTTATCACATTCACATTCCACGTTAGTACAAACTTGCGTTCATCTCAAATTGCTATAATTTAAAATGAATTCAATTTATATGACATAATATTTTATGTATTATTCTCTTTATTATTTTAACACGTTTAATGCAATTAAAAAAAGAAATGAATAATCTAAACATTATTTACTTATTTAATACAATACTCACCGGCACTGTTGAGTCTTCAGATCGGTCATAATTTGTATAATCAAAGTAATCAATTTGTTCATTATAAAATCCAAAGAAGGAATCAAATCCTCTACTAGTTGGAATATAATCTTTCTTCGAATAACCTAGATGCCACTATAAAAGGAAATACACAAAAAAAATGCGTGAAGTAAATTTTTAACTTAATTTAAAGTTCACTTTTGACTTTACATTATATACATGGGGCATTTTTTTCAACCTCCGATTCAGTGTTTTAATAGTCAGGCAAGTAGTGTAGTAGTAGGAAATACTCGGTGAGCCCAGTGCGCGTTTTTCAGAATCATAACCTCTGCTAGTGCCGAAACCAGCTTGCAAGTTGAAACTAAGCGATAAACGGGGTTTGAACTGTTGATACTCCCCCCAATAACGAGTTGCGTAGAATTATTCGCTTTCTTCAAGCAGAAGAAAAGAGTTCAGCAGAAATTCGCCAATGAATGAACCGATTACAAGGTGAAAACTATATGAATGATGATGTTAACGAGATGTTGTTGGGACCAAAGAGTTGTGTTGCTTGTTGAACTTATGCAGCCCAGGGTGACAGCTAATGCAGCTGTTTATTGTCAGACATTGCGACAACTGCAATAAGCCATTCAAAACAAAACAGAAATCCTGACTTTTGAAGCTGTTCTCATTTCTGATATCGTTCAACCCTTAAAGTGCTGCTGTATCCAACAACTTCTGGAGCGTTTTAAATGTGATGTGTTTGATCAGCTGGCACATATTCCTGACTTAGTGTCTGGGTTTTTTTTATCTATTTTTTTACTGAAGAACTGGCCTGGAGATCAAAGCAGTCAAACTAATGAAGAGCTTCAAGACAACGTTCAGGTCCATCTCATATGAGTAGTGGCAACAATTTTCGAAAAGAATGTTCGAAAGTTCATTCAATGATATGCCTTAATCTTCTTGACGATCATATGAAAAAATAACTACATTTATACATAAATTTTGGTAATAGATTAATCTTGTCCTTGTCTTTTTTAATAATTTATCGGAGGCTGAAAAAACCCGTCTCTCATTATATTAGAACAGGGGTTTCAAACTCGCGGCCCGCGGGCTGTATGCGGCCCTACGCAAACATTTTTGCTGCCCGTTCAGTGTATCGGCACATAATAATTTACAATAAAATAACAAAATTTCTCCCGAATTAGGAAACATGGTAGCAGAGAAGAAATGTCAAGTGTCAGACTTTAAAACTTAAATTTTTCTTGTTTTTTTATATATGTTTATTATAATGTATTATTCGAAATAAACTTATGTTTCTGTAGATATTGGGTCTTTTTTTGGGACCCACCTAAAGTTAAACCTTGTTTGTTTGGCCCAAGTTATCCTTTGAGTTTACACCCCTGCATTAGTACAACTTAATAAGTTATTATGGTTTCGAGCATCGATCAGAAGAAATCTGAATTGGTGTACAATAAACTTCCACTTTACATTAAGTGGCAACTTAATATCCTCTTTCTAATAAGCGCATCCATTATTTTATGCAATAGTCCGATAGAATTGGAACTTGAACTCCACCCTCCATGAACGTTGCAATTTAAACTACAATTTGAATTTGTGAATGTAATGTTAAACACTTAACCAGCTTCTATTTTCTTTTCAAAAATTGGCTATTAAATTTATGAGAATTCATTCGAAAAAGTAAAAAAATAATGAGGGTTTATGAGGAATTAACCTTGTAATTTATTACTCCGTTTTGAATTTATGAACCAGATGTTAAACTTGAGGAATTCCTACTTTTTTATTCTCAAATATAGACTACTTTATTGATACGAATTCATTTAAAAGAATGAAAAGGGATGAAGGTTTATGTGGAATTACATTCCTATTGTCTTGTTTTCTGAAAATGTTTTTAAACATATTCTTAAATTTTTGGAGGCCCCAAACGAATAATTTTTTTTGAGACTCTAGTTAGACTCCTTGTGTGCCGACAAGTATAACACAAGGCTTACAAACGTAAGTTAATACTCAAAACAATGAAAGTTACATGTAGAAGGATATAGGCACAAAGGGGAACCAGGGGGGAGGAGTGGATACAAATACAACAAATACAGAATTAAATACAACATTGCTCACATGCAAACGGAGATAATCAATAATTAAAATTATACAATGAGGAAGATAAGAAAACATGATCCCAAAAAAATTTCAAAATACACAAATACACAAAGCATATACATATATATACATACATACATACATAAACGAATAATTAAAATACGTACTCATATCTTTTATAAAAATTGGAGAAAAAATGTAGTTTCACAGAAATCTTCATTATTATTATTGAAAGACTTTTATAGATTGAAATAAGTTCATTCAGTCTAGATTTAATGAGGAAATAGAAATTCCTAGTTGACGCGAGTCCCTTAATAAAGTATTTCCTTAAATTTGAACTTGTTCATAACTATAACTTTTCTTGAAAGGCTTGAAAAACTACAGATCCCAATTACTGAGTTGTAAATAAAGGTATTAATGTGCATTTTTTAACCTTACGATATGGATTAGGAATCGCTTAATATGTAGATGCCTTAATGTGTAGATTATAAAAAAGGTAGCTATTTTTTGTATATAAGATTAAAACATACCACTTTCTAACATACTGATAGATGGAAGCAGTAATTTTGTTTAATCAGATAATCAAAAATTCATTAGTTCGCATGATTGCAAAAATGGTAATATAACTTTAAATAAAATATTTTTAAGAGGAATGCAGCATTTTTCAAATAATATACATACTTTTCCTACTATATGTGTCTTGTAACCTTTAGTTTTTAAATGTTCTGGCATTATCATTACATCTAGGGGAAGACCAGCCGGATCTCCACTTTTCAATGCCGAACTCTGAAGTCCTAAACGAAAAGTTTGTATTGGTTATAAATGTTCTGCATATAACATGTGCATGGTTATATTGAACAGTAACATTTTTTGTGAAAAAGTATAATAAGAGTGTCTATTAGATAAATGTTAATAAAATTTGTTTCAATCTTTGCAGAAAATTTTGAGCTTAAAGCTAATCAAATTCCGAGCCATAAATTTATTTAGAGAAATTTGGTTTATTTAATTTAAGCTCACATTATTGTAATTAAACGGTTTTTGTGAACTAGGAATAAAGCAATAGGATATTTTTATGAAAAAAAAGGTTGCTAATTTTTTTTACCAAGGTTGGAAAAACTTTTAAAATGATTTCGCATTTAAGGAAGAGTGATTAATAGTTAAAAAATGATTGTATTTAATGGTTTTGAAATTAGGAATAAATTTGAATATATCTGTAGAAACTAAGTTTAAAAGTTGTTCTTAAATATTATCATTACAGTCACGCACAAATACAAAATATGTTTAAATAAGAGTTGAGGAAATGCTTTTGTGCATAACATTTCATGATTTTCTTATTAAGGTAGACATCATACACGAAATTAAAATATATTTAGATACATATGTAACTAATAAAAGTAAAAACAAATGTTTAGCAAAGAAAAGTAATTTCATACAAAAAGTAGCAGTCAAATTTTGTGCAACAAATAACAAAAAATAATGCAATGCTCTAATTACATGGGTTCTCTTATAGAAAACCAAAGTTCAGTTAACTGTATTTATAGTGGCACATACTTAAACATATTTCAGCTTTTTCACTTATAAATTTGGAAATTTTTGCAATTCTTTCCGAGATTATGAATATAATACGAATAAAAAAGATATTGGAAGACTTACCGGTATGAATAGGATAGTTTCCACTCATTAGAGAAGCTCGTGCTCGAGAACATAAGGATTCAGTATAGTAGTTGTTAAGTATTAAGGAACAAGCAGCCAAAGCATCAATATTAGGTGTTCTTATTTGTGGAGAGCCATGAAAGCTTACATCATTCCAGCCCTGAAGTTGTAGTAAAAATTTAAATGAAAATAATTTATACATAAAAATTTCGATATAACATTAATTTTCTCATAATTATATTGTAAACTTAATTAAACAAACGATAACAACGAACATTAAGAGCAAAGCGCAGACAATAGCTGAAAAATGTTACTTAGAGAAAAAATTCATTAATTTATACTTGGGAAAATGGATTAGAAAAATTGAGCTTATTCTCATAGTTAATTACAATTGCAAAAATTTAATTTTTGCTCATTTAGTTGAGTCATTTGGGATAATATCGACTGTGTAAGCTTTATTTAGAATTCGATGGGTACAGTCTGGTCAACTGCATTATAATTGTGAAATCTAAATTATACGCGCGTTCTGACTACTTATTCATTTTGAAGAATTTATATTTTCCTGATGACTTTTTATGGGAAATGTAACTTTGAGTTTCTCTCAAACAGAGGTATTCATTCGAATTAGTTTAACAACGATTTGGAGGTAAGGGATTTTTTTTAAATAAGTTTATTTCAGTAGTGGTCAGGAGGGTTTGGAAAACATGCTTTTTAAACTTAGATTGTGTGTACCTATAAGAATTTATATTATTTTGAGTAAGATTTTATTTGGAGTAAGATTTTCTATCTCTTTCTTTCTCTCTCTTTTTAAATAAAAATATCTTTTAAAAACAAGAATTATAGCTTCAATTACTTTGAAAACGTTTCTTACCGCTCAATGTTTATTTCAACGAAAAACAACACTCCCTGAACTGTGTGTGTTCACAGAAAGGAGATTAAAAACTTCAAAAATGAGCTCTAATTTCCGTTTAATTTTAATTGAAATATAATTGCACAATATTTTTAAATAAAGTTTTTAGAGTAGATAATTTTTTTTTCTATTTAAAATTTTTATTCTATTTTTCTAATTATTTGGTGAGTTCTTTTTCACCATTTTTATCTAGTTGAGTGTTTTTAATATAAAGCATAAATCGGTAAAAAAATATTGTTATTTTTCTGCAATTTCTTTGGTAACAACTTTCGTTCTTTTAAAAACTTTGACACTTCATTAAATTATAATTCAATAAACGTCATTTAAATGAAAATAATTTTTATTTGTTACTTATTTCTCAAACAGCATATCTTTTATTATATGAAATATTTTCGAATGATTTTCGAATGTTTTAGCTGTAATGACGATTAAAAGTCAATTGGTAAATTCGACATCAGAATTGATCCAATTAAGACATAGAAAATGAAATTGATAAAAACACGCTGTAATTGTATTATTTTAGAAAACTGAAAGCTTTGAAGTGCATCATAGTGAATTTAAAAGCTACCTTGACTTTTTCACCAAGTATCTTTCTCTTAAATTTGAAATTGTGGTATATTTGAAAGGTAATATTATTCCTCTCTAATGAAAAGATGATGAAATTCGATTGAGAATTTTAATTCCTAAAGTTACGTTAAGGTATCCGACTACGTTCGGAACCATGATTTTGCAAAAGTGTATAAATGGATAATATTTATGATATTTAATGTCACTTAGATTAGAAAATGTATATAAAATTGTTTTAAGAATAGTTTCATAATAAAAAATTATTTAAGTACAATATTTTGACAAAAAAGGAACATAGAATGACCAGTTTACAAAATATTCTCCTTTTGTGAAAAATGCTTCTATTATAATAATATTTTGCTTGTATATAGCTCAGACCTCTGTACAGAGGCTCAACTAGAATTTTTGAAACATATAACTTAGAAATGGGGTTATCCATGTTTTACAGCAACAGAGGGGGGACATTTTAAGATAAAAACGCCGATAATTATTTCAATTGGTTGTAACTTTGAAAATAATGTAAATTTTTCAAAAATCATAGTTAAGCCTCTGTACAGAGGTCTGAGCTATATACAGGCAAAATATTATTATAATAGAACCATTTTTCACAACAGGAGAACATTTTGAAAAAAAGGTTATTCTAAGTTAATTTTTTGCCGAAATATTGGATTTAAATAAATTCTTTTGTCAAAATGTCCTTAAAACAATTTTATGCATGTGTTCTAATCTAAGTGACACTAAATATCATGAAAATTGTCCATTTATGCACTTTTTTAAAATCACGGTTCCGAACGTAGTCGGATACCTTGAAAGTCCTATACACTATTTTTTCTTCTTGACCCATGCTTAGTTTTTTAAAGCTATATAGGCAGTATTTTTAAACTCTTGATTCTTAAAAAGTTTTGTCCCATCAGATTCTACTTAATTATTCGAATTCACCTTATAAAAAAAGCTCTATTTAAAACTTATTACGTATTAAGAGTTAACAAATAAATATTGATTCAATGGCAAAAAATTATTAAAAAGAAATAAAATGTAGCATTATTACTCAATTGATTATCATCAACAGTTTTCATTTTGAATGATACGTACCAAATCATCAACCAGAATAAATAAAATATGGGGAGCAAGTTTTGTTTCTTCTTCTGCACCATTTGTTGAAAGAACAGTTAATACGAATGTTGCCATAAATAGAAACATGGCTGATGCATCCATGTCAAAATCTCAGAAAGTCTAGAACAAAAATAATTGCATAATGTTACTTAGTTTAACTAAATTTTTATGCACAGTTAAAATTTTGTGGTTTATTATGTTTATTTAAAGGAAAAAATACAGTAAACACTGGATGCTTTTTGTAGGAGCCATTGCAAAAAACTTTTGTTATTCACGGATTTTGGAAAAATGTTTTTTTTTAACTGACATGTAGAATGATTGTCTTTTTTCTTTTTGTTTTAAACGTCGTGATATCTTCAGATTAAATTCTAAAATAGCTATAATGTTCTTTTTTGAATAGGCAGACATAAAATGTTTTGTATATCGTAACTTCTTTTTAAATCTCAATATACAAGACTGATGTATTGTAAAGAAAATAGATAAACGAAAAGAAGAAAAAAACACCAAATGAAAGTATTTGTTTGTAGATTTCTTCACAGAATTTAAATTTAAATTACTCTTGAATAAAAATTTATTCCGTTTTTCTATAGTACGCATACTTTTGATTAAGCGAAAGAACAGATTTTGAACATTGAGAGGTAAATAAAACACAATTACTTTAGATACATTTTTCATATTTTTTATCTTTGTTACAGCGAAACAAGTTTTTAAAAAAGTTTTGTGAGATAGCAAGCTTTATAATTATTTTAGTGCTTATTTATTGTAAAGAGTTTTCAACTTCTAACGTTACAAAATGCATATACAGTGGTGACCAAAATTTTGGATACTTTTTAAAATTGTTAGGTTTTTTTAAGTTTGTATGCTTATAGAAAATTTTATGTTGCACAAAATGCTGAGTATTTTATATAATTTTAAAGAGAATTGAATACTAAATTCAATACAAAAAACAAAATTCAAATATTTGCAACGCATAAAAAGGTATGCTGTATTAACTGTCGAGATATACATTAGATACTGATGATAGCAGTGGGTTATCAGAACTTAGTGAGGTTGCCTTTAATCATTATTACAGCTTCACATCGATGTTTCATTGAGCTGAAAATAGTTTTAAGCTCTTCCTTCGTTAATACATGATGACAGGAAACAATTATATCCTCAATTAGTTTCTTTTTATTTCATGGGTACCTCCTTCGGGCAAGAGTTTTCAAACGGTGCCAAAAGTTTTCGATAAGATTAAGGTCAGGACTGTTTTCTGACCAGGATAACAATGATATTTAGTCAAAAAGCAATAACATCAAATAAAAGAGTTGATTGGATACATGTGTGATGAGAAAATGGTACTTCCTTTGTTAAAATTACATAACAGGTAGGTAGTTTAGTGATTATATCTGGAGACTGAGAGTTTTATTTAAGATAGCTGGTATACCCGTTCTTCGCACGGGTGAACTGAGAAATTAAACACAGATTGAAGGATAAAGAAGTTTTTAATGGGTTGATTTTACGTGAATTGCAAATTAAACAAAAAAAAAAATGCTTTTTTCATATCTCAGCTAAACAAGTGGCCGCGGTAGCCGAGTGGTATAGGTATCGGGCCGTGGCTTGCTTTGTCATGGGTTCGAGCCCAGTACCACTAAAGACCCGCCGTGTAGTGCAGCGATGCACGTTAAATCTGTCGAGAGCTGAAACGTCCTCCCGTTGGTGTGGTGTGGTAGTTAGGAGAGGGAGGTGCCAGCTCAGGTGTCGTCCACGTCACTTGACCATGGTTCAAAATTACGTGGTCCGTCGCCAAAAGCCCTCGTGTAGCTGAACAGTGCGACGTTAATATTCAATCAATCAATCAATCAATCTCAGCTAAACAAAAAAAAAAAAGAAAAAGAAAAAAACACCTTTGTTAAATTTTAAGTATGTAGATCTAATAGCTGATAAAAATGGTTTTTTTTATTTATAACTCCCCGTAACATTCTTGAGGGTCGATTTTTGAAAATACCTCTCTAAGCTGATCTCTGCACAGCAAAAGTAACACATTGTTAAAAGTTGTGTAATGAATGCTTAAAATAGTGTAAATAATTTATATCTGAAAGTGTAATACATTAATATTACTTTCTGTTGTATTTATTTTGTTAAAATTGTAATATTCGCAAGCAACGCCGTTTCTTAAATTATTATGGCGATTCAATGAAAAACAGAGCGAAATGTTAACGGTAGAGTCAAGTTGGCAAATGTCTAGCTACTTTCATAGCTCGAGCTTTATTAGAGTTTTGTAAGACCCGCCGTGTAGGGGCACGATGCAAGTTAATACTTTATCCACCGCATTATGATTTACTGTAGTTTTTTTCATATAATATTTTTTTTTGGATCACTACATTCAAAAGTAAGAGATATACATAAACAAAATACTCTACTTCAGGAAATTTAATCTGTTAGAGCTAATAAATTAATTAAAGATATTCCACTGTAAAATTAATTATATACACCTTTCACTTAAAATAAATAGTCAAATCGTTTTCTAAGGTCTACATTAACATACAAAAACATAAGACTTAAATTGACATAAACTATTTTTTCGGGACAAAAATAATAATCTTTGGAATCCGCTGAAAACGCAATATCTGCTACAAAACTATACGCCTTCTGCACTAATATACTCATCATAGAACCCGCGCTGCCATATATCTTGGAAGAGTGGATTTCAAACAATATTCCTGCTAAGTATTGGCAGAATATTCCTTCCAAGTTGGTGTGGTGTGGTAGCTAGGAGAAGGGGGTGCCAGCTGAGGTGTCGTCCACGTCACTTGACCATGGTTCAAAATTACGTGGTCCGTTGCCAAAAGCCCTCGTGTAGCTGAACAGTGCGACACGGTAATATTCACTCACTCCAAAAAATACAGTACAGTAGTTATAATTATTTTAATACTTAAAAATGTAATATCCGTCTATTCAATTAAAATTATAGCGTTATAATTAACTACTAACCACAAACAAACTATGCAAATTTGTCCAAATGATGTAGTGTGAAAGACAAAGTTTATCTACTGTAAGTACCAGAAGCAATAAAAGTATTTATTTTGAAAAAAGATCAATTTCTTTCTACAAAATGTGCATAATAAATCATTAAAAAACATTCAAATAAAGAGAGATTTATAACAACCTCTCCCTTCAAAACTTAGTTTTATTCTGAAATAAAAAAAATTAGGGATTATGCTGATTACCGGAATTAATAAGCGAGTGCCTTGCGTAGCCAAAACAAAAAGGGTTCTTTCACACACAAAATATAGATATATGCTGACGTGGGCTTTTTTGCAGCGCATGCCAGAATTGCTTGCAGATGGCAGAATTTTTTCCTACTTACTTGACAAATATCGTTATATTTTGGACACTTCTCCCAATATCTTTATAAATTATAACCTATGCTATAAATTATGGCATATGTGTTATTCTAATGTATAAGCTATATTACTGTAAAGTTTCATTAAAATCCATTAATTTTTTTTGTGTGAAAGACGCCCAAACATCCTCACAAACTTCCGCATTTATAATATATATCTGTGGATGTCAGGAGACCAATTTAATAAATAAATAAATAAATAAATAAATAAATAAATAAATAAAATGGCCTAAAAAGGTGCACCACATCTGTTAATGACAGATTAACAAAAATGCTATGTTTCAGAGATAAAAGAGTTTCATGGACATCCATCAGAAGTGATCTGAGTGATGCTGGTGCTTTTGTCAGTTCAAAAACAATCAGGAGTAGATTAGCAGATGTAAGACTAAAATGTAGAATTCCACGAAAAAAAGCCACACCTCAGCTTACATCTCCTCTAAAAGGGCCTACAGTGGGCAATGGAACACATTAATTGGACAAATGATTATTGGTCAGAAGTTATATAGAGGGACGAAACTAAAATATCTTTATTCAATAGTGATAGCCTAAAATATGTAAGACGTAAAATAGCAGAAATGATACATCTTGACTGCATCCAGGCAGCTGTGAAGTACCCACATAGTTTTACCATTCAGTCATGCATATCAGCGGATGGTATCTCGGTTGCCTTTATATCATCAATGGGGCACTGAATGTCATAAAATACATTGACACCATTCTGGAACCCAAAATTCTGCCTTCCATCAGGGATATATTTACCAACAATGCTTCATTTATTTTTCAACAAGATTCTGCTCCTTGTCACACAATAAAATAATTGAAAAACCGGTACCGTTCTTAGTTTATTGAGTTGTTGCTTTGGCCAGGAAACAGACCTGACCTCAATTCTATCGAAACCTTGTGACACCGTTTGAAAACTCTTGTCGGAATGAGGTACCCATGAAATAAAAATGAACTAATTAAGGATATAATTGTGGCCTGGCATCATATAATAACTAAGGAAGAGCTTGAAACTATTTTCAACTCAATGAAACATTGATGTGAAGCTGTAATAAAGAATAAAGGAAACCCCACTAAGCTGTGATAACTCACTGCTATCATCAGTATCTAATGTATATCGACAGTTATTACAGCATAACTTTTATGCGTTGCAAATATTAGAATTTTGTTTTTTTTGTATTGAATTCAGCATTAAATTCCCTTTAAAATGATATACCTGTAAAATACTTAGCATTTTGTGCAACGTAAAATATTCTAAAATCATACAAGCTTAAAAAAACTTAACAATTTAAAAAAGTTTCCACAATTTTGGCCACCACTGTATATACTAAGCATTTTTAATATTCAGAGATAGTTGATTTTAAAGTTATGGAGAGCATTTTTAAATTTGAATCTTAAGCAGTGAGAAAAAGCTCATTTAGCCCCGACAATGCTTGTTACATATTTTAGAGACTTTATGAGTAAGCAGTTTTAGGAATATTTGATATTTGAAATATGAATATTATTGAAATATGATAGAATTTATGCTGTGCTTTAATTCTCCGTGAGGAAAAGAGAGAAAATATAGGAGTAGTCGATTTGAATTATCAACATCAGAGATCATGTTCTTTCTAGATCAATACAACTACTCTCTTATGCTGATGACATTGATGAATTGCTCAATCTTTTCTTGCCTTGAAAGACACACTGCTCGTCCTTGAAGTAGAGACAAGACAAATGGACTAAGTTATAAATGTAGATAAAATAAAATGCACATTCTTCTAAAAAAATAGAGTATCAGACCCCTGCCTTGAAGTAGGCTGTTATAAAGTTTTACTTAATTGGTTTAAATTATTACTAATCTCCTGAAAAAAAACCACCATATATATCTCTCTGGCAAATTTGGCTGTCTATGAAGAGATTTTCAAATTCAGGTTCCTTTCTAGAAAGACAAAATTTTTAATCAACAAAACGCTAGTTAGACCTATCTTAACGTATGCATCCGAAACTTGGAAAATGACAAACCTGGAGGAAAACACAATCGTAGTTTTTGAAAGGAAGATTCTATGGAGTATACTTGGTGGCATAAATGAAAACGGTAACTGGAGAAGGAGATTTAATTTTGAACTATAAAGGATACACAAACAACCTGACATTATTAATTATATTAAGATAAATAGAATGAACTGAATAGCTTATGTGTGACCCGAATGCATGATGACAACACAGTAAAAAAGGAGTATTGCTTTTTAGACCTACTGCAACCAGAAGGTGGAGAAGACCGTAATTGAGATGGGTTAATTCAGTGAAATTTGATTTTCTTGGAATTAATGAAAAGATCTGGAGATCAAAGATCAATCAGAAGTTATGGAGAAACTTTCAGAAGGCAATGACTCATAGCTGGGCTGCTTAGCCTTTTATGATGATCAGTTAATAGGAGTTTGAAAGAGCATTCAAGACAAACGTTAAAAAAATTCGCTTATGTATAAACGTTGACAACAACTAGCATCTGATAAAAGGTCTTCCACTTAAACATTATTTTTTGCATTAAGATGCTACGTTGGTCCTACGTTATAAATTCGGAACAAAAAATCCTTTGATTAGGATTTCGTGTTATATGCATACAATGTAATCTGTAAGTAGAACTAAATCAAGTTTAAGGGGTGTTGGAATGCTAAAATATTATTTTTTTGACGATTTCAGATTTTTACATTTTCAAATTGTATAGATTTTAACCTTTGTAAAAGTACCTTACTTTAACTTTAACCTCTAGGGTAATTAGAAGCCCTTAAAACCTATTTTTAAATAATCGTTGAAAATGGGCCCCACCCATTTGAATGGCAAAAAATGTAAACAAAGTACTTCGTTTTTGCTTAAAATTTGAACGTCTGATATAAACCAAAACATGTATCTTTATTGTAAATTGAGCCTTTTATTTTTTTTATTTCCTAGCCGAATAGAAGTATCTCACTGTATACATTAAAATCAATTTATCTCAAATTGTAAATTTTGATGTGCGATTTGTCTTTTCTGAGAAACTACTGTTCACAGGTATGTAATTTTTTATGATACATTTATAAAAATGGCTAATATATACTGAAATGAGCTTTTTGTAAAAATCTCAAAAAATTATTTTTTTGCAAATTTTTTATGTGAAAAATGGGTCAGATTTCGCAAAGTTTGATAAAATATTTCATAAATTATTAAAAAAATTCAAAATTAGCTAAAAGCTCATTTCAGTATAATGAGAAAGGTGTACTTTAATCGTATGAAAAATTTCATGCATGTACATAAAACAGATTTTTAGAAAAGGTACATCGAAAACAGCCAATTTAACATTGTCAGTACATATATAGAGATAGGTTTCCAACTCTCCTTGAAAAAAACTACTTTAATTCGGGCAACATTTATAGGAATAATATATTAACAATCACAAAAAAGCGAAGTCTGAAAGTTACGTTGGACACAATGGGAGGACCGTGAGCAGTGTTTTAACTATTTGTATCTTGAATTCTTCTGAATGTGCGTTTCTGTGCATGATCTGTCTTTGTATTGTTCTCTGCAAGATTTTTATTTCTCTTCCTTTTTACATTTAAAAAGGCCTTATAGCTTAAATTCATACATTAACTTTGACAGTTGAATTTGACGATTTTGACTTAGTGACGAATTGAAGTTTGATTTGATTATATGAGAGAGTGTGGCTAATTAAAATGATATTTCATTTAGGTGAAATACATTAAAAGGAATGTATATTTCGTCTTAGATTTACGCAGCACTTATTGACGGTGAACTTCATAATTCTGATCTATTGTAAACTGACATCTAAAATATCCCTGTAATGTTATAACATTTTCACACATCACGGTAAGTTCTATGAGATGATTCTAGATTCAAATGTATCAGCTCTCAATTCTAAGTGAAAGCCTCGACAGAACTCGTATTTAAGTCAACGGCTCTTGAACAATAAGTCGGTTGCATTAGTAGTTATACCGTGAAAAATTTTATGTACGAAATGGCTATCAAAATAGTATTAAATTCATTATAATGTAAATAAAAAAAAAGTTCATAAAAAAAGCAATCGTTTCAATCTTTTTATTGTACGAATTTTTAAAAGTGTTTTTCTTTAGGAAAAATTTTATAGCAAGGAAAGTAAATGAAAAAAAAACGTTATTATTCTTTTTGATTATTTGAAATTCATAATATTTTAAATTAGAAGCTACGTAAACTATAGAGTGAACGAATTACTACACCGGCTTAAGATCTTTGAATAAAACATTTAAAAAAAAATTTCATTGAGAAAAATTGTGTTCCTTTTTTTAAAATTTAGTATTTAAATGTTTATTGGGTGGCTGTGTATTCAAAATATTTTTGTGTTTTCAAGAATATACATTTGAGGGGATTGTCTAAAAAGAAAAATAATTTTAGGGTTTTTGAATGCAGCTCAAACGTTTTATGCTAAAAACTACGATATTTGAATTAAACCTTGTAAAAGGGTTAGCAAAAGTTGGTACATAAAATAAATGAGAAAATTTTAATTTATATTTGACTGTTCACAAACAGAGCACATCTTCTAAAGAAGTTTCACGGAAATGTAAATATTTTGAGTACACATAAAGAGTAAGTTGTCTTAATCAATAATGTAATATTAACTTGTTTGCTGAAAGAGTTATTAATTTAATCCCCATTTCTGAGTAAAAAAAACAATTGAAGAGATGTATTTACTTTTCTTCATTATTAAGAATAAAAATACTTAAACAAATAGGAAACAATTATTTTTTTAGATTTATTAATAAATAAATTATGTTAAAAGTACGCAAACATTAGAATGGAATATTCTCGAATGTAATTTAAAGATATCATTCAAAACAAGTAACTAAAATATACAATTCTTTGGGAGAGAGAGAGAAGTCCAAAACAGTCGATAGCTTTTTTTGTATTTCGGTACTCCATTTCTGAGGTTAAATATATTGAATTCTTATTAGACTCGATGAAGAGTGAATAATACTTAAAATATTACCAAGTATATAAAATCTTTACTTATTTCATTGGAACAAAAATTAACAAGCATGTTATGTGACGCATGAAACCAATTAAGTTACTAAGTATTCAATGATTATTAGTTTTATATGAGAAATCTAGATAAATTGATGAACGTTTTGAAAATGTAATTTTCCTACAATAGAAGTGGAATTGTTTTTTGTGTCTGTGAGACTGAAAAATTATTCAGTTTATGTGTATTCAAATGGTATTGTGTCCCCCCGTCTATGATATTCAAAACATTTTAACCATTCGAGATATAGAATCCACTTATCATTCAGTTAAATACAGATTGGATCATTTAAATGTGTGACTATAATTTCAGAGCCTTTGGAGAACCAAAAGTATATAAACAAAACCTGGAATTATTAAAAGAGTTAGGGGATAAACAAATTTATATAAGTAATATATTTTGTGCTCGGGATGCATCATAAAATTTTACTCCTGCTTGTTGTCAAATAACTGCTGGAATATAAAATGTCACTATAATATATCACTCACAGAGAATATCTTTATTGCTCCGAGGTTTTTGATTAAAATTTAACTACTGGTATATTTGCAGTTGCCTTATATGATTGATCTGAATATCAAGTTTAAAAAAAAGAACAATAGAAAAGTTTAACATCATGCTTCAAAGACCTAAAGGAAGATGCTTACAAGATTTTGATACGTATTCCTTGTCACCTATAGAAAATTACCGTAAACAACAAATACCTTTTTCTCAGTTCATCTCCAGAAATTCTAAAGTTCCTACGTCATATAAAACAAAAAATAATGCTTTTAATCTATTACTTAAAATTACTGCAGTGCTTGGAATTCCAATAACTCCTGTCAGGAGAAAATCAAATAATCTATTCATTAACAATGCACTCAAAATATGGTGTTTCTGTGCATTGATAATGAAAGCATTTGCCCGTATTCTTAGTTTTTCCAATATTTATAAAATGCTACCTGGTTATGCTAGTCTTTTTGCTTTTTATTTCTTTAATACTTTCAGCTACTTTACTACTTTGATATTTGTTGCAAATAGCAGAAAAATCTACTTGGCAATTAAAAGTGTTATTGATCTTTCTAAAAGCATCAACCCAAGAACCTACGTTGGAAGCAAGAGTATTCTGTATGAAGTTTTACTCCTGATTGTGTCTTCTTTGTTTTCTTTCTGCCTTCTCGCAATTTTTTTCTTTTACCAAGAGTGGAACAGATACCTGAAGATTATTAATGCTCCTTTTGCAATCGACCAACTCACCTACGCATGGATTGTCATCTTTGCAATCGTTTTCGTCCATACTTGGAGCTACGCTACAAATTTTGCTTCGGTTTTACTCTGCCACAATTCCTTTCTTGCAGCAGGGAATCTGCTCAAAACTTATTCAAAGATTATTCTGGTTTTGCAAAGTAATGATCCTCATCCTATTATCAGCAGCTTAAGGTTGTTTCAGGAAATTTCACTTAGTGTACGAAACATTGACAGGGATCTTAGTTCTAACACTTTCTTCCTCTTCGGCACTTTAGTAGGAAACTTCTTTGCATCTATGAGCGTCATGTACTCTGAATACAGCAGTTTTCACACTCTTGTGACAAGGTTCTACGGGATCTTTACTCTGATTGGAGGTATAACAGCTCTTCTAGTGCTTTCTATATCTGGTAATGCTGTACCAGCAGGATTACAACAGGTGAGAGAAGCTCTTCTTCAATGTTCTGGAAGGATGGCTTGTGGATCCCCGCAAGTGATACGATCATTCACTTTACTGTCCGACAGCATTCGTGACTCGAATCTGACTATAACAGGTTGTGGTATGTTTACTATAAATAAAACTCTAATGCTTACTGTTGGCGGAATGGTGATCACGTATAGTTTTCTCCTCTTTGAACTGAGTGGACAGCCTATAAAGAAATAAGACAAACGAATTTTCCGGTTTCCAAGATTCATAATTTTTTATCATTCCTTTTTTTTCGTGTCATACTTATTGATGAAATATTTAAAAAAAACTGTTTTAAAACTAGAAATCTGCATTTGAGTAAACTTTATGAGCAATTCCTGATCTTTGCACGATAGCTAACTTGTGAAATCATAGATATCTTATTTTAATCCAAAAATGTTTTTATTGAGATGTTACAAAATATTCATTTTCAAATATTAGTGAATGTCTTGTAATTTTTGTCAACGCTCTTACTACATTTGGTGAACTTTAATATATATTTATTAAAATAACTTCAAATACTGACTTTTTATACAAATTTATTCTTAAGTCATGAGCTGTTTGTTTAAATTGGAAATATTTTTTGACATCTTATTTTTAAATAAAATCGAAATATATCAGATTAAAATTTATTTGAATTTGTATCCATATTTACATATCAAAATAAAAGTCCATTTTTGAAAAAATTAAATTAATGTAATTTTATATATAAATTTGTTAATAATTATCAATCGAATAAGCTATAAAAATGGTTTTTCTATGGATAGATCTGTTATTTTAATCACATTTATATAGAAAAAAAAGCTTAAAAATGTGTGTGTGTATAGAAATTCTTTTAGACCTATTTTCTTTCTAAAACTTTGTTATTTCTTATTTATTCTACTGGAACAAAAAAATCAATGTAAATTTTTTATTCAATGTAAGTGATTTATTTTTTTTGAATAAAAATATTCGAGACTACTGTTTGTTCATTTTAAAATATTAAATATTTTTTGCTTCCGAGAAACATTTTAGGAAATATTTATATATTGAGCAGGATTTCTGAGAAAAAAATTCATGAGGATAAATATCAAAGCAGATTTTGAATACTTTGTGCATTATATTATGCGTTATTTATGCATTTTATTATTTATTTATAAGTTACACATAAATATGTATATATACATATATAAATGTATGTGTGTTTATGAGCGTGATGTATGTGTATGTGTGTGGAATTTTTAATTATATTGTTAATAAACTACTGAATATAACACAGTTAAACATTTTTATTCCAATTTCAAAAAGAGAAAAAAGTTATGTTAAAAAATTGATCGCATTTCTTATAAAAATATTATACTTTGTACAGTAATTAAAGTTAAAAAGTAAGAATAATAAAACAAAAAAAGTTGGCAATAATAAATTTCGTTAGATTAATAATGAAATGAAACAAGCATCATAACCTTATAATAGCATAACACACAATAAATATAAATTATATAATTCAAAATAGAGATTTATAAATGACCAAGAATGTGGAACACGCTAAACATTTTCAGTTATCTCTTTAAAGAACATTTATTTATAAATACGAAATTATTCATGTAAAAATTTGTATGGAAAATCTCAGTAAGATGTAACATACACTTCACATCTCCTGAATTCGTATATTTCTTTGTTTTCACAAATACGTTTCACATAAGTACGTGAAATTTTATAAATTGTACATAACAACAACTTTCAATGTTCTGGTGATAAGATAATTAAGTCTTGCCTCTGTGCTTTTTTTTAAAATTTCTTAAGTAATTTTCAGGTTAGTAGAGTTATGCATGCATAAAAACATATAATGAAGTTATCTTTTTACTCTATTGACGATTTATGGAAACACTTATTCAACAGTGTATAGTACACACGCGAGCACTGTATTTGAAATAATTCTTTGTAAAACTTAATGAAAATATATGTTTCTAAGAATTGTTAACTGAAGTGGTTCTTAAAATATGACTATTGCTTTGAGAAACCTTTCACATTTTTCCTTTCGCGGAAATATACAAATAAGGTATTTTTAAAATTTTTTATCTTGTTTAAAGTTTTTTAACTAACCATACTTGTGATGTAACATTATATTTAACAATTGATTAGAAATTTCTCGTTATGTATATGTATATATATCTAGCAGAGGATATATATATATATACATAAACGCACGCACATATATACGTGTATAAAGTTTTACTTTAAGTCACTATAACTATCTAACTTACAGTAATTACACCAAGAAATAAAAAATATAGTGAAATAATAGTAAAACAAATAAAGATGACAGACACAGTAGAATTAACTGGATAATAAGGTAATATAAGGAATAACTAAGAAATTGCTTATACTGTTATTTACACCATCATATTCAGGGTTGCATTGCAATACGGTTGAATTATGATTCTTATGTTATTACAATATTATTTTATTATTTTTCACATACGCACACGCGTGCGCACACACAAGTACGCACACACACACACACGTACGCACACACACACACGTACGCACACACACACACACGTACGCACACACACACGTACGCACACACACACGTACGTACACACACGTACGCACACACACACACACGCACGCACGCACACATACACGTACGCACACACACCTTTAAAGTATAAAATAAATATTTATAATCATTTTTATAATTTTTATTTTCGATTTTATAATTTTGCAAATAAAATTCAGGTTAAACTTACCAAATACAGAACTCGATACTTTACTCATACTCCATCTGTAGAAGAATTTCATTATTTCTCTTTTACGTACATCTCTCTCATGTTTTATGCCTTTCAATTTCTAACCATTTCGGCCTCAGAAAAATTTCGGACATTTTTCAGTTGCTGTATGTTATGACCGATGAGAAACCTTTTTCTCAATCATTAAAACAGAATAATATGCAATTATTCCACGATTATTCAACATTCTTTGAATGACCACGTGAGTAAAAGATTTGGTGCGCGGAGCGAGTCTTTTTCTCTCTATTTTTTTATGACGGCCTTGTAAAAGCTGGCATTCATGCTTCGAGATGTCGTAATTTCTTAGAAGACAATACAAAAATTTAGCTTTGCGCTTATTCTTGCTGTGAGCAGAACAAATGATAAAAATATTTATGTTGACAAGAGACTTTTATTGTTTTGTATCAAGTGCGAGATTATCTTCTACACGTACGATTCAGTTGTGTCGTATATCAATTAGAACTATATAAGGATAAAGTGATGGATATTATATAGTATCTGTGATTTTTTTCTGAAATAATTCATTTAGATTAGAAATGCTGTGTGATTTAAGAAGAAAAGGAAATTCTTTGACCTTTTGCTTTCGATTATGTGGTTGATGCTTCATCATATGAAATATTTTATTTAAAGTAAGCCATGTGTTGATGAAGGAGGAAAGATCGAACCCTCATTTTATGTAATATTTTACTCTACCCTATTTTTGCTAAAGTTATCGGTGATAAAATATAGAAATAAATGACGCATATAGACACCTTTTATTATTTAAATGATCCTATTTATTACAAAAAGAAATATCTTAAGACAAATAAGTAATATTAAACAATTTAACTTTTCAAAAAAATAGCATTACTTTAATATGTTTTGTATTGCCACGTAGGGTTATCTCCTTACATACTTTAACTCATCCAGTTTAAAAATTTATTTATATTAAGCACTTTTTAATTAGTTGTTTTGCTGAAAAATTCTTAATGTACTTTTAACGTTCGTATTTGATGAAAAATAATTATGAATATATATTCCATCAGTGTAGAGAGAAAAATTCAAGTAATCTTTTCGGAATTCAAATATTTAAATGTATATAACACATTTAAAGTTATTTCCACTCAGCTTCCCTCTGACATTGAAGAAAAAATGTACCTTAAAAGAAGAAAAAAGTTTTTTTTTTTAAAAAAAATTATGATTTAAAATAAGTATAAAAGTGCAGGGCTTAATGAGAGGTTCACATTATTTAAAAATATTTCTAGACTGCTTATTTTTTTCTCAATTCAAAATTTACATATTGCTCTAATATATCTTGTAAATTTGAAACCTGGGGGAATGAGGAAATTATGCTTATATGCTGGCATTTCATTCTCTAAATTTCGAAACTACTCGTATGACGACCGAGAATACATTAGTTCAAAAACAGAAAACCTCGGGCTTCTCAATAAATTTCTTAGGCAAAATTCCCTTTGTTTTATTAATACATTTTGATTTTTGATTTATTGTCATTATTAAGTCACCCAATAGTCATCTACAATCAATCATTTATATTTAATACTTGAGTGTTGCTTACAATTAAAAGAGGGAATCTCTTTAAATGTCTACTCACTGGTCATGTAAGGGTTGTAATATAATTAAAAAGCGTGACAACATTATCATTTTCATGAAATTTAAAGAATTAAGAAGCATTAAAACTAATAAGAATGTAACAGAAATAAATAAAATAACTACTGCTGCCAGTTCACTGATGTATAAATGCGAAAAGTGTTGAAATGAAAGGGTTAAATGAAACAGAGAAGCTTGGAGTTGTGCAAACCTGAGAGAGAGAGAGAGAGATTTACTCATATTAACCAATGATGCATGTAAAACTTTTGTCAGTGACGCTATAAAAAGACGGGAAGAACTACTGGGAATGCTTCAAGTAAAATGAAAATGTGTATTGGAAATTCTTGTTGGTGATGTTATCAAGGAGAGCTCGTGCATATATTTCAGTTGTTACAAAAGTATTGATTATAGCTCAAAGAAGACGATTCAACTTATTTTTAAAAGGCATGTTAGAAGATCTAATTGGAAGAATAGAAATAGGATCATACAGACAGAAGTGTAGTGTCGTAAATACCAATTTAAAGTAATTTTTCCAGATTGTAGAAATGGTAATAAATGTTCATAGACAAGTCGTAACAGGTAGAACATCACCGATTTCTTTTCGTAACTGCTTGATGTAACCAGGTGGCCGCGGTAGCCGAGTGGTATAGGTATCGGACCGTGGCTTGCTTTGTCACGGGTTCGAATCCTGTACCACTAAAGACCCGCCGTGTAGGGCAGCGATGCACGTTAAATCTGTCGAGAGCTGAAACGTCCTCCCGTTGGTGTGGTGCGGTAGTTAGGAGAGGGGGGTGCCAGCTCAGGTGTCGTCCACGTCACTTGACCATGGTTCAAAATTACGTGGTCCGTCGCCAAAAGCCCTCGTGTAGCTGAACAGTGCGACGTTAATATTCAATCAATCAATTGATGTAACCAGATGATATATGCCAGACAGCTGTCTTCGAAATCTATTTTAACTACATGAATAAGGATTTTCAGGCCATTTACTGAACCCTCAGCATGAGTGGCTTGTAAGCTAGAAATCCAGCTGGCATTAACTTGTTAAAGAGAATTCGTCTGCGATGGAGTCGAGAAAATACCGGTACTGAACAGACAATCAATCAATGAGACAAAGTGACGTTTGTGATGTACCTCCCCTTGGAAATACATCCCTCGAAGCATCAGCGTGAGCTAGAGGTGTAGGGTTATCGTAAGAACTAGAGTCAAACATTATCTTAATATGACTTTATTAAGATATTCAACTTAAAGTTTGAACAAATATATAAATTAATGAATGAGAGAATCTACGATGACACAATGCGCAACACACAATATAATACAGACCTATATCAATAATTGAACCACCTAATCTTCAAATATAATTATAGTAAGTAATCAATCCAACCTTATATTATTCTGTAATAAACTTGTCTTTATCTACAGTGGTATGCAGCTGTACATTTAACTTCTAATCGATCACCAATATGTTTATCCACGACACGTAGAACTTGAATCTTTGAACAACGAACTTCAATAATCATCCAATACCACAACGCACTTTAACTTGTCGAACATTCCTTTACACTACCATTACATTGCTATCATTGCCACCACGCTTACTCTAAGATCCTATATTTATCCTATATTATTTACATCTCTTCACTTCTCGTTTCTTGGATTTGGTTGGAAAAGAGTTGCCATTAATTCTGGCCCAAAGAACCCAAAGGACTTGTTAAAGAAAAGACGCTTAAGTCGTCACACGTTCTTCGATGAATTGCGATTCAATTTACTAAGTTCTTCTCACAGCATAATCTAGAGAGAATGTGGAACACGTTACCACCCTCATAACATCACAGAATGAAATTAGTATTGCAGCGGAGTCGTTTAAGAGTTGTCAGGAATAATGTTTGTTATGTGAATTGCACTTTATGTTTTCGAAGAAGGTTATGTTAATGGAACAAAACAGAGACAGAGATGGTAGGACATAAATGACGTAATGGAACCCCAAACGAGCCAAATTTATTGCAATCTGATGTAACATGGAATTTTACCTATGACTTGGAAAGAGCCAGTTGATGCAGTGCAAGTCTCAAGGATCCCCAAGACCCCAAAAAGCACGCATCACAGAATCGAAATTCAAAGTAATGTTAATTGCCTTCTTCGACATTAATGAAATTGTAATGATTGCGTAGGTTCCAAGTGGTCAGACTGTGGATCAACAGTACTGCATTGAAGTGCTTAAAAGACTTCGTGAACAAATTAGGAAAAAAAGGCGACAATTGTGTGTGTGGAGTGATGGATGGCTGTTGCACTAAGACAATGCACCTGTTCACACGTCCCTATCTGTCAAGCAGTTTCTGACCAGACAAAACATAACTGCAAAGGTATATCCTCCTTACTCACCTCATTTGGCTCCACGCGACTTTTTTTTTATTTCCTACAGTTAAATCTTGCTTAAAGGGAGCCCATTTTGCCTCAATTAAAGAAGTTCAGACAAATAAGGAGAGAGAATATTCTGAAGGGCATTCCAAAAAACTTGCTGCAGATTTGTTACCGGAAATGGCAGTACCGGATTCAAAAGTGTGTGAATGCTGAAGAGGACTACTTAGAAGGTGATATGTCACAATGAATTGATTCTGTAAGTACAATGATTTATTGGACCAGTCTCATTTTCTTGTGTCACACATCATACATTTAAAAAATTAACAAAGAAGTATTGAAGAGTATTTTAAATTCTTATGCAATTATTAATAGTACAAACTTGAAATTTTTACGACTTCATGATTCACAACTGGCAGAAATTTCTTAAGGTACCCGACTACGTTCGGGACCGTGAGTTTAAAAAAGCGCATAAATGGATAATTTTCATGATATCTAGTGTCACTAAGATTAGAATACATGTCTAAATTGTTTTAAGGACATTTTGACAAAAAAAAAAAACTTATTTAAATACAATATTTCGGTAAAAAATTAACTTTGAATAACCTTTTTTTCAAAATGTTCTCCTTTTGTGAAAAATGCTTCTAATATAATAATATTTGGCCTGTATATAGCTCAGACCTCTGTACAGAGGCTCAACTAAGAGATTTTTGAAAAATTCACATTATTTTCAGAGTTACAACCAATTAAAATAATTATCGCCGTTTTTTTCTTAAAATTTCTCCCCTCTATTGTCGTAAAACATGGATAAACCCACTTCTAAGTTATATATTTCAAAAATTCTAGTTGAGCCTCTGTACAGAGGTCTGAACTATATATAGGTGAAATATTATTATAATAGAAGCATTTTTCACAAAAGGAGAAAATTTTGAAAATTGGTCATTGTATGTTCCTTTTTTGTCAAAATATTTTACTTAAATAATTTTTTATTATGAAACTATTCTTAAAACAGTTTTATATACATTTTATAATCTAAGTAATATAAAATATTATAAATATTATCCATTTATACGCTTTTGCAAAATCACGGTTCCGAACGTAGTCGGATACCTTAAAATTAAAATAATGTGCCTTTTAATCTAAATTTGTTTGCAGTAAGAAATTACAATTTTGCAGCACTTATTGAACACAACTAAAACTACCACCTTATTGTGAAAAATCATAGTGACTAACATTAAAAATAACAATTTCACGAAGCTATCTTTTCAGTTTTGAATTTTTAAAGTTAATTAACTTGTACACAACATGTGCAAATTGAGAACATAATTTACCTTTCGATGATGAGAAGAATTTAATTACATTATAATAACAATAAAAAAATAACCCATCAGAGAGAGAATATATGTATTCAGTCTCTTGAATGTAAAAATTCAAGAACTTTCTAAGATTAAGACTTAAACTTTAAGTGTCATTAAAAATTCAATGTCATTTGAACAATTAATTATAATCAGGGGCTGAAGTTTATGATGTATAAATCAGTTAAATGGTAGACGTTTTTTTAAAATATTTTCATCAGTGAAGGCAAGGTACACTGGTGTGTAAAAATTTAGGACAAAGCTGATAAATTAGTGAATATAAGCTGAGTCAAAAGTTTAATCAGAAGACCGAGTAGGGTTTGGTACAGAAGGGCATGCGTGCTCTGGAAGGACATAAAAAACTGGAAATGCAAGTTCAGGATATCTGTGAAAGTTATTGAACGCTGTACATCAGTTTCAATGGCGAGTTACTACCTCAGCGTGATATATCTAAAACGTAATGCTGTAAATCCAGGCTGGGCATTAAGTCGATCGCGATCGACCGGTGAATCGCAAAGACATTTTGTGGTGATCACCTTCAGATAAAACCTAAGACGTGCATTCTAAAATAAATATAATTGTGGAACACCGATGCCAGCTAGACTGGAGCATCGGCTGTTCATAGTGCATACGACTATGTGTAGACGACATATGCACTATTATTGCTGTTATTCGAAGTGCACGATGACGCTTAACACGTTCTCTCACATTATTTGCGACTATGGGGGATGTGATGCCAGCCATAGAAATGGGTTCCCCCCACACGTTGACTAAAGGGGAAAATAAACGTTGATCACAGCTCTTCATACAATAACACGGGATTGGCTACTGAAACATACTGATAATAGTTCCAAAAGCAATTTAAAGCTAATATCTTCTCAGTTAATGAAGAATAAATTAAAAAAAATTCAAAAATATTTATGCTGAGTTGGTTAAAAATAGAGGTATATACATTAAGCAAAGAAAAATATTATGATGCAACATAATTTGAGAGACGTTTTCAAGAATTTACTAGACTAGAACTAATAAAGGGTGTTTTTTTAGAGGTATAAAACTTTAAATTGCAATAAAACAACGATGTATTATTCGATTGACATGAATTTTTTATTCGAAAGATAATCTTGTGGCATTACATTTTAAATATGATTTCTGGCATAGGACTGCCACGGCTGGCTCGGATGTAGTCCAATCTGGACGTCCAATTTTCGATGACTTTTTCCAACATTTGTGGCCGTATATCGGCAATAACACGGCGAATGTTGTCTTCCAAATGGTCAAGCGTTTGTGGCTTATCCGCATTGACCAATGACTTTACATAGTCCCACAGAAAATAGTCTAGCGGTGTTAAATCACAAGATCTTGGAGGCCAATTCACAGGTCCAAAACGGGAAATTAGGCGGTCACCAAACGTGTCTTTCAATCAATCGATTGTGGCACGAGCTGTGTGACATGTTGCGCCGTCTTGTTGGAACCACAGCTCCTGGACATCATGATTGTTCAATTCAGGAATGAAAAAAGTTAGTAATCATGGCTCTATACCGATCACCATTGACTGTAACGTTGTGGCCTTCATCGTTTTTGTAGAAGGATTCCACCAGCCCATAAAGCGCACCAAAAAGTCAGTTTTTCTGGATGTAACGGTGTTTCGACATACACTTGTGGATTAGCTTCACTCCAAATGCGGCAGTTTTGTTTGTTGACGTAGCCATTCAACCAGAAGTGCGCTTCATCGCTAAACAAAATTCGCTTATGAAAATCGGGAACAACGGCAATCTCGTTTTGGGCCCATTCGACGAATCTACGCCTTGCTTGATGATCGTTTTGATGAATTGCCAAACCAAACTGAGAATAAATCACTTGACAGCTGTTAAATCGGTCGCCATCTTGGAAAGTAATGCCAACTTAAATTTCTATACCTGAAAAAAAAACACTCTTTACATGGGTACTATGTGATACGTAATGCATAACTAAATGAAGATTATGAGGACTGCTGCTAATGCTGAACGAGTAAAAGATTATCGAAAAGAAAAATTCAAACATTTTGGAATACGAGTATATTGCTAAGAATATCAAATATGTTTAGCGGTATACATTATTAGCTTTCTCTTTTAAGAAAGTGTGTAAGAGAATTTTTATTGATATATTATTTGAGCATTGTATTCATTACCGTTGGAAATGGCAAAAATTTGGCTTAATTATGTCATTTTCTTCTCATTTTATAACTGAAGGTATAAACTATAAATAAAAGAAATACTAAAAATTTTCTTATGATGCAATGAAATAATTATCCCTCCATCTCTAGGTAATTGTTTACTTATTTCCTTTAACATAGTTTTTTTTTTAATTTTTTGTTAAATTGATTTCTTAATGAGATAATTTTTTTGGCATACGCGTGTAATGAAGTAATTCAAATATTTAATTAATTACAAATTCAATAAAAGACTGTACTACTCTGAACTTAGTATAGAAGTTGCTAAAATTTTATACAGCTATGAATATTTAAAATTACTTTTAGAGAAGACATTATTTTTCCCATTTAAAGTAAAAATTTTATTGCTATTCTCCAAGCTTTTAATCCTACACTAGTACAATTAATATCACTTTGTTTTCTAGTCTATGTTATGTTTTATAAAATTACATTTAGAAATTTTGCCGTTATTTTACATTATGAAGACAAATATTTTAATACTTAAGATATTGTGTTGATTTTATGTAGTAGTTAGCTTGCATTATTTTATTATAGAGTAAACAGAGATGTATGAATGGGCTTTGTATTTTGATTAATAGTTTCAAGATGATGGAAATAAAGGTAAAATTGGAGAAAATTAACTAAAGTGTAGTTTTTAAAACTCTTATTCATATTCGCAATGTTGTTTTTATTTTTTATTTTACCTCTTTTTTTGTGTATAAATAATTTATTTGAACTAATACCGGTACCAACGACAAAAGTATAATTAATTACTCAAAATTGAGTAACTTTATATTAATTTAATACAACGCATTCAGATTAGTAGTGTCAAATAAAGCATTAGAGTCGTTTTCATGGTTTTTGTATCATGGTTTATCATGGTCACAGTATTTTAAGGTGCACTATTTTTTTTCAAACTTTCATTTTTTTCCATCTTTGTCATAGTCAAAACCTTGTGAGTTCTTCAGGATCTAAGCTAATTTTTTATAAATTATTCATATAGAACATGTTCAAGAGAGTATCAGTAAAGTATATAAAAACTTGTAAATTTTTTATCACATTATAAATGAGTTTAATGATTTGAAATAGCAATGGACAAAAAGAACATTTCTGAATTACTTTATTGGGGATTTTAAAGTAGGTAATATGCAGTACATATTCTGTTGTAATAAACTTTATCCCCTAAGTTAGAAAAATATAAGATTAGAAGACTCCAGCGTTTTGAACAATATAATGCAAACAATTACGTTTGATGTTTAGATATGCTAATGCATTTTGACTAGTATAAAATTCTAATATTTCCTTCTCCTTTTGGAATGGAAACTCTTTGTATGAATTACGAAGGTAATAAAAATATTAACAATAATCGATTTTATAGTTTATAGTATTAATTGTAGTGATATTTTTCAATTGTTAAAAGTAACTAAAAATGTTAAAAATTACTTTAAATTAATTTCAAAAGTATATGCTCAAAAACGTTTATATAGAATTATATTGTTTCAAACATGAAATTTGTTGAATAACAAAGACAAGAGAGAATGATACCGAATTTAGAAATGCAATAAGAAGCGTTTCACACTTTAATTACATAACTCAGTTAAGAGTTTCAGTTAATAACTCAGTTAAATAATGATATAGTTCATGTAATTCAGAACATTATTTTTTCAGGAGGGAAACTTTACCCGTATATATTGCTGTATAACTGGATACGTTATTCAATCATAATTAATTAGGTTTTTATTTTAACTCAACCTGAAAATTTTTACATCTTTTTAACGGTAATACATTATAAGAGGAACATAAAGGGTAATTGAAAAGTGAAATTGATTTTTCACTACTTGAATTCACCGTTTAAAAGTAAAACTCTTTTAATCAATGTATAAATATTTTTTAGAACGTCATTAAAAACAATTACACTTTTGCGTGTGTGAGACAATGTCATGAATAATGTATTACACGCATATAATTACAAAAAGAATTATTACAAGCCTTGAACACATTATTTAAAATCTAAAAAATTATTTTAAGGTGTGCTTCGCCATGGTACCCATGCATATCCATGATATTTTGGGTTTGCTGCAGGATCCATTGGTAGGTTTCTTATAGGAACAGCTTCGATTCTGTATTGATTTAAAAGTTCTTCTAGCTTTTGAGCAATCTAAAACAAAAATAAATAAATAAACAAAAACTTCAATTTTAGATCTTCAAACATTTATGAAACATAAAAAGATTGTTAAAAATCAAAAAATGATTTTCATAGAATTTATAATCCTTCATAATTAATTCTTACTTTTATTATTTTTGAAAATTAAATTAGTGAAAAATATGAATAGGTGAGAGAAAAAGAGAGAGAGAGAATGCCTTTTTCAATTTAAACTACCAAACATTTGTAAAACTAATAATAGAAAGCATTGATTAAGAAAATTAGATATTCAACTATAATTATTTATATAATGCATAGTATAAATGAACAAAGGTCTATTAAAATAACCTCTTTATTTTTAAGTGTTTTTGGTGACAACTAAGTTGTGAAGCTTCAGTCAAAAAAGTAACCAGTTAATCTTTTTTAATTATTCAATTAGGAACTTGGCAATGTCCTTTCTATTTTTAACGAAGGAGTGAGGCTTATTATTGAGCGAGAAATTGTTGAACTCATCTATTGCATAATTGATGAAGTAATTTTTACAACTTATCTGGATGATTACATCGTACATAGGACAAACTGGAGAAAAATATAGAGGTCAATAGAACCTGTTAGCTGAGAAGTTCATTTTTGATATTCATTTTTCTGTTATTTATGAACAATAATTTCAAGATTAAATAGGTTATCTTTCCCCTTTTTAACCAGCTTATTTAATGCTTTAGAATTTAATGCTGGAAGCTTTTTACATATTGTGTGAATTATTTTCACACCTTTTGCAATACATCTCTTAGCATAGGTTACTTTAACCAAACTTATACAATGACACAAACAATTGAGAGTACACCTTACTTTTACTTGATAAATTCAACTTTCAATACAAATAACACATTACCGAGGAGGACAACATGTTTTTTTTATTTTTTACTCTTAACAAATGGTTTAATTTAAAGTAAAAATTAAAAAAAAAACTAACGAAATCCTTTTAAATTGAAAAGTTTCAGAAGCATTTTTAATAACCATATGCAGAGTTTTGCTTCAAGAAATTGAGAATACATTCTTGAAAAATTTATTTAACTACCACTAAATATTTTCTACTTGACTGCTATTTGAATTTAATTTTGCGTAATTATCTTAAACCTTTTCAATGATCATTTTTGCGTAATTAAGTTTGTTAGATGAACTTAAAGCCGAACTGGAAAATGGCTCCTCGAAGAGAAACCAGCATTGATGTAAGAAAATTCGCATTAAGGTTATTTAAAAAAGAAAAATCTTATTTTGTAATAGCTGAAATTGTTGATAGAAACCCTACTTATGTCAAGAAAATCATTATAAAATTTAAAAATGGATTGATTGAAAATAAATGTTAAAGAGGAAGAAAAAGTATTCCAAGTGATGTTGCAAAAAGGAAATTTTTGAAAGAAATAAAGATTGATCCCAGAGTAAGTGTAGTCAAACTTGTTGCAGAAACTTCTCAAACCATAGGCAGAAGTGTAAGTGCTAAAACGGTGCGAAATGTAGTTAGACAAGCTGGATATAAAAGTCGAGTTTTTAGAAAGAAACTATTCATCAGCTTGCAAAATCAGAAAAAGTGTATACAGTTTGGAAAAACTCAACAGTTGAAGACCAATAACTTGGAAGAAATAATATTTAGTGATAAAAGTAAATTAAACTTTTTTGCCAGTGATGGCCTTCCCATCCTATGGAAAAAGCCCAATGCAGCTTTGAATCCAAAAAATTTACGTTTTATAATTAAACATGGAGGGGTAATCCGTCATGGTTTGAGGTTGTATGGCTTCAGCCGAGGTAGGAAATTTAGTCTTTATATTCCGCTTTAGTGAAGGAATAATGTGTCTAAATAACTTCCCTTAAAAATTAAAACCTCATCCTTATCATAAAATCTATAAATGCAATTGAAAATTTATGGACGAAATTTGATGAAAAAGAGAAATATATCAAATTTTAAGCTAAGACACGATCTCAAAAAACGTTTCCTCGAAGAATAGAACAGGATTTAAACAGCTTTTACGCAGATAAACTTGTTAATCTTATTTATTTACTACCTTGCAAAAAGTAATTAAAAGTAAAATGTTGATCAAAACCAAATATTAAAAGTATTATTGTTTATTTTAAAGAGTTCCATTGAAAGAAATGTATCGTTTTCCATTGGATTTTTTCTATATAACAATTATTTTATGAATATAAGAATGTTATAATTGTAAAGTTTATGTTCTTCATTTAGTAAAACAAAACTTACGTGCTTTTTTCATTATAAAGCCTGCAAATCAATTATACTACTGGTCACCAATTTTTAAAGCATAATTTTTACTCCGTAAATGTGCAAGAAAATCTTGCTAATATAAATCATATATTACTTTATCTAATTATGTTTTACTATATGGCAGCATATACAATCAAATTACAGTTTAAAAGGAAAGTATGAAGTTAAAAACTCACTTCAGGCATCGCTTTGGCTAAGTTGTTGTATTCACAAGGGTCATTTTCAACATCAAATAGACAAGAGGCTTTTAAAGGTTCACAGATAGTTCCATTTTCTGGTTTGCTCCCGCAATCAACCTCCAAACTTGAAGTTGTCAACTTTTTGGGGGTTAAAGCTGAATTTGAGACAGAAGATGACTCTGATTGGTGATGGCAACTATTTTCTCCATGATTATTTTTGTAACAGTACCCATTTTCTTGACCAGGATCGTTGCTAAACGTTGCTTTTGTTTTATTGATAGTTGACAGAATTGTAATGACTTGGGAATGATTGGATAATTTTGCATAAACCTGAAAAAAGTTTGTATGAAGTCTTATTATTAGGTTATAGGTAGAAGTATGATGAGGTTTCTCCAATAAATAGTTTCATACTACTATAACTAAAACAACAGTTTCTTATTTGTACATTAAAATAACAATTTTTTGTAGACGAGAGATGTTTTATAAGTTGATTATGTTTTTTAAATAATCTCATTAGATAAAATTGTTCTGACTTTCTTTTATTGCACGCAATGGTCTAAGAGATCCAACGCGCAAATGGGTCGACGCATAGAACTTTGTCAAGTTTCAAAGTCTACATTGGAATGGTATGCAAACTTGGAGAGTAAGGTACCATCTCTAATGTAACTAATGTAATGTCGTCCTCGTCACTTGACCTAGGCTCAAAATTACGGGAACCGTTAAAAATAATCCTCATGTTGCTTCAAAGTGTGATAATAAACAAATAATCAATTGGTCTATCTATTTCCGTAAAATAAATACAATTAAAATAAATCAAATTTTCACACAGAATTGCATTTATTTTATGTGTACTCTGTATCTGATTTATCACAATTTCAAACAAATTTCAAAGCGATTTCGAAACTAATTTCTTATTCACTGGTATCAATGACATTTCCACAAAGAATTAAATACAAAATTTAAGAGGTCTCAGTAAGGAAATTTAAAATGCCTAAAATTTCTTAAAACTGAGTCTCATTTTAAAGGTTCTAACCGAATTATGAAATCTATTTTGGGAAGCCTATTTTCATTCCATTTGGGATCATAAGAGTAATCAAAAATATTTATCACTGATTTTTATATCAATATATTTAATATAGAGATACATCAAATTCAAATACATTTTTCTCCATTTTACTGGATATTTTGTATTTCTTTTAATTTGAAGAGTATCGTGATTCACAAAAACAATTTATCAGATTCAATAAAACTTCATGCTATTTTGTAATTATATTAATTCAATCTTTGAGTAAAAATCCTTGACGTTTCATTAAAATTTTTAATTATTTTTTCAGAGTTTTTTCTTTCAATGTGAAAATATATTTTACCTTTAAAAAATTTTGCAGATTTTCCGAATTAAAAATAATTACCAAAAATTCAAACAAGGTTTTTTATAAGCGTTTCAAAGAAAGACAATAAATTGCTAACTGATAAAGATACCCTTTATGAATAACATGTTAAAAGCAAATTAATATACTCCCAAAGAAAATATTTCTTTATTTAACGGAGATATTCTGAAAATTAAGTTAAGAGATTTTACTAAATTTTAATTAGTATTTTTAGCACATTAAGATTTCATTGAAGCCTGTTTCTTAACAATGAATTAAAGCATAAGAAGTAAAAAAATTTGCCCATGTTCTGAACATTTATAATTGTACTTGTTTCTCAACTCGAACACGTTAATCTTTAACTGTCTCGCTTTTTACTGAAGATTCCCTGCTTTGTTTTTCGGAAAAAGGGTATAATTTCTTAATGAGTATACATTCGTACAGTTTCTGCTCAGAATAATTATGCTAGGAAATACACAATTTACTTAAACTGAGAGAGAGAGAGAGAGAGAGAGAGACAGACAGATTTGGCCATTACATAATATTATTTAAAAGGTAATCAGTCTCTCAACACAGTTAAAAGAATGAGTGTGAGAACGATTATAAATTTTTTTGTTTAAATCAATGAATACTTTCAGCTATTAAAAAATCAGTTCTAGACACTCTCAGAAAAGAAGATAAAATATGCATGATTTTCCAAATCCTTGTAAAGGTCACAGTAGTTCACAAAACATCCACAAGAAACAAGAATCATTGTACATCCATCAGCTGATATAAATGAAAATCATAAAAATTTACCTCGTTTTGCTCCTCTATATCCATTTTAGTAAAAGGTACATTTGCTTTCCTTTTCCCTTCCTTGTCGAACCATCCATCAAAGTTACCATTGAAGACACTTCCTTTAAGTAATTTGTATTTGCCTTTTCGAATTGCTTCCACTTTCCAAACAGGATCTACATTATGTAAAATCTCATCTCTTGGAGATGGGGTGCTGCAACAAATGGTAGGCCAAAGATTATGACCATCAATTTTTCCTAATTTCTTAACATCTCCACCTAAGATAAGATAAAATATGTGAATCAATTATACTCTATTTATATATAGAATTCATACATATTAATTATTTTTTTAATAAAAATAATGTTTAAATTACTAAACTATAATTTTACTTTTTCCGTTTAATGTTTTATTTTAAATACGCAGGTGTGCAAAAATTAAGGACGAGACGGTTTTTTCAATATAACTTGGTACAAAAGCTTTCCAAATCAACACATTTAAACCCGTAAGATCCCCAATACGTAAGGACATGTGTAATATGTAAGCAACACTTACTAAAAGAGAAATCAGAGGGATAAAAAGAAGCTTGAT
Source organism: Trichonephila clavipes (assembly GCA_019973935.1). NCBI lineage: Eukaryota > Metazoa > Arthropoda > Arachnida > Araneae > Nephilidae > Trichonephila > Trichonephila clavipes. The sequence goes on from BMAU01017768.1 coordinate 691,120, forward strand.
TGAAAAAGTAGCATGGAGCGCAATGCGACTGAAGGCCAAAACATCCCTGTGATGGGTGTTCAGCAAGAAACATCCTGTCTTTAGTAGGGTATATAATCTCCCCTGACTGCTAGGCAGGTTTCACAGCGTCTGCCCATGCTGAGAATGAGGGTGTCAATGAGTTGTTGAGGCATTGCTGCCCATTCGTCTTGCAGCGCCAATCGAAGCTCCCGAATCGTTACCGGTGGTAAGGTACGAGCTGCCAAGCGTCTGCCTAGAAAATCCCATACATGCTCGATGGGATTGAGATCCGGAGATCGTGCCGGCCAATCCATACGTTCAATATCCTCACTCTCTAAGAGCTGTTCGGCAGCTACTGTGCCATGACATGGTGCATTGTCGTCCATGAAAAGGAACTGCAGACCCATAGCGCCTCTAAAAAGACACACATATGGAAGAAGAATCTCGTTACAATAACGGGTCCCGTTGACTGAACCTGCGTCGAAGATGTGAAGGTCTGTAAGACTACCAAGCATGATGCCTCCCCAAACGAGAACACCGCGACCTCCATACCTGTCCCTTTCAATGATGTTCGAGGGATGATTGCGGCTTCCCCGCTCTCTCCAGATGAGTATGCGATGAGAATCGCTACTCAAACTGAATCTGCTCTCATCTGTAAAGAGTACTCGTCCCCATTCATTGTCTCTCCAATTCCGGTGTTCCCGGCACCACAGAGAACGCCTTCCCCGATGGGCAGGCGTTAAAGGTACACACCGTACAGGGCGTCGTGCAAACAGACCACCACCGTGCAGTCTTCTGGCCACGGTAAAACGCGATATCGGTCGTCCAGTCGCCTGTGTCGTGTGTCTAGCGATTTCTCCCACTGTCTGCCGCCTGTTTCTTCTGGCCTGTAAGACAATGTACCGGTCATCTGCGGGTGTGGTTCCTCGTGGACGACCACTACTGAACCCCCGGATAGCTGTTCCTGTAGTTTGAAATTGTCTCCAAAGTCGTGAAACGATGCTGTGAGCAATTCCGAACTCTGCAGCCACACTTGTCACACTGCGGCCTTCCTCCAACTTCCCAATGATTCGACCTCGGGTAAAAGCATCCAGATGTCGTCTAACAGATTGATTATTCGCCATTTCTCGCTGAGGCAGCAACTCGGTGTGATTTTAACTGCTATACGGCGTGCAATCTCTTTGCCAGAAATACTGATCTTACACCGACAACATGGTTTATACTACTCAGACACTCCCCCATTACGTCTACCTGCATATCTGCGCATGTGCTACCGTACATCACCTTACTTAATCTCCTGATTGGTCTTTCTGTCCGCTCTGCCTCTTCGTTCAGCTGATATGCTAATTTTTTGACTTCGTCCTTAAATTTTGCACACCTGTGTACATTCATTTGAATTAAATTTATGCATTAGGTTGGTGAATATGAAATGTCGGATTTTCTTTATGTCAAAATGTTATTCATCGTGTATTCGTTTCACTTTTGTGTTTGGCGTAACCTCATTAAAGTATCCGTCGACGTTCGGAACCGTGATTTTTCAAATGTGCATAAATGGATAATTTTCATGATATTTAGTGTCACTTAGATTAGAATACCTGTATTCAATTGTTTTAAGGACATTTTGTCACAAAAAAAATTTATTTAAATATAATATGTTGGCAAAAAATTAACTTAGAATAATTTTTTTTCAAAATGTTCTCATTTTGTGAAAAATGCTTCTATTATAATAATATTTTGCCTGTATATAGCCTGTTTAAAATATATAACTTAGAAGTGGGTTTATCTACGTTTTACGACAACAGAGGGGAGAAATTTTAAGAAAAAAACGCCGATAATTATTTCAATGGGCTGTAACTCTAAAAATAATGTGAATTTTTCAAAAATCATAGTTGAGCCTCTGTACAGAGATCTGAGCTATATACATGCAAAAAATTATTATAATAGAAGCATTTTTCACAAAAGGAGAACATTTTGAAGAAAGGTTATTCTCTGTTAATTTTTTGCCGAAATATTTCATTTAAATATTTTTTTTTGTCAAAATGTCCTTAAAACAATTTTATACTTGTATTCTCTAATATAAGTGTCACTAAATATCATGAAAACTATCCATTTATGCGCTTTTTTAAAATCACTGATCCGAACGTAGTCGGATAGCTTAAAGGAATTAAAATATAAAATTTTACTGCTCCCAGATATTCACCAGATCTTTCCCCTACCAGCTTTCACTTTTTAAAAATATTTAAAACAATTTTTACGGACTACTACTTAGTATAAAAATGAAGACAGTCGGAAGAATTTCACACATCAGAGGATTTTTATTTTAAAAATCAGAATTCTCTCTCTCCCTCCTTTAAGACGGGCATAAATACACTAAAATCTCATTGGGAACGAAGTAAATCGAGCATATGAAAAAAAGATATGCAGTTTTATATATTCACATTTAGTTTCTAATTCAAAATCACTGTGGGATTTTGACCATTTTTGATGTCATTTGAATTTATTGCTCATTTTTTTAGATATTACGCTTCAAAAATTTCCCAGTCTAGGAAAATTTAGGTTCCCAGCAAAATAGGGATATTTAATGTAGCATAAAGAAAGAACAGAAATTGTTAGCACAAGACAGTCTATAGAGCATTTTTTGCGTGAAGCAGTAACAAATAACTATTTTCCATGTACGCTTTGGTAAAGTTTCCCAAATAATTTTCAAACAATTAACTGCATAATAAAGTGAATATATATATATATATATATATATATATATATATATATAATACAATTTCCTTCTTTTCTGTATTTGCTATAACTTTTCCTTTTTAAAAAACTCACGTCACACTTGTTTGACACAAAAATGGATTGATGACCCTATAATTTTTACCTGCTACAGAATATAAAGTTGGTAGCCAATCACTCATATGCATCATTCCGGAGGAAATATGTTCTGCACCTCGGATGAGAGGACTCCACACAAAAGCTACTCCTCTAACTCCACCTTCCCACATATTGTATTTACTTCCCCGGAGTGGCCAATTGGAACCAGTACTTGCATCAATTCCTTGCACAGCTGCACCATTATCAGTTGTGAAGACTATCACTGCGTTTTGCAAGATTCCTGATTCGTTCAACGTATAAAACAAATCACCTATGGAATCATCTAACGCTGAAGCCATTCCTTTATCAGAAGAAAAATAAATATTACTTAAAATGAATGAAGATGCTGAAAACAATTTTATCATACAGTTTATGAGTCTTACAAACCTAACTGATAATCTTATTAATACCTCATTCCAAATTTGCTCTAGTGAAACTTGATCCAATATTTTTTTTCTTACATATGTTTTTAAATTTTTGTTCATCATAAAGCCCACGTATCATTTTATTGTTTTGCATTTGTCACAGTATTCGAGTTAATTATAAAGCTCTTGATTCCAATAAATCGTAAATTTTTTTTAAAGCGGCATTTTTTAAACAATGATTTTTGTTGTATTATAACCTTGTAAACCCCGTCAATTTAATCCCATATTTAAAAGATAACTAACATTTATCGTTGAACTTGTGAAGAATTCCAAGTTATTTTTATTTATATTTTAATGTTAAGTATAATTTTATATAGATCAAGCTATTATTATTCTATATCTTTAAAAGATTTGAGAATTGATCGTATTTTGAAATTGAAATATAGTGTCAAGTTTTGGTATTTTAAGCAGAGTGTGTTCAGAGTTATAAATTTAAATTGAGCATTTATTACTATTTTTTATCATTAATTCCACAATTCTTATTTTAAGCATTGAGTCAACTATTACATAATCGGATTACTCAATATCAACGAAAACATTTGGAAATAATAATTAAAAAAATCAAAGAATAAAAAAAAGTACACTTAACAAGAAAAAAAGAGTTTAACCAAATGGAAAACCTTTGAGAATGTTGGAACAGTATTTTCTGAAACCATTGTGAGATTTGAAACTGACTCTTTCGAAAAGCTTTTGTTCAATTATGTTAATTTAGTTTTTTTAAATGGTACTTTTTGAAATAACAACTCCATAGTTACATTTATCTCAACAGAAAATAAAAAAAAGTAAATGCTATAAAAATGATTTACGAAATAATGGGAAACTCGCTTATAAAAAATTATTTGCACTGAATAAATATCTACAAAAAATTGTTTGCATGACTTAGGATTGCCATAAAAATAATTTATTGAGATAAAAGTTTGGACAAATGACTTTTTACAGCATCTTTTATACTGTTGTAAACATGTTTACATCTAATTTTTTCCAGTTTCTTTTTTTTTTCAAAAAAAAAAGGAAGCTGGAAAAGAGAATTAGATGTTAATATTTCTTAAAGAAAAATATTAACAAAACAGAGTAAAATGTTTTTTGAGTACTACAGCTTGAAAACCTTAAGCATTCTAAGTTCTAAAGAGTCATAACATGGTTTATGTTGAAACTGCTGAAAAACAGAGACAGAGCATGCAAAATTGCAAACAGGAAATTCTCAAATTATTTCGCACAGGCAGCAATCAATTCCTTTTGAAAATATTTCTATAAAAATAATAAATTTCCAGTTTTTAAAAATTACATCTATGAAATGTTTTTGAGTGAAATCAATTAGCTTTTTAACACAGATGTTTAAAAAAATTTAGCGGAAGAAAATTATTTTGTATCTTATTTCATTACAAATTTATAAACATTAACAAATGCAAAGATACTTGCCGTGCATAAATATGCTAAAAGAGAATTATCTTGGGCTTCTGTGGACGCAGTTTTATGCTTCTCCTTTGTGTTTAATGTTTTAAATAAATTATACGAAATATATATTTGTATGAAATGATCCTTCTAAAATTTTTCGTATACATAATTTATGTATTTGTAATGTGTTTTTTTTTAAAAATTATACATTGAGAATTTTTTGAAAAAAATTTGTCAAATTTCTACTGTGATGAATATTTGATTGCATACTATGTACTATAAAATCTTTTTGTACTATAAATTCTTGATGGATACTCTGTAATTTTTTTTATTTTTATCTATGAACAATAAAAAATTTAGAATTTTGTAGTTTTGCTCTCTGATTACTTCCTTTTAAATAAAAATTTGTTCTTTGCATGATTTGTGAGCTTCTTTTCAAATGTTTGTAAGATATCGATGGTTACTTAAATAAATTTGTTAGTGTTTTTAAAAATTCTTTGATTATACTCTGGCAAATATATATGAGGCGTTCTAACTACTATTTAAAAATTTGTTATCAATTGTTCTCTTACCAATATTTTTTCGAAGTATGTTATTACTTAAATGATATAATATTAGATTATTCAATTACAATAAAGGAGGGCCACGCATTTTTAATTGTTGGCATTTACTTCAATTATAACAAAAAATAATAAATATGGCACCCTTAAATTTTCCTTACCTGCAAAAATTCGCCTATCTTCATCTTGAATGTGTGGGAATCTATTGACATATTCTGGTGGAGCTTGTAATGGAGTGTATGAGTTTCCAGCGTGGACAGCTTGATGTGCAAGGTATAAAAATAAAGGCTTTAAGAAAAAAAATCTTTTAAAATTTTATAAAAAATTCACAGTACTTTTATGAGCAAAAGAAGGTGAATAGATGTGATATTTCACACAAAAAAAGATCGATTAAAAAGGAAAAATTAATTATTACTTTATTTTCATACAGGTGCAAAGTTTTTGTAATTACAGATTTTAATAAAATGATAAACTATGTTGAAAGAGACGAAAGTTTTGAAAAGCCGAGTAAAACTTGTAAGAACACAATATACTTGAAAAAAAAAATCTTTAATCTTTGTCAAATTTTTGTATTTTGTTAAAAATGTTAAATCGTAATTGTATAATATCTAAATTAAAAAGTTAAATTAACACAATTTAAATTATATCAATATGTCTAGCTTTACACCTCTCAATTATTAAAAAAATATTGAAAACTATTGTAGTTGTTGGCAAAAAATAAAAAGGAAAGTCTTCCCTTTAAAAAATTTAAAAATACAAATAATTTTTATGGACAGTATGGATAGTCTTTTAAATACGTTATTCACTGCTAGAATAAAATTAATTAAAATACAATAATTTTTCATTAGGATTGTCAGATTTTCAATATAATGACTAAGGGAAATTTATTTGAATAATAGCAGACTGAGAAATCTTTAAATCTATTATATAAAGTAATGAGCCCAGCATTCTGTTAGAAAAATGTTTAAATTATCGAAATAAATGTTTCTAGAGACAATTCTTTAAATTAAAATCATAGATGCTAAAAAAACATATATAATATTAGATAGATCCCCAATAACATCTAATTTAGACTTATTTTTCAGAGCTAATAAGTAAATTATTATTTACAATTTGCACGTACTTAAACAAATTAAAAATGAATTTAATTTCTTAATATTCTTTTAGTTAATTTTTTTGAACCTATTTTGATAGGAAGTTTGCAATAAGGATTCGAAATGCTGTTTTAAGTGAACGACAGCTGACTAATGCTACTTAACGATGACTTTTGCAACTTTAATTAAAACAAGTTGTACAAATAAATCTGTACAAATATGTTTCGAAAAGAACGCTGCATTATCTGCATTTTAAGGACCAGGTGTTGAATTTCCTAACAGAGTGGAAATATTTATGAGAAAAATGGTTGTCTTTCGTGCTTTTTTACATCTAACATGTTTCGACATAATTATAGAAGGAGGAAATGAGTAGCTTTTGAATTACTAGAGCACCAAATGCAGGAAATTCGATGTGGCTCCTATGCCTGCATACCTTAGATGGGCACACTGGAATAGTTTTTATACCCTGTTTGGCCCTACAAAGGTTATAAACTACCAACGGAAATCGTGCATTCCACCCTTTCATTTCAGTGTTATCACTTCTTGACAAGAACGAAATCTGGATTTTATTTGACAGTCGAAGTTCCATTTAACACTTAACTGATTAGCACAGAGTTTGGGACAAAATTGGAATGATTATTTTTAATACGCTGTAGATGTCTTTGCTTCGAGAGATTCATCTGGAATGAATCTCTTGCCATGCAAACATCTCGGGCAATGAGATTGCAGACACATTATCTAAAAAGGTAGTCTTGGAGTCATCGGTTATTTTAGCCCCTCAAACCTTTTACAGAACAGTACTTCAAATAAATGCAATGACAAGATAAATCAAACCACTCGGATTGTTATTAATCCAGGAGGTTTTCTGGTCTTTCACTGCTGCATTTTCCATTGCATTCTTTCACGGCAGCATAATTCTATTTTTCAGTTAACTTTTAAATTTCTGACTTACTACAGAACCAAATCGTTTTCAATGTGTATCAAGCAATAAATTAGCAAACCTCCTCTGATGATATCCTCGATTACATGGAGACAAGGGTCCAAACAAGGTTTTTTCCCACCCCATGAAAGGTTCTGGTTATTCTTCAGGTGCACAACGTTACTCTAGTCTAGCATAGCTGGACCTTCGAACTTACAACACAATTTGTGTTTTAATACTTTTAGATATACGAGTATTTATGTGCATCGAGATTAATAATACAAAATATGTAACTGATTTTGTTTAAGATATAAAATCTTTTAATGTTACATAGCTTGTGAAATTCTCTTGAATAAAAACTTAATAACTTTTGTACGCGTTCACATACATATTGTAAAGAAGCCAGGATTTAAATTACCTTTGAAGTGTCATGAGTCTTTATTATTTCCTTCGCTTTAGTTGTAAAAATTTCAGTTCCGTAATGTCCAGTGTAGTTCCAAACATTTTCATCATCATCATGGAAGTCCAAGCCATTTGTTCCTGACTGAAACGAATGCATTGATTAATAATCCTTATAAATATGACCAATTAGTTTTTCAGAGTTTTATTTAAGCATACTTGAATATATTTTCCTTTTTTTAATTTGGCATATATCTGCTGAAATTTAATTAGTAAATATGCACTCTCTAGCATATAAAGAGCTGCGGTAGCCCAGTGGTCAAGGTATCAGATTATGGCAGGCATGTCATGAGTTCAAACCCAGTACCACTAAAGACCCACCGTGTTGGGCGGCGATGCACGTTAAATCTGTCAATTGCTGAAACGTCCTCCCGCTGGAGTGGTAGTTAGGAGAAGGGGTGCCAGCTCAGGAGTCCTCCACGTCACTTGACCATGGTTCAAAATTACGTAGTCCGTCGCCAAAAGCCCTCGTGTAGCTGAACAGTGTGACGTTAACATTAACTCATTCACTCACTCACTCAAGCATATAAAAAGAGCCATGAAACATTGTGAAGAATAAGGTGTACTTATTTATTGAATTAAGAAAACATTTTTATAACACCAAATTAAGGTATGAAATTACTATAATTGTCATGTACAGGGCATTAATTCCTAGGAATTGCGCAATGATAAATTAAGTTGCGGACGAAATTTCAGTTGGTTGGGATGACTGCTTTCTTATGACTATGAAGGGAATGATATAGTTTATCTCAGCCCGTGATAGATTTTGTGCCCCATGTATTTCTAGATTATAGAGTATTTTATTCCCGAATCTGTTTGTTTATCATTCATTTTGTATTGTTGAGATGTCTGATGATGGTAGGAGTAATGGTCAAGTATAAGCTTGAACAGAATGGATGCAGTCCAGAGGTATGGGTGAGCATTATAAAATCTTGTGTTATGTTGGAAAATATCCAGCGGAGGATTTACTATTACGGGTAACACAAACTATTACAGGATATCATTGAGCTGTAATAGATATTACAGGGATGTTTGTTATACTACAGGAGACCTACTTTAAAATTGCGTTTGTGTGTAACACAGGTATCCCAACAGGTTATATGCTTTAAAAATCTACTTATGAATGCTGTGTGTGTGAATGCAGTAATCATATGGAAGAGGGCGAATATTAGTCCTTTTGGGTTTGTTTTTCTGATTTTCTCTGTAGAGGGATGTAATGATCTCTTTGTAATATCCATTTACTGGCAATTATAATTATCTATTACTATACCACCGTCAAACATTTCTACCAATGTTGGGAATCGAGATAAAGGGCCGATGCTTAAGGGATGAAATAATCAAAACTGAATCATGAAATGGTGAAAGTTGCCAAAGGTGCAGTACATTGTTCTGATGGACAATGATGCACTTAGAACAAATTGGGTATGTCTTATTCGCAGCTGGTCTTGTCGAGCAGTCGTGTACCTTGAATTTACAAAGTTTTCATCAAATGGTGATATGTACCTACTTCTGCCAAAACTTTGGTATATTCATGCCTATAGCTCGATATCACTAGTTTGTTTCCTGAATTTCAACTATTTAACCCCATCTGTCAACAAGATTCTCGGTAGCACAATAATCGCTTTAGTAGTCAAAAATTATAGCAGCCACAATTTTCAGTTTTTTTATAGGGTTCCCAGTTTGTGTTATAGAAAGAATTGCAAAGACCATAGTTAAATTCACTGACTAAGAAAATTGAATTATTTTTAGTGCTGGAAAGAAAAGAAAATGCGTATAAATTCTTGCTTCAGATGTTCATAAGATTAGATGCATTGCATTAAAAAAACCCAAGAGAGAAAGAAAGGCATTTCTCTTACATTAAACTGGCTAAAAATGGAAACAATTGTCGAGGCTCAAAATCCTCATGTTGGCGTAGAGTGGTATTCCCGTTTAAGAGTCGTCTTTGTAACAAGACCAAGTTTAAAATATATATTGCAAGGTCCATCTCCTATATTTATTATACTACTTTTAAGTTCACCGTTGAAAAATTATCAATCATTCACTATTTATATTTCTAACTCGTAAAATTTTTTCGTTGCATATATTAAATTCAAATATTTTAATTTTTGCTTATTTGTACACTACTCGATTAGATTAAATATTAGAGAATTTTCTTTTGCTCAAAATTTTCTTGATGCAATTTTTGTTCTATTATAAGGAAGATTTAATTTATGAGATTCAAACAAATGTGGTAAATAATTTCATATTGATTAAAAATGAAGTTTTTTTATTTATTCCTACTTAACAAAGAATCAAACAAGATTTTTCTCTTATTCTTTAATATTTTATTCATACTATATTGAACTAAAAATACAACAAAATTAAATGTTAATTTGGATGATTTATTCAAAACTTAGTAAATTATCTGGAAACAGTCCTTTTCCTGAACTATATGATCCGAACTACACAAAATATGTATGCTAAACAAATATGGTAATAAATTCTTTTTGAATGGCTGGAATATATCTCCTGTCAGTTATATTAAAAATAATTTATATAGAATATTATAAGCTTTTTCTCATTACTTTAAACTTAATTCCAAAAATTTTACTTTCCCACCAATTCCATTGATCTTCATATTTGGGATTTAGACTTTACATGCAGTTCACTAAGATTGAAATAAAATTAGATAAAATCAGATAATAGGTTAGATCCTTAATTAAAAGAAGGATCAAATTTGTTATTCGTCTAATTGCTCACGTGTTACTGTCGTTGTTCTACTTTCACTATTTTTACTGACACATTCTCTTAATATTATTAGTTGAAATTGTGTCTGTTCTTACTGTTGAAATCAATAGATTAGAGTTGAACCATGTTGAGTGTTTATTCCCTTCCCCTACACACATCTAGATGCTCGCGAGAGAGGCACGGGCCTCTTACAAACCTAGTAAGTTTCCCATTGTTTTTATACTCTGAACTAATTAAAAAGACGTCCAAATTCAATGTTATACTAAATGTGTATTACTAGACAACATCTAAAAATATGCTTATTGTCAATAAAATTATTTATGGGAAAGGTGTTAAATATTAAGAAATTTAGAAATGTAAGTATAATACCCCTTCTTCAAAATGAGTGTAGAAGTCTTCTTTACCATTCCAATAACCAAAAAATGAATCAAATCCTCGGTGAACAGGAAGATAGCTTTCATGGTGCATTCCGAGATGCCACTGTGACAGAAAAGATAATAAGTCAAACAGTAAAACAGAATTAAGTTCGCCTTTATGTGTTCATTTCATACATTAATAAATCAACAATATTAATTGAAAACGGATTACGTATAAAAATCATACGACTTGGGAATTTTTCAATAAAGTTAAAAAAATGCAATTAATTTATTCATAACAACAAATCTGTGTTTCAAAAATGCCAGTTGTATTTAGTATGTAATATATAATTGCGAATATAACAAGTTCTTAAAAATCTTATCAATAAATTTAGAAAACTCCTGTATTATAACCTTTCCTATTCCTCTTGTGGTATATCCAAGTTCTTTCAGATATTGAGGTAAAATCTTTTCATCTGGAGACAGTCCCCAAGGAGCGGCTGCATAGATAACATCATGTTGTAGACCTAAAGATTGAATACATGAAAGAAAATCTGTAATAATGAGACTTCTATCAATGAATTTCTTTATTATATAGCATCTGCACTATTAAAATTCGCTAGTATAAAAAACGTTTGTATGTATCTATGAGAGGCAACCTTCTCACGAACCGCTTAACGCAGAAACGCGCTGAAGGTATAAAAAGAGGGGAAATGAATCGAGAAATCTATTTTGACCATTTAAAATTCAAAATTGCAATTAGTTAAAAAGATATTAATTAAAAATGTTAAAATGCATTATTGATTTACCCCTGGCAGCGGGAAAGATTTCCAATCCTTCTATCGTTTTTAAAACTATCATCCTATTTTTCGTATCGCAATCAGACAAAAAATAATTCCAGAATCGGAATGATCATTTACTCGGCCACAAAATACGGTATACTTTTTTTAAAAAACAAAATAACGATATTTTGCATTTTTTATGATTTTTTTTCTAAAATGAGTAAATTTCGACAAGTTTTTATAAAAAGAAATTTTCAGTCACTCTGTATCGTTTTTTTTTAATTATTTTGATCGTACAAGTTTTCGTACTGTAAAAGATCATACTGTGTTTTTTAGAATCAGTGATTTAAAAAATTAAATACCGAAAATTTATTTTTTTACGATTTTTTATAAAATACTCAAAATTTTAATTAAAAATCCAATAGCTTTATCATTCATAAAAATAATAGCACGAAACTTTTTCCCATTAGTCAAACGTTATTATCCGTGTTCTATCCAAAAATTGAAAAAAAAATTGCTTAAAAATTACGGATTTTAAAAAAGTTTTTGTGTTTTTCGTCTAATACCTTTTTACAAGAATTCATTTATGCAGTATTTTTTTCTGCCCTTTTTGTTTAACCCTTTCGTGGGCAGTGGCTAATAGTCTAGCCACATAACAGAAAAATTTTCTCCAAGTGGGTGGTGGATATTTATTGATATTTAGTCTATCCACTTGCGTTAATTGAAGCTAAAACGCACGAAAATCAATACAGATGGCAGCATGATACCTTTTTTTCGCATTTCATGTCCTCTAATGGGTAATTAGAAACAGTTTTCCTCGGTGTAAATCTACAAATTGTATTTTCATTACTATAAATAAAATTTCTAATCTGTGAAAAAAAATTCGACAAGTTTTAAGTATACTTTTATCTCATCTTGAATGAATTAAGCAAATGTGCAATTAAAAAATATTTTATTTAGGTTTTTGAAAAGTTTCTCTCTATATGTAGATAGAGGCTCTATCCACTGCCCACATAGAACAGAAAAATGACTTAGAAATTTTCGCTTTTCCTCAGCTCGAGAGAGAGAGCACTTAGAATCATGTGAAAATGTTGCGAGTCGGAAATATAAACAAAATTTGTTTGCCATATGCGGTACAAGATTCTAGGGTTCAAAAATCTTTCATTACAGCTTTTCTTCTCCAAAAAAAGTTTTCCATATTATTAAGTTCCATAGTAAATAGCTCATCAAATTTTTGAAGTAACTAATTTAAATCCTCAAAATATTACTTTATTTCTAACTTTTTATACTAAAATTAAATAAAATATACAATGTGGATATATACCAATTTTAATGCATGTTCTAAGTATTCTATGTATATTCTATGTTGTATAAAATATTCTATTATTATTTTATTACACTTCTACTTTGTATTTAATTGTTATTGAAATAATAATTAGCATAAATGTTAATTTTTCATAAATAGTTTATTGTGATATGATTTATTATTTCTGTCCTGAAAAGTAAGTTAATGTCATAAATGCGCCGTGGCTATAGCTTCTATCCACCACCCAGGAATAAAACCCCAGATCAGATATTTTTTTGTGACTAAATAATGTTTATAGAGGATGAGAACATTACACTTATATGAAGTACTTTATCACAGAAAAGTGTATTTTAGCATTGTGCCCGCGAAAGGGTTAAAAATAACCATTGATTGTTATCGATGTGTGAAATTTGGAAACTTTAACTTGAAAGCCAAACCCTCAAAAGGAGAAAAAAAGAGTACTTTAAGGAAAACATTCGCAAAATCCTTTTTTGCTAAGAGAATGGCGTTTTGAGTGCTAATGGCACAAGCACGGAAAGAAAAATTCCGCAATTTTACTCATTTGTTTTCCCTCTCTTTTTTGTCGCTTTTGCGATGGATTTCAAATAAAGTAGATTTTTGTTTTTAGTGCCTTTTTTTAAGTAAACGGTATGTAACGACTAATTGTGGTAAATTAATATTTCTAATCAATTTTATTATTTTAAATTCTAAGAAGAAAATTATTGTTAAACTAATGGATATGTTAGTTTTGTATAGTATACATTTTTTATGTGAGATACGTTAAGATTATTTTTATAAAAATTTCTTCTCCATAACTCATGAGACACTGGAAGTAACCATTTAAACAATAATCTTGAAAATATAAGAACAGTATGTTAAAAAATGTTTCTGTTTTTATCAGAAAGTATTATTTTTTTCTAATGATTTTTTAATACAGTGAATGTAAATAAATATATATATATATATATATCTAGATGCTTCCTTACGGTACTTCCTTTATAATTATATATTTTTAATCGAACATTCAAATTTTCAGAAATAGGCAGTCGTTGCAATAACAAGCGGTAAGAATTTTTTAAATCATTATTAAATGATAACATATTTATATTAATATATTTAATGAAATAAAAGCTATACATATATTTCATTAAAAAAAACAGCAGCAACAATATTTTTCATTTTTGCGATTTGTTCTCAAATGAATAAATTTATGAAAATAATTTTTTTAAACATTCTGCGTCACTTTTTAATTGTGATAAAACAATCTTCCATACTAAAACAGTTCATACTTTGCTCTTTTAGAATCAGTGATTTAAAAAATCATATTTTTTCATATTAAATTATATTTTTTACGATTTTTCGAAAAATTAAAAATTTTTATTTGTCCGCCTTTTTCATGCTCAAACTATTTTTTAAAAAGGTACATTGCCTTTTCGGGTGATCGTAAAAATGTAACGAAAAAATTTCCAAAATCACCAAACCCCAGTAATAATAAATTGTGGCAAACCTATCATGAATTATTGTTTGAGTGCTTATGATGTATGTGAGGAAAAACAACTTCGGAGTATGAATAGACAATCGTACTCCTTGTTTATCTGAAACAGGTTTTTTTTCATTCCCGCTTGCTATGGATTTCACAATTTGAGAATTGCCGCGAACAATGAAAAATCTGCTATTGAATTATTTCAGAGGTTTAATTAAACTAGACTTTTGTTTTTAGTGCCATTTTTGAAGCTAATAGTATATGTAATGATTAATTGGTAATTGTACATTTCCAATCACACTTTTATTATTTCAAATCCTAAGAAGAAAAATATTGCCATGAAATAATTAATATGTTAGTTTTTGTTGATGAACAAAATGTCGAAATGTTTCTGTTTTCTTTTTTAAATATTTTTCTTATAATGTAGTAAATGTAAATATAATGTGAATATTTTATATATATATAAATCCATTTTATTATTTTAAATTCTAAGAAAGTGTTTATTGTTACATTTATAAAATAATGAATTTGAGCTTAGTTTTTATAACACATTTTTACCGATAGTTTTATTTATTCTTAAAAAATGATTTGCTGAAGAACAATGGAATGAAAAACCTTAAAATATAAGAAAATGCTGAAAGGATTTATAAGATAGTATTATTATCTTTCTGAATGATTTTGTATACAGTGAATGTAGGCAAATTTCTAGGCTTTCGCCCCCATAATCCTTTTTATAGTTATATATTTTTAAATTGAACAATAAAACGCACAGAAATAAGCAGTCGTTTCAATAGCTAAAAGTAAAAAAAAATTTGTGTAATATTAAACGATGATGTATTTAAATTAATACGTTTTTTAAAAAAAACTAAAGTAGTATTGAATTTTTAGTATTTATCTCTAAATTAATTATTTACATATAAAATCGTACATCGTCTGTTTTCTTGTGGATAAAATTAGATTAGTTTTTAAAGACGTTTTTAAGCTAACGTTATGTAACAATTCATTGGTAAATGAAAATTTTAAATCCATTTCATTATTTTAAATTTTAAGAAAATAATTATTGTTAAAAATAATGAATATGCTTGGTGTTTTGTAATTTATTATATCAGAAACGTTTTCGTTTTATTACTTTAACTTAATATTTTTTATTAACTAAAGCAGTAATTTTTTTGGGAATTATTAATTGAAAAAAGAAATTTGAGGAAAGACCTTATCCCAGGGGAAAAAAAGAGGGAATAAGAGTTTTACACTAAAAAAAAAGACCGTATAGCGCCGGGTTAAGCGAAGGGAGAATGAATTTCTAAAAAGGGAATTTTAATGACATTAATTTTGAAACCACACATACAGCAGGAAATGTTGACATCGAGAGGGGAAGGGAAAATTTCCAAGGGTAAAAACTTATACACACGAAAAAGCTCGTGCATCGTCGGGTTATGCAGCTAGTATATATATATTCAATAATTTGTATAGTAATTAAAGAATAACATTTAGAACTAAACTGAGTGTGAAGAAAAAATATGTTGTACCTGAAAGGAAAACATTTATATTAAAAAGCAAAAAACACCGAATTAACTTTTTTGAAGGGAATTCGTCAAAACTATCTAGTTAAAGCTTTAGAGCCTTAAGAAATCAATTAATGTTAAGTATTCATTCTGTCAGCCTTAATGTGTTCGAATCCTGATGCCGTTAATCTATCATGTAGTGGGACTGATGCACGCTAAATTTGTCAAGGTTTAAAGTCCTTGTGTTGGCATGAGGAGTATGAGGTACGTCGTCATTAAGTAGCTTCTAAAGGGACGTTAATTAATAATCAATCAAACGCTCATACTTACTAAACTTCATTTAGTAAAGATAGTCAAAAAATCTACATTACATTTATTAAATAAAAACACATATACATTAACATAGCTGCGATGTCCTTAAAAACTTTAACGATACAGTGTAAAATTGATTAAATATAATAAAAGAAAAGCACTTGTTATGTATATTTTCAATTTTTTTTAATATTTAGAACTAATATATATTAGGAAACTTTTCTTAAATTTCAACTCAGTTTAATTACACGTCTTAAAAACGATACAAATCTAAACATTATGGTCTAAAAATAATTTAAAGATTATCTTTTTTTTTTGAACTACCATAAAATGAGATAGTAAATTTTGCTTGTTTACCAGCAAAATTGAAAAATTCGTCTTGCTGATTCTTACACTTGAAGAATGTCTTTAACCACGTCAAATATAACTCAAAATCCTTTTTTTTTTGTCAATTGTACTTTTACAGGACACATAAATCTTTTCTTACCCTAGTAATACCAACATAAAATTTAATGTATAACACATTTTTTTATGTTTATGAAGCCTGTTCTTAAAGTTATTTTGTGGATATCTTTTTTTTCTTTTTGGTATCTTAAATCTAGGTATAAAGAGATGAAAACATATTCATTAGATCATTAGCCTTATTTATTGCAACGATATTATGCTTTTTCATCAAAATAAAATTATTTAGACCATAAAGTGTTTTTTAAAGGGATACTACATAGAAATAGAATTCTAATATATAATTTAAAAAATTCCAATGTATGGAATTGTATTAAGTGGTTCTTGCGTGTTCTTGGTCCCTATTCTGCTTACTATTTTAAAGTATTTAACTTCTTTCTTTACATTTAGTTGTGTTGTGTTTAATTTTGTTTTCATTTTATTGAAACTGTTATACAATAGCAAAACTGACAATATACGAATAAGCTATAATTATTTTAATTTTAATGATTAAAATCGTAACTCAATAATAATAACTGCCAATTCAGAAAAACATAACCGAAAAGATTTTTAACTAATTTAATCTCTTCCCATCTCTTTCCTAGTCACAAACATCCTTTTAAAAATTAATCGTAGTATTAATGAATTAGATCATACATCAACAATCAATTAAAAAGAATGATCAATATAGACCACACCGGTTTAAAATTTTGCAAAATCTTGCAACTTGTTTATTATATTATGTTACACTTCATTATACATTTTATTCCATTCCGTTATTTTTTATTTCCGTTCATTTCTTCCTTATATATTTTATTTCAGATTCAAATATATTTTTTCCTTAAAATTTACCGATAATTTCGACAATTCAGGACAAGATACGAGAAAGCTGCAATTAAGATGAATTATAAATAATAGAAGGATAATTTACAAGGACATTTTTATTTAAATTTAAGGCTGTCTTCTTCAAATGTACCAGAGCCTCTAGTAAACGTGGAGTACGTTTTCTCACAGAAAAATGTCGCAATTTTTATAAGAATTTGCAACATTGTAATTCATATACCTGTTTTTAATACAGAGTTTTCACAATTTCAAAATATTCCTTAGATAATTCAATTTTCCTTTAACATGTAAAGGAATAGCTTATTTAGCATTAGAGTATAGGGGGAAAAATGGGAAACCATTTTATATCAGAAAAATGCGTCAACTTGGATAAAAATGAGTAGTATGATAAAATACCCTGTTCTTTAAAAAACAACGAAATCAAAATACAATATTTATAAGTTGGAGTACATTTATATTTGAAAATATAATTCTAATTTTAGTTCTATTCTTTAACACTAAGCGAAGACAGCCTTAAGAGCAATAGAAAAAGATTGTTTAATCACCTATTTGCGCGCGTGTTATAAGCTATGAATTAAACATAACTCAGAGCACATGACAGAGGATCGTATTGCATTTTCCTATTTTCAGAGTTTATGAATTCAAAATTAGAGAGAGAAACATGTAAGGATGGAAATATCTAAAATAATGTGGTCATCCACAAATGTTTGACCAAAGGAGTAGAATTTAAAATTTCAAAATACTTATACTTCAGTTTCTTAATTTATACAAAATTGAGTTTTTTTATTTAAATGTATGAAATTCCTGCGATATATATGCATGCGAATTTATACATGCGAAAAAGATACTGTATATCATTTCACTCCTTTTGATACACATACAAGAATTTATAATATCCTAAGGAAGCTCTCTTTTCTAATAAAATAAAACTTCAATTACGCAATAAATTACTTATATTCTAAGCATTTACTAACAATTTGAAAAGCTTGCCAAAAATAAAACTAATTTTAAACATTTTGAGAGCAGCAACAGAAAAAAAATTCGCCGACAAATCTACAGGTGAAGGCTGACCCTACACATTTTCCATTCCTTTGATCAAAATTCTTTGATGGGGTGATAACAGATTTGGTTCAGAATGTAACAGATATTTGTTAAAATTCGTAGCATGTTTTCCTAGAGAGTTGTTGGTATAAGAAATGTATATAAGTGAATATGTGATTGTACAACTTGTAACTATCCAGTCTCATAATTTTATTAAGTTTCTATGAGATGAAATTGTTAATATATTGGAGAAATATATTTCAAATATTAAGTAATAGAAGATGGGTGTAATAGTAACTAAATTCAAGTTAAATTTAAAAATTTAAATATGTTTATATAAATATTAGAAGATAATATTTTAATGAATATAAAATGAGATTCTTGTATATTTTCTAATTATTTAACCCTTTAAACAGGTTTCAATTCTTTTTCTTCAAAACATGAAAATGAAGCTTTTTGATCTAGATGTGAAAATCTTGCTAATTGAAAATAAAATCAATTTATAATCAATAACTAAAGTAAGAAAAACAAATTTAAAATTTTAGTTTAACCAAAAAATAAGCAGAACAATGCTTTAAAAAAATAGAATTTAATGTTGCGTTTTCGCAACGCTAATCCTAAATGGGCTTAGAAAACATAACTTAATAATCACACGTATGTTTGCTGTGTGACTTATAATATATTTTGCAATCTCGATGTTAAAATTTTAAAATTTTAGTATATAAATAGAAAAATATTTTATAATAGAAAAAGTAAGAGAATTCCAAGCCAGGAGAGCAAGTCTTCTCAATTATTTTTATCCATTTATGTAGTTTATCGTTTTCAATAAAAAATTCGAACTTATTAAAAACAAATCTTACCCAATCGTATAGGATATTTCCCAGTCATTAGCGTTCCTCGTGAAGGTGTACATATTGGCTGAACGTAATAATTATTGAGAATAACCCCATCTTTGGCTAAAGCGTCTATGTTGGGTGTAGGTATTTGCTTGGATCCGTGGAAGCTCACATCATTCCAACCCTGTAAAGATGTTTCATGCAAAAATATGTGTCATACTTTCAATACTGAATTGAGCATTAAGAGAACAAACTTGATTAAATCATTGATTAAAAGTCAAAAACGCATTATTGCAGAACCTATGAGAATAAAAGTACTTTCAAAATATGCAAATTAAAATAATTGTTCATGAAAATGGAATATAGTGTAGGGCGGATAATATGACATTATTTCATTGATGACATCTATAAAATCAATCCCATTAGCTTGAATAAGCATAATTACATAATACAGCAGAAAATGTGATATAAATGTAAGTTTTTACTGCGCGTGGCGTAGCTGACGAGAGTGTGCTGATAAGAAATCGAAAGTTATTGGTGACAGCAAACAGTGTTGATTGTAAAGAAATCTGAATGTGAGGGAATAGATTGACTATCATGAAATTTTGAATATGTCTTACTTATATTAGTTAGATGACTTTAAAATGAAAAGGACTATTGGAAATCTGGAAGAATGGCGACAAATGATGGATAGTGCCAGGAAATTAAAAAATCGGGGTCATTCCAAATATATTAGGTGCTACCTCCGGAGGCTGGATACTATCTTGATTTCCAGCAGTATTATGGTCAAAGATGACAAATGTATAGCTCTAACAGTGAAGAGAAATCATAGCTACACAGCTGGTTAGTTGGAAAAAGAACTTCGTGTTGTCACAGATGCTCAGATATTACGAGAAACTGTTCTCAGATACTTGCAGGATTATGCATCGGAGGACTTGATGTGTGTCTTACAGACAAGAAGGAAGCGTAACACCTATTTGTAAGGGTGTCAAAAAAAAACAGCATCGAAATTGGTCCGTAAACAGTTAGGTATGTAAGCACTTTTTAAATGAAAGTAGATTCAATCTTTCATCTGATTGTTGACGCCAACTGTTCTAGTATGGGAATAGCATCCTTTCGAGAACTTTCTTTACTCATATTATTTCCTTGCTTTAGCATGTTGATTGGTAGGTTTCGGTGAGTGATGCAATATTCGGACGAGACATCTTTTTGAGAGCTACAGCTGTAGTTAGAATTAAAATATTATGTGGTGTGTTGGAGGGTTTAGGACTATGATGAATTAAAGAAAAACCTTCTTAAGAAAAAATTGAAATAGAGAATCGTTATATGTGTATTATATATACAGGGTATCCCAAAACGACCGCATAAACTCTGCACAGCTAGATTCCTCGTTGGAAGTACATAAAAACTGCCCAAAGAAGCGTTCCTGTACGATCCATAGTTTAGGAGAAAAATACGAAAAACAAAGTATGAGATCACTGCCGGTGCAAGAAAAAAAATGGACATATTTGTATATCTTTCCAGACAATAATCTTTTAAACGTTCCCCGCGCATATCGCGTCATGGTGCTTTTCAATGAGGTCTAACCAAGTTCCTCGATGACATACCATTAGCGGCAATACAGACACTTTGGTTCCAGCGTGATGGGTCTCTGTCGCATTTCTGTGCTCCTACACATGATTGGCTGGACATCGCATACCACTGTCGTTGAATCGAACGTCCTAAGTCCTATTCCATGACCTCCACATTCGCCAGATCTTACACCGTTGGATTTTTTCCTATGGGGCCATCTCAAGGAACTGGTGTATCGAGACGTAGTGACAACACAAATGGACTTAGTTGCTCGTCTGCATGCTGCTTGTACTTCGGTGGACCCCGCGGTGCTGCGACTTGTGATGACAGCTATTCCACGGCGTGCTCAAGCCTGCCTCTACATGCACGGCGGACACTTTGAACATCTACCTTAAATAGTGCATATACTTCTATTGATATGTTGAATAAAGTGTTTTTTTTTTGCATCGGCAGTGACATCATACTTTGTTTTTCGTATTTTTCTCGTAAACTATGGATCGATCAGGAACGCTTCTTTGGGCAGTTTTTATGTACTCCCAACGAGGAATCTAGCTGTGCAGAGTTTATGTGGTCGTTCTGGGACATCTTGTATATAATACGCGCATATTATAGGGAATATCTAACTATGGTAGGTTACCTCATCTGAATTTCGATTGATGAACATCATTTTTTTTCTTTGTGTTTTACACATTCAGCTTGAACCCAGCTTAAAAGTCGAAAGTGAAATTCCCGAATTGTAATATATGTATTTTCTAAACTTCTAAAACATTTGGTAAATCTGCATCACAAAGTTTTGTGTATATAAGGATACCACTAAAGATTTCATAATTGAAAATTGCTCAAGTAATTGTAGAGTAATTAAATATATGCTTTAGGATGTTTTATGGATGGGAAAATAACTGAAATATCACAGAAAACTAGTAAATAGACATGCGTTACTTACCAGATCGTCAATTATTATGAATATGATGTGTGGTGGCTTTGAACATTTAGTAAGATTAAAAAAGCACAGTAGGGTTGTCACTGATACATAAATGAGACATTTTACGCTCTTCATATCCTAATAAATTTAAAAAAGAAATAAAAATAGTAGCAAAAATATTTCATTAAATTCTCATGAAATATATGAAATTCGAATGATACAATTTAATTTTACTCTGATTATCATTATATATATTCAAACAAATGGATACGAGATAGAAGAAAAATTACACCAAAATAGAAAGATAAAAAGAAAAAAACCCTACTGTAATGGAGTTTCAAAGTAGGAATATTAACCTATAACAGTTGAAAACATTGAGTATATTAAGATTAACAAAATCATACTAGGACTTTTTATTTTGGAAGTGTTTGACTATAAAAAATCCGTAATTCGTTAGAAATATTTCGAAAAAGATTCAAGTATAGTTCTTTAATAGATTACTCAGGCTTTTGCTTTATCAATGGCCCATAGCGAATGTATGATTTGCAATTGATTCTCCTTTTTAATATGTTCATGTAAAAATGTTAAATTCTGGATTTCATATTTTCGAATTGTTTTTCTTAACTGAATATATTTCTATTTTTAAGAGATTTATATGTTAGTATTCAATTTTTATCAACATCTTCTTGTCGAATCAATGACTAATTGGATGACAGTGGTTTTGATTGCGAAAGATGATCCTATACTTTATGTTAAATAGGGTATCATAATGTAATTGTTCTTTAATTTACACTCATGTCCATAAATTAAGGATAATGAAGTTCAGGCAAAGAAAGAGACAGAAGCAAAACAAATTTGACTTATTTGTAAAGTTTATTTATTAAACAAAAGGTAAAGAGCAAAAAAGATGCTATATGTTTGACATAATTAATAAAAATTGCGATTTTTACTCCCTGGAGCAAATTTCAAAAAAGAACCTATTTACAAAAACAGTATAACATGGTTGGTATGATGGTTAATACGGAGTATGTCTCTCGGACGATGCAATACAGGCCTTACAACACCTAGAAATGCTGAGTATTAAATTATCAATCTGATCTTGGGGAATATTGCACCACTCATCAAGCAATGCCCTCCGAAGTTCTGGTAGGCAGGTGGGAGGGGGATGATGGGCTGCAATTCATCGGCCAAGCATATCCCACACATACTCTATTGGATTCAAGTCCGGTGAGTATGCTGGCCAATCCATACGGGTGATATCCTCCGATTGAAGACATTCGTCTACAATGTTTACACGGTGAGAACGAACGTTGTCATCCATAAACAGAAATTCAGCCCCCATGGCACCTCGAAACAAACGTACATGTTGTTCCAGCATGACATCCCGACAGATGTGGCCTGTTATCGTTACACTCTGAACATGCAGGTCAATTTTGAAACCAAGAATAATTCCTCCCCAAACGAGCCATCCTGCACCACCGTAACGGTGTCGTTCAATGGTGCTCTCTTGGTGGTAACGGGTACCTGGCGCTCTCCATATTAAAGTCCGGCGAGAATCAGACTGCAAACTAAACTTGGACTCGTCGGAAAACATCACACAAGACCACTGTTGTGGTGTCCACAATGCATGCTCTTTACTTCAGGTTAATCGCAGACGACAGTGAGTTGCGGTAAGTGGAACACATCTGACAAGCCTACGAGCATATAGACCAATGTGCCCTAAGCGTCTGTACACGGTCTGCCTTGAAATTGTCGTACCGGTAGCTGAAGAGAGCTGACGAGATAGGTCTGATGCTGTGCTCCGTCTGTTTCTTTTGGCAGTAACTGCCGAATTCCGTTCCTCATTCGGCGTTGTAACTCGGGGGCGACCTGTGCTGTAACATCTACTCACATTACCATCATCTTGGAATCGTTGCCAAATCCTGGATATGACACTCTGGGCGATTCCAAGTTCCTCGGATACTTCCAGCTGGGTGAGTCCACATTCCAGTCATCCAATAATTCTACCACGTAAAAAATCATCCAAATGCTTCCTTTGTGCCATAACTATGCGGTTTTTAAGGCTTTTAAAGCGCTTGTGAACAATTTTACTTCTTTGCCACCATTCCTTATATACCCCTCTCTTACACTCTCGTCATTGTGACGTACTATCCGCGCCATCTGGAGTTTTCCTGTAATTTGCATATTCTTCTTCAAGATGTGTGTGATAATTCTACAGGTGAAATTTTTATTTTAGAGTTCAATTTCTATGTGATTCTGAATTATCCTTAATTTATGGACATGAATGTACGTATGCACACATAGACAGGTGGACAACGGCACCAATAATTTGTGCTATAAGAACATGTAGACTGTTCCAAAAAATAGTATTCTCAGCTTAAGTGAGCCAGCTGAAATGATACACTTCAGGCATTACCAGGACGTGCTTTATGGTAAAGCTGTATCATCTTAATCAGATCAATGCATCCATTACTTCTTAATGAGTGGAATATGACAGAAACTAAGTAAGGGGCCTTTATCACTTAATGCATTGAAGGGAAAAACATTAAGTGATATTTTTTAAACTTAATTTTATGTACGTAATCTTGAACTGGTTCCATTTTCACTGAAACGCAGTTCACGATCTGTTGTGTTCGTGGATACTTCAACATCCATCTTTTTGTCTATCCAAAATTTGATATACCCATTTAAATCTCTTCAGTATCCAAATCCTTATTGTCTCATTTAGAGCATATACATATTCTGAAACACGCAAACACACATATTTGTTTCAAGTTTTAAAAACACAATAAAACTACTTAAAATTTATATAAGTATATCACTTCTGAATAAATATATTTTCGAAAAGAAATAAATCAAAGATATCTTTACAAAAACATCCTGTATCAGCTATAAAATCCAAACTTTTATTTTTATTTTGACCTCCATTTGTGAAATAGTTTTTATATTAAAGGAGAAGCATAATACCATATATTTCAGAAATATTATTCTTGATAAAGGAAAATACGTCTTTCCTTACATGAGTAGATTTTACATCCCTATAAAAGAAACACTAAATTAGAAAGTACGTTTTCAAATTTTACAGAACTTTCGATCATTCATTGATAAGAAAGGCATAAATTCTTTTGTACTTTAATGAAAAAGATCGTTTATGCCACTGTTCATTTCTTTTTTTATTTTGAAAATCTTAAAACGATATTTACAAGTAACATAAAATCACAAGTTTCACTGCCATATTATAAATATTTTCGAAATTTTCTTCTAGAAGCATCATATCATAAATGAAGAATAATTTTCTATGTAAAAAAATTGAACATCAATGCCAAAAGAAAAAAAATGAGATGAAAAATGTGAATAAATGGAAAACTTAAGTCTTAAACAATGAAAAATAAAGCCAGCATTTTTAAATTTAAAATAAATTTCATGACAGGTCTTAAATATTTTCTTTTGGGATGACAGTAAATAAGCGACATATTCTCAAGATTATAAATTAATTGTATAAGCGAATAAAATATAATTAAAAACGATATTGTTTACCTTAATATATAAAAATGTATAATAAAACTATAACTTGAAGAGTTAAAATATTAAAATTACTTTCTTTTCTAATCACGTCTTACCAATAATTCTAACCAACGCAAAATGCAAAATGAAGTCTCAACTTTTTAGATTTATAAAATACATTTAATTAAACTAAAAATGCAATTTAGAAGCGTAGAAGAAAAGAAAGATTTGATGACGAAAATGAGTTTAAAATTAGGAAGTAAAAAAAACACTTAAGAAACAGTCTCACTTCAAAATCGGTCAAAATCAAATTTTTTAATAAATTAAAATATTATAAAGAGAAATTTTTTAAAAGTATCAAATATAGGACTCATTTTGAAACTCATTCGGATCCTGGATTAATGATACAATTCTCCTTTGTTTTTTTTAGCGTTGTTTACACACAATTTCATTAGATATAATTCTTTGGGTACATCTTATAAAGCATTTTCTGATGATATTTACTCTGTCATTTTTTTTGTAAAATTTAAATTTATTGTAATGTAATTCATTAATGTTAATCTTTAATAAGTAAATTTGAAATACACAATTTAAGCTATAGATCTAATTTACTCATACATATGAATAATTGTCATTGATATTTTTATTCTAACTAAAAATAAATCATGTGGTAACTTAACATGGTACACATTCGCTTTTAGTTTAGTAGTTTTGATTAATAGTCCTTTACCTCAGAAAATATTTAAGGGTACTCTGATGTAACTATATTTCTAGCGTTTAGCATTACAGTTCTCTACATCTAATAGTTTCTTATTAGTCACATTGATACATTTAGTTTTCCAACCGAAGCATATTGTGCAACGCTTTCTGAAGGAAATACTTGATATTAATTGACGTAGCTGAATGTTATTTTAGCTAAGAAAATAGATCTCAAAATTTTTGAATAAAATAATGAGCTTGCTTTTAACAAATATTTAGCAAATAATTACGAGAAAAGTCCAAGTGAAAAGGGATTTATTAATTTCAAATATTCCAACATAAAGTAATTTTAAGGATCTCTAAAAGAAGATTTGAATAACTTATTTTATATTAAAATAATGTAACATAATTTGTTTCAGAAAGCAATTTATTTTAGATCCCATGTAAAATTTATCCCATGTGATGATAAAGAAAGAAAATAATTAAAAATATATCGTACTTCCTTTTATAAAATAAGATTGTTGAAACTTACAATTATATATGTTTAAAAATCTCAAAAATGTGTCCTACACAAATACCTTAGAAATCTATAAATATGACTTAAAATATCTTAAAATTATTTGAAATAACGTTGAATATAAGAAAAAAAATTATACAAATTAAAAGAACAGTAACATATGAAATTAGAGCTATTCTACTCAGCATTTAAAAGAAAAATCAAAATACTCATTCAGAAATTTATCAATAACTATTTGATCAGGGAGTGAAAGTTGACGAGATGAATTGTATTTAATATTATTCTTGATGTTTATAACTTTAAGAAAATTTATAAATGAAACTGAGAGAAGAAAAATGCATATAATTACTTGTAATTTAATAAAAGGCTTCATTAGTTATTATGTGATGATTATTCCGATGCCACCAACTCTGGGGAAATGTCAAAATGATGAAGCAGTGTGGAATTCCTAAATTTTTCAAGATCGAAACTTCTTTTTGAATCTCTACCATTTAAATACGATCCGACAGTTTCATGCCCTTGCGATTTTACAAAAGTCACGGAAATTCATTGCGTCAGGCCGAATGAATCTCGATTCAAAAGGAAATCCTGAATTAAAAGAATGGGAATCGGTAGCAGAACCTTTCAGCGTGCAAATGCTCTCACAAAAAAGGTGCGTAAAACGACCAGGCTTTGTGCTAGTGATTGTTCAAAGGTGAGAAGAAAGCAATGTACGAATAGGTTTTCTTCAGAATATGACTAGGCATGTATTTAATTATTGGTTTTGTTAAGTTATTTGCCACGTTTTAACAATGGCTTAATCCCTCAATAAAAAGACGCTAGTACATTGAGGTAAACATGTATTTTTGGGAACACATTCGACAGTCGTGAATACAATAAAATTTCTTTCTTTCTTTTTGAAAAATGAAATGCAAGAAATATTCAAATATTAAAAAGTTTTGAACAGAATTATCTGTCAATGAAATGTTTTATTTTGATTTCTTACTAAGAAAGAATTTATTTGTTTTGTTTGATAATTTCATTAAGGATTTTTTACTATCTTTACATTTATTTTCGGTTATCATTTGCTTTAAAGAATAGTTTTTGTTGTTTAGAAACATTTTGTTTCAAAATGCGCCCAATAATAAAAGCGATTCATTGAGGAACATTTATTATTCTTGCAATTAATATATTTCTCATGTGCATTATTATTTAGTGCGATTAATAGGCTTTCAATAAGAGGTCTAGTTCATCAGTTTTCTATTCAATTCGTTTTTTTTAAACTTGATACGAAATAGATATTTTTTAAACAGAGTGAAGTAGGCAAATTATGTAAATAAAATTTATTGTATAATTGGTGAATATTTATTTATTAGTTTAAATAGAAAGAGTTTACTTTCTTCATTGTGAAAATGTTAGTAATATTTTTAGCCTTTTTTGTTGAATGGAAGTTTGTTGTTGATACTACTTTTCTCAATTTAATCATTTTCTTTCAATTTATCTGAATATACACCATCCATTATGTTACCAATTTACTGACCTCATATAATAGTTTTTACTAGTTTTAGACAGTGGGAAAAGTTTCTCTTTGTCAACAGTTAGAGAATATTGAATTCCTAGAATAAAATACAAAATTCCATAAAAAAAAACCTTTGTACATTTTATAAGTGATACATCGTATTTTTTTTACACCATTCAAATTGTGAATAGCTCTCATTCTAATAAAATCTCATTTAATGCCAATGGGGTTAATAGCAAATTTGTGATGAAAGAGCACGTACAAGGTGTCATATATGTCCTCTTATCTCCTCACTTTCTCTCTTTCTAGCTTGAAAACCCAGAACATATATCAGAGCTGGCACCTCTCTCTCCAAACTTTTACATCACGCCAGTGTGAGGACTTACAGCTTCGACAGATTTAAAGTGCATCGGTATTTTTCTACAGTATTAGATGTGAAAAATAATATAAATAAATTACAGTTTATAAAAAAAACTAAAAAGCACCCTTTTATAGTTAATAGGACTAAGTTGTAACTTTTTTTAAATCTTTTAGTCGCCAAATCTGGAAATAATGAGATCTGGAATTGGTTGCCAGATGCGGAATGAGATCTGAAAATGGGAAATCGTTAGTCTTGATGATCCTGATCAGGACAATTGAAGAACAAAATTATTAAATTATTGTATTGTAATCGGTCCTGGAAAAGTGAGCAAAATTTCGAATTAATCTGACCTTTTAAAGTGGGTAAAAATTGAGTTCAAGTATTCCGTTACATACAAGTGAAGCTTATAAAAGGGTGTTAAAAAGATAACAGTTTTCAATGAGCCGTTACATACTGAATAAATTATTATGGAGAGAAAAAATATTAAAACTGATATCTATGATGACTAAAAAATTATACTAGCTCAATAATCAGTTCTCAAAATTTCAACAAAAGCTGAATGAGATCTTGTCTTTTATTTTCTTTCTCTTTGCGCGATGGAAGTATGCAGTCTAATCCTTAATAGTTAAATAGCGTTTGCAAAGATGGCGGACTGCGCTAGTAAAATGAATGTAATTTTAGATTTCTTTCCAATTTGAAGTAAAGTAATTTTCAAGAAGTATGAAACGACTGGAAATGCGTTTTATTCTCAACATGAAATTCTTGAACCAAATATTCTTCTCATATATATAAAAATTATACACTGCTGGACAATTGCTAAGGACGGATAACACTATCATCCATAGCAACCACAAAATGAAAGGAAGCAAAATGTGGAAAATTAGAATAAGTGCGGGATATTAGTAAGAAGTATGAGTATGCACATTTTTTTTCCACGTCTGTTCATCACGTGCTAGCGTTCATAAGAGCTTTAAAGGTTTTGACGCGTGTGGACAGTTGTTGTTTCAAGTCAAAGTTTTACAGGAAAGATTCAATAGACGAACTTAAACTTTTTGGCATGTCTTCCCGACATCACATAGATGATTTTATGCGTGGCCGAATTATTGGAAAGATCGAAGAAGGGCGAAAAATAACAGATGTTGCCAGGGGAGTTCGACATCGCTCACAGCGTTGTTTCACGGCTGTGGAAGTCATTTAAAACTACTGGAATGTGTAGTAGACGGCACGGGGAGGTCGTGTTAGAAGTACGACGCCTGCAGAAGACAGATATATCGTCCTATCAGCAAAAAAGGAACAGGCGCACCACAGCTCAGCAGGTGGCAAATCAGTTTTTTGCTGCCTCAGGAAAGCAGATCTCCCGAAAAACTGTTGCCAGACGTTTGAGGGGAGGAGGACTATACGCACGCAGACCTGTTGTGTGTGTCCCATTGACCAGACAGCACCGTACTGCCCGTTTGCAATGGTGTCGTGAGCATCACAATTGGACTGAACAGGACTGGGCATGCGTACTATTCTCAGATGAGAGTAGGTTCAGTCTGTCATCGGATTATAGACGCCAACTGATCTGGCGCGAGAGTGGTACTGCTTATCGTCCAGAAAATATCCAGGAAAAGGACCGATATCCGACATGCAGTATCATGGTGTGGGCTGGCATCATGATCAATGGCCGCACGCGCCTACATGTGGTTGCGAATGGGACTATGACGGGCGAACGATACATTGATGAAGTTCTACTTCCTCATGTTCGTCTTTTCTGTGGTGCTGTCGGTGATAAATTTGTTTTTATGGACGACAACGCAACATGTCATCGAACACTCGCTGTTAAGGATTGTCTAGACAGCGAGGGTATTTAACGTCTCGTATGGCCAGCGAGTTCTCCAGATCTAAACCCTATTGAAAATGTGGGGGATGCTTTGGGGAGGCAAGTTGCTGGTCGAAACTATCCTCCGACAAACAAGAACACCCTCATCCGTGCACTCACAGAGGAATGGGATAAATTGCCTCAACAGCTGCTGGATAATGTTGTGCAAAGTATGGTACGACGTGTGGAATGTTGTATCACACTCCACGGTGGACATATCCCGTACTGATACCTTTCTTTAAGGTGCCTGATGACTTTTAGATGCATTGTTCCATTTCTCCGTACGCAGATCAAATGAACATTTTTTTTCTTTCAGATGTTTCACAGCTTTTGTACTTTCCAGAACAATAAATATTCTTTATTCTAATGTCTGAACAGTGTGGCAACTATATTTTATCCTACTAGGCCTCATGTCTCGCTTAATGTTATGCTACATAGCAATTTGTGATCCGTCCTTAGCAAATGTCCAGCAGTGTACAACAACTAGGGAAAAAGGAACAGAATTTTTTTTAAAAAAATCATTGTTCAATCGAGTAATAGAACTTTTAAAATTTGATGTGTGAGTCGTGAAAAATATATTTCGAATTATAGCAATGAGGAGTTTGTTATTTTTTAAAATACAAACTACAACTAAGACAAACAAACATAATTTGATTCTTCAAATCGATCTTTTACTAAATTAAGGAAAAAAATACTGAAAACAGTTTCCCCAAATTTTCAGCGAGATACACACAGTAGGAAACCTTAACATTAACAAAATGTTTTACCTTTGCAATCATTAATAAAAAATGCTGTCTTTTCTAACTAATTTGATTTGAATGTGGAATATATACGTACCACATGTATGCATAACACAATCTTATATAACTTCATAAATAATTTATAACTATGAAATACGGAAACATCATTTTAAAATGAAGTTTGAGAAGATGCTAGGTTTTTTATTAGTACTTTTTGGTTTTTAACTTTAGTTAATAAAAGCAAAACAAAAATAAAGAGTACACACTTATATGTTTTGTCCTCGAAATGTTAATTTATGACAGCTGTAAAACAAATATTTTCCTACAAATCAAATTTTCTGCTTATAGAATTTCTTATTCATTCCCTTAAATCGAAAGCAGACGTTTAGCTATAAGTATCTTAAATCGACTTAATATTTTCCAAAATCATATTTTATATCTTTTTGAGGTATCTTATTACAATAAGATACCTAAGAAAGCTATAAAATTTGATTTTGTGGTATGAAAAGTAGTGTGTGAAAATTTTTATCTACTGTGAGTTTGTACCTGAAAAACGATTCAGAAAGTTTTTGTCATAAATAGAAAAAAATGATAAATAGTGAAAACGTAATAAAGAGTAATTTGCCTTAAATATTGTACAAAGAGTTGTAAAGTTATAAAGCGGTATCAATTCCTGATAAAATTTTGTTTCAGATATGATTCTTGCATCCATATTTTGAATTAAATTAATTTATTTTAAATTTAACCATTGAGATAAAACATTCAGATTTTAGATTAGATAAATAATTTTTTAAATTATAATAGGTAACCTTAAATAAAAATAGGCATTTGTCAGATAATTTTTATCATTTTTTAAATCCAAAATTACGAACCTCATAGTAAGTCAAGATGTATAAAAAATGATTACGAAATTAATGCCAATTTTAATTCATATTCTGTCAAAAGAAACTAAAATCATTCATGAATATTTACGAACCAGGGAGTTGCATACTCTCCTTTGTGCAAAAAATTGAATACTTAATTGCGAAGACATACATGAAACCCTAATGTTAATGAATATGAAAATACAAAAGAAAAAAAAAACTTAAAATTTCCTTTCAAAAGGAACACTTAAAATTAAAATTATCCGTCAAACATGTACTTGTTTTACTTAATGAAGAACGACCTGTGGTTGAATATTCCTTACAATAAAGTACTGCGTCGAACTTTATGCTTTGAATCAAATTTTATTATTTGACATTGGAAAAAGTGAACACACTCAGTGAAAGGAAAGAATGAGAAAAATGGACAATGCTTCATATTATTTAGATTTTAAAAGTAGTAATTCATATCAATGATGTACAGAAAGAATTTGTGGTTAATAGTAATTATTATCTATTTCTATGAACAAAAATATTAATCTTTGCAGTGCGTTGTTGCACTCGGTCACTGTCTATTTCTATTTACGCCCCTCAAAAGGAGCCATTGTGGAAATATTTTAAATTAATTTAAAAGAAATTCCACTTTTTGTTTTCATTTGGGTAAATCTAGCCTAAAGAATTCAACGATACTACTACTAATTATTGATGAAACTGTACCCTCCATTTCTCCTCACAAATTATATTAAAATACTAGATGTTCAACGAGCTATTTCAAACTTGTGATCAAGATAAGATAGTAATAGAAAGTAATCGAAGTAAAAAACTTACGCAACTCCAAGAACACGGTTAAGCAGTTTTCAAAAATTTTCTTTCTTAAAACACAAATATTATTTCCTCTCATTCCTATCTTGCATAAATCTGCGATGTTATGAAGCGATCATATAATCTGTCCTATCAAAATTTAGTTAACGAATTCATGGAGAGATGGCGGTAGAAATCCTTTAAGTTAATTTGTGTTTGACAAGTTTTCTATTTTGTTTTATTTTTTTAAAAAAATGATAAAAGCAAGTATATGCATTTTTATTACTATTTTTTACCGGTAATGTGCTTATTTAAAATATCTATTACATTCTTGAAATAAAAAAGCAATAACATAAACAAGAAAGTCGCCAGTTGAACTTTAATCTTGGATCGCAAAAGATTATCTTTCAAATTGTCTGATGAGATTTTACGGCTTATCACATGTGATTTCAGATATAAAAATTTGGTAAGAAATTCACTGATACCGCAGTGTCTTTTTAATGCAAAAAAAGAAATTTATTCGCTTCTAAACTTAAAATTATTTTTTTTTTGTGATAGCACCAAAAATATTTTACTTAATTCCTCGCATAACTGAAAAAATAAAACTTTATGCTAAATATTTTTTAATGAGCAAGGAAAAGTATTGCAATTTTTTATGTTTAATTAACCTGTTTCCATAAAAAAGTTAATATTTACTTTTTAAAGTTTTTGATTCTCATTTGTATAGTTCTAAGGTTCAAACGTTTCGGGTTAGTGTTATATTTAATTTTTTACAAAGGGATCTTTTCGATCTAATTTGAAATAGATGGATACAGGGAAAAAGTGAATTACTAGAAATGAGTCCAATTGTAGAAAATAGATGGCACCATGTGTCAATTAAGTATGAAGAGAAACTATTTTAGTATCATCTGCTATAAAAAATTTTAGATTTATCTAGTTTCCAAAAAAAAAAAAAAAAAGAGTTGGAAAACGAAGTGGTACTCTGAGGTATATGAGGTCTTAATTATACTAAACACATAAAAAGTTTTTGATCCATATAGAAAAACTTTAATATTGGGATTTGTTTTCAGAGTAATCAGAATTTTAATTTCTCTGTATTATTTTTTATACGAATACCGACATAAGTATAACATAAAAAAAAGTGTGTATTAAAAAATGAGACGTTCAGATGTTGTAAAAGCGTTGAAATATAAAATTAGAAGCCAATAGAATGTTGAAAATACTATAGAGATAATAAATTATTTAATCTAAGTTAATATATACTAAATTGATAAAAACTGAATTTTACTTTTTTGACTATCTTTTATTTAACTCATCAAAAACTTACCTCTTTCAGATTTATTGATTGATTGATTGAATATTAACGTCGCACTGTTCAGCTACACGAGGGCTTTTGGCGACGGACCACGTAATTTTGAACCATGGTCAAGTGACGTGGACGACACCTGAGCTGGCACCCCCTCTCCTAACTACCACATCACACCAACGGGAGGACGTGTCAGCTCTCGACAGATTTAACGTGCATCGCTGCCCTACACGGTGGGTCTTTAGTGGTCTTACCTCTTTCAGAAACATAACTTTTTATGAATAATTTGGGAATATTTCTGGCAGCAAAATCGTATTCCGAGTTCAACTAGTCACAGAATAATGCAAATTATTGCATAATTTGAGCTGTTTTTAACATTTTTTCATGGACTTATTAACGGATTACAAAAAAGTCATTAACTTATTACGAAATAAGTCATTAATTTATTACGAGAAAAGTCATTATAAACATTAATGCACAATATTTAGGATCAAAGTCGGTGCAATAAATCCTTGAACACTTGTTCAGAATTCTCACAAATGGATATTTTTTCTACTTCTTACACATACCTGAATAGAAATATGCACAAGACTAATACGGTCGTCAATAAAAAATAGCTTATGCTTAAACAGATTATATTGTCAAATTCCATTTTACATATTTGAAGGACATACCCATGAGTAATACCTAATTTGCCTAATTTACCTAATTTGTAAATGAATGAATATGGAAACAAGAAATGTGGATAAACTTTACACGAAACAGATTTTTGAAGAATGCGACATAGAAATTTGCGTAAGTTTATACAAATATAATTTATAACAACAACAACAAAAGATTTTGGCAGAAATGTCTACTATTGAAGAAAAAAGTACATTATAGTTTTATGTTGAAAAATGCAATGGAAACATTACTAATAAGGAATGAGTTCATTGCTATCTGCAATGCATTGACAGCAACGACTTTCCGTGTTGCCTATTGACACCGAATTGAGAAGCGAAGACAAGACATGAAGTAACACTTGTTCCGGGTAATGTAACGACCTTGAAGGAAAACTTAAATCATCAACGTGTCTACCAAGGTAGTTTCAAATACGCTCAATCACATCCATGTCTGGAGATTGAGGTGGCTATTCCATTTGTTCTAAACTGTGATCCTCTGGAGAGTTCTCAATAAATATAGCTCAGTGAAGTCAGGCAGCATCATCTATCAGAATAAATTCCTTACCAATAGCAGCGGCGTATGGGTGGATATATCCATCAATGTCCTCGTTTCGATATCTCACACCAGGTAGAGCTCTTCCATGTAACACATGAAAGTCAGTGTGTGAGAAAGACCCCTGTTCAACTCCTGATTAAACCACATATGTAAGTATGTCTTTTAACAATGTTGGATTGGTATTATCTGTAGTGCTTTATTCCCTTCAGATCACCAAATATTCTGAATTGCTCTTCGGTATAAAACTTACTCGTCTGTGAACAGTACAGAAGACCATTTCTGTTTCATTCAAGAAAAGTGTTTTCTTGCCCAGATAAACGGGTACATATCTATCGTTGGTTTTGAAAGATAAATACAACTGTTTTTTTTCATAGAGATGCATTATGAAGGCCTCTTCAAAATACAGTAGCGTAGATTTAAGCTCTTGATTAAGCAAAATGATCTGCAACGAGCCAAAACATAGTTGTGAGTTTCTATCGGACCGAAGGAGCCAGAAAACAGTTTGTCTCTCGATTCTGTTGCCATTTGGGGACGATTTTGTGACGGATCTATCCACGTACTTTCAATTAATTCTCTTGGGAAATTTTTGGGCTATCAATTCGCGTTTACTCACAACCAACCCTTTGAAGAGGAAACCGTGATATTTAAATTTAGTTTGCTTTATATAGTCTAAGATTTCAAGCTAGCTAGAGAGAAGGAGAGAGAGAAAGTGATGAGATAGAATCGATTGCTACTGATAAGGTATTATAGTACTTTATATCATATTTCTAATATTTGATAGGTGAAAGAATTAAAATGACAATTGGTCACTTAAGTTTAATAGTGTTAAGATAATTGGGACAATAGAATTGATCCTACAATAAGAGGGTCGATATTGATAGTCTTCTCATAATTCGTGCATCTCGCTGTTAATTCACATATTGTTTATATTGAAAACATTTCTTCTCGTTGAAATTAATCGAATCAGAGTTGGTATTTTGTGAGATCAATAAATAGATTGTTTTTGAATAAGGCTAGTGTTTCTTCCCTTCCTCCCACACCTCTAGGAGGACATGAGAGTGGAACGAATCTCTCCCAATCTAAAACATGTTTTGTAGACACATAATCTTCAGATTTAAACTGCCCTTAACGTCATTCAGTGGCGTAACGTACACCCACGCAATCCTGCATCGCGGGGGACCAGGATTCTAGAGGACCCAAAGCTTATGTCATGTTATGGTTTTGCAATCTTTTGTAAGATCCGGCTTTGGCCGCCAAACCTGACTTTGCAGGGGGCGTGTCCAAATATTCTCCGTTACGCCATTGACGTCATTGGATTACGCTCCAAGACGCACTGAGACGTCTACCAATATTAACTTGGGACAACCCTGTTTCTATCCTTTCTATCCATCCTACCACCACCATCTTAACGGATCGGGTAAACTATTTCTTCCAGATATTGCTAGACTATTGTATATTGGCAACGAAATTACCAAAAACTACTGATGATCGGTAATGGTGTCACCGTGACATGATCGTCAGCGTATCGGAGTACCATGCGATGGGTCAGGTTTCGATTCGCGCAAGCGGTAAACCTCCAGTTATTACCTTTTTTCTTCAATTTATTTTATTATTTATTTTCAGAATTGAATAATTTTATTTTTTAAAAAAGTCTCATTAATTTTTAAATGATATTCTATATAATTATAGCAGCTACTTTACTTCCGTTTTTAACAAACTGATTTTGATCAAGAGAAAGGCAGCTGTTTTTAAAGAGCAGGTGTTATTCTTTTAAGAACAAAGTATTCTTTTTAAGGCAAAGAATGCTCAATTAAATAAGAAATCAGTAGGAAAACGGATTTTGGTTACTATACTATTGCTTAATTTTTTTTTTTTGCTATTTTTACGCCTGTTTTTACAATATAACTTTGTTACTTAAAAAACATTGTTCTTGCGGTAATTCTTCTATTAACTGGGATACATGTCAAAAAATTGTTTTGAATGTTTTTATGATAATTATTACTCACAGGTACTTAAACGTAATAAAAAAAATTATGCAAGACAAAGTTAACTTTTTACTTATATTTAACTTTATTTATTATAATTTAATTTATTTTTACTTCTTATTTATATTTATTTAATTTTATTTATTATTATTTAATTTATTTTTACTTTCTATTTATATTTATTATTATTTAATTTATTTTTACTTTTTATTTATAAGTATTATTATCATAACTATAGTTGTTTTGTGATTTAAAAAGTAAAATAGTTACAATAATTATATAGAATATCCTTTAAAAATCAATGAGTCTTTTTTAAAAAATAAAGTTATTTAATTTTGAAAATAAATCATAAAATAAATTGAAGAAAAAAATAAAAAGAAAAAGTTGGCCTCTTGCGCGAATCAAACCCTGACCCATTGTATGGTACTCCGATACGCTGACGATCAAGCCACGGCGACGTTGTATCAGGGAGAAAATAACTTGAATATAAGCTAAGTATGAATTTTGAAGGCTATTTTCTCGGAAATGACTGGCCATTCGGTGGAATTACATTGGGGTTTGAATACCCTATAGCAGTACTACTGTTACACAAAGTCTCGTCGCCAAATTAATTTCTTTAGTCGTGCCCTTCCCTTGTAAGACTAATATAGTGAAAAAGAGCGTATAGCATAATACAGAAAAATTCGTTTTATTAGCATATTTCTCAGTTGTTCTGTAGGTGAACCTTTGGTCACACGGCATACATCAATGCGATAGTCCAGCTCCTGCCTCTTTCTACTCTCTCTCAACATAGTACTATCAACGTTGTTGACAGCACGTATTATCTTTTCATACAGATTTGCTACACCACACGGCAAAGGGAGTACAAAAACTTAAGTCCTATGCAAAAGATCAAATTTTTGGATAACATTGATAACAAGGGAAGGATAACAGGTGTTATCAATAACGTTGGCAGTATTCTATTGAGTAGAGGGGGATCGGAAAACTGGACTATCGTATTGATGTATGCCGTGTGACCAAGGGTTCACATATAGAACACCAGTAAAGTATGTAAATAAAACTTTAATTCTTTCTATATTCTTTCTATGTTCTTTTTTACCCGGTATTAGTTTTGTTACTAAAGTGCTCCGAAACCTTGGAGGGAATTATGAACAACCCTGTATAAGTAGTTGTTATCATTGTGTGCATAAAGCTCAAAATATCATTCATATAAACCTTGAATTTAATCCTTATCAACCGACGGTACCACACTTTAAAATTACATAAAATAAGCATTTTTACGAACACTCTGACGATACTTTACAGGAATATTATTTTAAATCTACTCTTCCTAGATAAATGGGAGCACGGGTTCTATGATGAGTATCTTAGCGTGGAAGGCGAATAGTTTTATAGCAGATGTTGTGAGTTTTCAGCTGACATTTTGATCGGATTGCGAAGATTGTCATTTTTGTTCCGAAAAAGTAGTTAATGTCAAAAAGTGTCTTATTTTGTTTTGTATCTTAATGGAGACCTTAGAAAACGATTCGACTATTTATTTTAAGTGAACAGTTTATATAATTAATTTTACAGTTGAATAACTTTGTGGTACTTATAAGTACTGACTTCACACTGGGTGTTGGAGCAAGAACTTAGTTTTTTTTTCATCCGTGCGGCTTAGTGTTTTTTTTTATTGTGTTATAGAGTCATCACTATAGTGTAATAGGCTTACGCTTTTTTTTTTTGGCATTTTTTTAGCTTAACTTATTTATTTTGCCTTTCATTGTTTTATTCTAACGTTTTCAAAAACTTTTGAACTTTGAATCTGAGCTTGTTTTTTTTGCCACACAATTAAATGAATATCTATTCTTATTTCAAAAATTAACAACATTTTAATTTCTTTATGTGTAACTGAGATTTAACAACAGTAGGAGATTTTCAAGGTGCTATTATTATTATTATTATTCTTATTATTTTTATTGTTTCCTTTTCTCAGAATGTCTAGAAAAAAGAAACTTGGTCTTCAAGAGGCTTTGAATTTATTACAAAACCTACCATCTGAATCATCTGTTAGTAAATCAGTGATGTAAATTACTAACAGATGATTTTTCAGAGAAAGAGAAGTCCCAGCAAATAATCTGCCGGAATTTTCATTAGATTCTTAGGATGACGATCAAGAGACTGGACTCAAGGTGCAGTAATTCATGTTAAGAAAATACAGCATTTCTTACCCCAGGATACAGTGCTTTAAAAACATTCCATCGAAACCACACTCAGAATGCCCAACGTGTAATGAATTTTGAGTATTAATGGAAAAAAAACTATTTCTTTGAATATCATCCAATTAAGTTTATGTGTAAAAAAAGAAAGTAAATTTTAAAAATTTAATAATCTTTAAAAAAAAATTTATGCTGTAAAATAGTAAAGTTCTCTGGTTATTTAGCATTTTTAAAAGTTAAAAATACGTTAAAAAATCATTCGGTCTTTTTGTATTATGAGAATATTTGACACCTTTGTAGACTGATGGTACTTTAAAGTACCAATTTAATAAATTAGCTCTAACGAATTAAATTTCCCCAAGTTAAATAGTTTATTTATGTATATTCCTTAATTTTCCATACAGTGATTCAAAAAAAAGTATTGCATGCAAAAAATTGCAGTGAATCATAATGGGGTAGATAAAGGGTTAATTGCTAATGCCTCCTTTTTAATGATTGAATTTCGAAAAACATGTAAGAGTACCTTAATTTTTGGAAGTCAGTATGTAATGCACATTGGTGACATATATTATCACAGTTAACGTAATTCAAGATATTCTTTAGCTTGATTTTATTTTGTTAGTAACTAATGACTTACAAGGTGCAAAGGAAAGTTTCTTTAACCTAATACTACTTGTGAACGAAGAAAACTATAGTTGTGCAAGTGAAGTCACGGTTTAAACGACTACACGCGACTTAATGCGAACAACAGCAGCGCCCCTAGAGGCAAATTTAGAAAATAGGTATTGTAAATCGAAAACGAAAAGAGATAGAACAAAATTGTCAATTACATAGTTTTAGAACATCAATTACTTAATACGAAAAGACTTTTGGCTTACACGGATAAGATAAATTGTCGCCTGTACACAAAAAAAAAATGTCCAAAATCAATACAAGACGATTCTGCTCAGCATATTCATTTTTCGGAAATGTAGCAGTGCACAGTTGCAGATTATGACTTTTTAATGTACTGTAACATATGTTAAACTTTAATTTACAATGCATTTAAAATTTTAGTTTAAAATCTCTTGCTTCTCACTCCCTTCAATATCACGGGGTGAAATTTCCCTCTCTATTTCTCGTGCTCGTGATATTTCCGGGCTGGAGTGTTCAAAAGTAACGCGTGAAAAAGATTAAACTATCTATTTCTTATGCCCAGAATCATGTTTATTTCTCACCAGATGTCAGTACCAGATTATTAGTAACGTGTTTAGAGATAGTTATGTTATTTTAAACTAGATTGTAGCCCAATATGAAACATATATTTTAGCGATATGTTTTTGTAACCTTAACTCAGTTAGTTCTGCTTTTCGTGACTACAAGTGGGTTGCGTTCTGTGATAAAATATACACATTTTTTAATATTGTATTCATTATGGAGTTAGTAAGAAGTGAATCGGATTCTGTTTTAACTATAAATGGATCTTAGAGTGATTCTGAAATGGCTGATTCTTTTGAAAGTTCGGTTAGTGAATCTAAGAGCAGTGATGATGGATCTGTACTGTTAGTGTGAAGTTGGCTTTTTTTTTAATCTCATGCTTTGAAATTTATCTCACAAGAAAAAATTACTATGATGTGTTTTTACATTGTACATAAGTGTAATAAAATTCTCCTTTAATGCTTAAAACACATGTTTTTTTAATTTTTTCCCTTTGCCGGAAAACCAACATTCAGTCAAAATATCCCTAAATGTTGGTTTTTCTTACAAAATTAATTTTTGTATTTCAAGCTAAAAATTTACCCAACATTTAAAAACAAATACATATATTGAACTTATATTTAGTTTTTTATAATTTTCTTGAATAAAAAAAATAGGCACTTTTATGACCATTTTCTTCAAAATTACGTGACACTTAAAGGGTTACAAGGTGTTGGCGCTCACTTCATACAAATAGTTCTTTTTTGAGGTGAGATAAAATAAGAAAATTCTGAATAAACTTAAATTAATGAGATCCTGCATCTCACTTGCGTAATTATAGCTACCTTCTTTCGCAAGTATTCTCAGGTTAAAGGGACTTTCCTATGCACCATGTATAGCCATTTTTATATCACAGAGCTATAATTTTTGTAATATGTACAATAGAACCTGTTTTTGTGCGGTCTTTTTTTATGCGATTTGTTTTGGGTGATTTTATTTTTGCGCGATTTTTTATGTGCGATCTTTTTTTTTTATGCTGTGTATGAATTTCAATGGCTTTGGCGCCACTATAATGTTTTATATCTATTTACTAGTGGCGTAACGTAGAATGTTGGGACCCCCTCCCCCTGAAAGTCTGGTTTCATCTTTAATATTTAATAAATTGGGTAAATACGTATTTAGCGTTAGTCAAGCCTTGGGCCCCTAGAGTCCTGCCCCCCTCCGTGGCAGGACTCAATGGCTTTA
Source organism: Trichonephila clavipes (assembly GCA_019973935.1). NCBI lineage: Eukaryota > Metazoa > Arthropoda > Arachnida > Araneae > Nephilidae > Trichonephila > Trichonephila clavipes. The sequence continues at coordinate 732,932 of BMAU01017768.1, forward strand.
GCTCCACTGTAATGTTTTCTATCTATTTACCAGTGGTGTAACGGAGAATGTTAAGACCCCCTCTGAAAGTCAGGTTTTGTCCTTAATATTTTATAAATTGGGTAAATACATATTTAGCGTAAGTCAGATCTTGGGCCCTAGAGTACTTTCCCCCCGTGATGCGGGCGTGTACGTTAAGCCACTGAAATGTAGACACTTCAAGACGTCCTGTTCATTTGTTATAAACAGTCTCCCGACAATGCGCGCATTCAGTTGCTTTCTCTCAACGCTCCAGCAGCCCGCACTTGATTGAAGACGAAACTTTCAATGACAGTGACATTATGAATAATTTGATAGATTATGAAGACGGTCAAGAAGAACCGGATTCTTTGAGAGTGGATAAAAATACGAAGGGATTCAGCTTTCCGACAAATTTTAAAAGCATTTTCTTCAAATAGATACCAATTAAGAAAAGAGTATAAAATTCCAAAAAGGGCTTCAATCATGTATATCTGGTTATCGTGACATTTACAAGCAACTGACAACCCGACCTTCGTCACAAAAACTTATCTCTTACTTTATGCTGCCAAAAAATAAATCATTTGAAATTGCACCTTCAAGTAACTAAAGCGATTTTAAAATTATTCATTACAGGGCTTTTGAATACGATGAGTAGCAATGAATTATGTATTTGCATTTTGAAAACTTATCCGTGTATACAATGAGAAACTATATGTTTTTAAAATGTTTTCATGTGTAATATTTAATTATTTATTTGGTTATGGAAGTACTCTCACATAAATTTCATAAATAATTGGCATATTTTATAAATGAGACTTTTTTTATGTGGTCCCTATACACTGCATAAAAATTTTTTGTAGTATCTCCACGAATTAGTTTGTTTTATGTAAGAATTTATGAAATTTTTGAATATTTTTTGTGCGTTTATTTTTATGCGGTCCCTATCTACCGCACAAAACAGGTCCAACTGTATTTCCTTTTTGTAAGACTTACTCAAAAAATTTATCTCAATAATTGTTAACTCCTTCAACATAAAAATAAAATTTTGTCTCTAATTTTTTTATTTTTATTTTTAAAACCGAACATCTTCATTATCTATCTATATATACGTTAAGGCTGTCTTCGATTAATGTTAAAGAATAAGGCCTGAATTCCGAACATTTTTTCACATATAAAAGTATTCAAACACTAATATTAATCTCTGGCTTCACTATCCTGTAGAAAAAATCACTTAATTTATCATATTACTCATTTTTATCCGAGTTAACACATTTTTTTCTTTGATAAATTGTGTCTTGAAATTTTTCTCATATACCGTAATGCTAAATGAGTTATCCCTTTACATGTTTAATGGAAAAAAATAATTATTTATGAAATATTTTGAGATTATAAAAACTCTCTATTATAAACAAATGTATGAGTTACAATGTTACAAATTTTCATAAAAATAGAGACATTTTTTCTGTCCGAAAATGTGCTTCACGTTTACTTCAAACTCTCATACTATTGGTGAAAACAGCCCTAAGTTTCATAAATTTTAGCTTATTACTAAAAAATAAATAAGATTCCCCCTGGATATAATTTAGCCTGCGTATATTTAGTTCTTATGTACATAATGTTGTAAATTACAGCTATTAATGTTTTTGATTTGTTTGGTTTGAGAAAGCCTTAAATGGAAATAACCGGCAGTATGATGAAGATAGATCTAACAATGTCATATCAGTTTCCTTTATTTGGAAGGTTATAGTGTCTGACAAATCCATGATGTTTCCGGGATTGTGGGCTTGTGGAAAAAATAGTTGATCGTAGGGTGCTATTATAAAGTGGGAAAATAATTTTCAAACTGGCCACATGTCCCTCACTCATAATCCAAGAAGTGGAAAAGATTTATTCATTGACGATGTTGCCATAGTGAAGCAAATGGAGGACTATATAATTAGATTGAAGAGCAATCATCCGAATGATCACGAATTATATGAACTAAGTTAGAAACTAAGCCATAGTATTGTGAATATGAAATCGGTGAGCGCAGGAGGGGGACATATGGACCAACGTAAAGAATTGCACCAGTCTCGGCACGCCACCGAGAGCGAGGACAGGCATGCTTTGCCCACGGTAATGATGGATTGCAATGCAACATCGAGAACCTTAGCTCAAGAAATAGGGTCTGTTGCACAACAGTTTATATGTCATCCAAACCATTTTACGACGTTTGCAGCATAGCAGCAATATGATCGTTTCAGCGCTTTCCTGTCACTATGCACCACAGAAGTTACAATAGGGTAACAAGAATTTACTGAACGCCAGACATGTAAAAATAAAGGACAAGAAATTGTCTTTTCAGATGAATCATGACTCTTCCCACAACACCGCGATGGTCATATTCGAGTCTGGAGGCACCGTAGCGAGAGATTAAGAGGCTGTTGCACTAAGCATTTGCCATAATGATTTTACATTTAATGTCTTGAACGAAATGCTTTTGGAATTAAATGACAACCCAAATAAACTTTGCCTGTGCGCTCAAAAACCAGTGCTACACTTCTGAAGCTCTGAAGACTACTGTTGATCCATTGCTTCAGAGTTTGTTTTCAAGCTTTAATATAAATGGTCAACTTTGGGGATAAAGAGCTCTAATTCAAGTTTCAACAGGGAAATTTGAGATCTCATGTGGCGGACAACGCTCAACATTTCTTCATTACACTTTCTTTCACTCTAGTATCTGAGCCTGCCCGTTTCCCTCATTTGTCACCATAGTAGACAGACGATCGGTAACTGTACTAGCATACACCAACTGTGTTGCTAACCAGATGGATTTAGATAATTTAGAAGCTGCATGGACAGGCACACAAAAAGGACAAATCCAAAACTTCATCAAATCTAAGCGTGTCGAATGTATGTTTGTGTGCATGTGAATGAGAAGCTTTTTGTGAAGCATAGATAATTCAATTACATTAAGAAACAAATTAAAGCAAAAACATATCAACATTCGATAACATACATTTTTCTTTATTTGACAATAACGTAAAGCATCACATATTTGCAATGCTTTCTGTTATACATTAATTTATATTCATAATGCCTTTTGACATAAGAGAATCAAACTTGTGGCAAATTTTAATACACATTGCTTTGCTTGAAAACTCAAATGAAGTGTACATAAACTCTTCTACGTATTTCACAGCTCTCTTAAAGAACGGTAATTAAAATATAATAATATGTTTAAATAATATAATAATAATATATTAAAATACTATAATAATAATATTTACGATATATTTTTATTTTTATTTGTACAAGTTTGTTAAACATTGTATGTGTTTATAAATTATTCATACGTGTGCAAATTGCTGTACCATTAGTGTACAAGAATTAATCCACGTACTCCAGATTTTGCTATTAAACAAAATACCCATATATCATATTATAAGATATTATTTGATCAAAACATAGATTCTTAATAGAAAAATACCACGAAAAATATTATTGAAGCATGATAGTTTGAAGACACTTGAAATAAGATACTAGTCTATCTATATTTATATTAATTTATATTTTAAATGTAATGTACAACGATATAATAGGAAATAAATTCTAAAAGAATTAAAAATAATACACTCAACAAATTAACGTAGGGAGTAAATTTTTGAAATCTGTAAAAATGTATCCCTTCACAAAAAACTTCATCCCTTTTAAAGTTCGATAAATACTTTTTTTTGTAAACATGTCTGCTTTTCCAAATTGTTAATAATTTAGATGGGTCTCGTAAAGTTTGCTGGGAAAAGTCCTTTTTCTCCAGTGGATTCTTTGAGGCCCATTAGCCAGCCTTCCTCCTGTAATAATAAAAAATATAGGGTAAATGCATTATCAATATGTAACGAGATATAATTTTTTGCATGGAGTAATTAGGTTATATTCTGTGTTGTGTGCCCACAATATCGGAATATATAATATTTTATTTAAAAGCTTTTTTTTTGTTTTAAAGTCTACTCGTATGAGAAACATAGATTAACTTCAATTTTATGATAAATTTAGAGAGATTCTAATATTACTTTCTCTTTGTAATTAATAATTTCTGAAGAATAACTTTAAACAATCCATGCATATATATTAACTGGTTTCTAAAATACGCTTGAAAGGAGCGAATGAATTTAGGACCTGCTTTGTCTTACTAATAAAATTAATTTTAAAGTTCAGTTAAAAAAATTTTCTTATATAAAAGCATATTTATTAAAAAAATATTTGCACAAATTCTTCAAATTAAACGGTATTAAATGTGTTATTTTTATGCATACATTTTTATGTAACTAGTAAAGCTTAGATAGGACGGCTTCTTTTACATCTTTTAAAAATAATATTTAATATTACAAGTAAAGGAAACTCTTGTTTTTCAGTTTGTTCATATCTAATACACCAAAATGTACTGCTTAAAAATCCTGTTGGGTGAAGTTAATTGATAAGTTATATTTAAGATTTACGTTTTTTTCAAGAATTTATATTCGATTGCAAATATTTCATAAATGAATGGTCCAAAAAAGCACAGATATTTCTTTAGAATCAGAATTCAAACGTTTTTAGACTGGATAAGTAAGTTGAAAAACTGTAAAAAGAAACACCTTGAAATGAATTATATATGTATCAATAATTTGAGAACTATTTTTTAATAATTAAATACACCCATAAGTTTTGTGTCTTGTTCAATATAACTTCGAAAATAAGCAGTTCCTCTTAATTGAAGAATTATTAATTCGATGAAATATAAAATTGTATTTTTTTAGTTTCATTCAAATATACTTACTTGTTCTTCGGGGTCATCATATTCTACTACTCGAATGATATCGCCGATTTCAAAGGACAACTCATCTAGATCTTCACCTGTGTATTTATAAGTAGCACGAACCTAAATAATAGAATAGAGAAACTATAATACTAATAAAAGTTTTAAACTCTAAGTTTTTAAACTCTGAAAAACATAGAGAAAGTTTTCATTTGATACCGATTAAATTTCTTTGATAAAAAGAGATTAAGATCCATCTTAAAAGATGGAATACATATATGTGTGTATGTTAAAAACACTTTTAGAAACTTTTATGGTAAGATATTATGTGAATTGGTATTGTTTAAGCCTTATAAACTTTCTACAGCACAAAATTTTTAAAGAAAAAAATGTCCTAATAAGTTAATTAAAAAGTAAATACTCTCACACAGGGAGACATTGCAGATTAATCATAAAACTAAGATTTACTGTAAATAAGGCTGGGATTCTAAATATTATTTCTTTAATTTATTTAGAATTAGTATTACAAAATTCTAATGAAAAACTTGAAATTAAGTAATATTAAAGCTGCTCACTTTGGACTATACCAACAGGTTTATTGTAGTTAATTTCAAAATAACAATTCAAAACCAGCTATAAAATGCTGGGAGAATAGCTACAAAATTCGCAAGATTCTTTATTTAAAAGTAGAATAAATCTTAACGTAAATGATTAAACTATTTTTTGTGTGAATAATTTATCGATGAACTTTAAAAATTGCTTTGTATTAACGATTTGAGTACAAAAAATTATTTTTGCTTTTGTTTTTTTATAATTGCATTAAAATATACTTATATAGATAGTCGAAAAAAGGTTGGAAAATATTTTTTTTTCTTTTTTGTTGACAAACAGCAGTATTTTTTAAAACGTTTATCTTTGAAATGATGGAATGTTAATGAAACATATAATGAGTGCTGTATTGATTATTGAATATTGTAAGGTTTAAATGAGAATATATTGAATTTATATATATATATATACTTTTTCCTTATCAAATGAGAAATTTCATATATTTACCCTTAACAGCGTATCTAATAACCTTTTGTTAGAACTGCAAACTGCAAAAAGTTAGAGAATATATATATATATATATATATATATATATATATATATATATATATACTCGTATATATATATATATATATATATATATATATATACTCGTATATATATATATATATATATATATATATACTCGTATATATATATATATATATATATATATATATATATATATATATATATATATATATATATATAGTCTATAATTCTCTACAAACGAGAGATAAACATCCATCGAACACATTCGAAAAACACTATGACACATAGGGACAGTAGGGACACATTTTTTAAAAAAATTTACTCGGATATATTGGAAAAAGCATACCCTATACAAAACTCCTGCAGGTAAATCTGTCGTTGTTGCTCCCACAGGTATGTCATACAGCTCATCCATCTTCTGAGAATCTTTCGAGTCAGGACCTAGATCATTCATCTGGAAAATGTAAACCTTTTTAGAAAATTTTGTAAAATATTAATACAAAAGTTATTTTAAAAATGAGAGTTTTAGTAAGCTATTTTTTTATATTCCTCTTATAAACTTTTTACTGTACACCAATGATTGTTAACCACTGTGGCGTGGCACTTTAATGTGTCACCAAATTCTTGAAGTGTGCCACCAATTTTTTTAAAAAAATTATTAAAAAATTATTATCTTTAATATTTTTAAAAAAATATTAAAGATTATTGTTATTATTAGAAAATAACTAATTTTAAAAAAAAATAGTTATTTTCTGAGAGAAAAAAAATAATAAAATCCCCGGAACCGAATTATTCGACCGTTTTATAGAAATAAACTAAGAGTATTCGTTGTTATAATTCCTAAATTCTGAATTCCATTGGTCAGTAAGACGATTGATTACATCCATTATATTTTTATGTTATTTCAATGATTCAGTCCATCTTTTTAGACATTTTGGTTTTATTAGACGACACACACGGAAGACATGTATATGTCGCAGGGAAGTGACGAAATTAGGAATTTTTGATCCGATCCCTAAGGGATATAATCAATTGAACGGAGATTTTAAAATAACGTCTCTTCAAGGTCATTTCCCTGATGAAAGTAAGGGATTTTATCAAATCCCTGAACTATTTCAGTTATATGATGATATGGAGTACTCAGGATTTGCATTGGCAAAATGCTGTCCAAGGAGGGAGGCACCTGGGGGGGTCGACTCCTAGTACTTCCAAGCTAAACAGGCGGTACTATCGATCCCCCAAACATCAACCCCATATCTTTAAAAAAATGGCACCATAGGATTAACATGGAGATTGATATTTTAGAGTGTAAGCCCTCCCCTACTTAAAGCTGGTCATCATTAGTAAAGAAACTACGAAAGGGGGGTCAGGTCAAGTCAATCGACGCCACCGCACTCTTCCCCGGTTTCTTCCGTTTTCCTGTTACATATTTCCGTTTATTTTCACGAAATCACTCCCACAAATATCCATCAACTTAGAGGAAAGATGTTACACATAAAAAAAATACCAGCCTAATTTTCTGATTATTTGTTAATTAGTTTCAAATAAATATCTTGTATTTCATTGACTATTGTTGTATTACTTACTTCTACGTTTAATAATGCATCCTATTTGTTAAATAAACACTTTTAAACTCTTGACAATATTATTTCATCGTTTCACTGAAACAGATTAGGAATTTGTTCAAATCCCTTACTTTCATCAGGGAAATGACCTTAAAGAGACGTTATTTTAATATCTCCCGCCAATTGATCATAACCCTTAGGGATTTGATCAAATTTTTAATTTCATCGTTTCCCTGCGACATATACAGCACAAAGAACATTACATAACTGATTCTACAAGCTAAAAGTATAACTCTCAGATGACTTTCAGTGCCATCTATTCAATTAACAACATTCACGGTATATTTAACTTATCCTTTTGTGGATGGATGGATATAAAAAAAAAATTGATTGGGTTCGCAATCCATTTGTATACACATACATTTGTAAATGAGTTAACTTTAAATGAAGAGGTAAAACTAATTTTTCTCTGTAATAATCGAGATTTAATTTCAAAACATCAAAAGAGTCAATTAGCTCATTGCATATTAAGGTGACTGCTTACCTTGAAAATGTCGTTTTTCGTCTACATAAGGTTTTTTTTTATTTCAAAATCTTATAGTTTGAGCATTTTTCTTTCCAAAACAGTTTTTTTCCCTTTACGCGAAATAGAAATAAAGTTACAGTGATTTTAAAAAACACCGCTCTATGCAAAAGGGCGGTAAGATAAAACTTTAAATGCGTTTTTCTCAAAATTATGTTTTCGAAAGAAGCTCTTTACCAGATACATGATATCTCAAGAACCAAACCAGACAACGTTTTGAAATTTTGTGGGAATGTTTATTATACTATTTTTTTTATATAGTGGATCATAAGTTTTGTTGTAGATTAAATAGTTTTTCATTTAGGTTAGTTTTTATAAGGAAAAAACTTTTAAAATATCAAAATTTTCATACTATTATGTATGATTGTCTGTAATTTTTTTGTATTTTAATATTTCTCTTAGATTTTGGTTCATTTGAATAGTACCGTAATATGTATGTTGTGTATAAAGAAAATTATGATAATTGTATTAGAAATTTTTATACAGTGTTACGCGTTTTAGTAAAAATTTAGTAAAATTTCCTTGAAAACAACCAATTTTTCTAAAAGTACAATATTTACTTAAAAAATTTTATGTATTTACATACTTTTTTTATTTTTCTTCCTGAAAACACTCAATTTTTTTCAAAAATTTGTTTTTATAAAAAAAATGGGTTCGAAGGTAGGCAGTCATCTTAAAACTAGAGACGATCATCTCATAATAGCCAGAAAAGCTTTTAAAATATTGCAACGATTTTCTACATCTTATTTGCTTGAATTTGGATTTTCAGCAAACAAATATAAAAATGAGAAAAATAAATAAAGATCGAGAATTTTAAATGAAGATTACTAAATGCGGGGAGGGGGACATTATCATTTTTACGCCCAAATATAAGATAAATTAGAGAAATCCTCTTAAATATATTCTTATAATTAATTTGTAATTAATTACTCAATAAACATTGTGTTATTTTTGTCGTATATATTGTTAGTTTTGACATTGAAAATTATTATCATAAACTATTTTATGTAGAGTTTTATATACAAATAAGTAAACTTCCTTTAAACTTGTTTTATTATTATAGTGTGCCACCAAATTTTGAAATAGTTAAAAGTATACCACAACTACTACAACAACAACAACAAAAAAGGTTGAGAATCACTGCTTTATACAAACAAATTTAAAAGTTTAAGTAAATATTGTAAAGATAAAGTTTCATGTTATACGCTTCATGATTTCATTTCTTAGCTCTCAGCTTGTAACGGCCTATCCTACAAGGGTTTTCCCTCCTAATTAAAATTTAGCATTTTCTTTATTACAGAGCTATTAAAAGTTCTTAACTGCCACTTCCTTACAAGGGAATGAGATATGCAGATGAATAGTTGTGAATAAAGCGATGTGAAATGCAGTTAGAGATAGACTGCAACTATACTGTCTGAGGGAAATAGCAATTATACTGTCTGAGGGAAATAGCATTTTTTTTTATATTGTGACGAATCTATACGGAACTTTATCACTAACCTTCTGAGTCGACCTTTTTAGGGAAATTTAATTCCCTACCTATTTCCAATCAACTCCAAAAAGCGGACGGGATTCCTTGTTATGCAGATTAGATTCAGTATTTAAGTCAAACGAAATAGTAAAGTTAGAGCAGTAGGAGATAGAGATTGAAGCAGAAAGCTATCGTGGATTTAAATTGAAGATTTCTTGTTAGAGATATTTAATCTCAAGAATTGAGATTCCGAGCGGTAAATATAAATTTGTGTTTAAAGTCTCATTTAAGTTTTAAGAGTGAGATTAAAGTTAAATGTTCAATAAGAACATTATTAAATATAATTCTGGGATCTCTCATCGTGGTAATTTCTGCGTGATCGTTATTTAATAAATTAATTAATTGGATCATTAATTAATTAAGTTAACTTAAAGGATATTACCTTTAAAACCTCATAATATTAGTAGTCGAATTTGTTAATAAGTCTTTGATTCTATTTGGGAAAGATAACCAAATAAAGAAAGTTATTTATAAAAATGGCTACTGGTTCTTCTTTGACTCAAAATTATTCTCGTTCTCAAAGTGAGGTCCTAAGGGACCTTCACATTACTGTCAGACAGTTACTTTTTGTTCCTTTCCCCGAAATTGATTTTCCAATAAAAAAAAAACAGAAAAATGAATGTTTCCCTAAGACACATTTTTAAAGTTCTTTCAGAAAATTTATTGATATGAAGTAGGTAATTCTTTAAATGCTTGTTTTTAATTGATATGATCATGTTTTATAGCAAACAGTAAATGAGAAAATTTTAACTGTAACCTTATTTCTCCACCTTTTCACGCTTAATTATATTTTAAACATTCTACACGGTATTAAAATAATAATCGAAAGTTTTCAGAGTTAAAATATTTGTTTTCATATGCTGAAGAATTGTGAAAACCACTAACATGATAGCAAGAAACTTCCAACGAAACATAATATTAATAAATTTCAAGTCAAATAATTTTTTATTTTAACAACCTCATCACACTAATCTTACTTATGGGAAAGAATTTTAAAAACTGCACCCATTTTGTAAGAAAAGATATTTTAAAATTGAAGTTGTGAATTTTGTATCATGTTGAATGATATTGAAAGTGATATACTAAAAATTCTTAGTCCATGATGAAATACAGTTAATTATACAGATTTTGTTTTAGAAATAATTGATTCTCTAAAGTTTATATATATATATACACTCTGTCGCAAAAAAATATATGCACCCAGAAGAAATCAAGCTACAATCACGAAACTCGGCAAGAATGTAGTCTGGTAAGAGATATGCAAATGATTAAAATTTCGAAGCCAATGAGACAAGGCTAAGTGTGCTATGCGCATATTAGTTGCGCAACTAGGAGAGTTTAAAAGCATGAGTACGAGCGCCGTACGGCTATCCAAACGAATCTGATGACTTTGATAGACGATATTGAGACTTAGGATGCCTCTAAGACGTAACCGGCGGCAGTACGAGCAGCTGACGGACTTTGATAGGGGCCGTATAATAGGCCTCAGAGAAGCAGGTTGGTCGAATAGACGTATCGGCCGCCACCTCGGTCGGAGCGATATGGTAGTTGCTCGGTGTTGGCAACAGTGGATCACAGAAGGTAGAGTGTACCGTCGCGGAGGGTCAGGACGTCCCAGGAACACAAATGATCGCGAGGATCGTGCAATCAGAAGAGTGGGCACTTCGGCACCAACAACGTCGCTAGCATCGATTCAACGCCACTTACCTCCTTCCAGACATCCAGTGCCATCAAGAGAAACCATAAGGAGACGACTGACCGAAGTTGGCTTGAGGAGCCGACATCCGCTAAGACGCTTACCACTGACCCCACATCATAGGCAGTGTCGACTGGATTTTTGCCGACCTCGGGCAACTTGGAGTGTGACAGACTGGAGACGTGTCATCTTCAGTGATGAATCCCGATTCAGTCTCAGTGATGATGACCACCGCACACGTGTCTGGAGGCGCACCGGCCAGCGGTCCGATCCGGCATTTATTGTCGAGCGGCATACAGCAATTTCACAAGGTGTGACAGTGTGGGAGCAATTCCTTGGGACACACGATCATCTTTAGTGGTCCTTCAAGGCACTTTGACAGCTCGCAGATACGTGGACGATATTTTAACGCCGATTGTGCTACCCATGCTATCAAGTCACCCAGGTGCCATTTATCAACAGGATAATGCTCGTCCACATACTGCACGACTCTCCCTACAATGTCTTCAAGGATATGACGTCCTACCATGGCCTGCCAGGTCACCAGATCTTTCGCCAATAGAGCATGTCTGGACGCGCTGGGAAGGCAACTGCAGCCGTCCCGAGATACAGGAGAATTAACTGCGCAGATGCAAAGACTATGGCAGGATCTTCCACAGGGGGTCATAAGTGATCTAATTGAATCGATGCAACGCCGAATTTCGGCTTGTATAGCTGCCAGAGGTGGCTTTACTACTTACTGATTTTTAACCTTTTGCAAGCTGTAACCGCTTAATAAAATGATATTTTGTTCTGAATTTTTAATCATTTGTTTATTTTCATATACACGACATGCATACCAAATTTCGTGAATGTAGCTCAATTTCTTCTGGGTGCATATATTTTTTTGCGACAGAGTGTATATATATATATATATATAATTGGAATGTAATAATATATTCAACTTCATTTCAATTTAAACTAAATGCTTGAGAATGATATAACGATTACGGATAAGAATACATTTCCAGGTGTAGGTACCGTAATCTAAAAAAAATCAAAAATACTGACTTCCACTGGTTCGTAATCTTTTTCGGTCTTCAAAGGCCTTCTGAGTTGGTCCATATTTGAACTATCAGCATTCATGGCATTTGTTTGTGACACCGTGAGATTGATTTCTCTCATTTTATGCTCTATAAAAACAAGATATCATTAATCAAAATACATTTTGGCTTAAATCTATTTTTTGGAAAAATATTGTTATGCTAGTAGGGAAAACAAAATGTAAATTTTGAACAAAGTACTTGGTTGAGTATTTACTTGCGAAACCAATAAAAAAAACTTATTTTATTTTCGTATCAAAATAACAAGCGAAACATTTCAGTAGACTTCACTTTCTATATCACAGACAATATTTATTTATTTTAATGTAATTCTGGATGTATATATATATAAACTGATGTTTGTAAAAAATGCAACACCATGAAGAAATCATCTGAATTAATTGAAATTTAATGCACAGACAATTTGTATTTGTACAAATAAATGAAGAGATTTTCAAAGCAAAAAAAAAAAAAAAAAAAAATTAAGTGTCCGAAATCAGTATTTGGTGTAGCCACCACGCACTGCAATAAGTGCTGCTATACGAAGTGGCATGGAGTCAAACAGATTTTGAATGACTGCTTGTGGAAAAGAATTCCATATTGCTTGTATGCGCAGCAAAAGTTCGTCATTTGAAGCTGCAGGACGCGGATCACTAGCGAGACGCCGATCAACTAAATCCCACATGGGCTCAATAGACGACATATCCGGCGAATAAGCAGACCAAAGAAGAAGTTGCATGTGTTGGGCTGAACAGAAGTCTGGAACAGTTTTTGCAACATGTGGGCGTGCATTATCCCGCTGAAAGATAGCTCCAGGGATGCCTTAAAGGAAGGGAACGACTTCAGGCTGTAGCACTTGCTATTGAGATTTTCCTCAATTCGTAGCAAATTGGATCGTCCATGATACGAAATCGCTCCCCAAATAATAACTCCGGGTGTTAGGCCACTATGTCGTTCGATAACGCACTATAGAAGGCAGCGTTCACCGGGATAGCGTCTAACACGAATGCGGCCATCAAAGTCCCACAAATTGAAGCGTGATTCATCTGAAAAGACAACTTGTTGCCAATCAGCTTGCCAGGTTCAGTGCTCATGAGCCCATTGCAGACGCAGACGCCGATGGTTTGCCGTGAGGGGATCCTTTATAAAGGCACCCCCTTGCACGAAATCCACGGTGCAGCAGATGTCGACGAATTGACGAAACCGACATTAGTACACCTGTAGCAGTAGACCAACGTGCTGCCAACTGCCTGGAGGAAGCTGTACGGTAGTTCGTCACGTGCTGACGTCACCTCCCATCGTCCACTGTCAGTTTTTCGAGTTGTTCGTTGCTCGTCGGTCCACTGCTTCCAAACTCGCATCACTGTGGAACTGTTCCGCTGCACACGAGCTCCTATTGCGCGATAGGAAAATCCTCCTTCTCGAAGGCCGATAATTCTTCCCCGTTCAAACTCCGTAAGTTGTTGGAATTTCTCCTTATTTCATCGTAGAGGCATACTTAGCTCTCATTAAACGTCCGCCACTAACAAATAACTATTAACTATTTTCAACGTCCCGCTACAGCCCTCTATTTATACGTTTTCAGCATCAGTTAAGAGGGCGCTGTGCACGGCACGCATGCGCGTTTTGGCTGTGAAACTTTACTATTTTACGTAACATCCTATAATTGATATTTGCGGTAACGTTCATTTAATTCTGATGACTCCTTCATAGTGTTGCATTTTTTTACAAACAGCAGTGCATATATTTATTCTTTTATATATATATAAGTTTACATATTTTTAAATGAGAATCATGACAGTCTGCTTAATTAATTAGAATCAGTACTTTACTTCAAAATATTCAGCGATAATTGCACTAAACAGTTCTTCCCAAAAACATAAATTCGCTTTGATAATGATAATAAAATAGGATTCGTATAGTCAATTATGTAACTAAAACATAAGAAAATTACAATAAATTGATATTACACAACCTCTTGATTATCAATCTGATTTTCTGTTCGCATAACAAATATTTTTATAACGTTGTTGCTTATCCCACCCGATCAACAGTAACATCAAATCGTGGCAAAGAGGGCTAGATTATGTCTGTTATTAGCCGCATCTTTGAGCACCTTGCTTGTCACAGTACAGAACGATTTCGCCATGTTCCATTTCAAACATCCATGCCTCCTCAAGGATTCGAACCTATGCCCCACGACCCAGCTGTCAACGGTACTATTATACTATCAGGGCGGCATTTTTATGAATTCACTACATTAATGATTATTAAAAACAACTTTTGATAACTCTTATACTTTTGTTTATATATGCGCACATAGCTTTTCGAGTTATTTATGATATTTTAAAATTTCAAATACTTATACAGAGAAAACTTGTATCTGTTATGCTTTGTCTCTCTTACAAGTTTTTCTATTCTTAAAAAAATTTCAAAATTGTGACTTGCATGAATAAGATTTTTAAAAATCTTAATATTTAATTTCAAACGATATGACTCTCAAACACGCTGTTGATGGAACTTTAAACATAGAAAAAAAATGACTTACCTGTTCTAGGTAATGTGTTTGATGAAAGTATTTCTCCATTGGAAACTCTTGATTTCTTGAATTCAATTTCTTCGTAGGGTCTAGTATCGCCATCGCTGAAATGATATATAATAATAAATATATTTTTTAAAATCTTTTATTGCAATTTCATTAGTTTTGAATTAAAATATTGTCAGTTATATCTTCTAGAAACTTGTGCATGGATAAAAGTTATTATGATAAAATTTTATTCTTGTTTGTTAGAGTAATTACTCCGTTAAGTTTTCTACGTTCGGATTTTTCCCCAGCTTTGGGTTTTTTTTGCTTCCCCCAAGGGGCTTTTTTTTTAAAAACGCGTATCGAAGAAAGAGTTCAGAAACGTGAATTTAGTATAGTTGTTATTTAACCCTCTAATCAAATAACCAAAATAATAAACCATTAGGTTTCAAAAGCCTGAAACTGACGCCATTTTCCACCTAAAAAGGAAGTACTAATTCTCGTGAAATATTGCATTCGAATCTCTATTATTCATTTTAGTGCTGCCATCTATTAGAAAAAGATACAACTACTTTAGAACGCGATGCATGCGTTCTTACGTTTGAAACAGAGCAAAATCTAGATGAATGCGTACAGTGCGTCCGTAGCGTTGAGGGATAGATTGAGATGAACGCGCTCAGCTTGTTCGTAACGGCCTATAAGGATTAATTAACAATTAAAAACCAAAAACCTTAAGAAGGTTACAAGCTATGGTAATAAAATATTTAGGAAAGAGATAAAAACGATTTATATTAAGATATGTTGAGATTAATCAAGAGAACTGTAAATTAAAAAGGATGAAAATGGATTTAGGAGCTATTATTATTTTCCCCACATTATACATAAACTTTTAAGTTCTCTCAGAACTATATTATTATTTTATAATTATATAATGGCTACCTTTTGTTTTTTTGTGTGATGTTGAAAAAATAGTTTCTGATACAGAAATTTGGTTAAATTATGAGCCATAAATAGAAAAGTTTCCCTTAAAAAATACTCGACTCACCTTTTCAAGATAAGAGGTGATCCAGGTTTCCTTGTTCTGTATTTTCCCTTTTGGTTTTCTAATGCGAGGTTTTCAACAACTTCAGTCAACTGGTTGTACAATTTAGCATTTTCATGATGAAATTGGCTTTCTGAAGTGAACATTGTCTGAAGATTTGTGACAAGGAATGATATCCGACTGAAAGATATTTCAATATATTTTTTTATAGAGAATTCGAAATTTTTTTCTATCTATTTTAAGGATGTCCTCACTAAATTTACAAGAGTCTGAACTACATGTGGAGCACATTTTCAAACAGGAAAAGGTTTAAATTTTCATGAAAAAATTCAGCATTGCAATTCATACATCCGTTTATAAAATATAGCGCTTTTAAAAATTAAAAATATTTCAGATAATCAATTTTTGCTTTTAACAAGTAAAGGGATAGCTCATTTACCCTTATGATATAGATGAAAAAATAGGTCAATTCGGAAAAAAATGAGTAATATGATAAAATATGCTGTTCATTATTGGATAGCGAAACCAGAATATAATAATAACTTTGGAGTACTTTTATATCTGAAAATTTTTTCAAAATTTAGATCTTATTCTTTAACACTAATCGAAGATAACCTTAAATTATCCACTAAACATCTTCCATCTGACCAATTATTAGCAACTTTAGTTTTAAGGTTTCTTAATGTCCTATTGCAAATTTGATATAGATTTCTTTCGGATATTTTTTATCTAAAGTCATAAAATTCACCTTTCAGGACACTACAGAAGTTTTTCAGAATAAACATGTATATGTGCACGCGTTCCTGCTTAAAATATTTTTATTGTATACGGATTTAGTTTTACAAAAACTATCTCTACCCTATTCAACTCAGAAGTTAGCAAATAAAGATGCAAAATAATAGTATAACTAAGTAATCTGTATCAATTCCAAATATAAAAAAAGGTTAAACGGCTTTTTATATATATAATAATGAAATGCAGAGAAGGAGCTTAAATGTGACAATGCATTTAAACTTACTTTAGCTGTATACGTGATATTTAAGAACAATTTGATAGTTTATTTTACACATTTTAAAAGCGTACACACATTTACACATAAAGTAAAACTAGCACAACTCATAATTCTTAGGCCACAGACGAGAGCAATATCAACATCGGAATTACCACCCTTAATTCCACTCTTTAAAAGTGGGACTTTGTAAATATGGCAATTTAGTAAGGATTAATCTTTTACAATTACCCTTTCTTGATTCAATTGCAGTATGGACTTGCATTTGTCAACATGGGATTATGTGAACTGACTAGTGATCACATTATAAGTGTCAAGAATTCTTTGTTTAACCCTTTAAAGGGCCTTTTTTTAGTGATAGTATGTTAAAATATTTTTGAGATTAATTTACGAAATAAAATGCAAAATTGAGAATTTGTTCATTTACTATTTGTACAGAGCGGGCCCTATTTATATAATTTTTTGCCAATTTTTACCCATTTTTTCCCATTTTAATAGTAATAATTTATTTTTCTCTTTATTTTAGCCTTTTTTTCTTAAAATGTACTAAATAAATCTAAGAACCACAAAAAAACCCCCTCCATATCTCCATTTTTTTAAAAAAAAGTTGTCGTAAGTAGTCAGATACCTTAAAGACATTTTGTAGAAGCAAAACATGTGTTACATAATAAAATAATGCGGTGCACAATAACCTTTTTACTTTCAAATTTCCTTTAAGGGAAACTGTAATACGTTAGCTATATTTACCTGTCGTATAAAGCTGGTAATTCATCATGGAGCTCATTGTTGATGACTTCGTATAATTTGCGTGCTTCGTCTAATCTTTCTTTCGCCTACAAAAAGTATTATATGAGAACTCTTTATATACTTAATGTCCTATAATTAAGTTTGAAAGTTTTTTTTTTAAAAAAAATGTACTTGTGTACCTAAGTAAATAATTCAAGGAAATAAATAACTAAAAAAAATAGTTCTTTTTTCAAATACAAGGTAATGTCATATTTTACTATTAAAAAAACTAGGAAAAATTAAGGATGTGAACATTTTTTAATTGAAAATTTTTTTTTAAAACAGATTTCTTTTAAAAATTGGCGTTGAAAATTATTACAAAAATGTACACATTTAATAAGTAAAACATGTTGAATAAAAGTGATTTTTACAAAAACATCTTGATTTTTTTTATTTATAAACTGTTCACTTCAATTCATAATATATTTCATTTAATACTTTTAAAATCACAGAATAAGATATAAATTTACATAGAGTAAAATAATTACCGTAAAATCTGGCGTATAATGCACACACTTTTAAGACAATAAAATAAGATAGAAATTTAAAGGTGCGTGTCATAAGCCGGATATAAAAATCATAGCTTTAAAAATAAAAAAAGGAGAAGAGGATAAAAAATTAGGCTTCTATATATATCGGAAGGTTGTTCATTTAAAAGAAATGACATTCCTTAGAGGGTTTGTAGCTCTAGAAGTTAGGGACGTAGCTACCACCGTATCAGCCGTATCAATGATACGGGGCCCCCAAGCTACAAGGGCCCCAACATGTGTAAGTACAATACCACTAACATGGCTTTTATTCCTAAGAAAAGAGCCTCGAAGGAGTTATGATATGGGGCACACTCAGAACTAGCTACGCCAGTGCTAGAAGTATACAATATTTTCAAAAGCTTGGGATAACTCCTCGAATAAATGACATTGAAACATAAGAGCATTACACTCATACATTTCTGCTTTCTTCGTAAAGAAGGGGGCGCGTTATACGGTGAATATACCTAAAAATTAAAAAATGCAGCTTGAAAGTATATGTGCGTGTTATACGTCAGATTTTACGGTATTTATAATAAGTCAACGAAAAATTGATATATATATATATATATATATATATACATATAAAACGCTTGAAATTCAACATGAATAGCGTTTTATAGCGATATACATTCTCCATCGAATATTTTCATTATTTTTCTTAAGTTAATTCTTGATACACATCCCCCTAAAAATTGAAAACTTTTATATTCGGTATAACTAAACTTTTATCCCATTTGATGCATCTTCTTTTCCAGAATATTCACTTGCTGAACACAATTAAATATGCACATATTATTGTAACAGATAGTGGCACATTTCATTTTACCCACTCTCGCTAGTAAACAATACTTCAAATATGTTTTCCTAACCTCAGTATATGTCACAAGTTCGGGAACATTTTTTTCTTTTGTTTTCGTAGAAAGTCACTTAGACAGGAAAAATAAATAATCTTGTGGTACAAAGGAAAATATGTTCTTTCTTGTTCATATGAAAATGTAACTCTCACACATGAATCCCTTTCCCTCCAGAATCTTCAGTAGCCATTTAAAAGCAACTCAAAGCTGCGTTTCAGTTCCCTTCTCACATGGAAAAACATGCTTCACAAACATGAAGGAGTGATTTATGAGACAAGTCATTGAACCCATCACACTCTACATATGAAAAAGGAAACAAACAGAGCTGAGCTCCTTTCTGACTAATCTGTTACAAGCATTTAAAAAAAATCAACTTTTGGATCATGTTAATTTCATGGCAGGTGCAAAGTTTAAAGAAACAAGCAAAATTTTGTTTCAGAGATTGTAATGTATTTATAGGAACAAAATGAAAATTGTTTTTTCTTAATCTGCAGTGAAAAAAAAGTAAAAAAAACAACATACAAACAAAAAAAACCCGAGGCGTTTAAAAGATTTTAGAGTAATAATTTTTCAACAATCTTGCACAATTATGACCCAGGAAACATGAATAATGGCGAATTATTAAATAGTTCATCTTTGAGCGTTCGGTTTTCTTTGCTTTTACTAAAACACATGAGAAACAAAGAACATTAGCTTCCAAAGATCCTTTTCCTTTCAATTTTGAATAGATAATAGAAATAAAATTGATAAAAATCTACATAAAAAAAAAGAATGAAAAAATTGAAAATGAAATATTTACCGTAACATCTGGCGTATAACGAGCACCTCAAACGTATACCTCAAACTGCGCGATATACGCCGGATACCCAATTATAGTTTCAAAAATTAAAATAGAGATGTGCATAAAAGAAAACTAGGCTTCTACATGTATCGCAATACTGTTTATTTAAAAGAAACAGTATTCTTTATGAACTTTTAGAGGGATTAGTTCTAGAAGTATACTATTTCTTCAAAATCTTCCTATAATACCTCAAATAAATGACTTCAAAACAGAAGAATTACACACTTACATTTCAGATTTCTTCGTAAAAAGGGGGGCGCTCGTTATACAGCGAATATACCTTCAAATTAAAAAAAATACAACTTGAAAGTATCGGTGCGCGTTATACGCCGGTGCGTGCTATACGCAGGATTTAACGGTATTAAATGAAAGATATGTTTTTCAGTGATGCCCAAAATTAAGTTGAAGGATGCAAGATGCCTAAAATTAAGTTTAGCAACATATTTATTGGAAGCCCAGTGGCTGAATGGTAGTGCATCCCGCTTCCCTACCACAGGTCCGGGGTTCAAGACACAGGCTGGGCAAGGTCGACTCAGACTTTCATCCCTTCAGTGGGTTGATAAATGAGTACTAAGCTTGCTTGGGAACTGAACACTGGGGATTTCACGTTAGACTGACCACTTGACCGAAACATCTGAACATGCACTCCAGCGCCTAAGGTCACGAAAACTGAGATAGGCACAGTAGGCCTTGGCCCTCATGGGCTGTTGCGCCACTAAGTTCACTCTAGTACATGTTTATAGGCTAACTAAAGAGTGTTTTTTTTCAGGTATAGAAGTTTAAGTTGGCATTACTTTCCAAGATGGCGACCTATTTAACAGCTGTCAAGTGATTTATTCTCAGTTTGGTTTGGCAATTCATCAAAACGATCATCAAGCAAGGCGTAGATTCGTCGAATGGGCCCAAAACGAGATTGCCGTTGTTCCCGATTTTCATAAGTGAATTTTGTTTAGCGATGAAGCGCACTTCTGGTTGAATGGCTACGTCAACAAACAAAACTGCCGCATTTGGAGTGAAGCTAATCCACAAGTGTATGTCGAAACACCGTTACATCCAGAAAAAATGACTGTTTGGTGCGCTTTATGGGCTGGTGGAATCATTGGTCCGTACTTCTTCAAAAAACGATGAAGGCCACAACGTTACAGTCAATGGTGATCGGTATAGAGCCATGATTACTAACTTTTTCATTCCTGAATTGAACAATCATGATGTCCAGAAGCTGTGGTTCCAACAAGACGGCGCAACATGTCACACAGCTCGTGCCACAATCGATTTATTGAAAGACACGTTTGGTGACCGCCTAATTTCACGTTTTGGACCTGTGAATTGGCCTCCAAGATCTTGTGATTTAACACCGCTAGACTATTTTCTGTGGGGCTATGTAAAGTCATTGGTCTATGCGGATAAGCCACAAACGCTTGACCATTTGGAAGACAACATTCGCCGTGTTATTGCCGATATACGGCCACAAATGTTGGAAAAAGTCATCGAAAATTGGACGTCCAGATTGGACTACATCCGAGCCAGCCGTGGCAGTCCTATGCCAGAAATCATATTTAAAATGTAATGCCACAAGATTATCTTTCGAATAAAAAAAATTCATGTCAATCGAATAATACATCGTTGTTTGATTGCAATTTAAAGTTCTATACCTCTAAAAAAACACCCTTTATATGTGAGAGTGGGTATTTTAGTATGCACATGCGATGTGTGTTTTACCTTCTGAGAGTTGTCATTCTCGCATGAGAAACCCGAAGATAAGCTAATAATAATGCAAATAAGTTATAAGGAATTTAAAGGATTTTTTTTTAAGATGGAGTGTCATACATAGACTTTAAGCTAATCAGTCTCTGAAATATATTTCCCTCCAAATTTCCTAAGGGTTATGCATAAAGATACAACATCAATTTCAAGCCACGGGCACCACCATTTGCAATTCCAGCAGGACTCCCAAAGCCACATCAGTGCAAGATCGTTATCTTTTTATGAATATAAAAGCAGCATACACAAATAGCATTTAATCTTGAGTCTTTTGGTAATCTCTAAGCAGACTTCCAGTGTAAAAGCAACGGAGGTCTTTCGCATTCAGTGATTGGTGGCATATGTCCTTATGACTACGTCGTATGAGCAACACACTTTCCATGGAGCTAAATGCGTTATAAAAATAGCATATCTGTTGTTATGTTGTTACCAATGCCACCTGATCGGAAAATGCCAGATCAAGGCCCACGAAATTCATCATGTCAAAGGGCTAAGTGTCGCATGTCGTTAGCCGTAGTTTTGACCACCATACAGGTGACAGAATGATTTAGCTCGGTTTCACCCCAATTTTGAGGAAGAATCCCCTGAGGGTGGTCAGGGGCCTCCCACCTGTTTTCCCCTTCCTCCAACCTCACGAGAGGACTTGCGGCTCGACGGTTATTTAAGGAAGAAATTATAAGGTTATTTTGTTTGTTACTTTATTTCTAGAGACATAAGTGTAAGTTGAAACATTAATTAATCTTTCAATACAAGTAAGTATATCCATACCTTTCCTATCTTCATCTCTTCCCTCTTTCGGTTGGGTTGCTGAAGCGATTGTAAGTTGTGTCTGCATTTATCGTAATCCACTAGTTTCCTTCCTCGCTTAGCTATTTTCCCCTAGAATGATAATGATTATATGAATCATATAAAGTTCTCTTTTATAATTGATCTCTTTAATAATGATTGTATTTTTATAACAATAAGCCAAAGAATAATGTTTAGTATTTTTTTTACGCAAAATCAAATGAAACTCAGTATTGGAAAAAACACTAGCTTAAAATACGAAGATGGATCCTGCAAGCATAAATAGGATGAGTATTACTGTTAAAGATACAGTTACAAAATCTTCTGTTGTATAATTGCTTATTACATTTGGAAAATAAATAATCATTTATTTTGCACCATTTGAAAGCAATGGTGGTTTCCATATAAATGATTCCCATTTCTTTAACTTCTCTCATGATATATATTTACACTATTTGAACTGTTCACAATTTTTAAAATGTTCACATTTAACACTAAATACGAATTTTTTACATTTATGCAATAGATATCTATGACATTTACATATTTAATGATAGATTTTTTTTTCAGAATCACATTATTTTTACATATCTGATCAATACTAAATTGAAGCGAAAGATTGTGCTTATAACTAGGCATAAGGGATGGAAAAAAAACCTAATTCTTACTCTTATCTCTGGAAATTGACTGAGGTATGTTGCAACTGGAACTCCAACTTGGTCATTGAGCTTATGGCAAAAATCGTCCCACACCATTTCAAGAACCTAATTGAAAAGTCGAATGATGTACATGAATTAAAACCCATTGATGGAAAATAATCCGTAATACGTTTTATTAATTTGTAACGTAAATAAAGTACCTGAGTTTTTACAGGAAGTTGTTCACTTCCGATCCAATTTTGTTCGTACATTTCTGTCAATGTATCCATCAAACTTTTGCTGGCTGCTTGCATAGCTGTAGGATAATATTTCTATTAGAATTATGGCTATTATTCCTAATATTTTAGGTTGAGTTTCATATTATATATTTATCAAACATTTACAACCATAAGATGATGAAATTTGAAGTGCGTAAGAACTATGGAAATTTAAATTTAATGAATCGGAAAATTATATATAAAATTTTTTTCTTTTACTTCTGAGTTTTCTGTAAGCTTTTCTGAGTTTCGCAAAACTTTATTAGCAAAAACTATATTTTAAGGTTATAGAATGCACCTTAGAACTTAAAAATAATATCGGTTTTATAAAATAAACAAACGTTTTTACCATTCCATATCTTTCATAGGAAATAATATTAATTAAATTTAATTGCGTAATTCAGTTCATAAACATGAAAATATTTAACTTTACATAGTTAATAAAATTGTTTTTTTTTTAAATTTTGGCATATCAATTTATCTTTTTTAAAAAATCCTGAAAAGAATTTAAAATGTTTATGGAATTTGTTAATAAAAGTTAATAAACTTACAGTAAACACATTTGGGTCTTCATATTTCTGTATATATTTTCTAGTTTTCTTTTTTAAAATTTTTACGAAATCAACAACATCTTATAAATGTAATCAATTTATGTAAATAGATAATTTTTAGGTAAGTATGCGATATGAGAAGGTGATATAATTTTCTTACTCAATTTCTCTGCACATAATCTTAAATATAAAACTTGTATAATAATTTGAAGTTTTTCAAACATGACTTTTGGTTGAAAAGCCTATATATTAAAGTAATATAAAAGAGTATATCCTAAGTAAAAGTAATTCTTGAATATCTTACATTTTGTTATTGTTTGGTGAGATAGTAAAATTCACAATATTTTTGAGGCATAAAAATGCTTAATACATTGGCTAGAATTCCTTCCAGTGAATTCATAAAGTTTTAGAAATCATTAAAATTTAGGGTGAACTTGGAAAAAAATAGACCCCAAACACTTAATTGAAATATCCTACGCTAAAGCACTTTACATTTTTCTGAAATTAAGATATTTCCAGCTTTAGAGTACGGTCTTTCTAATGGTATATGAAGAAACCTCTAATTCTCGTTGCTGTGTGTATAAAGAAAATCCCAAAACAAATTCCTTAATTGCCTATATTTAATTAAAACTTTAGGTAATATAAGTGCAATTGCTAAAAATATGGGCAGGTTTCATTATGAAAAAGATAAGAGAAACATTCATCTCTACATTTACCTTTTCCAAACGGAAATGCATTCTTACACAAATTACATGTTTGGCAAATGATAAGAAGTAAATTTAAACCTTTGTTATTGAAAAAATTGTATCAGAAGAAAATGCCCATGTTCTTATCTATAAGTTAAAAATACCGGTTGATTCATAAATAGTGTGACCAATTTCAGAGCATCACAAATTTTTATTGAATAAAGTTATTTACATGGAATTTTTAATGTGGTTTCTTCTAGCACAGTACACTTTACGTAAGCGTTTCGGCTAAACTAAAAGAGTTCTTTCGACCATTTTAGGGGTATTTTCCCAACTCCCTCTTAAATTGCTTTTTGAAGCCCTCTGAAAGGCTCCTATTTTACGTCTATTTAATTGTTTTTTTAAACATCCCCATAAAAAATAATTGCAAGCAACACAGACAGGAGATAGTGATAGTCATTTATCAGGAGGCAGAAAATTTATTTTTTAATCTTTCAGCCATTTTAAAGTTGATTTTGTAGCATGACTTAGTGCAGCATCTTGGTGAATGGTTTTGTTAAGCCTTGAAGGGACATTCCCGTCCATACCATAACACCTGACGGCCAATTTACCTTTCGCAAAACAGCGGCGTCTTTGCGACGCTTTTTGCAAGAAATATACAGTACCTTCGTTTTGCCAGTTGTGAATGACAGATAAAACAGTGCTTTATCCGAAGTTATCCAAAGTTATCGTTTTTCTACGATCTTAACAGACATTTGATGACAGTCGGGAAATTTACTTTTTTTATAGCCAATTTTCTTTATCTGACGATAAATTGTCGATTGTAATATCTGTAGTTTCTTCGCTATAGGTTTTTGAGGCAGAGGAATTTCTACTGCGATAATTCTTTTCAACTTCTTTTATTCTCTTTCATTAAGGACTTCCTTTTGTTTACGTTTTTCCCCCTGCTTTCCCCCTTTCGATTGCGAGCTAAATTTTATTTCTATTTGAAGTTTAGATAGTAATACAATAGAAAAATGCATTTTTGATTTTTAAATGCCTTATTATTTACAAAATTTGAACAAACAGCCTTCAAAAGCTGTAAAATTTCGTTCAGGGTTTGAGAATCCAATTTCAGTACTGTAATTTACTCCCACTAATGAAAACGGTTACATTAGTAATTTAAATGTTTCATTTTTTAAATGAAACCATTAGTAAAACGACAGAAATTTATAAATAGTTATATGCTTTTAAAATTGGTCACCCTAATTTTGAATCAACCGGAAATTAAATGGTGACAATCAAATAAACTGTTAAATTAATACAAATTATTACAAACTTAAAGAAAAACAACATTTAATGAGAATGAGGACTTGCCTTTGTATCATACACTACACTCATTACAATAAAGGAGTCACTCTCTAGCACGACACATCCCTCATGGAACCAGATTCATGGACACATTCCTCCAGGATGAACAAGAGCCACAATATTGCACCCATTCCTGTCCTTGATTTTCATCATAATAGTTAGCATCACAAACATGGCTAATTCAGGATTCATTCTGTTTGTTGGCACTTGCTGTTGCTCTACGTTTTGCTCTCACACCTTCTTTTCGAACTCCACTTGCATCTCTCTTTGTAGAAGCCAGGTCTTCTGCGTTTGTCAGCTCTCTTGCAACATTCTTACGTCTTCCGCGATTTCCGCATGTAGTTTTCAGTATTGGAATTGGATTAAGCTCTTCCAAAAATGATGCTTATGACTGTGAAAAGTCAGTAGTGACAATAAATGAGCCATGTGCTGCTGTAATTTGGCCTAAGTTATAATAAGGAAAAGGTTTGTGAAAGGAAGATGAACTCAAAGGACATATAGGACGAGAGGATGCTCCAGGAGTAGGAATGGAAAGCATTACTTCATCAAATTTTGGTACTGCCCATATTACCCTTAATTTTACTGCCCATATTTGCTTTAATGACATTATTCAATGGGTGGAATGTCTGCTGTCGATGGGAGAAAGAACAAAATCTTCCGCTACCTCCAACGGACACTACACTCACATATGATTACAGCTATATATATATAGGTTTCATGAAAAATTCAATTTTGCATATTAAACCTTAAGTAAGGAAACTAAAATATAACAACTCCAATTTGAAGTATCAGGTAATTGTACTTACACTAGAAATGGTCTATTTGATCTTCTGTTTGAACCGCACAACAACACAAACAAATCTCACAGTCGCCATAACGAGCATTGCCAACGACGCAGTACGAGTGCAGCAACTCAAAACCATTACGAGTGATATGGGTATTCGCTTAAATATGACTATATTTTCCAAGTTTACCCTATGCATATATATATATATATATATATATATATATATATATATATATATATATATATATTAATATGGATATAATTACCTCTAGCACAGGAAACATAGTTCTTGAATTCCTTGCTTAATCTTTGTGCAGATGTCTACAAAAAGAAGGAAAAATAAACGGATTAAGGCGACGTGGTGCGATTTAAATAATAAAACTTGGATTTATATAATGATTTTTACAAATTTTTTGCTTATAACTTAAATGCATGTAATATGCAAAATAGGATATGTGCTCAAGTACTACAAAAATTAAACCAATTATTTTCTTTAAAAAAATCATAAGTGATTTTAAAATGCTACTTCACCAACAATAATTGACGTACATACATGAAATTTGATTTACAAGTAAATCGAGCTATGCACGAGATGAAATTTGGTATGGGTTTTGTTACAGCATGATTCGAAATTATAAAATGACTTCTTTCATGTGAATGTTTATCAAAAATTCTTTAAAAAAATGTATAAATTCCAAATTCAACTCCTTTTTTTAAAAGTAAGCATTGCTTTGATTAAAAAATGTATACCAACTTTTGCTCCATATATTAATTGCATTAGTTACGAAAAATATCAAAACAATTGACACAACAAAAAATAGCTTCATTGTTTTAGCTAAGATAAACTAGTTATTTTTTCTTTCTGAGAAAAATCCGTTTAAAGTCTTTATTTTGTTTCAAGATGTAAATAAAAACAAACATAAAAGTTACCGTAACTCTGGATTTTTTTAAAGTAAGAGCTCTCAAATTTCATGATATAATGAAAAATATTTAAAAAATACTTCAGGCTGGAAAAATGTCTTTTGAACTTTTTGATCAATTTTCGTCAAATTAAACTTATTGTGTACACTTAATTTTCAAAAATTCTATATTTAAACATTTTTCCAGTTATAAAAAAGACAGTATAAATAGTTTTAATATTAGCACTATTGTTATACGTCTGTTTATTACAAAAAGAATTTCGTTTTGAAGATATTGGGAATTCTCGGTGCTTGTGTTGAACGAAGTCAAGTCATAATGATGTTAATATGAAATTGGTGGATGTAGGAGAAACGGACAGACCAATGGGGAAGATTACACCAGTTTTGTCACATTACCACCCAAGAGGAAATAAGCCTTTTACCAAAAACAATATTGCATCGTAAACCCAAACGTAAGAATAAGGGTCTGTTGTGCAACAATCTGTGGCACCCGCATTGTTCAATACCATCTGCAGTAGTGTGAAATTTCAGCAAGACGACAACTTATGCTATTACTATTCACTGTACACCTTAGGAGAATGCGGGGGCAATGATGCTTTGAGCACCGAACATGGGCAAATAAATGACAAGACATTTTTTCCCCCAGAAGAATCATGATTCGGCCAAGAAATTGCATTGGTCACATCCGAGTCCAACGCCCCTTGGAAAGAGAGAGATTTCACGATTTACATTATTAATCGCCATTCTGGTGCTTCACTTGTTCTAATTTAGGCTGTCGTTGGATTTTATTCCAACATGGCCGTAACACTGTTTGTTGTTTTACGCAAGATGGACTACTACGTCTTTGAAATTTTGGAGCTGTTGTTTTCCTAGCTTTCAAGGCCTATCTGCAGTCAAGTTTCAACGGGACATTGAAAGACTAGAGTGCTGCACAATGTTCAATAATTCTTCACTGCCCACCAGTTTGTACTGTACCTTGATTTTCTCATTTTCCTAACCTATCGCCAATCACACAAATGATTCGACAATGACAGGTTGATGATTAACAGACCCTGAATACATACACTAGATAGCTTCGACAACGTAAGGAAATAGAATTAACTAACAACCGTAAGAACATATCCAAAGCCTCTTTCTTTCAGAGCAATCGTGGCCGTGGTAGCCGAGTGGTATAGGTATCGGATCGTGGCTTGCCTTGTCACGAGTTCGAGCCCAGAACCACTAAAGACCCGCCATATAGGGCAGCGTTGCACGTTAAATCTGTCGAGAGTTGAAACGTCCTCCCGTTGGTGTGGTAGTTAGTAGAGGGGTGCCAGCTCAGGTGTCGTCCACGTCACTTCACCATTGTTCAAAATTACGTGGTCCGTCGCCAAAAGCCCTCGTGTAGCTGAACAATGCGACGTTAATATTCAATCAATCAATCAATTCAGAGCAATCGTGTGTCGTTGTAGTTATATCCAGTCATGGCAGGTGTACAAAATACTGATTTATTCCAGTTCCGCGTTTCAAAAGGAAAATTCATTTCAATAAGCCTATCCTAGTATTTTGCATTATTCTGATTGGCAATGTATAAAAAGTAAGGAAAATCATTAAAATTATTGTTTAAAAGTTACATAAACACATTTTCCTCTCCCTCAGTCAAATTCATGAAGTTTCACAAAAAGTAGTCTTATAAACATTTCAAAATACGAAGTTGCTCAACAATATGTAAACTTAATACTTTTCTTTTGCACTATATTTAAGTATCATTTACGATCGTGTTTCATAAGTTGTTTAGTTAATTCTTACACCCGAATGCTGGGAAATAAATATTTTTAATGTTCTAAAATCATAAATCAGATAGTACAATATATTTTAACAAAAAAGAACTTTCAAGAAAAACCTGTTATGCAAAAAAGATACGATTTTTGTAGGTTTTTCCGCACAATTAATAGTTCAGTTTTTCGTTTTTTAGCATAAATATGCATAAAAATATTATGTATGTTTTGTATATGCATAATATTAAAAATTACACACACACATATATATATATATTCTTTAACTAAAATCATACATTTTAAAAAAATTAAAGAGAAATGTCAACAAAGATACGTACAATACCAACTGCTGAATATATGTCTTTCTATGAAATATTAAATTTCCTCGAGAATTTTATGATATACTTTATAATAATATTTCCAATAAAATTGTATATTATATATATATATATATATATATTGTGCTAACATATTTAAACCTATAGTCATAATAAACAAGACGAAATATTTGTGTTTTCGTAAAATATTATAAAAATGTCTTCGTTCCAATTAAGACTTGATTAAAAATAAGATTTTCTGGAACTGTATAAGATCACAAATTAAATATTTTAAAAATTATCTAGTACCCCACACATAGACTTACTTATTTAATATAACTTTGTGACGAATCTGTACGGAACCTTTCCACTAATATTCTTCGGCGTCTTTTTGGGGATTATAAATTCGCGTATATATATTTCCAATCAACTCCAAAAACTGAACGGAATATGCAAAGTAGATAGGGTATTTAAGTAGTGCGTTGTATTCTAGCAAGGATGAAGGCTATTGAGCCAGCAACAGTAGTCTCAAATTCAGAGGATTAAATTACGCTGCTCAAAATAATTAAAGGATATTGCGGCTGGGAAACTTTTTAGCTGATTTATACATGGTCGGCAGACGTAGTAGGTTATATGAGAATAAATTACACATGTTTGGCAGAAAAAAATGCATTTTATTGCGCATTTGTGTACAAAAGGAAAAAAACACAATTTGTGCATATGAGAAAAAAATAAGAAAAGGTGTTTTCTTCAAAGGAAATCATTTTCAGTAGGGGGTATGGTTTCCACGGACGGCCAGCAACGTTGAGCACCTTTGAGGCATGGAGTCAATGAAGCTATTAATCACGAGTTGGGATATTCTGTCCCACTCTTCCAGAAGAGCTCTTTCCAGTTCTTTGAGAGTTTGTGGGGGTAGTTGGCGGCCAGCAACTCGTCTTCCTAGAGCGTCCCAAACGGGCTCTATTGGATTCATGTCTGGAAAACACGCTGGCCATTCCATTCGTACGATTCCTTCCTCGAAAAGGAAATCCTCCACCAGGTTAGCACGATGTGGCCTGCAGTTACCGTCCATTAAAATGAAGTAATCTCCGATTTCTGCAGCGTAAAGGACTACAATAGGTCTGAGGATCTCATCCCTATATCGGCGAGCAGTCAGAGGTCCATCTCGAATGATGTAGAGGTCTGTGCACCCGTCAATGGAGATGCCACCATACACCAACGCTCCCCCACCGCCAAATCTGACACTTTCGTGCACGAACGCAGGTTTATTCCCACTGCCACGGTCACTCCAGATGAAAATACGCCTATTATCCGGATGAACAGAAAAAATAACATTGTG
Organism: Trichonephila clavipes; assembly: GCA_019973935.1. Taxonomy (NCBI): domain Eukaryota; kingdom Metazoa; phylum Arthropoda; class Arachnida; order Araneae; family Nephilidae; genus Trichonephila; species Trichonephila clavipes. The sequence continues at coordinate 763,999 of BMAU01017768.1, forward strand.
CTTTATTCATTTCTCCTCCAGTACACATGCTCTGTTGCCCACTCCCTGCAGTCACGACGATGCCTTGATGTTAGTCTAACACATACCATCGGTCGGCGAGCATACAGACCTACACCATGGAGCCGGTTTCGGACAGTCTGAGTTGAAACCGTGGTGCCAGTAGCCGAGCGAAGGTGTTGTTGGAGAAGAGTAGCGTTCATATTTCGGTGTCTCCGAGCCGTTAACACTAAATAACGATCTTCATTGGGCGTTGTTGCCCGTCTACGACCTTGTCCTGGTCTTCGGCCTGCACTTCCAGCTTCCAAAAAACGTTTCCAGATCCTGAAAATCACACTTTGTGACACTCCAATGGCTTGCGCTACTTCGGCATTAGTGTGGCCCCCTTCTAACCTACCAACAATTCTCCAAGCTTCTGAATCGGTTAAATGACTTCGCTGAGACATCGTACTCATAGAAACAAAGCCATCACTGAATGCCGATCATACTTGGCTTCATTTCAGTTGAAAGTCAAATTTCAATCGCTGCCGCTGAAGCGACATTTTTGACGTCGAACTGAAAATTAGCATACTCCACAGTTTGAAAATCAGAAAAATTTGCATTTGTGATTCTCTTCCATTTTAGGCAAAAAAAAAATTCGCTTATATAATATTAAAGGTAAATCCCTTTTGTTTGACGTAACATAGAAATATTATGTTATTAGAGTTTCTGATATTTGAATTGATATAATAAGTACAAGTTATTACTATACAAAATGGCTCTCAGTGATTTTTTGCCTCAAATTAATCTTGGTGTCCATGGTGGAACCCAGGGGGGTTCTCACAACTTTAAGAAACCAAAGTCTTTTACTAGAAAATTCTATGGACTTAAGTTGATCTTCTTAAATCTAAAAATGTATCAGTAATTGTTGCTGAAAAATTAAACTATTGTACCTATATCAAACAATTAAAAGGTCTAAAATAATCACTAATGTGAGACGCTTAATTTTTTTTTATCTCTATCAACCATGCCTAATTAAGCAAAACAATTTTAAATTTAGGAATCTTGATGGGGATCACAGTCAGAAACAAAATAGAAAAAGTTTTATATGTATATATAAATCATTAAGAATGATAATCACGTAGCTCGCAATTGGTAGCAGTAATCAAAGTTAATCGAGCGTGTGAGTGTGAAGTTATCTGAGCATATTCCAGGAAGTGACCATTGCAAAGTCACGTGCGAGTACAACAAGTTTATAGTGTTTTCATTCATGTATGTCTTTTTTTATTTGGAGAGAGAAAGACGGAATATACATATTTTTTCTTTCTGTTTCTCTTACGGTTTTTTTCTTTTTTCGATTTTGTTTGGAATATGATCATTCAAATCACTCAAAAATGTTGTGGAACTGTCAGAGGAAACAGAGATTCATCTTTTATTGAGTTCACATTGTGAAGTATGCATTTTTGTGTTTATTTCTTTAAGGAAGAGGAAATATTTTACAGATTTTTTTAACCCTAAATGAGCAGTTATTATGCCTCATTTTAAAGTTCTTAGCTGATGCCTTACGTCTATATTGCTACGTCATTTAGAATGTTTGTGCTTTGTGTGCAGCAAATATTCTGATTTAAAATGATAAAGCGTTAATTCGCAATTTTGTGTTTCCTCTAAATAGTTTTTTTAGAAACAAAAAATTGTTACTAATTCAAAAATAAACATTAGTCTTTATGAAGCTATAATTAGTAGACCCACTTCACTATATCGTACGAACTTTTAAGTAAAATGTGTGTTTTAGTATTTTAATAAACTTTTAATGAGTTTATTCTGATTCTGACATAAAATTAAAGGTTCAAATGCAGTAGATGTGAAGTACCAATACATCAAAACGTTTTGTGTTTGTTAAAAAAAAAGAATCTAGAATGTACAAATTCATACTCTCTCTGAATTTGTACGTTCTAAAATACAATAGTGATTTTTTAAACAAAAAATAATATAATACATATGAAAAAACACAAATGTATATGTTCATAAATTGATAATGATTGAAAGATATTCTATCAATAATGAACTCGCATTGGGAAGTAATCCGAGTTTCGAAATGGATATAGTTTTAGAACAAGGCTTCTAACTTTTTTCACTTGCAACCTCTTTCATTTGAAGCAAATATTTTCGTAACTGGGGAATACAGGTATAAACAAGGAATTTGAATTAGACTCGGATAACTAAATGTAAAGGTATTTGTATGGAAATATATTGTTATACTAGGCACTCTCAAGAACGAATCATATTCGTACAAACGAGCTGGGTATGTTTCTTTACTATTATCTAAAGCATTAAATTTTGGATGTTCGACGTTAAACTTCCTAATGGTTTTTTTCAAGACTTAAGTGATTTTTTTTATTTTATTAATATTACTACTGAAAAATGCTTCTTCACACAGATGCGTAATCTAAAAGTATACTTATCTTAAGTACACTTATTAGGGCTATTTTAGTAGTTATAAAAAATTCTGTCCTAGATCCAAACCAAAAATTCTTTTAAGAAGTATTTCAAAAAATTAAAGCTTTAATTCACATAAGTTTTAATTTGATAACTTACCAAAGATTTTTTGAAAGCTTATCGGTAAATGATTGATATTAGTCACCACAATTAAGAATTATTTCATGAACAAAGTTTTTTTTACTGCACTGAGATTTAAAGAAACATATTTTTGAAACGGTGTCTCTAAGCACTTCAGATTATGAATTATATAGCTATTAAAGTTAAAAAAAATATTTGGAAATGTTACTTTCCCTTATACAAGTATTAAAAGACATAGGTTTTGATGATGTTTCTGCGACCCCTACATTAAGTTAAGAGGCTTTAAACACATTGTCACGATCATTGTTAAGCCCTAGTATAGAAAATAAATCCTTGTTTAGTTGAATAAGGCATAAGAATAAATTGTTTCATTGCTATATGTAAAATAACAGACTGGATAATTTTCAGAATGAACGGGAAATAGAAAATTCCAGAAAATATATATCTTGGTTAAACCATTATACATACGAAGATGAAAAAGTGAATACAATACTTAAAATGTTAGTGCTTACTAAATTTATAACCACTTAAAATAAGACAGTTTACTTGTCTGTTTCATTTTTTCAGCAGCATTTAACCAAATGAAGTTGCGCAGATTTCTCAGGATTTATTTTTCCAATCAGTTACTATCTTTTTGGTTTTCTAAGTCAGTGCTTCCCAATCTTTTTTATCGAGGAAGACCGGTTAACGTTTGATAATTTTATCGTGGCTTACTAGAGGGGGATGGACGTTGATTGTTTATATTTTAGATTGTTTTAATTTAATGATTTTAATTTAATTGTATTTAAACATACCTTCAAAATAAAATAAAGTTGCACTACAAAATGAATATAAAGTTATTTAACATGAAATATAAAAGGATTTCTATGGAAAGTCACACGAAGTCGAGAGAAATACACCACAGTAAATAAAATAGAAATAACTTAATGTTCATTGTGTGACCCGGTACTATTTGGGAACCACTGTTCTAAATAACCAAGAAGAGCTTCGAAGCAAGTTCATGTAGAACTGTGACTCACACTTCCATCCTCTTCTGCGAGGGTTAGTCCCCTTTGCACACAGTTCTTAGAATGTGCCCTACATGATTTCATCATCAATCAATATTTTATACCCATCTAAATGATTTTCTTTATTTAACCAATCACGCGCTACTTCCTCATCAACATTTTCGCATCCATCTACGCTTTGTAAATAATTTAAGGTTATTCACTGTTTTCAAAATCAATATATTCCGGATCATTGTTCGGTCATTCATCATTTTCGCATCACATTTCCCACCAATATATTTTTATGACAAACATATTGATTTCAAAGCCAAAATGAATGTCGTAAATCAGATCGATCACTTCAAGTTCACACGTCTCATGAGTTTTACATTCCAAAAAATTACATCATTGGTGAGAAACATGTGAACTCACATATTTGCTTATGATTGATAAGTTTATGAAAATAGAATTTTTAAAATATTTTAAAAAACATGAAGTTTTTAGGGACATTCTTCTGGATAATCCGCATTCCAGACATTCCCAACTCTTCTTGGTCTCATAACTTCCATAGAGAAAAATAAATGATACACAAGCAAAGCATGTTCAATGCATGCTACTTGTGTCATTTTTTCTCTTAGATTAAATGATTTAATACATCGAATTATTGAAAATTCTCAAATTTCTTGAACTCTGGCTGTGTCAATAACCGTTCAACGAAAACAGAATAGAAATTTTATACCATTGACCTATGATGTTGCTTTCATCTAAGATAGTGTAGCGGCAATTTCACCCTTCAAACTTCAGTTATTACTTCATGCGCAATATATGTACAAGAACTTTTAAGATAATTGAGAACTGCATACAATGAAATCACACATTTTACTAGATAACTGATCCTTATTTAAATGGAAACATAATTGAATATTTCGTAATCAGAGTACACACACAAAAGCTTTAACAGAAAACCAAATAATCCTTTGATTAAATAATTCAATTTGATAAATCAGTAATCACATAAAAAAAGTCTGTTTTGAGAAAATGAAATAATCTAACCACTTATATCTGTACAAATAATTAAGGGCTGGGGAATTTGTATTTCACCGAAACAATGTTTCAAATCAACCATAAATCTTGTTTAAAATGTATTAAGTATCAGTAAACTATTGGTCGTCTGTAAAATACGATTTATGAATAGCAAAATATTCCTGTACAGCCAAAAGTGTGACATTATTTAGCAGTATCCTTGAATATTAAAACAGTTCTAAAAATTAAAAAAGTACCTAAAATTAATTTTCTCTCAAGCTTGATTAAAACATTAAAATAACTTTTAACTTAAATGACATGAGAATTTTCATATATTGCTTTGAAAGAATTCCGATTCACACCATTTAATCAAGAGTCAGATTATTTCCAACGTTGGTTATGCAGTTAACCCCTTAATTGCTGCCGGCGTATATATACGTCTCGCTCAATCGTTACGTTGAGTGCCCCGGACGTATACGTACGTCCTACAGAAATACGATTCTTTTCCTTGCGGTGCTATCAGTAAAATTGTTCCGAAGATTTTTGAATGCAATTAACTGACCTTGATAATGTTTGGGAAGGAATTAATCATATCATAGAAAAGTTTGCTCATTTGTGACTTTTCTTCCCCCCTCCCTTCACCAATATACCGCATACGCACGCCATGTGAAAATTGGTGCCACTGCGGGGGGGGGCGAATCGAGTAACCTTTAATCAGCAGTTAAAGGATTAAAATCTAGTTTATATGTTTGGAATATCATTAAATATCTGTTAATATACATGTGGATCAGAAATTTCAAATATTTTTATACGAATCCTCTACAAGACGAAGAATAAAAATGAATTGTTATATGATTAGAGAGCTTTTCCTTATAGAGTTTTAAAAAAATGTAGAAGCAGTGAAATCGATTATACATGAACAATGTTTAATGCGCTTGACAAAATCAGAGTTAGCAATCAAATCTCATTAAATGGCATTTGTTTTGAGAAAATATCGCTTCTCTCTCTTTCTGTCTGCTCAATAATACCCCGTTGCGGTCTATCTCTTCTTAAATAAGACTTTATGTGTTTCAAAGGGAAACTCATTAGGAACAAGACTTCCTCAAACACATTAGCAGTGCATTGGCTATTCTTTCACTTTTAGGGCAGCGTAAAATTTGTATTTGATTTGAATATTTGAATTGTATATATACATGATTCTTATTTCTTACTAAACGGTATATGCAACAGGAGGCAAATGAAATGCCATAAAAAAAAGTAAAGTGTGCATAATATAATAAAGTTAATTTAAAATAATTAATTTAATGAAATGCAAACTTTTATCACTAATTTATTTTGTTATCTTTCGAAAGTTATCCCTTTAAAAAGAATGTTATTTAACCTTTTTGGTTGTAAGACCTATTTCATGCAAATAATTTTTTATAGATAGGGAGGGTAAAGTAATACGCACATATCCATTACATTGAAAGTGCGCTTGGTTTCTTCTACTATTATATCCAGGGGAACCCCTATTAAAGTCGTTTTTTCGGGTCACTGTCATTTACATTATTATTATATTTTATCAAGCAACTAAATTAAAATATGATTAACCAGAGAGAGAGAGAGAAAGAATTTTTTTTTTACTTTGGGATCCATTTTTAAGAAGCCATAGCCTAAACCTTGTAGAAATATTTTGACTCTGAGGTTGGAATCCATAAATTAAAATGAGACTACTCTTGACATGTACTAATTAAAATATTTTGTCGGCTTCTCGTGTATCATTCTCGTGGAAATATTTGCTTATAATTTTGAAATCTCTCTTTTTTTTTTAAATGACCAATGCACATTTTTTTTTATTTCTATGAATTAAATTAGCGAATCTTTTTCATTTTTTTAAATGCAAAATAAACATCAAGGCACCACTCTATATTAGAAAGAAGATTAAAAAAAGAATATATTTAAAATTTCGTTTTATCTTTTGTGGAGATTTATAAGTAAAAATTCCATTTTTAAGTGTTCTATTTTAATATAGAGAAATATATAAACGGGTAAAAATTAATTGTGATAGTGGTAGATCGATACTTGTGATTAAAAATTTCCAAAACTATTTCCTTTTATTTCAAAAATTTCTCAAATACAGTATAAGTATATTTAAGGTTGTAATTATTATTTATTAAAAACATACACGTAAAAAGTTGAATCAATTCATTTGAGGAATACAAAAAAAAAACGATATCTTTTTGCCTTGATGGTTATACAGAGAAATATATTCAATATATTAATATGTACTAAATGGGGAACAATTTTATTGTATTTCATTATGGGCAATGAATTTCCGAAATGACAAAAGCATATTTGGTAATCAGTATCCTTACATGCTCAAAGAAGCACATTCTTTTCTATTTTTAAATTGGAGAATGTTTGCACTTTAAAAATTAACAATTGATAGTTTTTTGACTGTAAATATTTCAAGAAACATTCCGAAGTGAACCTACATGCTCTCGGTACTGTTGCTAGTTACACTTTCAAAGCCGTACAAATAAAAATAGTTTAAAAGAATCTATTAATAGTAGCAATAAATACATTCGTAGTTTAGACGTTGTAAACTTTGGTTACTCTTTCAGAAAGTTCAGTTAAAACTTTACTCTTGGTATTTTGAACTAATTCTAAGTAAACAATATTTTATTTGTTGTCTTGATATGCTTACATTCTCCTTTTAAAAGCTTGTATAAAATTTAGAATATTATAAATGCGAATCTCTAATATTGACTCACTCTTGTATTGATAACTCTAGAAAATACAACGGAATAATCAATAGAGAGTTAGAAATTCAAAGTATTTATGTTTCTTAAATTTCAGGAACATTCTTCCTTGTGTACAATGACCTATACATGACAAAAAATGATAGATGATTAATAAATACAAAATACCCAGCGTGTTATACTCTTTACAGTTCATTTCATAAGAAAACAATCATTTGTCTCAGTATAAAGGGGAAAAATATACAACCTAAGACACACGCAAGTTTATTTTCCAATCATAATAGACTATAACTGTGCTGCTTCACTGAACAAATCTGAAAGGAAGGGTTTGACTTGATTCATATTTTTAATTTAATTTTTATTAAAACGTTTCCAACTGTTTATAGAAGAGGGTTCTGTCTTTTAAGAAATTGGTTGATTTTTGATTTTGGTTGGTTGGTTTGGATGTATAAATATATATATATATATATATATATATATATATATATATATATATATATATATATATATATATATATATATAAGGCAGCAATATGTTTATAACACTGCAGAATCCATTCTTTAATTTTAATTTCGATTGCTCATGTGTCCTTCATTGTGTGATTTTCCTACTGTCTATACGTTTTTCGAATGTGATTGATGGATGTTTATCTCTCGTTTGTAGAAAATTAGACTATATATATATTAATGCAGCTGTTATTATGGTTATTACAAAACTAATTTTTTTATATTTTTTGTTGTCATACTTCTTTCAATTGATACACTGATTGTTTCAGTGGAGCACACAGGAATTTTTCAAGGGGGGTCCGGGGTCAAAGTTCACCATTCTTGTATCATGCTCCTTTTGATTTTATCGATTTTCGGTAACAAAACACAGTAAAAAACTAGTTTTTGAATAAATAATTAGCATTAATTAATAAAATTAATTATTAATAGCAAGTAATTAATTAAATGTTACGTACTATATACTTAGAATTATAATCAATCGGGAAAAATATCAAGGGCTTTGGGAGGGGGGTCCGGACCCCCAGCCTCCCCCCTTGTGTGTGCCACTGGATTGTTTAAATTTAACCTATTTTTTTCCTGATTTTGAGCAGGATACCAAACGGTCATATGTTATCTCTAGAGTTATCGATGTTACTCAGTTTTTATTAATTTTTAAACTACGCTACAATTTTACCTTTTTAAAACATGTTATTGAATTGAATCATTATAATAACACCTTGCACTATCAATTTTTTATTTTAATTTCCCCTGATATTTGCTTATGTTTGAGAAAGGATAATGTTATATAAGCATAAAGTTTCTTAGAGAATAAATAGTAAAGAATGTAACCTTTTTTTTTCGTTATTGCTTCATTTAAAATTTTTACACGAATTTCTTTTATTCTTTTTTTTTTATAGAAATATTTATTCAATGAAATATTATTACTCGAAATATGATGAAATTCTTATAAATTTTTGGAAAAGAAATCGTAAAATAATAGGATTAAAAAGCGTGAGAATATATCTTATTTAATTGCATGATGATTCCATCACATAATCTCTTTCAGGTACAAAAGACCGCATTCAAGAGATTTACTGTACTAACATTTATGAGTAGGGATGGCTAAATTTATGCACTTTACACTAACGCATTTAGGAAAGAAAGTTAATCTATATAAGGAATACTCGAATAATCCCACATTACGTGAAATCAATATAGTATCCCCCATTTTTTGGTTGACAAACTCTGTTGTTGGAAGAAATAAAAAACAAAGAAAGTCTACCGATCTTAATGATGAGTTTTTAACCTCCATTTAAATGTCAGATATCAAAGGATTTCTTCGTTCACATCACATTATCAAGACTAGCTGCTTGACATTAAATGATAAAATCCTGAGGACTTTTCCATTGAGGAGAAAAATGACTAAACTAGACCAAGAAAAATGCTCAGTGATCACCTGATGGTAAAAGACTATAATTTTACCAGACACTTTTAAATTTAATTTCTTTTAACCATATAAAGAGAGTAGAGATTCCATGTAAAGTAGTAGAGATTCCATGTAAAGTAGTAGAGATTCCATGAAGTAGAGATATAATGGTCATGATTGGATAGATTTTTTGATGACTGGATTATGGGAGGATATATTTCCTCCACACTGTGGAAATACTAGATATCATTTATTCAATAAATCTGTAAATTTTGCGGTATATAAGAATATTTTAAACATACAATTTATGTAAAAAATATAAATTAAATTTTCGTATATAGCTAACTTTATTCCATGATCATTTATCTTTATTTTAGACGGGAAAATGCTTCATTTTTGCAGTCAGTTGCTTATTTACTTGAAATACCATTTAAAATAATGACATAATAGTTAGAAAGTGCCTATAAAACCAACCCCACTTTAGTCCAAAAGTAAGAAATGAAATCATCTCATCCTACTTCAATGTATACAAAAGAAGCTTACCAATGTATAGCCTCGGGAATATCTATTATGCTTTATAATCAGAAACTTTTTGTTTCTGAGCTTGAATAATACAGTAATGCAATAACAGAGAGAGAGTCAAACTTTCCTAGTTACCAGTTAGGAAATACTTCAAATCTGAAGCCTAATATTCATTTATATCTGCAACACGATTTTTTAGTTTTTTGGGCAATACCATTGTGATCGAAATAACATTCAAACACACATTACTTTGTTATTTTATGTATGATTTCTTTAAATATACTAAAGAATAGAATACTTTTTTGATGATGGTTCAATATGCTCAGATGGTTACAATGTACGAATTTAACAAGGACGTGTAATCAAATGGTAAAAATTTTTCTTAGTTAATGGTATGTAGCGTATGTAGTACTTTTTAAGTATAACGCAATGTAAACTTGAAAATTAGTTTTTGCGTGGAATGCTATATAGTATAAAGCAAATAATTATGCTACAGCTTTACTCTTCTATTGAATTGAAATCTGAATCCAAAATAAAGAAAGCGAAGAAACGAGAAAAAGCTTTTTAAAAAGTAATTATTTAGTAACAAAAAGTCCTTTTTGTCAAATTGCATGTTATTTCTCCAAATTACTTTTAAATTATTAGTAATTTGTTTTCTTGTCTTAAAAAAACTATTTATATTAAGAAAAGTAATTCAATTTTCTAAGTAATTGACGACTTTAATTACTGAATAAAGTTAAAATTTCTGTCTCAATACTTAATAATTATAAAAAATTTTTTGATTCACTTATATAATAAATTATTTATAAAAAAATTAAAACTCACAAGAATCAAGAAAAATTTACAGGTTATATGTATAATATTTAAGAATTTATCTGTAATTTTCGATGTATGTGTGGAATGAAAATCTGATGAGTATTCTTAGATAGTAATGACAGTTTGTAGCAACTTCGTTATTAATACGTTTACTTTATAATTATACAGTTTACCTTTTAAGTTTTTGATAGACTTCAATCATTGATGGAAAGAGAATTAAATCTTATTTGAAATTCCAAGTTATATGTTATTAAAGTTATATGTTACGTGTTATCCAAGTTATATGTTACGTGTGTTTGAAAAGATGTATTCTAAATATATATTCAGTCAAAATTCAGTTTTTTTTTGGGGGGGGGGTTCTTTTTTTGCGAATATTAAAAATATCTTGCTTGTACGTCAGTACGATTCGATAAATATTTTACTTTTTCTCTAATGTGTTTAAAAACACTTAATTAGAGGTTTTTACTTTGAATAATTTCATAAACACAAATTAAAAAAAGATATATTTAAGCATTCAGACGAATACTCTTTAATGAAATAATGACATTTTTGCTTAAGTTATTAGAGCGTTTAAAAATTCATCTTTCCTTAAATGAAGTATGAAGCTGAAGTTCATTGGTTTCACTGATAAGGAAAGAAAAAAAACTTCAAACTTACATGTTGTTTATTGAAGTTACTTATATATAGGTTCAAGATGTCATCTGTCGTTCGATCAGCTTTTCCCAGATTTTGCAGTATCTGTAATGAAAAGGGAAAATATTTTTTTAAAGAAGCAAAATAAATCATCAAAAAAAACATATGAACCATAAAAAAGCAAATATTAAATATATTTCAAACATTTTTTTAAAAAAATTATGTCAAAAATAGAAATTATGAATTTAAAGGAACTTTTTCAACTAACTGATTCGTAAGTAAAATATATTTTGTGCTAAAAATAAATAAAAGACCGCGAAAAATCTAAAATTAATTAAATTTACGCAAAGATAGTGAATATTAACATATCTAAACAATAAAGATCTAAATAATATGTATTTCATAATTTTAAAAAGTCTTTAAAACGAAAAGATAATAACAATTTTTATGTTTTCTTTTCTTAATTTCTATATATTTTGATAATCCATTACTTTCAGCGAAATCTTTGTTGCTGCTTCTATACTTATATCGGTACAGGAGGAAGCATGGAGGATTCTAATTGTTCTGTTATTTTTTTAAAATTCAATTGTCTTATAAAAAAGATACATGAACTCTAAAACCTGTTTTGATAAACTCATCATTAATTTGGTCAAATTTGATGAATAAGAGGTTTTTAGTAACCTGAAAATAAATGCGTTTTTAAAACTCTGTTCTAATTCAATTTATTTAAATAATGAATTATTTTATTTTGAGTGATGATATAAACGTTAATGGACAATGGTACTTTTGGAAATATGATGAAATCTTTGATTAAATTTAATTATCGTTTTGAAATTTATAATTTTTGTCATACTTTCATTGCGCTTTGTTGGAAAAGGTAGATTTTAGTCATTTTGTAACAATTGTTCCTATAAATGTATGGTATGCATATTGTTTGACTTAATTTTGAAATAATTGCATAGTTTTATTTTATATTTGAAAAAAAAATAATCTTATACTATACGATAGCCCAGACTAAAATTTTTGGAATAAAAAGAATTTCACAAAATTATAAAATGTTGATTTTTTTGTTACGGCTGGGAAATAACTATTCAAGATCAATGAGCCTTAATGGTAGTAGTCTGAAATATTCAGTGATAAAAAAAGTCGGTGTTAATATTCAGAAGTAACTTACTTATTCATATCATATTCAAGTATTAACTATATGTTAACGATACACGATGCATTCTATCATGAAAAAAGAAGAAAACAATGGAACGAAAAAAACGCGAATCAAGCTTTCGTAAATTTCAGTTTAATATGCAACAAAATTCATCAATTGAAGTCTTCTCTATTACACTTATTTAATGACTAAAAACTGTTTGGTATTACTTAAATTAATAGAATTACTTGATACTCTCTATATTAAAAAGCGAAATTCTTTTTATATTTAACTTTCTGATGTTAAAAAAGTTAACACCATAAAAAAAGGTTTAGCGTATGCGTATTCAGTGCATATTGACGAAATTCATTACGTTACTTGTGTCCCCTTCCTCCAAGGAAAAATATTCGAATTTGCCCTTGACCGCATGTGATCGGTCATTTCCTTAAAAGATTATTATATGTAACTGTGTGACGAATCTTTACGGAACCTTTCCACTAATATTCTTAGGCATCTTTGGGGATTGTAAATTCGCGAATATTTCGAATCAACTCTAAAAGGAGAAAACGGGATATGTAAAGTAGATAGGGTATTTAAGTAGAGCGTTGTAAGTTAGCGGAGATGAAGGCTATTGAGCCAGTAGCAGTAGTGACAAAGTTTACAGGATTCAATTGAATTACTATAGTGGAGCATTACTGTTAGTGCTCAGCGAAGGAACCTTAGGACGTTAATACCCCTGAAGACATCAAAGTACTACCAGGTGATATATTCTAGTTTAATACCGCTTACCACAAGCGTTAGTTTAATAAAATTAGTTTAAGTTAATGAAAGCTAATAATTCAAGTTGCGTGTATTTCTCAGACCTCCTATTCCGGTAAACCTTATTGATATTGCGCGTAGTTATTGGTTAATTTCCTATTTCATAATTTAAGCTAATATTAAAGGTAAATCTCTTTTTGACGTAGACATAAAGCCTACTATTTGTTATTAGATTTGTGATATTTGAACAAGTGAATAAATATAAGTTATTATACAAATGGCATCTGGCCATTCGTTGCCTCAAATTAATCTTAGTGTCCAGGGTGGAACCCAGGGGGGTTCCCACAACTGTTGATATACTCGTACAATATGATGAGTTACTAGAAGTACTTGAATTTCTAATCGGGCAAAGAGAACAGAAAAAAGTGCAAGATTATAGATCAATTTCTTAAAAGGGGCAAATAATACCTTATAAAATAAAATTAGGTAATTTTTTATTTAAAAAATTCATGGAAATTATTCTGAGAAAATAAATACATAATTTTTATACAAATAAGTGCTGTATTTCTTTTTATTGTTAACAGTTTAATTACTGAAACCCATTTAATTATCTTTCAACTCCCAAGATTTCCGAATATTATACTTACTTATTTTCATACTGAATTAAAAACGAAAATGTACTTTGATTGGGAAATAGGCGTGATACGAATACTCAATTTAATGTAATGAAAAAATTCGTTGTATTCCATTCAAATTAAAATGATGTTAGAATGAACGAAGCGAACGAATGTATAATTAATATTTCAATGATTCTATTTTATCTATAATACTTACATTTTGTGAACCTTACGCTCATTAAGGAATTGCTTCAAATATATATCTTTTTTAATAAACTCAGTACATATTTAATTTTCTACTTCCTTTTAGTTAATTTATAAAATAGAGAACTCATGTCTAAGTTATTGAAAAGATTAATTAATTTTGCTATTAAGGCTAATACATATTTTTTCTCAAAATTTCAATTTCTAAATTACGTGTTTAGGATATTATGCAAGATGTACATTATTTAAAAATAAAATGTAATTATTGCTGCACAGTATGATACAATTCAGTGAATATAAAAAACAACATAAATTCAGAAAGAATACTACACTTGATGTGGTATTGATTTTAATTTACAATTTGGCTAAGTTAATATTTCCAAAGAAATTGATATCATTAATCAGCTTTATTTCCACGGCCTATTATCTAGTATATAATTCAAGATGTTTAATTAGTAATTTGTTGTTTTATTTTGTCCTAAACCGGTTAAATGTTGCATTTCTTTTGTTGTTGCTGTTGGTGCCGTTGTTCTTGAAAGCAAAACATATGGAATTAGATTATAGCTAAATGATACCTTCCTAGACCTAATTCTTCTCAAAATGATAAGACCTAAGGAATTTGATTACTTCCATCAAGTAGGACAATAAGTGCTGAAGGCTCCTTTCAAAGGGTGTCACGATAAATAAGATACAAAATTAATATAAAAGTTGAAATGTAGATTTATTTTCATTGTGTATTTCATTCATGTTTTGCTTACTTGAAAATAAATTTTAGAAAATGCTAAAGACATATCTTTGAAAATTTGAAATATTAGCCAGTAATGTGCAGTATTGTTCTATCTTTCTTTTTATCATTCAAACTAAAATAAGGTGTATAATTTTGAATGTTTTAATAAACGTAAATTTGAAACAAAAGTTCATAATATTAGAAATCCATTAAACGGGAATCTCGATGATTCTCTTGAGACAGACAATAGCCCGATTCAAGATAGAGAGCTTGGAAAAATTAATATTACTGATTATCAGGATTTGACAAATTTCTTTATTTCTAAATCAGAAAACAAGTTTTTAACTGAAGATAGTTTTAAATTTGAGCCAATTTTGATGTAAAATTAAAATGATTAGAGCTGCGCAACATTATTACGACAATCGTGTTGCGGATCACTAACTTACCTAGAAAAAAACGTGATTTATTTCATTATCTTAATAAGAACTCAATAAATTATCCTTACTGATAACAAAAAGAGTTTTAGTAAATGTAACAACCAGATAATCAGTTTTGATGCACTGATTTATTGCTTTGAAGTAATACAGCATTTTTTAAACTATAAATAAAACTTAGAAATATGTAAGATTGGACAGTATCATTTAATTATTTTTTCATAGTTATGGTCAAACCTAAACTTGATAGACGTTGGCTTTGTTAGATCGGTACTTAATAATACGAGATCAGAGGAGAGATACGAAAATTTCTTTCAGAATAGCGCAACACTTTTGAGGAAAGACTTTTTTTCATGGTGTATTACTAAATTTATGAAAACTACACTTACGGTGATGATATCATAAAATATCTTATTTTTTAAGTGCTGTTCAAAGGATAAACAAAAAAAAAGGTTGAAAGTATTACATAAAAATAATTTGTATCCAGAATTATCATTATTACGCCATATAAATCATAAGAAATTTACGCATATTTAGAATGCATTGATTTTTAGGAAAATCCTAAGTTTCGATGTGTCATTTTACTTAGTATTAGAAGAATCTTAGACAGATGCTGTAGTAAAAAATATACACTGGTGTGCAAAAATTAAGGACGAGACGGTTTTTTCAATATAACTTTGTACAAAAGCTTTCCAAATCAACACATTTAAACCCGTAAGATCCCCAATACGTAAGGACATGTGTAATATGTAAGCAACACTTACTAAAAGAGAAATCAGAGGGATAAAAAGAAGCTTGATTGAAAAAGTAGCATGGAGCGCAATGCGACTGAAGGCCAAAACATCCCTGTGATGGGTGTCCAGCAAGAAACATCCGGTCTTTAGTAGGGGGATATGATCTCCCTGACTGCTAGGCAGGTTTCACAGCGTCTGCCCATGCTGAGAATGAGGGTGTCAATGAGTTGTTGAGGCATTGCTGCCCATTCGTCTTGCAGCGCCAATCGAAGCTCCCGAATCGTTACTGGTGGTAAGGTACGAGCTGCCAAGCGTCTGCCTAGAAAATCCCATACATGCTCGATGGGATTGAGATCCGGAGATCGTGCCGGCCAATCCATACGTTCAATATCCTCACTCTCTAAGAGCTGTTCGGCAGCTACTGTGCGATGACATGGTGCATTGTCGTCCATGAAAAGGAACTGCAGACCCATAGCACCTCTAAAAAGACGCACATATGGAAGAAGAATCTCGTTACAATAACGGGTCCCGTTGACTGAACCTGCGTCGAAGATGTGAAGGTCTGTACGACTACCAAGCATGATGCTCCCCAAACGAGAACACCGTGACCTCCATACCTGTCCCTTTCAATGATGTTCGAGAGATGATTGCGGCTTCCCCGCTCTCTCCAGATGAGTATGCGATGAGAATCGCTACTCAAACTGAATCTGCTCTCATCTGTAAAGAGTACTCGTCCCCATTCATTGTCTCTCCAATTCCGGTGTTCCCGGCACCACAGAGAACGCCTTCTCCGATGGGCAGGCTTTAAAGGTACACACCGTACAGGGCGTCGTGCAAACAGACCACCACCGTGCAGTCTTCTGGCCACGGTAAAACGCGATATCGGTCGTCCAGTCGCCTGTGTCGTGTGTCTAGCGATTTCTCCCGCTGTCTGCCGCCTGTTTCTTCTGGCCTGTAAGACAATGTACCGGTCATCTGCGGGTGTGGTTCCTCGTGGACGACCACTACTGAACCCCGGATAGCTGTTCCTGTAGTTTGAAATTGTCTCCAAAGTCGTGAAACGATGCTGTGAGCAATTCGAACTCTGCACCCACACTTGTCACACTGCGGCCTTCCTCCAACTTCCCAATGATTCGACCTCGGGTAAAAGCATCCAGATGTCGTCTAACAGATTGATTATTCGCCATTTCTCGCTGAGGCAGCAACTCGGTGTGATTTTAACTGCTATACGGCGTGCAATCTCTTTGCCAGAAATACTGATCTTACACCGACAACATGCTTTATACTACTCAGACACTCCCCCATTACGTCTACCTGCATATCTGCGCATGTGCTACCGTACATCACCTTACTTAATCACCTGGTTGGTCTTTCTGTCCGCTCTGCCTCTTCCTTCAGCTGATGTACTAAATTTTCGACTTCGTCCTTAATTTTTGCACACCAGTGTAGTATTGTTTTAATTTCTTTAGTCTGTGCATTAAATGTTCAAATTCAATAGTCTTTGAAATGCAGTGGTCTTGAATTGTTTTTCATATCTTTAAAAGAAAGAAAAATGAACAGACACAGAAAATAAAAAATAAACACGTAACCATTTCAATTTAGTTTTGTTATTCGACACGCTTGCTTAAACACATTTCACCGTTTTGAACTAGTTTTTTTTTAATCCCGTGACTGCATTCTCAAAGTTTTATTATTTATTTATTGGTTATGACTTAAGGCATACTCATACTGAATTATAGTACATCCATCATTAAGTTTCTTACATTTCGAACTTTTCTTAATTTTCATCCTTATTCCTTTATATAGATAAAATGAAAATTTGTATTCTTATTTGGCCAATTATTAAAATATTATATAAAATTACTATAGTCATAATTATTATTTTCATAATTTAAAATAGATTAACTAAATATCTTTATATTCTAAAATTCTGAAAAGATTAAAAAAATTTTAAGCATTTTGATCTCTCATTTAGGTTTATTTGAATAGATAATGTGAATAATATATTAAATTCAAATGTGACTAAAAATGAGAGTTTTGAACATCTTCGAGTTATACCGTTTACGAGCAACATGTCTTTTAAAATATAGAACAAATGTAAAAAATACTTAGCTTTATTGAATAGTGTTATTACAAATTAAGATGCATTTTTTCGTAATTTTCCAGGAGTTAACACAGCTCAGAGAATTTTATTAATTTAAAAAATAATTATTTACTGGATTATATATGTTAATATGTATCCTACAACTCCTTTTTTTGTAAATAATTGAAGTATTCATATAATGATGAAATGTTTCCTCTTCTTTTATTCTGTCTCAAATGATTTTAGTATAAATTTCTTTAACATTATAGCAATCCCAAAACTGTATTAAATGATTATCAAATTAAATGTTTCTATAATTAATAAATTAAGATTTTTGCAGTTATTTAGTTTGCATGATTCAGTAATAAATTGGCACAATTTTAGATTCATAAATTAATTAGTATATAAAGTTAATAAAGTTAATCATTTAAGCGTAGTAAATGTCAGCTTAGTTAACTCATTCGCATAAATCGAAATAAAAGTTTGACTAAAATAAGGGTCGGTCTTATTTTATCCCATATAATTTAATTTGGCCTTCGAGCTTAAAATAATGCACTACACCTTGCTAAGATAATTTCTTTTCAATGCGGTTTTGAAATTAATTTTTTTTTGCAATGTAAAAAAATTCATTCCGTGACTAAATTCAATTAAAAAAGTCATTAAGTGAATTCGTATGCAAAGGTCATCGTGAAATGATAATTATAATAACTTCACTGTAACTGTCTTTCAGTCTTCTCATTTACAAGCCGCAAGAGTGCCAAAAATTGTATTTTATTTTTATTTGTTTCTAATTACTTGCAAGGTAGAAGAGTTGATTTTTTTTAATTTTTAAAATTTTTTCAAGTTTGATTTTCTTTTAAAATTCGTATTTAGCTTTGCATAACATTAAAAAGAATAAAATTGAGGATTATTATACTCAAATGTTTTTGAAGCAAGTTTTAAATACCGAAAACTTAAGTTCAGGAGAATTAAGAAAGCATTATTAAGTACAAAGTAACATGTTTTCAAAGTGTCAAGTACCATTTTGTGGGGCTTACAAAACATATTTTGACATAAACTCATGCTAAATGCTCAAGTCTCTATCGACTGATAAAAACAATAATAGGCGCGGTACAAATTATTTTTAAAATCCACTCTTGATTAGTGTTTGTTTAAAGTAGTTTAAGTTTAATATATACATATTCTAATCTTTCAACTTGTCATTCTTTGCTTTAAGTAGGCAATCCTTCATTTATCAAACAACTGCTCTCTCTCATCTATTTAATTTCTTCCAATATATATTATTCTTTCTTCAGTACTTCATTATAATTACTAAAAAATCTCTCTGCCATATCGTATGGATACTATACATCTCAACAATTTCCTTGCTTAATTTGCATACCTTTCTAATTTATCATTAAATATTTCCCGTCATATAACTAAAATATATTTCACGGGATTAACGCACACACCTTCAAAATACTTCACCACCCAAACGTTATGTTCTTTTCTGCATGTTATTTACACTCACTTTAATTTCTTCACGATGCTTAGATTGCTACCAATAGGAATAGCTGATCCCGGAAAGGTGCCTTGCTCTGTCGTCTTTCTGCCCCGTTGAAACACAGATCTTTTATATTAATTTGTTCTATTAAGTATATTATTTTTTCTTCTATGAAATAGACAACAAAAACACGAGCCCCGGATTACACTTTACTCATTCACTAAAATGTATCTTGATAAAAAAAATTTTTGTAACCTTACACGCTTTCGGATATCTTACATACTTTAAGTTACATCACTTTAAAAAATAATTCAAACTTTTTATTCCTTTCAAAATTAAAAATTAATATTATCTTACAGCCCTCACAGTTTAAAAAATGAATATCTAGCCTTTTTAAAATTGTGTTAGAAAGGCAGAGCTTGTTTATAACAGACTTCTTACCTTATTATTACGTAGAAACCATAAAATTTAAATTTTTTTCCCAGGATTTGATCTAGACAACATAGTAAGAAACCTTTTTTATTATTATTAGAGTTGAATATTATATAAATTGAAAACTCTGGCAGCGCCATATTTGTTATAGTTTCATGACCCTGTTAGTCGAGTGTTCATATTCGCGAACTAATAACCGGCATTGTATTTATCGAATCGTGAATTTAAGTCCTGATTCTATTTAAGACCTGCCGTGCAGAGAAGTTGATGCATGCTCAACATACGAAGGGTCAAAGATCTCATGTTGCTGTGGTGGTTAGGAAGTTTGGAGAGGGAGTTATCCTTGATTGGGACTCAAAATTGTCAGGTCTGGCGTCAATAGTTCTCGTATAGCTTCGTAAAATGATGTTATTAATTAATTAATTTCAACAACTTCACGTTAGATTTATTTATTCAGATTTCACCACAATTATGTTTTTCATCAATCACTAGAATAATTATATTTTGAGTTGCTCATAAGAAATAAATAAAAGATGATTTTTTATAAATGATGCCTAAATACCTAATAAATTAAATTTTTAGAAGGGAATTCAGTTCTCTGAAATTTGAAGTTGTATAATGAAGCACATGTATAAAAAACCATATGGTTTATGAAACATATTAGTCAGCATTCTTAAAATTTGGAATTCTCTGCATTATACGAATATACTAATTACTGCTTTATGATAGTTTTATTAACAGTTTACTAGTTTCAGACAAGCTATGCTGACAAGCTAGCTTTATTTAGCTGGCAGATAATGTAGAAGTTTTTATACATACATCTGAGATATAAACAATTAATACTTTCCCATTTCATGATTGTTATAACAAAATCAGTTAAATAAACTAAGGAAAATTTTAAGCATTGTGTGTGTGTGTGTGTGTGTACATTTTCAATCATCAACGAAAAGTATTTAAGAAATTATGTTTAGCAATTAAAATAAGACTTGCAGTAAGCGTTAAAATGAGATAATTTTAATAAAACATACATGTGTGTGGGGGGTGTGTGTGGTGTGTGTGTGTTATAAATATAGGCATTGAAATCTTAAAATAAAAAAAATACATGTTAAAAAACCAAATCCAAAAGCAAGAAATATATTCTAAACTCCAAAATCCCAAACAAAGGATTTAAAATAAAAATGCTTTTAAAAATATTTTTTAGAAGTCTAATTACGATTTCTTAACAATGCATATGAATTAATAAATATGAAGAAGAAATCTATTTGTCAATATCATTTTACGCACAGTGTAGTGTTAAATAAGCTAAATTATTATACAGCATATATCTTTAGTCAAAATGGAGTCAAAATTATAGTCAAAATGGAAGCAATGAGCAATTAATTGCATCTTTATACCCTTAAATCCGTAAATGGATAATTTAACTAAATTTTGCTGCCCTTAACTATCTTTTTATATTTGTATAAATTTACAATTCATACGATTAGGTTACATAAACAAAAATAGTTTCCTGGATTCATTTGTTTCTTGAACTTTTGTATTTAATCGTATTTATTTAAGTAGGTTAATTTTTAATGTTAGGATGGTGGTTTCAGGAAAGAGATAAAAACTTCCGCGTCAGATTTTGATGTCCCTTATTTCTCTTCACCAAATGTTGTTTTACGGGAATTCAAAGGATGGGTCAAAACCAAGTCATTTGAGTACCAGTTGCTCAGTGGACGAACAAACGATACAACAACTTCAGCAATTTTAGAGCGTTTCTGGTTTTCCTTCTAAAAAATAAAGGTCATCTGAAGTTTACTCTCATTCAATTATTCTCTATAATTCCCTCAAATAGCAAAAGTAGTTTTCTAAAAAAAACAGCAGCAGCAGAACTGAGTGTGTTCGTATTTAATGAGGAAGAAAAAAGAGTTATTTATGCTATGTATATTTCAAGAATTTTAAAAACTGTCTGAATAAAATATGCAGGATGTGGGTTTAACATTAAAAGGGGATGCTGTTATTTGATTGATGTTATGTGAATATCTAATGAAATTTTTTTACAACTTACTAAAAAGAGAAAATGTCATTCGTTTCTATTTTGAAAAGAATTTTATATATTATTAAGCTAAAATAAATTTTCCGAAAAAAGGTTATACATAATATATATATATATATAATTCCCAATACATTCTATATATTTAGTCGCGAAGTTAGCAATCATGACATGTACTTTTTATTCATGCACTCAAGTTCAAAAACATTTTTTTTTTTACTTTTAGTGAATTACACTTGATGTTAATACAGTTTTTTCAAATATTAATTCATTAATTTAATTTGATTCATGAATAAAACTAGTAACAAACAAAAATAGTAGTCCAAAACCCTACATAAAAAGGCAAGTCACGCATTGTGTAGCTCAATGGGTAGCGCGTTGGACTTCTAATCGAAAGGTTGTGATTTCGAATCCTAACTGAGATGGCCTATTTTCTGAGAATGTGATTTATGAATGAATAAATAGTAACGAGAGAACAAGAATAGAATAGTCCAACACCATATATAGAATAGAGAATTGCTCTCTACTTTGCCTCTTAATATTGCGATTCTGTCATATACATATTTATATTAATTGTAATTATTTATATCAAAAAGTAACTAAATTAAAAATTTTCTCTGTTGACCTAAGTTGGAACCGACTTAAATTTTTTTTATGTATTATTTGTTAGATATTTATTTTACTAACTCAGGTATATAGATTTATTTTTTTCTAGGTATTTGACATTGATTACTTAGTTTTGGTACTTTTAGTATTCTTCTAATATTACGGTTATTATCTCGACTATTAATGGATTCTTATTCTTGCACAATATTCTATTCCTTGCAGCCCAGTGGTATAGGCAAATATAGGAGAGAATTGATTGGCCTTAAAACTATATTTAACCCTACAATCTTAGTTCCTAAGACTAAGAGTTTCCTATTATAATACTGAGGTTATCTTATTTTTTATCTGTACCGTCTTGTTATATTTATATTTACTGCATTGCTTTGTTAGATCAACGGAAATTTATATTGTAAATGTTTTTAATTGTGTATATACTATATTTGAACCAAACAAGTATGTGAGTGTGTGTATTTATTTTAATGGTTTAACCCTTTATCTACCGACAGTACTTATAAGTACCACTCACTTTAAAATTATATCGAATAACCATTTTTACGAATATTCTGACGATACTTAGCAGGATATTCTTTGAAATCTGCTCTACTAAGATGTATGACATCATGGACTCTAGGATGAGTATTTTAACGGGGAAGGCGAATAGTTTTATAGCAGAAATTGCGTTTTCAGCGCATTGCGAAGATTGTCATTTTTGTTCAGAAAAAATAGTTAATGTCAAAAGATAAGCGTCTTATGTTTTTTGTATGTTAATGAAGATCTTAGAAAACAATTTGACTATTTATTTAGAGTAACCAGTGCGCATAATTAATTTTATAGTTGAATATCTTTAGTTAATTAATTAGCTCTAATGGATTAAATTTCCCAAAATTGAGTATTTTGTTTATGTATATCCCTTAATTTTCAATGTAGTGATCACAAAAAAAAAATATTGCATTAAAAAAACTGCAGTAAATCATAATGCGTTAGATAAAGGGTTAAATTAACTTCACATTAGAGTTGATGTGAAGGTCTCTTCCGATTTATGGTTCAGGGAGGAAGGTGATATATTTTTTTGTCTTTCCTTGTGTCTATATATAACTTCTTTCCCACACAAAACATCAAAGAAGGATTTAAGATATTCAGTTCTATTCAACGCGCGCATCATTGCACGTTTATGGCTGAATAATAGGTCTTCAATCAGGACTCGAGTTCTAAGCTTGATTTGAGCACCGTTGGTTACGAGCTCATGAACATGACCATATAGCTTCCGCAGAAGCAATGTGAATGTGAATAGAAACTAAAAATAGAGTATACTCAGAAATCTCCCGTATATCTCAGTTTAGTAACTTTAATTAAAAATTCAATGTGATCAATATAACTTCCATTTTTATTATTAATAAAAGCTTTAAAAAAGATAAACAATTTTAATAAGAATAATAATTAAAATATTATATGGAGAAATACAGTCATTTTTAAAGTCTCAAACATGAATAGATGAATAAAAGATTTCAAACAATAAATTTATTCAAGCCACTAAATTACTCTTACTTTATTAAGTTAGCTAATATTAAATACCTTTTGTGAAGGATAAAACAGTATATTAAAGTATTTTATTCTAATAGTTAGAAACAATTTCACAAATTTAAAGATTTTAAGAGTTTTTAATTCCTGCTTTAGATTGATGAAAAAAAAAAAGAGTAAGACAGAGAGAACTCATATTTTTTTGTAATATTTGTTCTTTTTTTGAACATTTTTTTAATATTAAATCTCGTGTATTTGCTTTTTCCTTTTTAATTAATGCATCGTCCAGAACACAAAATAAAATGAAATATAATACTGAGTTCGAGTTTTTAGGTAGATATATATGTGTTTCAGCTACAAAAATAGAAAGAGTTGTTGTATTAAAAAAAAACTTTAGAGGGAAAAGTGCTATTTCACGCAGAGTTTTAAGCAGTTCTACTAATTACTAAAAGTCAACGATTCAATAAAAATAAATCGCTAACATTCATTCAATGAACTAAAACAAAAAGAATTTCAACTAGTAAGAAAAATACTTTCAATGAGCAATATTTCCCTTTGGGATTAATTAAAAGCAGATGTATTATAAAAATAATACGTATCATTCAAAACCTGTTTCGTTCCACTTATTATATGTAGATGAAGGAATTATTATAAGGTACTATCATAAGGTACTATCATAAGGTAATTATCGTAAGGTACTATCATGAATGAAAACACTTCACACATACTTCTTTAGAAACACATAAGGAAATGAAAGTAACACCAAAATAAGAGCGAGTGTCATGCGGTTAATTGAAAGTTATCCAAAACTTTTTCGTATTTTATTTCAAGACATCTTACAACTATTTCAAACTGTGTCTTAGAGTCACGTGTTACTGAAATTGACGCTAATAGGACCTCTCCATCTTCTCCTATCTTTTGAAGAAACCCTTTTCTATTCACCCATTCAGAACAAAGGGTTTTTAATTGTGTATAAATCAAAACAGTAAATCTATCGCTCTCTCTCTCTCTCTCTTTTAAGTATAAAATATTTCATTGAACGTGTAAAGATGTATTTATATTACAGCAATGTTAACTTAATTTGCAAAATAATCGATTTATTTGAATGATTTATTAATATGTTAATTTCGTTTTAAAATATAATGTTTTTAATTTTATCATAAGAAAAAAACCAAAATATATTTTCATATTTTTAAATTGTTGCATTACAGGGATAAGCGAAATCAGGCCCTTAGATTAAATATATGAAAAAAGAAATATCACAAATTTAACAACAAACTCGCAAATTTTTTTAAAACGGAAACTCATTATCAATAACTGTTTACTTGTACACTTGCTTTCTGTGCTTTTTTAAATATTTAAAAACTAAAAAACCCTGCATTTGCACCAAATATTCTCCAATCATACTATAAATAAACTTTGTTTTAAGAATAATTTCTGTCATTAAAAATTAGTTGTCCTTTCTTTATATTTTTGTTTTCATATTTTTTACCATTATTCTCAACGGTCGTGAATTAACTGGACGGCTTTTTTACGAAATTTGCCCTGAAGTGTTCGTGTAGTACTACTAGCTACTGAGTGCATGACCTGAAGAACTCTTTGATTCAAAATAAAGTATTTTTGAGGCCTTTGGCAGGTGCATCCGGAACTATTTCTCAAGGGCGAAAAACGTCTACTCTCCCGCCCGTCCAGCAACACTGCTGACCCCGTTTAAAGAAACGCTCGACATTCCAATCGAATTGATTCCGGAATTGCTTTGCATCATTGTTGTTGTTGCCTGTTAGCACGGAATGGACTGTCGCATCAATGGTGCGCCCGAATCAAGGGTCCAATAACTACGAGAAGAAACACTGTAGGAAAACAGGAAACCGTAATTCTGCAAGATGCTTTAGACGAAAATAGCTGAGCTATGCTTGGAAATTGGCATTTTGCCTCTTTGTTGGACTACCCACCTTAGACGCCGAAGTTCTGACGTCGATTTATATGCAGACTAATAAAAGTAGATCGCGTGTATCTCGAAAAGAATTACCCGAGAAACTTTTGAGAAATGTCGTGAAAGACAATATATAAAACAAATCAAATTCTGTAGAAGAAATCATTCTAATTTATTGACATTTGAAGACACCCGATTCTTAACACACTTCTAAAATTTTATAATTTATATCTTTCATTCGGTAGATGTATTTATTGTAAATGGAGAGAAGTAACATATTACGCGCGCGCGATTTTGAAATCCTTTCTTTTCTTATTTTATTACCTAACAAAAAAGCTTTTAGTTTCCATATCTCAAAAACAACATATATTCGAGTCGAAAATGCATTCGGTTTTATTTCAAAAGGGGAAATCCGTATATTTTCATATATTGCCCAAAGTTTATGACGGGCAAATATTATAGTAGTATGAATGAGTGCACACACACACACATAGGCTTCAGCAACATTTAATTTCATGAAAGATAGAATAAGAATTCTTCTCTGTGTTTTTTTAATCCAAAAATTTCTAATAATGAAAAACAAAGTTCTTTAAAAAATTTTAATATTGACTAAATCTAACTTTGTGGTGGTTACTATGATCATTCTGGAGCTGTTGGTTAATTTATGGAATTGCTGTTTCATTATGTACACACACATATATGCATGAATATAATCGTTAATCTAAGACTGAAACATTTAGAAAAGCAATATAAGTCAAAATGGAATAGCAGCGGTAATACAATAGCAAACTCTTAGGCTTAGGACAAATATTGCAAACTTAAGCTAAGTTTCTCATCGCGTGTCAACCTTTCGCTTTGCTTACATGCTTACATTACTCGGCTGAAATAAGAAAAGAAAAAAATACAGTTTAGGATATGTTTGTATAAGCTAAAAAATTTGGTGGATATACTTTCAAATTTCTATGATTGTTTACACTTAAACTTCCAGTGTTTTTTGTAGTATTATATTTTGTTCTTATTTTAAATAATTTAATAAACGTATTGAAAGGGAGAAAACATAAAAACTAATAAAAACATATTGTATTACAATAACAACCAAAATAATGTTTTCTTAGTATACTGAGAATAAAAACATTCCATTTGCATTTAAAATTTGATTTTTAAAAATATAACATCTTAGTAGGATTGCATAAAAGTATATAACATATTAATTATACGAAGAATTCAATGTCCATTTTAAAATAATGTCGAATACAGAAATAGAGTTATTTAGTAATTTTAAGAAATGTTGCTATAATTTTGCATTTTACAACACTTAGTCTATTGGGCTTTTTTTTTCTTTAAGCTTAACATTTGAGGAAAAAGGTATCTTAAATATTGTATAAAATACGTAAAAAATTCTTCTCCAAGTTTTCAAATTCATCTTTTAAATCTTCAATTTTATAAGGTTCTGATTTATTCATTCAAAGTATATAAAATTTAAATTTTGTTAAAAATTAGGTACTAATAATTAATGCTTAATATTACAATCTCTCTATTTTGTGTACATACTTATACATAATTCAGACAAAAAATGCACATTTCTCGTGTTTTATACAATGCTACAATGTGTTTGTCTTCATTATTAATTTTAATGACTAAATAAGAATTTATATAAAAATAGAGAGAGAGAAAGAAAGAAAACTTTTTTCTTTCTTTTATTTTTCTAGCCCTTCGTTTTCATTATTATGCTAGCGATTGGTATAAACCTTTCAAAGCGAAGAAAAAGAAACTAAAGGAAACCAACACTTTTAACATTTGTATATACTGAAAGAATCCACAAAGAAAGTTTAGTGCAAAATTTTCCATAGAAACATAAAATACTAATGGAATAAAGTAGATCCCGTGCAACTATTCAATAATCTTTAATAATCCATGTTAAAAACGATACATCGCGTTTGACCTTAATCACATTAGTTTAGCTTGCGGGCTGGAGTTAGGTAACTCACTGCTTCGATGAACGAACCCAGGTTCATCTTTCAAGAACATCCTGATTGCGAAATGCATGCTAGTAGATGTGGTCAAAAGGTGCAGGCCAAGCCTTTTCAAAGCATTTCCAGAGGGTAGCGGCAAGTATAGGTCATTACTTCAGGTTTGGTTTTGGGAACTCTTTAATCTCTGTTTCAGTAATCTTCCTTGTGATCACTCATTCCCATTACTTTAGAAGAGTACATTGCTTTCCTACTCTTTCAAGATATTGGAAAAGACGGAAGAGTATCCAATGCAGTGTTTCATCAAATACTATACTTTTGTGCTCTGAACGCATGTAGCAACACGTCTTTGTCGATTATTTGTTGATAAACATTTTGTACTTCATAACATTAGTTATGTACATAATTATAAACATCGAGTTTTCTATAATCTTGTAATTAGAATGTTTGTGAAGAAAACTAGTATTCTGATTGTCTTTGTATAGAAATATTCCGAATTTATTGAAAGGGACGATGAAAACAATCGTTAATAAAACAGAGGGAGGAATTATTAATGTCTCTCCCTTCCCTCTTATTAGCAGTTTCTTGGTTATTGAAAGTCAATATGATTTTTAACTTTTAATATTATTCCAAACTTCTTATTAAGTAAAATTTAAAATGGTCTGCAACAAAAGCTTTGTTGAAATTTCAAAAAGACGACTTGTTATTTTTACATTTTTTGAGTATGTATTGAACTCAGAGCTAGACAATTCCAAAGGGGAAACCTTGGCTGTTCTCCAGTAAGTTCAACGGATAGATGGAGCATTTGGAAGTGCTTTGGCCTCTTGCCTGAGTTTCAGCAAATAACGAAGTATACATGTTTTAGGATGATTTGGGTCATTTTTTTATATCCACATCAGTCAGACGTTTTACAGTGAGAAACTTAATCAAAAAAGTAAGGGATACCAGTAGGTAACACCAATTGTCATGACAATGTTTTATTTTCAATTAAGTCTTAATGAAAAACTTGAAAGAAATGCTCTTTATTTAGAAATGAATACAACTTAGAGATTTTAGTGACATTTTATGAAATTGACCAAAGAAATCAAGTACTTTTATATGCTTATGGCAAAAGGAAATGATAAAATGAAAATAGTCAGAATTAGTTAAAAGTTAATGGAAAAAATGAGAAAACTTCGCAGTTATTTTTATTATTTAGTTTCTTATGGGAAAATGTTGTTTCTCAAGTCATTTCCTTTTCTCATCAATTAAATTTAAATTTCACAGCTCTGAAGTTATAACAAAAAAATGAATTTTGCATTGTATATATATATATATAATGAAAATAAATGTACATAAATATGTGTGTATTAAAGAAAATTATATTTTACCAAGCGTCCTTTATTTTAATGCATCGACACGTGAGCTCTTCAATACATATTTCTACTTTATTCTTCTATAAGTGATTCTACTATAAATGTTATCATAAGTACTTGAAAAAAGAAATTTGCAATTAATATACTATCTCTAATACGTCAAATGTTTTCTTTTTTTTCTAAAAAATCATATAGCTCAATTTTTCCCCATTCACATGCATCCATTTTACAATAAGTGTCAAATTCACAAAAAGAAATTTACAGTTGTATTTACGCAATAAACATTTCATGCACAAATTTCACTTTACTGTTCTAATTTATAATGGCGCTGTTTGTAAAATGGACGAAAATAATATGATGATTACAATCCTTTATGAAATTTAAACTCTAATTGTGTTTCACAATCTGCCTCTAAATCTTTCAAATTCTACTTCCTTCTTTGCTCGCGAATCTAACTTAAAATTCTAATCATATTATGAATCTGCTTTTTTACCTTGCACTAGATCTTGTTATACCCATTACAGCATCAGAATTTTAACATTGAGCTTTTTTTTTATTTCGCCATAAACACGTTTTCATTCTAAACATTAGAATTCCAAACCAAGTTTAAAACGAGGGTCAATTAGCTGTGTCAAGTTCATTTGAACTAGTTTACTTTATCAAAAGCTAGACGGATGGTAATCTGATACCACTGCTTCCATCTGAACCTTTATCTCTTAAATTTAGTTGGGCTGTTTTATTGGGTCGATAAAATTAAAGTTTTGAATGAAAGTATTAATGTACTCTAGTTTTCCAGCAAGAAATAATAATAATAAAAATTGAGAGACGTGGTAAGGAATTACAAAATTTTAGTTTAGTACATCTCAGTTAATGCCAAATACAAAAATAAGTTAAGTGATGTTGACAGACAAAAAAATATTTAGAAAGAATTAGTGGTTCAATCTTTTAACTGCCATGCCCGAGATTATATCTCGTGCACTGTACTAGTACTCCAAAATGTCATGCTCGAGTATTATGTGGTGTAATTTTTTAGGTAATGTACTATGGGTGAAGATCGCTGTGTGCAGGTAATATTCTTTCATCCAAAAATCCAAAAATACCAGAAAAAATATTATAAAAATATATCTTTAGATTTATACTAGACAAGGTACACTGGAACTTATTTCTGCTGTACAAAAATGTGGTTGGGAAAAGTATTACATTTTTAGAATTTCGAATCCAAGTTGTAGAAGAGTTTTCACATAAAAATGATGATACAGCTTTTGGACAAAAGAATCAAGGCAGACCATCTACAATACATAATTCTCTCTGTCCGTCTTACTGAACGACATTTAATATCCCATATTCCTCCTACTCCAGCGAAACGTCAGCCTTCAAGACACTGCAAAGTTTGTTGTTAAAAAAATGCAAATGGAAAACAGATAAGGAAGAAAACACGATTCTGTTGTAATAATTGCGGAGTTGATCTGTGCCAGGAAAAGTGTTTCCAGTTATATCACACAAAACTGAATTATTGAATTACTAATAGGTATTCATTTTTATTAATTTTAATTTTATTTTTTAGAAAATAATATTCCACTATAAACGAACTTTACCACTGCCACACTTTGGGGCAGCCATTTCAAGTAAATATACAGCTGCTATAAAACTTAAAATTTTTTTATGCAAGAAATTTAAAATGTCAGTTTTTAACTACTAAGAATGCTTCATTTCGCGTACTAAACATTTGATTTTTGCAATAAAAAATTTGACAATCTATGTACCCAAATCATCAAAATAACTTGACAGCTAAAGGGTTAAAATGGAATATTATACATAACACAAGTTTAACAAATTCCGAAACACACATAGCCAACCTAATATAAGATAATCAGTGGAAGAAAGGTTAAGGTATAAAAATCCCGCTTTGCATTTTACTTTTGTAGGAAATATTCCTAGCCTATTTCAATATCCAAGCAACATTTTCTTTCCTGTCCAGCTAAAAACTAATTAAGCTATTTATTCTCACCTAACCTATTTCTTTCTCCCCATTGTTTGGAAGTGCCCTTCGTTCATTACTCTATTTAGTACTATAGAAGCCATTGTGCTACTCGAGTATTAAGTTGTTAAGCATTTTCCGAGTTCTCTATAGGGAAAGCAATGGAATTCACGATTCGTTTTTGAAAGTGTTATCCAATCACAATATCTAACAGATGCATTATATCCTTAACGGTGGAGATCGTATTTTACAGAAAGAAAGCAATACTTTGTAAAGACTAAATCGGGGTTAAAACAACATTCAGAGTTTATTTCGGGTAGTTTCGTATTGGACATGACACTGATTCATTAAGAAACGCGTGTTCGATATTACTTTTTTATACAATTCAAAACAATCCTTACGGAAATCACTTGTCAAACGAATCACGAAACTTTCACCTTGATTGTATTGATTGAAGTATTGTAGCCTTCAGCTAACCGGGTCAGCAAATTGTTTTATATATATATATAAATATAAGATATTATTCAAACAAAAAGAGATGTGCAGCGCAATAGTATACATTTTAGTATTAGAAGGAAATGACAAAAGTAATATTAGCTTCTGATCTTCAAATAGTTTTATTTTTAATCAGGGTATATATACATGTGGTAGATTCAAACGAGGGGAAGGCTTTATTTACTTATTTTTAATTTTCATTAGTAGGTTGTAGGTGTAACTGCTGTTGGAGGGATGAGGAATCGTTTAGTATAAGGAAACATCTTCTTAAGTACCATTCAGCATTTATTTACAATCACACACATAAAAAAACTGGACAACACTTAGCGTAGTGACATTGCAAAGCAAGCAGCGGCGAGTAAATCTTCCTTGAAATGGGTTTTTTTTTATATAAAACGGAAACCAGAAGTTCAAAAGCTCACATGATATCCGAGGACGTATCTTCTGTTTAGTCCAGATAATCGAATGTGATATGGCCTACATAATAAATACTCTAAGTTCAGTGATCGCATAATTTTTAAGTGTTTACAATTACAGTTATTCCCATTTATATACCGGAAACTAACAATGAATTATTTAAGCGAAGTCCGGGAGGTTTCAGGACCATTACAAATTAAAAAGTTTTTAAGATGAAATTAACGTGAATTATTACATACATATATTAAAAATATTTGCAACATTTTATTCATATTTTATGATTTGTCCTAAAAATATTTTTTTTAAAAAAAACCAGCTAACGTGTTATAAAGACTTAATATGCTAATAGAATTGAAAACAAAATCATAGTCAGTTATTTTATTCATATATTTATTCGTTATTCTTAAAAAATTTCCTGTTCTGCTTCCTTTTGTTGAACTTTCCCAAATTGTTTAACACACATTAGCTTACACATTATTTTATGGAGTTAATAGTAATTATTAAATTTTAAGAGAGGGAAATACAGTTTTTCAAAAATTATTTAAAAAAACTGTGTTAAAATTTTAAGTAAATGCTACATAAATGAATATAATTATTTATTTAGATGTTTTTCTTCAAAATGATGTATATATTTTTTTAAATTCCCGTCAAGAGGAATTAAGTGATAAAATAAATACTATTATGTATAACCAGGAAATAAATGATGACAGAGTATGAGTTTCTTGCTTTCATTTTAATTCATTAGAAAATGAAAATATTGCTCAAGAATTTCCTTGGAAAAAAAAGTGAATTAAATATTTCTTTAACTGAATGTCCCGAAAAAAAACAAATGTCTTTAATGTTATTTTAAGTTGTATTTAATTGACTCTTATATAACTTTGGGAGTTTTAAATACTTAAGTGTTGAAAAGTATCAATAACAACCGGATATTTGAAGTAGATTAAATTGTTAAAAGAAGTAATTAATGGAACAGTTCAATAATTAATAAGGCTTTAGTAAAGAATCAATCAAGTCTCAGAATAAATTTTACGCTATGAATTAGAAAAATATGCTCGAATTCAAACTCATATAACACATCTCTCTCAAATGTCATTAACATGAATATGACAATTTTAAACTGACACAACAATTATGATTTTTTTAATCGGGCTATTTTTATATGGATACTGAGAATCACAAATCATACCTAAAATCACCAAATTTCTGAACAGTTATATAGGCAAATAACGGTTGACGAAATAGAATGCAATAGCTAGAAGTAGAAATAAATACTAACTTTGTCTTACAGTAAGTTACATACACGAATTTTCGTTAAAAGTTGTGAATAAATAAAGGTATTTATTCTACATTTACAAAGATTTTTTTATAAAAGGAGTTATCTGTAAATTTCAACTATAATTTGATTACAATTGATTGCTTTCTGACTTCCCATTAAAACTTTAAGTGTGATCAATAAGAGAAAAAATAATAAATAAGTACCAAAATATATATAAGTAAATTAACCATATTCTTAATTTTTTCTACTTAAATATAATTAAATACTGTGTGTGTGTGTGCGGATCTAATAATATTAATACTGGATGGTTAATAAATCTTTCTCGTATTAAGTTCACTTGGGTAGTTAATAAAAAAGTTTTTTTTTAATCAAACATAAACAGAAAAATTATATTTTTGAGAAAGAATAATGTGATTCTGTTCAAGCTTTCTGTTATTCTGTTCGCATACTCAAGGTCATTTTTCTAGGAAAATGAAGTCTCTGCTTATCTCTTTCAAAGGGCCACTTTTGGCAAATATCCACCCTACGATAAGCACGCTTTTCCACCAACTATATACTATACCTAGACGTAACGCATAGAAGTAACTTTACTTTTTTCTAGCAGAAATACAAGGTCAATCTACAGCAAGGGTGAGCCGACTTTACCAGGGCACGGGCTACTTCTAATATTTTTAAGGTGTTGCGATCCACCCATTGGCGTAGATATGACCATTCTGTATTAAAACCCTTCGTCTTCTTTTTTTAATACTTGTATTCGACATTGTACCCATCTTTTAAAATATGACAGATTACTATTTTTACTTCAAAAATGCAAGTTACACAAAATAGTCCAGTTGAATACTTGAATAACTATAAGCGACTTTTAGACCGTGGAATGCGGGCGTATTTAATGCAGCGAGTAGGGAGCATACGTGAATTAATAAATTTGAAACCAACTTATGTGATTAATTTGTTCGCTGTCGAGTTCTATGCTATCACAGGACATGATATCAACACAAGAACCCAAACCCGTAGAATCGCGGGTTGTGAGCAATCTCAATAGCTAATCCCGTGCTATCGAGTGACGAACTGATTATCAACATTTATTTTCCCCTTCAGTCGGAGTGTGGGGAAAAATTCATTTATACGGCAGACATCGGACTAATCACTTTTTCCCTGTACATCGGCAGCGAATGTGTTAAGCGGCATCGTGCGCTTACAGTGAAGGTGCATGTGTCGTCTACACATCCATGGAATCATTTGCCTAAGTTGCCCTTTGGTGTTCCATAAAAAAGGTTCTTTTAGTATGCACGTCTAAGGTCTTAGTAAAGGCGGTCACCCCAAAAAGGCTTGGCGATTCACCGGTCAATTGCGATCGACTTAATGCCCATCCCTGATCTACAGGGATAAATTATAATCAATATTATTTTGAGAAAAATTTTTTGGTAAAATTGGGTACTAGATCGGTCCATTTATTGGCATTTGAGAAATCAAGTAAAATAAAAATCATTTTACGAAGTGAACATAAAAGATATAAGAGCTTTTTAAAGCTATATTTCAAGGTATAAAAATAATTTGAATTTAAAATAAGTCTAACTATGCATGCATTCATTTTACAATGTAGAATACCAAGGTATTCTTCAATTTACCTTAATAGCGGCATTCGTTCGCTTTAATCCGAATTTGCATGAAAGTATTTTTAAGCATATACATATTTTCGACATCTTCACTTTTTTAATGATGAAAAGAACAGAATTATTGAGATATCTAACAATCTCATACTAAATACTAATGCTCTTCGGTTCCAAATGCGTATAATTTTAAAACTCCTTTAAAAGTTATCATGGCGTAGTTAGTCCTGAGTGGACCCTCTATCCAAATGCCTTGGAGGCCCTCTTTAGAGGCCTCTTAACCTTTAACGGTTTCTAAGTAACAGATTTCAGGGCCCCTAAGGATTGAGGTCCCGTATCATTGATACGACTGATACGTTGGTAGCTACGCCTCTGGAAGATAAGCTACAAAAGAATTCAATCTTCAATTCTTTAACGCCTCTCTTAGGTAAACGTAGTTTAAAAAAACTTTAAAGAGAATAATCTAAGTCAGAAACGAATCTGAAAGTTTCGTTTGGCATGCAAATTAAAATGTAAAAAGCACATTTCATAGGTTCAGCAACAATTGATGACAAATGAAAACAAAAATAGCAAATAATATAATTACAAATATATGAACCTAATTAATAAAAATATGTATTAGTATTTTAATGACGTTCACGAGAAGACAGCAAAAAAAAAGTTCTTGGTCTGAGGAAAATGTTATATGTAAATAGTAACGTGTGAGAAAGCTCATTAAAATATATAAAATTTCGAAATTAAAAGAAAATGTAGAGAAAGTGTGTGTTAGAGTTTAATGTTTAATTAATTTATTGTTTACTAACCGGTTAAGGCGTTACGGGAATTTCGCAAATCGGAGACAGATTTAGATTTCTGGTAAAATTTCGAGTTAAATGGGTCACTTTGGTAAGTTTCTAGGGTGAAAAAAAAAGTTATTGGCTTGGTCACAACTAATGATATATCCTCTATATGGTCTTATAAAAAACTACCAATAAATTTGAACCTTCGAAAAACAGATCTTCTAATTGTCGCTTTTCAAATATGTCCAAGTTCGAGAGAATTTTTTTTTTCAATTTTTCGATATTTGAAATTTTGTAAACTTTTAAGGGGGTAGAAGGACTATGTATAATCCGATAGGATCTTGCTGTTATTTAACTATTGAAACTAAAAATTGTTCTTAAATAACAAAAAGGTACTAATCTGCAAAAAACAAAATTGCATCAGTAGACATTTCTTTTTGTGTGGCAGTGTAATTGAAAACATTTATTTATGAGTTGAAAATACAAAGTTGTGTTAAGTTAATGTAGTTATAAATACCGATCACGTATATAAGCGGACAAATATTTTCTACTACGAGAAAGTAATAATTTCTGAAAATAAATTCAATGGATTATTTAGCATAAAAAATAAACAACAAATTGAATATTTATTTGGAATATAATTCATCACAAAGTTTTGTTACAGGAACTCTAATCAGTTTTAGTTAGTATTGGGTTAGCTTTCAGAACGGCAATTTGTTATACACTTTCTACTAAAAAATCATCATGAATCAGACCTATATGAATTGTAGTAGAATAAAATTGCATTGTGAAAAAAGCTTTCTTTTACGTAATTAGGCTATCTTATCTTTGTCATTTACCTAATACTGTTATATTTATGTCATCTTAGAAGATTTCCTTGAAATTTATTAAGATATGTAAGAGACCAGTTAAAAATAACTGTTGCTTTACATCTGTGACATAGAGCTAGTTTACCTTCACAGCCGTCCAGTTCCAAAAATTTCCATTACTAAAACTTATCGGTGAAAGTGATGGCGCATTCAAAGTTTGAGAGAGTTATCTTTCTATATTAATAGTTTGTGTATGCCGAAGAAGATTTTTTTTTATTTAATTCTGTGTGGTCTATAAAACTACCAAGAATTTTTTAAAAAACGTCTAATTCTCCGACTAATATATTTTTACAAGATTTTGGTTGTACTACACGAAAATTTGCTCAATACTCTTCCTTTTATAAAATTGTTCGATTAAATTTTTTTAAAACATCTTTTTAATGTGTGGATTTGGCTTTCATTGCGATCAGCAAGACATTAAAAAATAATAATAAAAGGCTGCTTTATTAATTAAAAAGAATGAACTTTTATTAGGTTATAGTTTCAGTATAAAAATTATAACAAAAACTAAATGTAGTATTTGATCTTTGGCATTTTGCAAGTTTTAAAAGTCCTTGAATTTTAATAAACAAATCGGTATGTCTCTTAGTAACATAATCAAAATTGTATCTAAACATGACATTAGTATCTGCAATAGTCCTTTTGAATATCTACCCATTAATACATTTCTCGTAAAATATAAGTTTCTCTATTTTGTCAACTTTATAAGATCTCTTAAAAAACCTTAAGCAAATTCTCTTAATTTTGTAAGTAATTTTTTTATTGATTCTATGGAAAAATGCTTTAAAGTTATAAATGTTTTGAGAAAACCATTTGAATGGAAAAAGTATATAATTAAACATGAGAAAAAATACATACATTTTCTTTAAACCTGAATACACAATAACTGTTGCATAATTATATAAAGCAGTCCGGTTTATATTATTTATTTGTAATTATTATAAAATAATCAGAATTAAAAAATACCTAAATTGTTTTGAATTTTATAAACTAATTAGTTCTTTAATGAAGTCGGTTACTTAAGATTTAAAATTCTTAGTTCATAACTTTACTTTTAAATTTTTAAGTTCACTCTCTCTTTTCATTTTTCTTTAGTTCTTTTGTTGTAATAAATTTAAAAGCATGTTTTCATGAGGGAGAAGTACAAATGACGTTAGCATTAGGGAAAAACATAAATATTATAAATACATTTAGACTGATTTTTATATGTTTAAAATAAAAAAAAACACGTATTGTAAACTACATAATGTATTTTAAAGCCAAAAATGATAATTCAATATATTGCAGAATATTTTACTAGTTTAAAAAGTATATTGTTATATATATTATATTATTGCGAAATATATTACTTCCTTGAAAAGTGGAAAATGTAACAGCCTGACTCCTAAATAACGGTTAACAAAGCAAAAGAGGTAAAAATCTCACGCACAAATAACAGCAAAAAAAAAGGCTAACAGATGTAAAAAAAATATTTTGTACGCATATGAAAAAATATTTGAACCAAAGTTGAATACTTTTTAAAGAAAATAACATTTTCTAAGGAACTAAGTTCCATGCTGATAATGGTATGACGGCTATGAAGCTTTTCTAACCTTCTAGTTTATTGTTGACATGTCTTTCAATTCATCTGTCGGCATTCTTTTAATTGTTGTAATGGGAGTGGTTGTTGTCATACCTATCATGCTCGGTTATGCGTATACAATTGCAATAGTAGATTTCAAATTTAATTTTTTTCTGGAATATTAAGTACTAAATGTATTTGCATACGGAAGGGAAATACTGAATCAGAGATTTTATAGTACTTATTTTTTTTAAAAGTGTCCTTTTAAACTGTAATTTGCTTACCAGATAACATTTTAAAGCTCTTCTCGGTTTTAAACAAAACTCATTTAACTCCAAGAAAAGAAAAAGAAAAGATAATGCAGAATAACAAACAATTTTCTACTCAGACAGTAGGAACAAAAAGAAATATTTAATTTAAGAAATGGATTAAAAATAAAATAAAGCAAAATATGAATCAAACATACCGAGAAACTCTCATCTTTCGAAAAATAATTTAAGAAAAACATTTATATCACATAATGGTAAGAAATTTCTCATGATTGACTGTTTTCCATTGTTTAGAACATTTGATTCTCATGTGAACAATGCATTGCCCTTTCAAAATTCTCAGGTTTTCTCAATACTTTGTTGTAATGAGTTTAAAAAGTTTCTATGTAAGCTATTATTAAATACGTAATACCAATATAAAAAAAATCTCAGTTATTTAATCTTATATTGATTTTTTAATAAAGAAAACACTTAATATGCTTTACTCGTGATATACT
The DNA here is from genome assembly GCA_019973935.1 of Trichonephila clavipes. NCBI lineage: Eukaryota > Metazoa > Arthropoda > Arachnida > Araneae > Nephilidae > Trichonephila > Trichonephila clavipes. Next base: position 802,964 of record BMAU01017768.1, read on the forward strand.
GAAACCTAAAATATTTCTCACGAATTGCATTAACGTTAAGTGTAATTATCAATTCGATTAAGGTTAAATAATGAAACCGGCTTCCACACAAAAAGAACTCATTTGATTCTCAAATCAATGAACAAATGTAAGTGTGAGTTCATTTCACATTCTTACTGTTGGAAGTAATTTATTTCTTTAATACCGGAAGTGCAAAAACAATGAATTTTATCGACGATTTGAAAGCGCACAGGATCATGGGAAAATATTCAGATTCTGATTTAGTTTGAACGTAATTTCTTCCAAAAAATTGTCTTTTCTTTGGTATAAACAGTATTTTGTTCTTCGACAAATTTACGAAAGTCTGAGCTAAACGCGGAGCACATATTCAGGCAGAAAAATGTCTCAATTTTCATGATAATTTGCTACATTGCAATTCATACATCTGTTGATAATATAGTGTTTCTAAAATTTAAAATTATTTCATAAAAAAATTACTTTTTCATCTTAACGTAAAGTGATAACTCGTATAGCATTACGGTAGAGGAGAAAAAAAGCGTAACACATTTTATACCAGAAAAAATGGATCCCCTCAGATTAAATTGAATAGTGCGGTAAAATAAATGATTATATATACTATATATATATATATATATATATATATATATATATATATATATATATATATATATATATATATATAAAGGAGGTAGCTAAGCCAGAGAATATAATATTAATGTTTTAGTTCTTTTTGTATCTGAAAAAATATTATTCTAAATTCAGGTCCAATGATTTACCACTGACCGTAGACAACCTTAAAAAAATAAATAAACCAAAATATTGAAAGTTTGATCAGTATGGTATAGATGTATAAATACTTATACAAAATTTTTGGGGGCGAAAGTATTTGTAAATAATATGTATTTAATTATAGCGTACAGAAATCTGAAATAAATAGAATAATAATAAACTGCTCTCCTGTTTTTCTATTACGACTCACTTCTAGATTTCACTTCCTACTTCAATTTCAACCACTTCCTGGAAAACGCTGCGGAGTATACGCTTCCAAGCTTAATTTTGTTAAAACTTCCCAGATAATTCTCATATTACATCGTTACAAATCTTTTGTCCTATTTGCAGTTACTTATTTGTAATTTTTGAAGTCAGCTGTTTTATTTAGTAGTGAAGTAAATCTAATTTCTAGATCATTTTTCAGTCAGATGAATTCTTGAAGATTATACTAATGACTGTAATTAGAGCTTTAGTAGTTTATTCAACGTTCTTGCACTAATCGAAAACAGAGAATGCGATGTAACTTTCGAGAAATATCGAAACAAATTAATGAGAATTTCGAAACTGAAATGAGATGCATACGTACAAAAACAAAGGGAAAAATACGAATAAATTAATGGAGTAAGTAAAACAATGGATTAGTTTTGCTGTTCAATGCTAATGAAGTGATACGCAACTATTGTGAGATTACGCATATATTATTATTTTTAGAATTAATAGATTTTAATCGATTTTTCCGAAAAATTCAATTTTCTGACTAATTAAACACGAAATTCCTTGCGACATTCATTTACATGTGCATTTCGACCTCGCAATTTAGAATTAAGATGCTTTGAAAAATATGTTTCACTTGCAAAAACATCAAAATTAATTTAATGAAGTAAATTTTGGATGTCACGCTTGGCTTCAGAGTTGGCTATACATTTCATCACACTTTAATGAAGACTTATGCTTGGAAAACATATGACTAAGTCAATTACAATAAAATTCATTATCCTTGACCGATTGATACCTATGCACTTTATTTTCCTTTGAGGAAAGTTAGGTAATATATTCAAGATGGAAAAACAATACAATTGAGTTTTGTAGAGTTAATGAATTTATTTTCAATCCAGTTCATGAAGACTAAAAATTTTACAATATCAGAGAACTTCGTGTGATAATTAAAGCAATTAAAATAATTTAACATTGAAAAATATCTTCTCTTTTTTTTTTGCACAATTTTATCGATTATTATATTGAAAAATATTTACTTAAAATAATTGTTTTTTTCCTCAATTTTTTTTAAAGAATGTTTTATTTACTGTAAAACCCGGCGTCTAAAGCACACTTTTAACACAAAAAATAAGATCTAAATTTACGGGTGCGTGTTATACGCCGGGTATAAAAATGATAGCTTTAAATATAAAAAGTAAATGAGATGAGCATATAGAAAATTATACTTCTACATATATTGAAATACTGTTTATTTCAAAGAAATTACATACTTTATGAACCTCAAGGGTGGTAATTCTAGATGTATAACAGTGCATATTAACATTTCAGGTTTCGTTAAAAAGGGGGTGCGCGTTATACGGCGAATGTATCTCAAAATTAAAAAATGCAGCTTGAAAGTATAGGTGCGCATTATACGGCGGTGAGCGTGTGACAAATCTATACGGAACTTTATCACTAACCTTCTGAGTCGTCCTTTTTAGGGAAATTTAATTCCCTACCTATTTCCAATCAACTCCAAAAAAGCGGACGGGATTCCTTGTTATGCAGATTAGATAAAGTATTTAAGTCAAACGGAATAGTAAAGTTAGAGCAATAGGAGATAGAGATTGAAGCAGAAAGATATAGTGAAGTTAAATTGAAGATTTCTTGTTGGAGATAATTTACTCTCAAGAGGAGTTGAGGTTCCGTTGGTAATTATTGATTTATAATTAAAGTCTCATTAAAGTTTTAAGAGTGAGATTAAAGATAAATGTTCAATAGGAACATTATTAAATATAATTCTGGGATCTCTTTTCGTGGTAATCTCTGCGTGATCGTTATTTAATTGTTAATTAATTTGATCATTAATTAAGTTAATTTAAAGGATATTATCTTTAAAACCTCATAATACTAGTTAGATAAACTTGTCAATAAGTCTTTGATTCTATTTGGATAAGATAACCAAATAAAGAAAGTTGTTTATAAAAATGGCTACTGGTTCTTACATGACTCCTATTTATTCTCGTTCTCAAAGTGAGGTCTTAGGAGACCTTCACAAGCGTTATACGCCGGATTTTACGGTATATATTTTTTTTTACTCTTTAAAATTCTACGTTTATTTAAAAGAGAATAAAATTTTTCTCTACATCATATGCTTAAATTTTTTTTAAAAAAGTTGAAAAATATACTTATTAAAAACTCTTTATTATGTTTTTTACGCAATGATATTAAGGAATTCAAAAAGCTTCTATGGTACAAGTAAATAAGACAAAGAAAAAACGCAAAAAAAAATATAGATTTTTAAAAAGAATTTCATTCTCGCCTTATAAAAAAATAGTTTATGTATAAATATTTTTAAACCGAGAATAGTTCCACGTAATTGTAAACAGTAGTTTCTTTGAAAGAAAAGAGAAAAAAAATGCAACTTCAAGTTTTTTGAAAATTGAGAGCGTTTGTAAACAACGTCTGGTGTGTTTTTATAGACTCATCTTCTTTTCTGTAGAATCAATAAAACTTTCCATGAATAGTTCATCATACAGGATTCGTCAAAAATATAATGTATAATAATGCATATTGTAATAACAAATATAATATAGTTCTATAACTCAGTGTTTCTCAAACTGTGGGGCGCGCCCCCTAGGGGGGGCGTGATAACCCTGCAAGGGGGGCGCGAGCGTATCGGAAAGTCGAAAATAAAAGATTATTTAAAAAATTATCAATTTACTAAAAGGAACCAAAACAAAATGTATTCAAACACAATAAAAAAATACACATTTACTCTAATATAGTATACTTATAAATATATCAGTACGGTAAAAAATACATTTGATACTAAGTATCCATACTAAGTTAAGAACCAGTTTAATAATTACTAGTGATTTTTTTTCAATGGACTTACCATACACAAAATTTAATACTTATCTTGATACTTTGTACGGTTTAAAATTATGGTCGTATTGTAGCTATAGCATCTCTAAGTATTATACATTATTACACTACATTCAACACACATTGTTATTGCATGGGGAAGGGGGACGCGATGAAAATTCTGATACAAAATAGGGTCGCGAATATAGAAAGTTTGAGAAAAAAGCACTGCTATAACTTAAATTTACCAACTGAAGATTATTTTAATATCATGCCTATATAAAATAAATATTAAATGCATCCGTTATGTAACTTCATTTGTATACTTTTAAGTAATCGTGACAGGAATAGAAAGCTGTACTAAAAATCCCCCCCATGAGACTATTGTACTACGCAGCAAAGCTTACAGCCACATTTGACTAACATAATATACATCCCAAAACAAAATCCGACTACGTTCAGAACCGTAATTTAAAAAAAGCGTATAAATGGATAATTTTCATGATATTTAGTGTCACTTGGATTAGAATATTTGTATAAAACTGTTTTAAGAATAATATTAGAATAAAAAATTATTTAAATGCAAATTTTGGCAAAAAATGATATTAGATGACCTATTTTCAAAACATGCTCCTTTGGTGAAAAATGCTTTTATAATAATAATATTTTGCTTATATAAAGCAAAGATTTCTCCAGAGGACCTGAACTAGGATTTTTGAAATATTCACATTATTTTCAGAGTTATTACCAATTGAAATAATTATCGGTACTTTTTTCGGTGCATTTTTCATGAAAGGAGAATGTTTTGAAAATAGGTAATTCCATGTTCAGTTTTGCCAAAATATTGCGTTTAAATAATTTTTTCTGTAATAATATTCTTACAATAATTCTATACATGTATTCTTATCTAACTGACACCAAATATCATAAACATTATCCATTTATAGGTCTTTGCAAAATAACAGTTCCGAACGTAGTCGGATACCTTAACCTACATAACTTCGTAAACCAATACAGGAACTTCAATTTTTGTCATTTAATTATAAAAGTTAATTTAATTATCTGACACTTCATATCGAATTACACAATTCAGGTCAACATGGAGGCGCATAATCCTTCTAATTCAGTAAGAACCGTCTTACGAGAAAGAATTCACTATTCCTTAATTGAGAGAGAGAGGGAAACTCAAATAATCTATATATTTAAAAAAAATTGCTGAAAGAGGGTTTTTAAGAAAAAAAAAGTAGAGAGATTTCGGAAATATTTTTCAGATAAAAAAAAGCAGAAACAAAATCACTAGAGTAGTTCCAAAATTGCCTGTAATCTTTAAATTCCTATTCCCAGAACATAAGTAAACATTAATTTTAAAAAATGAGGAACTCTCCATCGAGAGTAGTAGGAGGTGCTCTAGGAAATGAATGATTTTTAGTCCACTTACTCTCTCCTTTGCTCTTCCCGCATGCTTCTGGACACTCTTGCTGATGGAACCGGCTCGATTGTCACTTGCCATTCTTATCTTGCGCCAGGTTCCGTAGGGTTTCGCATACGGCACTGGGGCCAGGGTGTCCGAACTTGGGTCACTGACTCGGAATCTCCCACTCAACACTTAGCTCCTTCACTCTTCACCTTACGGAGACGACTTCGACTAAGCATAGACGGCGGGTTGCATCAACAGGTAAACGTGTCGCCAAGCGGAGAGCTGATTCTTCGCCAACGGGTTTGGGGAATCCATCGAAAGAGGGCAACAGTAAAAAGACATGAGAGAGAGAGAGGGAGGGAGAAAGAAAGAAACAATTACAAATTGCACAGGAACGATTAAGATCACTGCCCTGTAACGGAATGCTTGACAACTTATAATGCTTCCTTAATTCAATAGCAGGTTTTAGTATCGCTGTTTGTAGTGAATTTTAAAAGTGATATCGAGCGATTTTAGGTAACCTTTTAAGAAAAGTGAGAAACATCATCGAAAAATAATAAATTAAAGTTGTTTTCTCCATATGTACGAGAGCGTGAACTTGACGCGGAGCACATTTTCAAACACAAAAAAATGCCTCAATTTTTATAAAAATTTGTGACATTGTAACTCATGCATTTGTTTATATAATACAGTGCTTTTAAAATTTTAAAATATTTCATAAATAATTAGTTTTTCTTTTTAACATGTGAAGGGATAGCTCATTTAACATTACGGGACAGGGAAAAAATGCAAAACACATTTTATAAAAGAAAAATGTGTCAACTCGGATAAAAATGAGTTGTTTGATAAAATAAGTATAATTCTATACAGGATAGTGCAGTCAGAATATAATATTAATGTTTGAGTACTTTTATATCTGAAAAATATTTCGAATTTGGCTCCTATTCTTTAACATTAGCCGAAGATAGCCTTAAAGAAATATATTCCTCTGTCATTCATTCCCTCCAAATATTCATTACGAAGTTCATGTGACGGAATACAGATTTGTCAGCATTTGTTTTGAATTATAATAATGCGTTTGAAAATGTGTTTAATCTCTGAGTTATAAATTATAATGTATTTAATCTTTGGGTTAATTTTTAAAATAGATTTTGAAAAATGATTTTTTTCTGAAAATGACCACACAATTTGTTAAAAATAACTTTAATATAAAAAAAATTTAAAAAATTTAAATCCTTTTCAGTAATCGTACGAGAATTCTTCAGAGCTCTTGGATTTTTTTGATTCAGCAGAAGAGTTTTATTCGTGTTTGTGTAAAGATATTTGTATTCAGATGCATAATATATCAGAAATTTTAAAAAAAGGATTTAAATTTTTTTATGCTGTTTCGAAACTATTTGCCCTCCAAAACTTAAAGATTAACAAGTAATTCGGTGATTTCACATTTAAAGTATACAGATCAATGTATATGTACGTATCTGTAATAAAAAAATCATTTACATGGAGTGAAATTTTACCTGAAATTAAAATATTTGCTAGCATTATCTCTTATTTCTAATTTTAAAAAAATCAATTGTCCTTATCTCAAACTTGAAACTCCTTTTAAAAATAAATCAAAAATTTCCACCTGAGGCTTAAAATTATTCTTTATAGTTATTATATATTAACAAATTAAGCATTATTTTCATTTTTAATGTACTGTCAATTTTGTTTTAATAATACTAAATACGTTAATACTCACAAGTAAAGTATTGCACTTCGTGACAGAAATATGTTTGATTATCTCCCAGAAGAATGTAATACTTACACAAGGAGTTTCATTCTTTTTTTCTTTTTCAAAAATTTAGAACAAATATTGAAAGTGGGATAAATCAAAATGAAAAATTAAAATATTAATTTTTATAATATTAAAAAAAGAAGCAAGAAATATATATTAAGTCCAATAAACGTAATAGCTTTTCAAATGAAATGGTCATCCTATCGGTTTTTTTATTATACCTTATTTAAATACAGATATCTTGCCTTTTTTAACAAGAAGTATTCCTTTCTCATATAAATTGAAGTAAAAATTTTTTATCATAACAATGCATAGTACAAAATAATATTTTTCTCGAATAATCTTAATTTTAAACAATGTATAAAAGCATTGATTGTGAATTAAGGATTTGTAAATAGATTTAATTATTACATAAATATATATTATTATAATGATGGAAAATATAATGCATACGTTTTAAAGATTGGTAATTTTTAGTAGAGGAAATAACAATTTAAAAACTCAGAACATTTATTAATGGAGAACGTAATGTTTATGTTATTGCGTTTCTCTCTCTATTAGGTATTATTATGATACTGAGAAAATTCTGTTTGCGTTTTCTTGCAGCCTATATCATTCGGAAATTTGCCAGCAAATTTCAGATCTGCTAACAAATTAGTTTTTAAGATATTTGAAGTTTTCTGAGCTTAGGTTTTGGTTTCGGTTTCATTTTAAAGCTTTTTTCCACTCTTAAATTGAATGAATTAAAAATATTTTTGAGCACACAATTAACTCTTTCAGTGTGAAAAATGGTTACTAATTTCAATTTTCATTTCTAAAATCCCTTCTGGTTGATTATGTTTTGAGTTTTTTAAGTTCTCATAATTACTTAATTAAGATTGATTTCAAGGCCAATTTTTGTTTTTAAAAATAGTTTACAAAACTTAAAAGCTTTTTTATTATTTTTTTTTCCTTTTGAGAAAATGTCATGGACAAAATTTTCTCAGGTTGCCATGAGAAATAATATTTGGAAGAGATGGAATGCTACTGAGAAAATGGTATATCTAAAAACTAGCCCTTCACATATGCTGCAATAAGACTTCCGAATGCAAGTATTCTGACTACAGCTATTGCAGATAAAATTGAATATTTCCATGATGTGCCAAACTAAATTATAGTAAGCATATATTGTAGTACTATATTATGGTATTTGAGTTCTTGTTGGGTGACTTTAAAACTAGCGAAAAACTTCCCCAATTTAAAACTAAAAAAATAATAATAATAAGTTTTATGTACAAACCTGGTGATTTTTTTAGCACTTCTCCAATTTAAAACTAAAAAATAATAAATTTTATGTACAAATCTGGTGATTTTTAGCTTAAGTTAGTATCATTATTATGTTGTGCATAAATGATTTGTGTTTCAAAACTTTTATAAATTTTTTGTTAAGAATATATATAGGCTGCATAACCTGTCGTCGTAACAAACATTACCAATATTATGTAAAAATATATTTTGAATTAAAAATACTGTTTTCAGTCATAATTAATTGAAGTACTGTTTTGATATAGAATATAAGTTATAAAATAACAAATTAAAGAATTAAAGCTTTACACGAATTATAGGTTTTTGTTTTAAGCCTTTGCATACTTTAAATGCGTTTTTCTTGGTCTTTTAATTTTGAAAATGTAGGTGTTTTCTAATCCCCAAGGCTTTTTTTTTCTGTTTAAGAAAGAGCCTTGAAATTTTTTTATATACTCCAAAACATATGTTTTATAAAAGTTAGCATGGATTTAGGTCTGGGATCTCTAGTTATTTTTTTTTAAAATGCTAAAATTAATATTTTAAAAAATTTCATGTTTTTTCCAGGTTTAGCTAGGAAAATAATTATTAAAAATCAACAAGGGAACATATTTTCAAATCCATACTAGCTTTTGTTTGCAATAATCTTAAAAACATAAATCACTTAAAATGACTAAGACATTTTAAAAATTGAGCTTTTTATGAGTTTGAAGAAACTTTGAAAATTCTTAATTTTCTAAACTTGTAAAATAATGACTGGGCAAACTGACTTTTTACTTTCAAAATCAACTTAATATTATAATATGAATATAAAATATTAATTATATATATATATATATATTTATATATATATATATATAAAATATATATATATATATATATATATATATATATATATATATATATATATATATATATATATATATATATATATTGTTACTGTCTCTGAAAAAAAAATTTGAAAAAGGATACTGTGTAGCTTTAAAATTGAAAATATATATGTCACTCGAAATTTAAAAAAAAATGTGTGTGTGAATTTTTTTCAAAAACAATACATTTTGTAGAAATAAATTATAGGTATAAAAATCAGCCAGTACTCCTACCTCAAATAGTTTTTTATACTAAAAATTCGAAATGAAAGTTTATTTTTATAAAAATCTTAATTTTTTATAGAAAATTCTATGGATGTTATAGTAGGGGGAAATAATAATTACAACTCTCTTGATCTTAGTCTTCGCATTGATGCATTGAGACTTCCCAAACTTACAAATCATCCCTAAAATTAAACTTTTAAAATATAATAAACCTCTATGGCCGTTTTTTCTTTCCAATTGTGTCCAGTAAAAATTTCGACATTTTATTACCTGATTAATGAGATGTATAATGTTTTACGCATGTGAAATCGAGCGAAATCAAAGTCAAGTGTATCTCCACGACGGTGACAACACGAAACATTGGATTAGAATAGAAACTGCGGATGCGGGCTGCTGTTTCAATGATGTCCTGAAGCAGCAAATGCCGCCTTCTATAAATAGCTCAAAAACTCTTAATGTAAACTTCGAGGTAAGGATGGGAAAACTCTTTTGCGGTCTCTTGCAGTCTATTTCAATGGTCTCAAAGACAAAGCAAGCATTTTCAGTAATTTGTTTCTAAATATTTCTTCGAATGAAATTAAATGGAAATAAACACTTTTGTCACTTTTTCTTTTCCTCCCATTTTCACATTTTATATTATAAGAGCTTTTTTTCTACTCGCCAGATATTTAGGGGGTGGAGGGAGTTAAATATTACATTTGGAATTATAGTTTTTGATATTTCTAATCTTTCGGTGTATTAGTGTTTTCGTAAAATGTATTTTTGAGGCAAAATATGTTTTCACCAAACAATATAAGAGGATGTAATTTTAAAAAGGAACTGTGTTTTTCATAAGTAACAAAAATCTTTGAAAAAAAAATTAAGAAATAGTAAAAAATTATTATCATTTTCATGTGTTGAAATCTGATTAAGAAAACTGTGTGATCATCAGGAGAGAAATGATTCACTGGCGTAGCTAGTCCTGAGTGGGCCTTGTATCAAAATTCCTTGCACACCGTTGTTTGGGACCCCTAAATACATTAACAATTTTTCCTCACATATTCCTCCTTGTAGTTTGGGGGCCCCGTATCATTGATACAGCAGATACGGTGGTAGCTACGCCCCTGAAATGATTTCAAAAATAGTTACTCTGGATCAACAGGATTAACATGACATTTTTTTTTCATAATATTTTGCATACAAAAAATTTTGATTCGTACCGAGCCGTCACTAACTTTTAAATGGAAAGGATACAAACGTGAAAATAAATAATTACTTTGTGGGATAATTTATTTCTTAAATTTAATCAGTCCTTCTTTAAGAAACAGTTAAACAAGGGAAAATAGATCTATTTGGAAATTAGTTAAAATAATGTTTATAATCATTGAGAAAAAAAAGAAATGAGAGATGCGTGTTTCAAAATAGGGCATTCGGATTTATGAATTACAGGGGCGTAGCTATCGCAATATCAACCGTATCAATGATACGGAGCGAACTGTAAAAAAAAACGCAAAGTGTTAAGGGACCCCAAATGGAGTTTTGATACAGGGGCCACTCAGGATTAGCTACGCCAGTGATGAATTAGATATTATAAATGAAGATTACAATTTTGAGCGAAAATTAATTAAAGATGTAGCTCGCTGAGTAGTAGTGTATTGCGCTTCCACGTCCCAGGTTCAAGGTTCAAATCCCGGGTTGAGTAAGGTCGAGTTAGCCTTTAATCCCTTCGGTGGGTTGATAAATGAGTACCAAGCTTGCTTGGGAACTGAACACCGGTGGTTTCGCGTCAGAGTGGCTACTTGACCGAAACAGCTACACATGCCCCTCAGCGCCTAAGGTCATGAAGACTGAGATAGGCGCAGTAGGTCTTGGCCTTCTTGGGCTGTTGTGTCACTGATTTCAGTTCAGTATTAATTAAAGTTATTACACACGCGCGCACGCATATTTATATATAAAGTAAGCAATTTAAAATTATCCTTTTTCAATATTAAATTTTCATGATTTTTCATGATTTTCAGATTCTTCTTTCATCATTGCTACAAAAATACCTTTAGATCAGGCCAGGTAATTAAAAGGGATCTTTTGGACTCGTCAAATTTAAAAGTTTGAGTCCTCACAGGTATTTTATATGCAAAATATAAGAATAAATTTCAGACATTTCAGTCAATTCAGTTTTTTAATTGTGATATATGTCATGTTATTTCTGTTACCTAATTTTTAATAGTAGTCGTTACATCTTTTGAAGATAAGGACTTAATCCTTTTAAGCAATTTGTTAAAATAAAAATCTATATATTCAATGAGTTTGCATTAGTACTTATTCAGCTGTTTGTAATGAAAATATATCATACATCTAATTTTTTATTCTCTTCACACTCTCACATAGTTCTCATATATCCGCGAATATTCTCTATTAACTTTTGCATTACCTCGTTCATGCTTGGTGGTACATATGTCGTACCCCCAATTCTTATTCGTTTATTGTGTGGTGGTACATAAAACGTACGTCTTATTTGAATCCCTCAGAAATTGATGCTAGATGGTACATTCTCTGAACCACAACAGAAGTCAACTCCTAGCAGTAATTCAAGTTTCCAACAGATGTCAGAAGCTAATTGTATGCAATGAGTTTATGCAGTAGTTCATTCTTTGATCAGATGGGTTGATTGATTGATTGAATATTAACGCCGCACTGTTCAGCTACACGAGGGCTTTTGGCGACAGACCACGTAATTTTGAACCATGGTCAAGTGACGTGGACAACACCTGAGCTGGCACCTTCTCCTAACTACCACACCACACCAACGGGAGGACGTTTCAGCTCTCGACAGATTTAACGTGCATCGCTGCCCTACACGTCGGGTCTTTAGTGGTAATGGGCTCAAACTCGTGGCAAGGCAAGCCACGGTCCGATACCTATACCACTCGGCTACCGCGGCCTTGATCAGATGGGAGTCAGTTGAATCGGAATTTTTGGAAGTGACTGCTTTGTGCATTTTAAGCGTAAATGAAAGTGATTCTTGTGACATTTGATACAAATCAGGAATGTGCATGTATTATGTAACTAAATAAGTCAATATTAGAATAATTAGTACCTCACATATGCATTGCTAATATGAAAATATGAGGTCCAAAAAACGTACCACACGCTATTGAAGACCATCTTCATTACAAATACAAATTTATTGCACTTAGTTTTTTCGCAATAATGAACATGCTTAATGTGCCTGATAGATTTGTTGTAAGTTACATTTTTTAAAAAATATAATAATAATATTTATTAATAACAGAACATACAAATTTACACAAATATCCTGAATGAGCTATACCTCGTGTCAGGAAAAAAAAAATTCAACTAATACACTTATTTTTATGGTGACTAAATAAAAACTTTCTGAAATAAAATAATATATATAAAATAGAATATTTAAAATTAAAACTAACATTAGGTAAATTAGGACTAAACTAAAATTAAGCTTACAACATTAGATTAGGAAAAACTGAAAATGTTTCAATATATAGGATGAATAACAGTATAAGATGAAGAAGTGAATCGATTTATTTTCCAACTATAAAATAACAGAATTGATGAGTTATGTCTGCAAACTCCATTGTGCCTAGGGGGGGAATCATGTTTCCAGAACTATAATGCTGCTTGAAGCGTGGTGGTACAAAATATGTACTACCTATTTTTTAAAACTTTGGGCATCCTTTATTTTAAAATGTGTTTAATAGTATTAATATGTACCAGCTTTTGTTCAATAATTATAGTTTGGGGAGGTTTACCTAAAATATTTGTAATTACTTCCCTCTAGTGCATTATTTTTGTCAAAATTTCAGCGCATGAAAGAGTTAAACCGAGGAACGTAAAAAAGTTTCAAAATAATCCTAATTTCTATTTAGATCCAATTTGTGGTTATGTTTTCTCATACCGCTTGTTTGTTTTCAAAAGAAAAAATTTAAAACTAAACCTTGAGAAATTTCATCAAAATTTATTTGGAGAGTACAGATAGATGACGTTTCCTGAATGCAGAATGCCCGTTATCGAATTTCTGTGTGTAAGGGGGAGAGAGCATCGGCCATTTAGACTTTTTCCCTTCATGAATAGAATAATTCTTTCAATGTTATGACATTTCTTAGTGAATCAGAAAATTTTTCTGTATAATCTTATAACCTTCTAGGTTAAAGTATATAACAAGTTGCTAAACTTCACGCTTTGGGATACTCTAAGTAACTTCAATAGTTGAGTGGACATGATCACGAGCTTGTGGTTGGCATTTTTTTTTGTCGAGTCATGGATTTAACCTCTGGTACACTAAAGACCGGCCTTGTAGAAGGACTGATACACATTAAATCTCTCTGTTGAGGCTAACAGTCCTCTGGCATGGTGCGGAAATTTGGAGAGAGAGTGCCAGTTCACCCGTCTTTCTCATCACTTAATTAAGGTTTAAAATTACAAGGTTCATCATTAATGACCGCTTGTTTCTTCGAAGTACAATTTCACATTCTTCTTTGTTTTTTTTTAGCATTTGTTACTTAAGTGACATACTTGTATTTGATTTGTGGGTGTGTGGCTTAAAACTGAAATTTTAAACCTTATTCCTTTCCCTACTATTAGTTCACACTCTCCCTATATATATATATATCTTGTTCAAATTTTCAATCGTTAATAAAATACTTTTTATTTATCCACTCAAGTTCAAATACATTTTTTTAAACTTGTAGTGGATGACACTTGATGTTAATGCAATTTTTTCAAATATTAATTCATTAAATAGATTTAATTAATGAATAAATAGAAACAAACAAAAATAATAGTTCAAATCATATATAAAAAGGAAAATCGATCGTTGTGTCCCTGTAGCCCAATGGACTGCGCGTTGGGCTTCTAATCCAAAAGTCGTGGGTTCGAATCCTACCTGGGATGGCCTACTTTCTGAGAATGGGATTTATGATTGAATAGATAGTAACAAACAAAAAAATAATAGTCCAACACCATATATAGAAAGGAAAATGGAAAAACGCTTTCTATTTTGCCATTTATATAATATTGTGATTCTGTCATATGTATGTACATATTTATATTAATTGTAATTACTTAATAAAAAGTAACTAAAATAAAAAATTTCTTTGTTGACCTAAGTAGGAATTGACTAGAAAAGAAAGTTTTTATATTACTTGTTCTTTATTTCATTACAAATTTTTGCAAAAAAAAAAAAAAATTGTTACTTCTCCCATCTTTTGAACTTGACCATGGTTCAAAATTACGAGGTCCGTCACCAAAAGCCCTCGTGTAGCTTAACAGTGCGACGTTAATGTTCACTCACTCTCTCATCTTTTGATTCAATTCAAAATCGAACATTTTAAGACAAAAACAAATATTTTTTTTATCTTTGAGTGTCATTTCATTTCGTTTTTAGAATGTACAAAAAAACTACAGAAAAAATTATTTAATCACATTTTTTATCATTATCAGTATACATAATAATAAATACACGAATAATATGATTATATTCTGCATAGTCTTTTTATTCGTTGATATTTTTATTGAAAGTTTAATCTATATTGCACAGCAGGATAATTTTCGTAGGTTCGATAATTTTTCTTCTATTCCTTTTTTTTTTATGTTCATTGTTTACTGCAAAACGATTATACAATATGTTCTTAAAATGATTATAATATACTTTTCGTGACTAGAGCCAATTCTGAATTATTTTTTTATTCTATTTCATGCACATTTTCTTGATGGGAGTTAATTCTACAGACGAGGCTTCTATGTATACTTTCCGTATGCGCACTCTTTCACACTCATGGCATGTTTCACAAATTCATTTTCTTATGTATCTACTGATTATTTCCTACTATAACACTTCCAAGGATCATCAATAGTTTAATGTTACATATTCGAATAGAATCGGGTCATTTCAATCTTTTCACCCACTCAAGTTTACTTTCACTTCCTAGTATAATAAAAAGTAAAGAAAAGAAAAACATAAAATAATAACATACATCTTACTATACGTGTTGAGTAATAAGAAAACTCTCATCACATTTCTATCTCTGCATGATGCAAGTAAAGAAACTAAAAGAGAGGCGATTCTTAATTTCCTTGAAAGAAATGCTAACATAATATAAAGGATTATTCTATAAAGGTTCTATTTTTACATACAAGAAGTTTTAATAGGAAAAAGAACCTGTTTATGATGATTATATTCATATTATCGTTGATTTCTTTAAATGTTGTGCAGCATTTCTGCATACTATTTAAAGCGAAAAATGGATGCGTGAAACTGAACATATTTGCACGGGTTTCTTTCCTTTCAAATTTAGAAGTGTGAGGGATTTGTCCCTCTCTCTTGCCCGTCTAGAGATGTGGGAGGAAGGGAAGAAAAATACTAGAAATTATCAAAAACAATATATTTATTGATCTCACAAAATAGCAATAAATAACAAACAGCAATTAGCAAAATAGCAGTTAATTTCAACATGAAGAAATTTTCTCAATATGAACAAAATGTGGATAAATAACAAGATACACGAATTACAAGGAGACTGTCAATATCAATTACCTTATTACAGGATCAAATATACTATCCCATTTAATTTAATACTAATAATTCAACTATAGTGATCAATCGTCACTTTAAATCTTTTCGCTATCAAATATTTGAAGTACTCCATAAAATGTTATAATACCTGATCAGTAGCAATCAATTTTATCTTACGACGCTCTCTCTCTCTCTCCTTCTCCTCTATCAAGCTAGAAAACCTTGACTATACATAGTAGACTTAATTTTAAAAAAAATGCCATGGTTTCTTCTTCAAAAGGGATGGTTGTGAATAAACGCGAATTGATAGCCCAAAGATTTCCCACGAGGATTAGAAGAAGGTACGCGAATAGGTCCGTCACAGAAGTTTTTTTTTTTTTTGCCTTAGCTTAAAAGCATATGTACTGAAATTAAAATAAATCAAACAATCAGATACCATTGTGCATTTAAGCCTTCCCTTTCCTTGTTTTCCCTGAAGAGCAAGATCAAAGCTTGGAACACTGTTAGATTTTTAAAAAGATGTCTCAAAATATTCACGTATATTTATGGGTTTGTAATACTTATATTGTACACACACATACGCACAAACACACATACATATATATATATATGTCCTAAGTCAGTGACAGTCTTAGAAAACTATTATGTTAGGGGATTGCAATACCGGTATACCGGTATTTTGAGCCATTTGTAAAATTTTGTGATACCGGTATTCACAAGTTTAAATACCGTTTTTTCGGTATTTATTGGAAACAGAACACATGTTATTTTTAGATTCTAAAACACGTTTGAACAGTTTACTCTTAATGATGGAACTATTGTTGAAGCTGAAAAATACAATCCAAAAAGCAGTGATCGACTTAAACCTGCAAATTAATTTTTCCAATAGTGAATTCGACTTAATATCCAGAACTGTATCAGTTCTACTTCCAATAAAATTGTGCGGCCGCGGTAGCCGAGTGGTATAGGCATCGGATCGTGGCTGGCTTTGTCACGAGTTCGAGCCTAGTACCACCAAAGATCCGACGTGTAGGGCAGCGATGCACGCTAGATTTGTCGAGAGCTGAAACGTCCTCCCGTTGGTGGGGTGTGGTAGTTAGGAGAGGGGGTGCTAGCTCAGGTGTCGTCCTCGTCACTTGACCCTGGTTCCAAATTACGTGGTCCGTCGCCAAAAGCCCTCGTGTAGCTAAACAGTGCGACGTTAATATTCAATCAATCAATCTTATTACTAAATTAAGAACAAGTTTAATAATTATTAGGGACTTCAACGGGCTTGTCTTGTAGAGGAAAGTTTTTCAAAGGAAGGTTTATAATATCAGAAATTGACACTTAAAGAGTTATTTTTCTATATTCAGCTGAGATCTATATTCACTCACTCCAATAAAACTGGCTAGTCATTATGTTGGAGAGATTCTAATTTATTAACAGTGATGCAACAATAAATTTCATGTTGTAGTCACTGAAAGAACAGCACACATTATTATTTGAAGAATTATATATTACATTGAAAAATTTCACGGAAGAAATTCATACCGAAATAGGTAATGTCTAACGGTATTTACATAAGTATAATGATTTTACAAATGAAAAAATGAAAAAGAAGAAAAGAAACTAACCAATTCAAATTTGATCAAGTTTATAGTAAATTTTCTTGAAATATTTTACTCACAAATCTATCCACATTCAGAAATATTCATTACAGTTATCGAAGAGGATGATGACGCTAATGTCGATAGTAAAAAGGAATTGTCTCTTGAACAGAAATTAGAATTAGAGATAGCTAAAAAAAATTCAACAAACTAAAATACTATACAGAAATCAGCTATACTCAAAACCATCCGAAGAGAAATCGATTTATTTGAAGATGAAGGATTTAGAGGTAAATACTTGGAAAAAGTATATCGCACTTTTCTAACAGTACCACCAACTAGCGTAGAAGCCGAAAGAGAGTTTTCGACAGCTGGTAATTTTTGCACAAAATTACGTTCCAGGCTTAATGACAGCGCCATGGATGCATTGTTTTTTTAAGATCACATTTCAAAAATTTGTAATAGTACCACAGACTGAATAGTGATAGTTACACTTGTTTGTAATTTAAGTAAATAAGATGTTCTCCTTTACTTTTTATAGTTCTTTATATATACCGTTAAAATTTATGAGTTACAAATTATTTTTTGTGATATTTACACTCTCTAACCAAACTGACAAATCAAACAAAGAAATACCCATGTTTTCTTTCTTTTTCTAAAATTTTTGCTCCCGGTATTAAAATCTAAAAAATACCGAATACCGGTATTGAATTTTTGGTCCGATATTGTAATCCCTGATTATGTTTTCTGAAGCTGTCGCTGACTTAGGGCAGTGAAGTAGGGTTAAGTGTGCTTTATACGATTCTAACTTTTTCCTTCAGCAGAAAATTTTTACATGATAGAGCAAAATAATGAAGAAAATAAGTTATACTTGAACAACACTTAGGCCTAAAATTTTCACGTGTAAGTAAACATTAAGCTAATAAGCAATTAAATTAATATGAATGATTATTATATATGAATTATAAATATATTTCTACATATAGTCTTATAAATCGTTATGTAATCACTGTTTTTTCTTATAAATAGTTTGCTGTTAAAGATAGTTATAAGTTAAACATTATAATGTTTATATATAAATGATACTGTTTTTGTAGTTGATTAGAAATATATTTTATTTAAGAGAAAAATTTTATGATTCAATTTTTTGGGGGGAGTTTGTAGTATTATTGTGTAATCTTATACGTTTTGTTTCAGTAGTACTTGTAGAATAAAGGATGTGTTTTATAAAGTTGATCCTGGGACTTCATTTGTAAATAAATTCATGAAATATTGAAAAATTATATATGTCTCTAAAATTTCAAAATATTCATTAAGAACTTTTTTTACCATTTTAACTCGAAAAGAATTAAAACTCTATCTTTATTATACAAGGGAGTATCGTAAGGATTTAACTATTATTAAAAATAATTACAAGATAGAAACTAAGACTTCTCTGCAAGACACCATCAGAGTTATACATTTCTTCCTGCATTTTCTAACTTTTCAAAGGTCATTATTACGAAATTGAGCAGATTGCTTAGAGAAACCTTTGTTCCACCTCTTGAAAAATGTCATTTGTATTGTTCAATATCCTACTCCGAATGTTTTTTTTTATTTCTAGAAATAAGAAAAGTCGCCTGAGACAAAATCGGGAGGATAGGGTGATCTTT
This sequence comes from Trichonephila clavipes, assembly GCA_019973935.1. NCBI lineage: Eukaryota > Metazoa > Arthropoda > Arachnida > Araneae > Nephilidae > Trichonephila > Trichonephila clavipes. The sequence continues at coordinate 822,134 of BMAU01017768.1, forward strand.
TAGGGTCGTCTTTAGTGATCATGACACGTCGTTTCTTGATCAGAACATCACGTATTCTGTTCAGAAGTATACAGTAATATGCACTAGGGATGGTTTGGCCCTTCTCCAGATAATCTGTAAAGATGACTCCACGACAGCTGTGTGTTCCATTCCCTTTGCTCATCCCTTTAACCTCCGGATTATATTAATAGATATAAGATCCTTCCATAGTTATGAGATGACCAGAGAACTACTTCTCATCTTACTCTAAAAGATTCAAAATTTTCTTTGAGAACGTCATACCGCGTTTGCTTCTAAGAAGAAATTAGTAATCGAGAACTTAGTGTTCTGAACCCTTTGACATGAGCAGGTTTTCGTGACTAGTTTTCCCCGCATTACCATAGTTAAGATCCGTCTCATTTGTGATCCCTTGGGTGGTTGTTTTTTGTCTAATAAGATAAAGTCCTCCACTTTCTTCACTGTAGCACACATCGTCAAACTTTCATTTTTTCAATAATTACCCCACAATCTTTACTGAATGAAATAAAATTACATAGATAAATACAAATTCCTTTTAATTTCTCAAAGAATATAAAATGTTATTTTTCCTTTCTCTGATTTTTAAATTGGAACAAGATCAATCAATCTATGTATCTTAAATAAACTATTTCTTAAAAAAAATGTAAGACAATTAGTAGAAAATTATTGCTTGATTAAAAATTTTAAAAAATCGAACGGAATTGATGAATTTCTTTTGGTGAGGAGGGGGGTAAAATAATTTCTCATGCTACTTTTCAGGATAAAGCATGTTTAAGAATATAAATAAAAATTTTTTATAAAGTTTTATTTTCTAAAATTTATCTCTTACTTTTCAAAATTCCACACTCAACTTCGCAAAATGATGAAAATAAAAACTAGCATTCATCGGAATGCAAAATGTCATTAGAGTCTAGTCAAAAGGAGTTTCATTTTACGTTTTTCTGGGCAACCTATGAGATGAGTTAAATGATTTATTGTGAAAGGCAAATGTGAGCGATACCAACAGATTCTTAGTGTATATATATATATATATATATATAAGTTTTTTTCCGGATGATACGAGAAAAGAGTGGACTCCCGAATCATGATTAAAAAGAAATATATGCATCTTGCTAAAATAAGCTGATTTGCTAATTTTGTCATAAACCACATCACTCAAATTTATTGTTAATTTTGGTATTAATAATAAATTTAATACTATGAAAAACTTTTTCATTTAATTTAAAGCATATTATTAATTTTAATGCAATAAATATAATTTGTTATATTTCATTTTTAATTCGGGCAGATAGATTATTTCTTATTAAAATTATTTCAAGCACTTTGATTTTGATATTTTAGTACATTCATTTTGACTGTTTCAAGAACTTTTTCGTAATAGACATGAAAAAGATTTTTATTTTATAAAGAAGACTTCCGCATCAATTTTTCTAGTAACTTTCTATGTGTAATTATTCAAACTGAATTCATTCCCATCCAGATTTTTAACTAAGATTACTATTTTACTTGTTTTCTTCAGTTTCAAAACATTAAAAAAAATTAAAACAAAAATCATCGATTTGCCCACAGTTTGTAATCAAAGGACAAGGATGTTCTTTAATAATGCGTGAGCTTTTTCTAGATTGAAAATCATTAATAGCTTTGATTTTTAAAATTTAAAGGGAAAGAAACTTAATGAAGTTCTTTTTTATAGCCTGAGTAAATGGAAGCGTTTAAATAAGTATTGTGTTTTAATGTGAACTAAAAAATTGCCTCAATATTCGTCTTTTCTATCAGCATTCCCAAGAATCTTGAAAGACCGGATCCAACCTCCACTCCTATTCTGATGAAAACAAATGCAGCGTGTTCAGAGTACGAGGCCAAAACATGACCTTACCATCACTTGTTTTCTCAAGAATCACGATCTACGTTACTCTCGGTTTTAAAAAAGAGCGCTTTATTCGAACTCTCCATACATTGTTACATATAAACCTTTGAACCTCTACAATGCTTCAGTCATCCTATATAGTTTGCTTACTAGAAACACAAAATTTCAAAATATTTTTAACGCTGTTTTCGCCATATGTACGAGAGCTTGAACTTAACGCAAAGCACATTTTCAAACAGATAATAAAAAAAATGTCTCATTTTTTTTTTTTTTTATGGAAAAAATTTTGTGGCATTGTAACCCCCACATTTAATTATAATCTCATTTTTGTTATTAAAATTTCAAAATAATTCATAAATAAATAGTTTTTTAATTTTAACGTGTAAAGGAATAGCTCATTTAGCATCTTTAAAACATCAAAAAGAAAGGAAATTAAGAAAATACGAAACACATTTTAAAAATCGAAAATTTTTTTGTGAGGAGGGGGGGTAAAATAATTTCTCATGCTACTCAGGATAAAAGTGAGTAGTATGATAAAATAAATGATTCTCTACAGGATAGTGAAGCCAGAATATAAATAATATTAATATTCGAGTACTTTTTATATCTGAGAAAAATATTCCGATTTTGAGTCCTACTCATTAACATTAACCGAAGACAGCTTTTAAGCTACGAGAAAAGAGTACATTGAAAGGACTCTATGATTCGTATAATTTTATTCCATTCTTTTTTTCGATATGTTATCAATAAATATGAATATTGAATTTTTTTTATTTCATTGTATTTTGAAAACCTTATTATTATCATGTTTCCTAATCTTCCCACTTTGTATATTTTTTTAATTACTGAAAATCACCGTTTGCATGTGAGCGATTTTGTATTTTGTTCTTTATATTTATTGTATTTGCATCCATTCTTGTTCTTTTTCCCTTTTGATTCCCATTTGCGTCTGTATCCTTCTACTTGAAACTTCCTACCACTATTTATTGAGCATAGACTTACGTTTGTAAGCCTTGAAGCGTTTATAGTATTTGTCGGCAAAAAATTGCCTCAATATTCGTTTTTCTTCCTGGAATCTCTATTCTGATGAAAAAAAATCAGCGTGTTTACCTGGCATATTTTTTTCAAGAATAGCACATTTTTGGTTTTAAAAAGATACGATTGATTTTACATAAAAATTAATTTAGCTTATTATATATATATAGTTAAAATTATTTCCATTTTAGACGCTGTTTTATATGTACGAGAGCTTGAATACGCAAACCATTTTCAAACAGAAAATGTCCACTGCATTTGTGCTATCGAAAGGCATTTATATACCTTCTGTGTTTCCTTTTACCTCTTCCCACATGAAATTTCTAAACTAAATTTTGTAAATACCAGAACCTTCATAATCTTAGATACTGATGATGAAATTAAGAATTTCTGCGAATAATTTTCTATGAAATTTATAAAAACAGAGATCAGTACATACACTAAACACAACAAATTTAAGAAATCTGTTCGGAAATATTACAATGTGTAAAATGAATAGTAAATTAGACAAATAAAGATGACTGATTAAGTGATTAGATGGATGAATTTGGTGGTAAAAATATTTAACACGGCCTGGTAAAGGGTTAACTGAAGAATAATCGAAACATAATGAGATTTTTGTTGTTACATTTTAATTTTTTTATTTCAACCTCCACAAGTAGTTGAGCAACCAAGGAAGTAGAAATGTTTATCTGTTTAATCTATATGAGTGGGCAAGTCTGTAGACTCCTCTGCATTGGACTTAAAGGTTACCATGTGGAGGTAGGAGCAAGAGTGAAAAAATTCATCTTTCGAAATTTATAGCTCTTGGTTTTTTAAGTTTAGTTTGAAATCCAGCAACAAAATATTCTTGAAGAAAAGAAATAGGTTTAGATGCTTTTGTTAAAAAAAAATTTATGTTGTTCTGAAGAATAATCGAAACTGGAGAAATTTGATTTACAAAAAATATAACTTATTTTCTTCTTTTCGTTAGACTTTGACTTAAAGGTTATACCGTCATCATTAAATTACTTAAATAATGGTACAAGTTTATATATTTTAGATTATAAGCAACAAAATATTCTTGAAGAAAAGAAATAGGTTTAGATGCTTTTGTTAAATTTATGTTGTTCTAACTGGAGAAATTTGATCTACAAAAAAATATAACTTATTTTCTTCTTTTCGTTACTTTGATAGTAATACCGTCATCATTAAATTACTTAAATAATGGTACAAGTTTATATATTATAGATTTCTTTCATAATGAAGTCCAATAAAATCAAACTTATTTATTTTGTTTTAAATCAGCAATACTCAACCAGCGGCCCACAGGGCCTTAATAAGCGGCCCGGTCATGGGCAATTACTCTGAAAAATTCATTTATTTATGAAAATTTTTGGTGAGAAATTCTTTGCTAAGGAATCAAATACATCAAATTTGCTTTTTGCTGTTGCTGTCGTATGGATGCGACTTGATTTTTTTTTCTGATTAGTGATAATAGGCAACAGTGGAGTAGCGACCATTTTATGAGTGGAACTAATTTTTAACAATCTTTCATACCTTGCAAGTGAACAATATTCGAAGAAAATATGTGTTTTCAAGATGATTGGGTTGTTGACTATTTTGTAATGCAAAACAAGCATGGATCTGTAATTTTTTTTATTTGTCGCGAAAGTGTTGTATTTTAAATATACCAATAAACAGGAATCGCGTACAATGACACTTTTCCTCGCCTTCTTGAATAATCTTTACAGCAGCAAAAAAGTGTTTTGTCAGTGACAATGTCACAGCAGTAACAAAGGCACCCTATGAAATTTGTTACATTATTGGTAATCATATGAAACCGCTTACTGATGCAGAAATTGTGAAGGATTGGTTTTTAAATGCTTCCAATTTAGAACAATTGAGTGACAAAATTAAAAAGAAGCAAAATAGTAGTTAAAATATTTTGATCAATTTTCCACATTTTAAATTTTTTTATATTATCTTGGTCTTAAAGCAGTGCTTCTCAATCTTTTTATACTTGCGACCCAGTTTTCAATAATAATGTTTCATCGCCCCCCCCCCTTCATACAATAACAATGTTTTGAGTTTAATAATAATATACTTTGACGTAAAGCTACAATACGACTTTACTTATATAAACTGTACAAATTGTCAAGTACTAAGTTTTTGTATATAATTTTTAACATGCCCATAGGTTCACTGATAATTATTAAACTTGTTCCTAACTTAGTACTGTTAAATTAATCATGAAACACATGGTGCAGTACTGATACATTTATAAGTGTATTATATCAATATAAATGTGTATTTTATTTCTTATTATGTAAGAATGTTGGGTTTTTTTTGCTTCCTTTCAGTAAATTCATAATTTTCTTAAAATAACCTTTTGTTTTCGACTTTCGTACTCGCCCCCCCTTGTAGGGTTATCATGCCCCTAGGGGACGCGCCCCACAGTTTGAGAAACACTATCTTAAAGCATTCCCCACCCCCTCCATTAATCCTCACTTTGCGGCCCACGTGAAATAGCTAACATATGTAAGCGGCCCGGCAGAAGAAAAGATTGAGTACTCCTGTTCTAAATTATTGTAATCTTAAGGAATCCAATGTATTGAAATCAGCTTAGGGCACTTACAAAAGCATTTTAAATTGATAAGTGTCTCATATACTAAACGATCTTATATATTAACTCTTTATTGCTAAGCAAAAACTTAGTAATAAAAAGTACTTTATTAATGTGCCATTATGTGGCTTAGTGCAAAAATTAGAATTAGATATCCTTTTTATATAGCGGACCATGGCTCAAATTTAAGAAGTTATTCGTGGAAAGCGAACTAGTAACTTTAAAGTGAAGTCAGCTTAAGCCACTCAACTGATTTTTTTTTATATAAATTTATTCCAAAGTTTTATTAATCATGCATAGTTGTTTAAAAGTGAAATATGGTACTATATCATTTTTCTTCCTTAAGAACTCTTAATTTTTTAGAGCTATATTTCGAAATTTCTTATCCCACTAAAAACTCTATTGAAAATTTTAAGCAAGGAACACATATTGTCTAAGAAAACGTACGGTGAGTTCGTTACAATTAAGTTCAGGACAATTAATTATTGTTTGAAGATAATTGCTGTCTAAAACAACATTTCTTAAATTGTTGTTTACAGACTCTCAGAGGAAATCGTAAGAATCAGATTAACAGTTAAGTTAACAGTTAAGAATTCAGTAAAAAATTTTTTTAATTAAAATCTGATACATTTTTCTTAACTTCATTGTGAAAAATGCAATCAGGTAATCTCAGTTAATGGTAAACAGTACATGCAATAGTAGTACATTTAATTAGATTTGTATCATCATCATGTGACTAAATTTGTTTTATTTTGTCTAATTTTTCTGGATATATCCAATGAATATATTTACTAAGATATAAAAATCGATGTGCCAAGAAAAAGTTATTCAGCTTTTTTTTTTAATTTTTTATTGAAAACATTCATAAATACACGTGCACCACAAATTATCCCACGGGGCTTACAGAAGTATAAAACACACATTACAAAGGAAAGATTAAGAAAAAAAAATTAAAGTCATGTATTAGATATTAGTTGTTACTACTTAACAGATGGCGCCAGGGGTATTAAAACCTATTTCTATATATCATGTAATCTTATAAAAGGACGGAACGTGTAGCATCACGTAGCCTATCCAGAATTAATTAATAACTCTCTTAAATGCTCACTATGGTAATGTACACAATATTATATCATGAAGGACTAAAAATATTTATAATAAGTTTACAGAACTTTTCTAAAGCACTTTTAGTGGAAATGAGTTAGTGAAAATTCGCAGTCCAATTTATATTAATGCCCTGAGAGCCAATCTTAGGATATTTCTTTCTTTGACAAACTTGGACAGAAGGTGCACATTTTCTATATTTTCCTCGCCATCAATATTACGATTGCAGGAAGACGACGGAACCAAATTAAATTTGTTCAAATAGCTTTTAAAGCTACCATGACTAGCGAGAAGTTGGGTGATTTTGTAGTTAGTGTAAAAACGATGGCACATGACAGTCTCTTATTAATAGTTGGAAAAAATTTCTTTGTTAAGCTTCCTTTATTTTGAAATGAGATATTCTTGATTCCAAGACTTCACCATTCTTTCATTCATAATCTTCTTGTAAAAGGCATTAGGAATATTAATCAAAGTCAATTTCGCGCTTGATGGAAGCCTTTGCAAGCCAATCGGCCTGCTCATTTACAAAAACGCTTGTGTGTGCGAACAAATGCAAAAAATATCGAGATGTTATCTTTTAGGCTTTTAAGTCGTTTTTGGATCTCGACGATTATGTTGTTAGACGAGGAAATACACTTCAGAGAATTCAAGGAAGAAAGAGAATCTATATAAAAATGAGATAGGCTGAGATGATACTAATAAATTCAGTGATCAATTTAGTGGTGAAGTTTAAACATGCTACAGCTATATATATATATATATATATATATATATACAAAAACTGTGCAATCATCACGAATTCTAAATTGAAAGTTCTCGGATTCAATACCACTCCTGAAGACAACAAATGCGAAACCGACTCTGTCAATTTTACTGCCATCAGTATAGAAAATAACAGGGAAATTATCCGTGCTTTTATCAATAAATTGAATAATATTCCTAGAGTTCTGCTCTGAGGAATGAGGGATACAAAATGGTAATAGAATATATACAATCATAATTAGAAATGGAAGAAACAGAACGATATTTTCCCCTGTAGACACCCCATTTTCCCTATAAGCCATTCAGCGGAGACAAAATTTTGTGGATGGGATGTACATGCTCCCAAAACAAAGTAAATAAAGCCTAAAAAAATTTGTGATTAATCAATGAAAAAGAGCTACAAAAAAGGCAAAAATCAATAAGATATTGATTTACAAGCAGCTTGCATGCAAACTATAGCCCAACAGAACCTTAACTCGTAAGACTGGTGTGTATTATATTTTGTCATCATCTGCCTTATCATCTATATTGTCTTGTAAAATCGTCAACATTCATTGTAAGGTCTTCCTATCCAACTCAAAACAGGCTCCATTAGGAAGAAACTTAGCAATATTGCTGTCCATGGCAATCTAATAATCTCAATGGAAATCACTAGAAAAGCATCTTGTAGGCAGGCGAACATTATCTTGTTAAAATGTAAGCTTTGAGGGGCTCAAAATAAACATAAACACAACGCGCTGAAAATTTTTAACAACATATTTCCGTTACCGTTGGAGTCTTGATTGTGAGAGAGGCCTAGCTGTATTTGAAATGCATGACACTCTAAGCTAAAATTCTGTAGTGCAGATCGGTGTAGTGTAAACTCCAATGATAGGATTTCAATATGCACTGGAAGTCAAAACATGTTGATTATTCTTATTGCTTAAATTCAGAGAGTGGTACAGAGGGAGTCTTGTGGGGGGTGAACTTGTGGCTGATTCGAGTCCTGGTGCCACTAAAGACCTGCCGTATAGAAGGGCTGATGCACGTTATATTTGTCGTGGTTTAAAGTCCACGTTAGCGTGGTATGGAAGTTTGATGAGTGGGGTGCCAGCTCAAGCACTGTCCTCGTCAATTGACTCAGATTAAAAATTACGAGTTCAGTTGCCAATAGTGCTCACGTTGCTTTAGAGTGAATGTTAAAAAATCAGTGACAGAGGTTTTGACACAAGTGCTTCATAACAAAATAAGAGTATCTCTGAATCATAAAATTAAAGACAGGGTTTGTGTGCGTATTTTTAACTAATATTACATCTGAAAAACACAAGTTATTGGTTACGCACATGAAAACGTAATTTTGAAATTTAGGTCAGTCGACAAAGAGGGGACTCCACTTTCTAAATTTTTCACATCTCTATTCCAATTCCTTGTGATAACTACACTCATGAACAAACAAATTAGCGTACCAAGAAGGAGTCGTCAAAATGAAACGAAATTTTACATACATAATGACTACTTTGATATAAGTAATTAATTAGAAAACTAAAAAAAAGGATAATTTATTTCAGAAAAAAAGGCAAAAGAACGGAGGATTTAATACCCTATTGATCTAGCGCGAATACACGATGCGATACGATCGTGCATTGAGGCATACAGATTCTGTATGATGCCTTGAGACATTTCGTTCCATATTTGCTGTAACCTTGCCTCTAGTTCTTTCAAACTCGTGGGATGCCCAACTCGCCATACCAAATGATCCCAGATATGCTCGATTGGAGACAAATCTGGGATCAAGCAGGCCAAGGAAGGATAGTAACAGTGTGAAGACAGTATTGTGACACCCTTGCCCTGTGTGACCGAGTATTGTCTTGTTGAAAAAATGGCTCCAGGAAGCCGTTGCATGAGTGGCAACATATGTGGTTGCAGGATGTCCTGGACATACCGCTGGCCCCGGATCAATACTAGGGGGTGACCGTGTATTGTAGGCAATGGCACCCCATACCATTACACCAGCTGTGGAAGCAGTGTGTTGTTGTAAGGCAAAGGCAGGATTGAGGCGTTCACCACGGGTCTCCACACACGAACCCGATTGTCATCACTGCTGAGATTGAATCTTGTTTCGTCACTAAAGACGACCTGGATCCATTCCTCTGCACAGTCCAGTTTCCTCGTGCGCGGTACCACTCCAAACGGAGGCGTCGATGGGTGGGCGTCAAGGGCAGCACACGTAATGAACGCCGCGATCCCAAATGTCCTTCAGCCAGTCGCCTTCGTATGGTTTGAGAAGACACAGGGGCCACTAGTGAAGGTGCTACCTGTGTCTGGATGGTAACCGATGAAGCAAGTGGCTGTACACGTGCATTTCTTACGATGTGGTGGTCTTCTCGGCGACTGGTCTGTCGAGGGCGTCCTGAGCCTGGTCTTCGTGTAAATGTCATATCTCGGATCCACTGGTTCCAACACCTCTTTACAACACAATCAGAGCGACCTAATTGACGAGCTACTCGCCTAACTGACCACCCAACTTCCATCATGCCGATGATTCTCCCCCTCTTAAACTGTCACAGCTGCTCATATTGTATTTCGAAAACAGCGTAATGGCATGTCTACCTCAGCTCTTCCTTTGTAAACTATTCAACACACTCAAAAAGGCTTTGGTTACTTCTTTTGTACTCCACGGAGAACGGCGTTAAACGCCCTCTACCGGTTATACGTAATTCGTAATTACGCTGCATTTCTAATGATTTGCATATCTCTCCGACATGTACCCTCATGCCAAGTTTCGCTACGATCCTGCAGTTATTTCTTGGTGCGCTAATTTTTTTGTCTATGAGTGTAAAAGACTCAATTTAATCTTACCCGGGAAGTAGTCTTCGAAGTCGAAGCAATTTTCATACTAATGGGAATGGATTCACTTCAAAAACATATGTATGTGGGAGACAACAAGGGGTCCAAGACATTTGTCTTTTCTTTAACTTTATTTTAACTTTAACAAAAATTAATTATAAAGGTAGATAAGTTTAACAATGACATGCAGAAGGTAACGCCTGCTCGCGCACCTCTCGCGTTCTCTTTTCTCTAGAGTCAAAGTTTTTACAGTTTCAGTTCTGCTTTCACTTATCTGCGCCTGCGCGCGAAGACTGCGTGGAGTTGTCGATAACTATTGGTTACTATATCCGGCCAGCCTGACTGTACGCTGTCCGCAGTGGTACTTCCATGGAGACCAGAGGAGAATCTGAAACATACAAAAAAAGGACGGAACAGACAAGGACTATACGACAAATACACAAAGGTTTAAAATATCATAATTCTGCTGAACTGAACAGTTTCTCCATCATGTGAAGGCATCTCTTCGACATCCGGAAGGTTCCACAGGAAAACATTGTGTTTCACAGGCATAAGAACGTCTTTTTTAACAAGTTGATCTTTGGTTGACTGCATCGATATTTTCCTCTGTAGAGTTCTGGACGTCTGTTCAAAACGATTTCTCTTTTTCCTTCGTTTCCACTGCCAGGGCTGGAAGATCCTTCGGAGCAACACAAACCGATGATGTTTACTCTTCATAGGTAAAGGGTTAGGTGAGCGGGAGATAAATTCCACGGAACTCGTTTTCATGGCACCATTAGCTTTCTTACACAATACTATATCAGAACAATTTTCTCTTATAATACTCAATTTTAACTTAGTACTCTTAATTTTATTACATTTATAATCCTTAATTAGAGAACTCGAATCACTTCTAGTATTAAAGTTTTTAACATGTGGCAAATCATAACTAGAGTTTTTTATCACATTTGAAACAGAAACAACATTAGGATAAGCATAAGCATGAGCACCTAAAGAGGATTTACTTTCATTCAATAAAACATCGCTCTTTGCGTGGCCTAGTTTTTTTTATTTCAGAATATACACTGGGATGTATAATAAATTCTTCGGTCAAGGTCGGTGATATCGCCGTTCGCACACTTAGACCGGGAGAGTGTTGATCAAGAGAAATATTTATGGGTTTAACTTCTACCATTCGCTTTTCGCCAAAACATGAGCTTAATGTTATGATTTCTTCGGAAGGTGTTTGCACTCTAATTAGTGAGGAATTTAAAACTGGGATCTGGCAACCTGAATCGATCAAGGCTGTTACGGGCTGATTTTCCACAAAAATGTTTACATATTGAAGATTTGCGCATTCATCGCTATTTTGTTTTTCGCTCTCGATTTTCAAAGTATTCACGTTTATTCTATTATGGATGTGGTCGTTAGATTCTTTAAGCTTAAAACGCTTCTCAGTCTCTTGCGTAATGAGATGAATCACCGCATATATAGCAATTTTTATTTTCTCTTTCAAGATATTGGGGATAGTTCTCTTTAATCTTTGTTTTAAAGTTTTGTGATCTATTTTTAAAGGGGTCTTGGGTATATCCATAAGTAATAGGAATTTCTTTATGTGATCCGCTTCTAGATGAAATATAAATATCACACTCTTTAGCTAAATCAATAGGCCTGAACCAATCTTCTGCTTCTCGAATGCCAATATGGGTTGCAGTTTCCTTATTTAAAGTTTCAAATAATTTATCAGAAATTATAAGATCACATAGAGATTCAAAGGAATTAACTTTTCTTAACGAACAATAATATATATTGGAAGTTTGCCGTCAATCTTGCAGCAAATTGGATGTAGGTCTCGCCTGATGATTTTACAGCATTTTTAAATGCGTTTAAACACTCGCGAGGGGTTAATTGGAATTCTCTGAGTACTATAGATTTTAGTTTTTCATAGTCATTTAATTCCTCTTCTTTAATATACAGTAAGACGTTATGAGCTCTTTCGCCCAGAAGATTTATTAAAATTTCAGATTTATATTCGTCATTTATTTTCTTGGTTAAAAATGCGCGTTCTAATGATTGGAAGAACAGATTAAAATTTTCAGATCTGGTGGGAACAGGAAGAGATAAAGTTTTAATACTTGTTATCATATTTTCTATGTTAGTTTCGAACTGTTTCTCTTCGACTTTAGCTGCAGGATTTAAACTTAATGCTTTATTTTTAGCCCTTTGAAGTTCGACTTCTTTTTCTAACTGTGTTAACTGTAGTTTTGCGAGCTCAATTTTCTGTTTTTCTAAAGTTACCTCTCTTTCGTTTCGCGATACCCTCTCATCTATACAGTTTTGAATTAAAGTTTTAACGAAATCTGGATCACTTTCAAATGTACTACTGTTCTCAATTTTAGTCTTTAGTTTAACTATGGTGTCCGTACTCTCCACAGTACCGTCTAGATTCTCAACAACTCTTATGAGATCCTCTTTAAGAGCGTTTTTATACATTTTAGAAAAATATGGAAAGATCCTACCTTTTTTTTTTCTTCTGGCTCCCTTGTTGCTCGCACATACGATGTATCCAATAATTGAAGAAAATTTCGATTCCACTGATTTCACCTCTTCGCAGGTAATATAGTTGAAATTGTTCGAATTGACACCTCTTCGCAGGTGCTTGTGAGTGGTTCCAACCTCTACACAGGCGGAATTTGTCGATGGTTCGTTGAAAAATACACCTCTACACAGGTTATTTTGTTATTTGTTCCGACCTCTACACAGGCGGAATGAGGTTGAAAAATTCAACCTCTACACAGGTTGAACGAAGTTTCCGAAAAATGGCGGCGCGTCTCCTCCACGGACGGCTTTTTTTTTTCACGTTCCAAATTTTGATCAAAATCGAAATTTTTTTCAATCCCGGCCTCTACACAGGCGGAATTTTCATGCTGAGTTCAAACCTCTACACAGGTTGAACGAAGTTTCCGAAAAATGGCGGAGCGTCTCCTCACGGACGCTTTTGTTCATTGTCCAGACTTTGGTTCAAAATCGAAATTTTATCGATCGCGGCCGAGCCCCCATAATTTGTGGGAGACAACAAGGGGTCCAAGACATTTGTCTTTTCTTTAACTTTATTTTAACTTTAACAAAAATTAATTATAAAGGTAGATAAGTTTAACAATGACATGCAGAAGGTAACGCCTGCTCGCGCACCTCTCGCGTTCTCTTTTCTCTAGAGTCAAAGTTTTTACAGTTTCAGTTCTGCTTTCACTTATCTGCGCCTGCGCGCGAAGACTGCGTGGAGTTGTCGATAACTATTGGTTACTATATGTATAGTCTGTAAACTTTATTGTATCCATTGAAAAATGCACATTTTGAATAACTTTAGCTTCTACAAATCTGCACACTATTAGGATAGTTTCCTTAATCTTTGTTCCCAATTGCCTTCCGACCAAAATGCTCATATGAAATTTAAATTATGGATTCATCTGTCCCCAGCGCATATTTTTCCACTAAGTTTAAATCTAGCTGAAGTGAAATTTGTCCCCTGCAACATACAGCAACTGTGAAAAGAAACATCCATTCCCCTTTTGTGTTGCTGCTTATTCTCCTGATGTAGGAAAGCCTACACCAGGACCAAAAGACCTTGTCGCACACAAGTAGTTCGAACATTCTCTCCTGCTCAGCCATCAAAAAATGCCTCCAAAGGACACCCAAACAAGCAAGAAGATATGAAAAGCTAGCAGGCAAAGAACAAGAACATGCAGAAAAAATCCTTTCAACATTCTGAAACTTTATATGTCTCAAATGTTCACTTCTAAACCTCGCCAAGGGCAGTTGAGAGCCCTGGTGTCACAACACGATAGAGGTAGTCCTGGGCGATAAGCAGCGATACTCTTTAAATCTGTCGGGAGCTCAGACATCCTCCCGTTGCATCAAAACTGTGAGGGAAACTGTTGAAATATTCTTCACTAAGATGAGTTTTGATTCAGAATGCAGCAAGGGTGTGTTAACATTTTTTATGTGTTTTTAGTTGTCAGATTTGTTGAGCATTCTATAAAGAAATACATGAGTATTAAAACTAATTTTAATACTGCATGTATATAAACGTCTGTGTTATAACTATATATTAAAGCTTTTATATTTCAGTTAATCTAATATTTTTATTTTGAAGTCAAAATTCATAAGAAAAAAATACAAAAGCCAAATCAAATACGCTAAAATCTTTTTATAATAAAGAAAGGGCTATAACCAATAATTAAAAGTTAACTACCTTTCGTATCAATTTTACAATAATCCTAATAATACAATATGTACATAAAAATAATTTAAAATGTACGATCTCAGGATCTGGTTGTGGTACTATAGTGGTCACGAACTCGTGGACGGCGTGTCATGAGTTCGAACCCTAGAAATACTAAAGACCCGTGGCCACGGTATCCTAGTGCTGAATGTCACGAACTTGTGGCTGGCGTATCATTCCAGACTGGTATTACTGAAGATTTGTGGTATAGAGGGGACCGATGACGTTAAATCTGTCGAGGCTCAGACGTCATCCCGTTGGTGTGGTGAGAAAGTTAGGAGACGGAGGTACTAGCTCAGGTGTCAGGCATCTGTCACCGATAGACCTCCTGTTCCTTCTAGTACGGCGCTAGTAAACATCCTCTCACCGATCTCAGGATAAAGTATAAACTCTTCAAAAATTCTCAACAATCAATTTAGCGAGTTGCCCAAATAACATAATTAAAGTAACTTTTAGAAGAAAATTAATTCCGGAAAAAGAAAACGATTTTTGCAAAATATTATTATGAAACCAGGTACACAGAAAAAAAAATAATGCAAAATAATAATAGGAATATGAATATAATTTTGCTTTGGACAATCAATTACATATATATAATAATAATAAAAGCAATAAACTTCGGAAATTATGTCGGTTCTGGAGTTAAAATACTACATTTCAAAATTATTCCTTTTAATAGGAATTATGAATCGTTTTGTAATTGTAAATTTTGGTGTGTGTGTGTGTTTTTCACGAATTAATTAATAAGTACGATTTAGTTTAACGTGCTAAAATTTTTAACATGAAACAAATAAGGAAGACTACAGAAAAAGGTTTTCATGCAGAATAATGTTACATTTATCAGAAATGAGTGAAATCTATTGTTACTTAAAAATAATTAGATATCTCTATAGCCGAATTCTGATTGAGACACAAAACTGATAAATGAACAGTATCCATTTTAAGTACGCCCATAATAAAAAAAATTGTTTTTCCAAGATAAAATAAAGATAAACTGCTTTGTGCTTGCTTTGTAATTTTAGAGATAGGAGAAAGAGAACTGAAACGAAAAGAAAAAAATTAAAAATGAGGCATAAATCATGATTTTATTCATGGATTTAGAAGAGAGAGAGAAAATTTAATTAAAATCTTTTGTACTGCATAACTAACAATTATATTTTGAACACGATGTAATGACAATTAAATAAAATGTTAATTTTCCGAAGATATAAATATAAAAATACAGTCGAACCTCCATATAACGAACCTCTAATTTGTGAACTTTTTCCCGGAACTAAGAACATTTCTTAGTAAAATAACTTTCAAATAGCGAAGTGCATTTTCTATTTAGCGAACTTTTCTTTTAGATTTGATTTTTTCCTCCCTATTTTTAAGACATTTCAGGATACTTTTCAAATTATTCTCTCAGTTAGTTCATGTTAGGGTGATCAAAGACCTTGAACTGGTTTTACCAGTTGCCTAACTCACCTAGAGCAGTGAAATTGCCATAATTTTTCAAACAAAAAGCTCAAATAAAATTAACAGATTTTATTATTAATTAAATTTTAGGAGGAATGTGGTAATGTATGCGTAAAATTACTAGTTATAAAAAATGCATATTTAATACTACTTGTAGGCCTTAAAAATGGAGAATGTCCTTAAGAAAATTCTCTCATTAGTTTTAATATAAAATTATTTTTAAATGATTTTTTAAAAAGTATATATATGTATTTCTTATTATCGTATATCGTATCGCAATTAATCGTTTCTTATATCGTATCGCAATTAACTTTATGCGTTTCTGCCTTCCCTATTTGGCGGGAACACGATACTGCACTCTTGGCCATCGTTATAAATCCGTTTTAGTAGGTTATGTTTATGTTCATATGTTCTTTAGTTTAATGATTTAGTATTTAAATTCTACACATATATAACTCTTTCCTTTCCTCTTGGTACATAGTATGACAAATTACAGGTGAAGGTTGGCGCCACAAAACTTGTTTAAACCTGCAATCCTGGTTCCTAAGGCCAGGAATTTGTCTTTATACTATGTGCCTCCTTTCTACTTTTAGTTATCTTAGGTATATAATTATATATATAGATTATTTTTATATTTTTGTTTATATGTATATGTATATGTATATGTGTGTATAAATTTATATATATGTGTATGTATATGTATATGATTATATATTGAAAAAATTCTTTTTTTGGATTATATATATATATATATATATATATATATATATATATATATATACAGAGTACTCCTTGGTAATTGTTTTCTTGTTTTCCTTGCATATTTCTTTTTGATGGGAAAGATGTATATAAAACGAATATAGATATTAATTTTTAAAAAAAGTATGAATAATTACTTTTTTTAATAAAAAAATAGTGTGTTTATGAATTTAAAATTTGTTTTATGTGGTTCCTAAAGTTTTTTTAAGGATGAATCTCAATTTAACGAATTTTCCACATAACGAACTTTTTTTCGTCATTTAGCGACTTCGTTATAAATAGAGGTCCGACTGTATATTATCTGCATATAAATTATTAACCATAACCCATCTGCTTCACAGAGTATTTCATAACATTTTAAAATAATACATTCTTTTTAGATTATTGTTATCTAAATTCTAGCATTAAGCCTTCCATTGAAATAAAAATAATATTACAATACTCACCTTCTTATTTAAAAAGGACAGAATTTTAATTTCTAAGACGGAAGTATATTTATATGTTACGGTCCTGTTGACCCTCTTCAGAGTTAATTTCCTTAAGCACCTGTTTTAGTGGTTCTCTACTCAACAGGAACATGTTTGCCAAATTTGAAGTCTGTGGGTGTAGGAGTTCAAAAACGGGAATTTTTGTCTGTGACTTCTCCGCAAGAACCATTCTTAACAGATCTTTGCTAAAAAAAAAGTACATGCATACCAAATTTCAAGTCTTAAGCTCTAATAGTTCCGAAGATCTTGTGATGAGTGAGAGAATGAGTGTGATTGACTCGCTTTTATCCTATACATATAGATAGACAGGTAATGGATGTAAAATATTTATTCAATAATATTTATTTTTAACAAGCCCCAGTTTTTCATTAAATGTAGATTTTAAGGATGAAAAAAAAAACGAAACTCAAGGATAATTGATCCCTTAGAACAGATGACATCAATACACGTGTCTTATAACAATAAAATCATTTATTTCTATGCGTAATAACTTAACCCCTTAAGCAGTTATTTTTTATACCCAAAATGCTTGAAAAAAAGCTCATTTTTTATTGTTTATAACTAAACATGATACTAATTCCCACCTTCCCCACAAAAAAATGCCGGACGAAAAGCATTTCAGTGTACTATATTCAAACTCTATCACTTTATAAAAATACTAGCACTAAATAATACACCATAAGAATTAAAAATAAGCGCAGATCAAAGAAAGAAGAAAATATCAAAGTGCCCGCACAGCGTACGGGCAAACCAGTTGCGGCCAACTTTTGGTAGCCCGTACGTTGTACGGGCAAATCGCTTAAGGGTTTAAATGGTACTATTGCAGATCATTATGAAACGAATAGTTATAAACTCATTACTAGCTTTTATTATAAGACATAATAAAAAAACTATTCTTTTTCTGGTATTTATAGCAAAAACCTATAATTTGAAAGAAACAAAGTTTTTAAAATGAAATACATGTATATTTGAATACCCAGCGTTCTTTGAATAAAAAAATTTTAATGATAGAAAAGTAAAAACATGCTTTTTAAGCCATTATACACACAAAATAATAATAATAATTTTTGCAATATGGAAAAACGCGTAAAATTTCAAAATGTCAAATAAAAAGGTGTCATCAAAATTTACTAACATTTACAGTTTTCATTTCTTTTTTGTAAGTAAAAGGAAAATTCAATATGAAATATTAAAAAAAAAAAATTATAACTATGCTTAGATGAAGTAGTGTGTGTGTGTTTGAGAGCGAGTGAGAGTTATATTAACATCGCACTTTAAAAAAACGCGATTGCTACGTAGATTTTGAGAGGTAAAGGTTGTGCAAAAAGAAAATTAATAAAGCTTTTTGATTGATTGTTTACTAACGTCGCATTTCGAAGCAGTTCAATGACTGTTGCCAACTGACTTCGTAATTTTAATCAGCGTATCACAGTTTGGAGTTCTCGTGCTACTGAAGACCCACCGTGTAGAGGAGTCCACTTCACTTTCAATTTTGTCGAGCTCTAAGTCCACCCACTAGAGTGGTGTGGTAGTTTGAAGAGGGGGTGCCAGCTCAGGTGTCTTCTTAGTCACTCGACCAAGGTCCAGAGTTTCGAGGTCCGTCACCAATGGCCTTCATGTTGCTTTGTAGTGTGAAGTTAATATAGCTCTCACTCACTCACTTATCTTTCTTTCACACCCTCAGAAGAAATAATATTCAAAACATTTTCGTAAATAGACCCTAAAATCACGTTCTGATAAAATACTATCCTTGTGTTTCATATATATAATTACAACTCATAGAAAAACCCCTAATTACTAAAATTCTGACAAGTAACTTAAACTGTTCTTTTTTTTTTCTTTTTAGTTTTTTTTTTAAATGTCCTTGTCAGCCCCTTCCAATTTTCTGTCAAGCTTTTGTCATCAAAAGGAAATTTGGGGGAAAAAAAGCTTAATAGGAAATGAGATATATAATTTATTATCTCCCTCTCTTTTTTTTTTTTTTGTTCCCATTACTGTAGCTGGTGTCGTCTACGTCACTTGACCATGGTTCAAAATTACGTGGTCCGTCGCCAAAAGCCCTCGTGTAGCTGAACAGTGCGACGTTAATATTAAATCAAATCAATCAACCGTCGCCAAAAGCCCTCGTGTAGCTGAACAGTGCGACGTTAATATTCACTCACTCACTCACCCATAACTGAAGATCTCTGCTATATTTCCTATTATTATAAAACAAGATAACTTTTTTATTCTTTCTATCTAATAAGCAATTCTTATAACTGAACAGATTATAAAGACCATCTTTTTCGAGCATGAATGTGCTTACATATTTACTTTAAATTACATTTTTAAATTTTCCAGTGCTGTGTTTTAATCATGATTAAAAAAAGTGATGGAATTGTTGCAATCATTTTGAATATTTCATGAGGGGAAAAAAGTTATAATTCAGTATTTTTTATAAAATTTTAAGCAAATTACTTTTAATAGGAAACAAAAATCAACATAACTTTCATTTTTCAAAGAATTTATATGAAGAGATGGAAAATATAGAAAACGAAAAATATTTTCCAGAATATGACACTAATAAGAAATTTTTTTTCGGAAGTAAAATTCCTTATAATTTAAAAGTTGAGTACTTTAAATTTAATCATTAATATTAATTTAATCATTGTGTCTAATTTATTAATCATTTTTAT
This sequence comes from Trichonephila clavipes, assembly GCA_019973935.1. Taxonomy (NCBI): domain Eukaryota; kingdom Metazoa; phylum Arthropoda; class Arachnida; order Araneae; family Nephilidae; genus Trichonephila; species Trichonephila clavipes. The sequence goes on from BMAU01017768.1 coordinate 841,992, forward strand.
ATCTATGAGGTAAATCTAATCCCTTCTGAATGCACGCAACTTGCAGTAAATATTTAATTACTGTAATAAATTTACTATTTATAAGTAAACATATTAATGAAAGATTTAATAAGGTTTAAAACATGACAGTTACCTACATGTTAATGGAGAAAACGTAGAATATTCATAGCTCCCATAAAAATTATAGATAAGCTTTTTAGTACCTTAAATATTCACTATAAAAGAAATTATTTAACCTTAGGGCTAGAGTTTTTCATGCAATAATTTCGAAAATATTATTTTTTCGAATAATGGGTTACTGACACATTGAATGAATATTCTAGTTTTTAATTTTATTAAAGCCATTTTTCAGAATTATTAGGAAGAGAATATCTTTTATAAATGTGTCACTTGAATTAATAATCTCTCCACACACAGAAAATTTTTAATACAATATTTCTTATATGTAACACATATTTACAACATGCAACAAGGAATATATGTACAGATTTAAACCAAATATTCATGAGATAAAAATTAGTATTTTTAACATATGGGGGGAATTTGTGATTTGATTTTAATTTACCTCTCGCAATGAAGTTACTCTAGGGATTTAGACAACGAACCTCGTAATTTCGAACCACGGTCAAGTGACAAGGTCGACATCTGAACTGGCACCACTTTCTCCAAACTCCTACATCATGCCGATGAGAGAATTTTGAGCCTCTGAAGCTCCTCTACACACTGAGTCTTCAGTGGCACGGAGTTTTACCGCCCATGACCATGAACACTCGGCTGCCGCGCCCACTAATATATGAATAAAATTAAGAAATTATATAGCGCAATGCAAACTTTTAAGCGTGTAGTCAGAAACCTTATATGAAAAAAATTACTGCTTAAGTATGTGAAAATGTATTAATTTGAAGGGGACTACTACTAAAAAAAAATGGTAGCAAACATTAAAAAATAAAGTTGTCAGTTTATGTCTTTAAATCAATTTGATTAAGTCATCGGACAACATCATATCTAAAAAGCTCTAGTTCAATCTCAGTTAAAATAAATAAATATCTATAAAAAACAGTGCGGGGAGTGAGTGAATATTAACGTCACACTGTTCAGCTACACGAGGGCTTTTGGCGACGGACCACGTAATTTTGAACCATGGTTAAGTGACGTGGATGACACCTAAGCTGGCACGCCCTCCTAACTACCACACCAACGGGAGGACGTTTCAGCTCTCGATAGATTTAACGTACATCGCCGCCCTACACGGATGATCTTTAGTGGTACTGGACTCGAATTCATGACATGCCTGCCATGATCCGATACCTTGGGCTACCGCAGCCCCCAAAACAGTGCGGAAAAACCGGTTATAAAAATAAAAAAAAAACACAATACTAAGGAAAGTGGGAAAAGTAAAAAAATACAGAGAAACACACGAGTAATAATCATCTAAAAATGTACATACACTTAGTCACAAAAGTTATTATGCAGAGTGTATGTGATGATTTCCTATGAAAAAAAAACAGACCTATACAATATTAGAGTTTTCAAATTAACGATTTATTTCAATTACAGCAAAATCGAGCTTAATTACAAAATGAAAAATATTTAAAAAATACAAATATTTAGCAAGATTAGCTTAACTTAAAATAGGATGTAATTTACATCATAAAAGTACGTATGCAAACAAAAACAAAGGCATTAATATTGCAAATTTTACAATTTTTCAAAAAAATTAGTAATTTGTTGGATAGCCCTTGGCCTTAACTGCTCTCAATCTAGATGGCACTGATTTTAGTAAATTTTGAGTGACAGAAGATGATATTTTCAGCCACTCCTCCAAAAGGGCTTTTTTAAATCATTCTTAGTTTTGATTTCTTGCTTTCTAATTTGTCGATCGAGATAATCCCACAAGTGTTCAATGGGATTAAGATCAGGTGACTGCGGTGGAGTTTTTACCTGTTTTCACACGTTATATAGCAGCCATTCCCGAACAACCCGAGCAGTATGTTTGGGATCCTTATTTTGTTGGAAAGGGAGGGATTCATCGAGTCCCAATTTAGAAGCACTCTGTCTTAGATTATTCTTTAAATAATTCAAATAGCTATATTGATTCCTTATTCCTTCGATTATAGCTACATTTCCTACTCCAGTTGCTGCCATGCAACCCAAACCATAATCGAACCACCAACGTGTTATACAGTTCCTCTCATGTTCTTTGCTTTTAGAGCTGCATGTGCTTTCCTCCAAAATGTTTGGTGTCCATCTGACCCGTGGATATTGAATTTACTTTATTCCGAAAAAATCACGGAATTCCAAAAATTTCAAGCCTGATTTTCATTTTCTTTTGCAAAATCTATTCTCTTTTTGCGATTCACTTTGCTAACAAATGGTTTTCTTCGCATATTTCGACCATGGTATTCTGCCTTCCGTAACACACGGCGAATTGTTTCAGGATTGCATGACTTCACAAAATGGTTTTTCACATCAGTTGTCAATTTTGGTGCGCTAATCTTTGGATTTTTTTTTTCACATTTCCAACAATAATTCGCCTTTCTCGATCCGTGAAAATGGGCGGTCGTCCTGTTCTTGGCTTGTTTAGAGTATTTCCCTCAGCCTGGAACTTTTCAATGATTTTTTGCACTGTTACAGGATTTTTGCCTATGATTTTAGCGATTTGTCTATAGGACTTGCTTTCCTTATAGAGCTTTATTATTGCATCATTTAGGTTTTTTGATAATTCTTTTCCACGTGGAGGCATTGGTGAATTATTGATGAGCTTAAAGCTCAAACTTACAAGTTTCGTAGCAGAACTTCTAAACTTATCACTAAAATACGAAAAATCACTCGAGAAGTTTCATTCAGTCTATTTAAAAGTCAAAAATTCAGAGCACATACATACTTTTGTGATTTAAATTTCTACTGGTAGTTAACAAAGTTACTGTTAAAGTTTTTTAAAATATAATGATTTGGTTTATTTTTTATTACTTTGACTTGAATCAGAAGCTATAAACACACACACACACACACACACAACACTCTAAAATAATACTTAGTCTTATATTTATTTGAGAACTAGAGCTTCTCACTTAAGCTATGAGTTGCATACTTAGTACTTTTGTGAGCAAGTGTAGATTCATTTTAGCCCCCATTGAATTCATGTGAAATTTCATTTGATTTTTTTCCCTCCGTCATCAATCAAAACACGACTATATTCATTTCAATCTTCTTACACAACAATTAAAATTTACTTTATAAAGAAACTAGAATATAAATGCTTTTTGACCACAGTCTAGCTTATGGAATTTTGTATCATAAAAGCGAAATTGTTTTCTTACCCAACTCTTGAGTGATGTTTTTTTCTAAAAATTGTTTTCAAGATAATTGAGATTCAATAGTAAGTTAATATCGTACATCAGATGTCTACAAAGTTTTGTACGTAAACTGAGATCACCTTTTTTATGTGGAAAAAGACATGCATATGAGTAAACAAATGAGGGCATTATGAACAAGGGAATTGAGCATGATCGAGTTTTGTGACTCTATCGCGTTTCTTTAATATTTTTCTCTTTTACACGTGTATGCCGTAATATCCTTGGCTAAAAGCAAAACAAAATGAAAAGAAACCCCTCCCACAATATTACTTTTATTAGAAATAAGTATGAATACGAGGTTTTTAGTGTTTTGATTGATTGATTGAATATTAACGTCGCACTGTTCAGCTACACGAGGGCTTTTGGCGACGGACCACGTAATTTTGAACCATGGTCAAGTGACGTGGACGACACCTGAGCTGGCACCTCACTCTCCTATTAGTGTTTTTGAAACTTCAAAGCTAAAATGTAATTGAAAAAGGCAAAAAGAGAGATTTTCCAATTAATTTGTAATTAAGATTATTTTAAATTCAGAAATGCTCAATATTCTAAGTATAGTATAACTAGAACCAGTGGCGCACACAGGAATTTTTCAAAGGTTGAAAGTCCACCCTTCTCGTATCCTGCTCCAATACGCTGCCCGGCATATTCTTTTGATTTTGTCTATTTTCAGGAACAAAACACAGTAAAAAAATTAATTATTGAATTAATAATTATCATTACTTAAGGTATGTAACTACCTTCGGAGCAATTTTTTTTTTGAAATATATATAAATTTTCAACTAAATAAACACTTTTTTATTTGAAATAGGGCTTAAAACTAATAATTCAAGTACAATTTTCGCAAAATTAAAAATAATTTTGGATATATTGGGAATTTTTTGAGTGAAATCTTAGTGAAAAATTGCAGTTACGGTAAGGCTTGTATTGAAAATTCTAATCAATATATTTGAATAATATCTATACAGTATATAAATAACATCTTTATCTGTGTTTAGAACTATCAGATTTGTAATACTTTTGAAAGTTTTTGAAATATGTCATTTTTTATGCAAGAACTCAGTTTTTTTACAAAAACTAATGTTATTTTCTCACTAAAAGTGCAATAAACTACATAAATATATACACAGAGATTAAATTATAGTCTATATAGGAGATAAAACTAAATAAAACACTTTTTGGAAATTTTAATTCAATATCTTAAAAAGAAATTTTGTAGTGAACTTTATCGTGAAGCAAGAAATGTAAAAACGTAGTTTCTCAGAAAATGCATTTAAAGATTTTAATATAGTATAAAAATCTTCTACTAATTGTACATTTTTTAAACTCACCATATTTATAGATCATGATCTTTTTGGATTCATGCTTAACTAATTTGGACTTTTTTTATCATTTTGATGTTTTCTGGAGAGTTTTATAGACTATAACAATTATCGTATTAAGTGAAATTTTGATGAAAAATGGCAGTTACACAAAATTCTGATAAATGTATTCGTATAATAGTTATACAGTACGTTTATAACAACTTTATATATGTTAGAAATTAAAAAATTTGTAATACTTTTGAAAGTTTTTTAACAATGCCAAATTTTATGCAAAAACATGATTTTTTAAAAAATTAATAACTTTTTTTTTCATAAAAAAGCAATGAACAACATAAATATAAACACAGATATTAGATTTTGATTCATAACACAGATAGAACTAAATAAAACATGTTTTGAAAATTTCAATTCAATAACTTAAAAATATTTTGTGTAGGGATCTACTTCCGGTTTTGAAAACTCCATTTCCGGATTACTAATTATGCTATAACTTTGCTGCTAGACATCGTAGAAACAAAAATAGAGTGCTTATGGAATCTTAAATGTATGGGCTATAAAATAAAAACATAAAAAAAATTTCGAAACTTTTCACCAAAATGGCGAATTTTGGGTAGTCACGTACCTTAATAAAAGTAATTATTAATAATAAATACTTGATTAAATTTTACTTACTATTTACATACGATTACAATCAATGGAAAAAAATCTATGGCTTTGAGGGTCCGGGCACGGGGATCCCTCCCTTGTGTGCGCCACTGTCTAGAACTTTATTTATGCACTATTCTACAGGCATATCTAAAAAAGATGGATATTTATGAAAACATATAAAGTGAAAAAATAAATACATATGAGTTGAAATTAGATATTTTCAACAATATAAAGGTATATTGTTGTTGTTCTCGTGTCTATGGATTTGGTAACGAAAAACACTTAGCTCCACCAAAGGGGGCAGAAAATGCGGCTGCTTACACAGGATCTCCTGCAATGGGTCCATGAGTGGAAGTTGACTAAGCTTTAATTCTCTCAGAATGAATGAGTGAGTGAGTGAATATTAACGTCGCACTGTTCAGCTACACGAGGGCTTTGGGCGACGGACCATGTAATTTTGAACAATGGTCAAGTGACGTGGACGACACCTGAGCTGGCACCCCCTCTCCTAACTACCACACCACACCAACGGGAAGACGTTTCAGCTCTCGACAGATTTAACGTGCATCGCTGCGCTACACGGTGGGTCTTTAGCAGTACTGGGCTCGAATTCATGACATGCCTGCCATGATCCGATACGTTGACTACTAAGCTACCACAGCCCCTCTTGGAATGAAACCTGGGCACTTGAAGATATGTATCTTGTTTTATGATGCTTTTGATGTTGTACAGTACAAGAAGTGATATTAGCGACATAGGTACATATATTTACAACGAAGTTTCTAGTACATAAATGTGATCAGAGAGAGATTCATTGATTATTTATTAATACCCTTCTCAGAAGCAACATGAATGCTAAGGACAACGAACTGTGTAATTTTGAGCCGCAGTCAAATGAAGGGGTGGCACATAAGCTGGCCACCCCATTCTCTAAATTTCCTCTCTACATTAACTTGGTGACTTTGAACCTTCACAGATTTAACGTGTGTGTGTGCGTATCTTCCTCTCTACACAATAAGTCTTTGGTGGCACAATCAGTAGAAGGATGCGGTAGCCCAGTGGTCACGGTATCGGATCAAGCAGGCATGTCATGAGTTCGAGTCCACTACAACTAAAGACCCGCCGTGTAGGGCAGCGATGCACGTTAAATTTGTTGAGTCCTCTTGATGGTGTGGTAGTTAGAAGAGGGGCGCCAGCTCAGGTGTCGTCCCCGTCACTTGACCATGGTTCAAAATTACGTGGTCCGTCCCCAAAAGCTCCGTGTATCTGAACAGTGCGACGTTAATATTCACTCACTCAGGCACCATCAGTAGAACTTACGACTCGACTGGAACAAAACCGACCACGAGTTCACGAGCATAACTAATCAGCCATAGTGATTATTAAAAAATTTGAAGTAGCAAAAATTAATCCAACAAAATTTAATAACTTACCTGAAAGCCGGTGTAATTTCCTAAACTTGAAATTGTCTTGAAGAATTCATACATTATTCATTTCAGTTGTTCATTAGACGTTGAAACATATTTAGAAAGCATACTTCTAAGAAAAGGAGGAGATTGTGGCTATGGGAGTTATTTTGGAAATTATTTTTTTGCTGATACGCGTGCCTTTTTTGCCTCCAATATATTTTCTTCTTTTTTTTTCTGTGGAATTGTTGGAATTTTGCTGTTGATAACATATTAAACAAATACCTTCCCCTCCCAAATTGAGAATTCAAGCCCTAGTGCCACTGAAGACTCACCGTGTAGAGGGGCTGAGGAACATTAAACCTGTCGAGGCTCAAAGTCCTTCTTTTGGCGTAGCTTGGAAGATCGGACAGGGGCTGCCAACTCTGGTGTCGTCCTCGTCACTTGACCATGGTTCAAAATTATGAGGTTCTCCGCCCATAGCCCTCGTGTTGCTTAATAGGGTGACGTAAAATCGAATCAAATCCTTGTGTCACATTCTTTTCTTTAGTAATGTCATTTTTAATTTGCCTAAAAGCCCTCGTGTAGCTAAACAGTGCGACGTTAATATTCAATCAATTTAATTTGCCTACACCTACCGAGATTGTTTCTGATAAAACTTGCACTTTTAACTGACTATGTCAAAATGCTGTGTTTTCTTTTGTGTTTTGTACATAAACACAGACTCACTTTAATAGCCTTTACTGTCCCAAATCCCACAAAACCTGTAACTGTACCTGACTTATTCATCCCCCTTCCCCAAAGCATAAGGCGCTGACCAAGTCTCCAGATTTACAGTGTTATCACTGTATAAAACTGAACTGAGCTGAGCCTCCCCCAAATTGACAGGATATTGATTACGTAGTTCGAGGACACATAGAGTCGGAGCATTTCATGTAATTTCAGTTCTATACTCGCTGTTTCACCATTAGCTTAATATCTCGTTGCAGCTGTTTCAAAGAAGTTTTTTCTATGGATATCAAGTTATTGGCTTTATCAGATACAGAATACTAAAACAAATTTCATTAATGATATTGATTAATAAATATAAATCAACCGGGAATTTTCTATGAGAAACGTGCTACTTCACTATATTTGGATTTATTCTATAGACTATACGGCAAATATATTGCTACTGTTTTATAAAAAAATATCACCAGTCAGGAGAAATTTTCCAAAACTGACATACTTTGCATATTCTAAATCGAAAATTCTGTGTCGATCTATGTGTAAGCATCTACATATATATTAAACAGTTTTAAGTAAGGATTCACATACTTAGTATATTTAAGCACAGAAGAGCCTTCAAAATGTTAGAAAATTTTTTATAGCTAGTACAAATTAATGCAAGTTGCCTATCAGCATCCTTAGATAATTTGATTTTAGCTGTTTTTTTATTTACTGTACCATATCCTGCAATAATATAGTATATGCGCAAGGACCTTATGTGGAAGGATATTTATATCTGTCTTTTATAACTTCCGCCTTCGGACAGTACTCCAATAATATTGATGGGCTGCGGTAGCCCAGTAGTCAAGGTATCGGATCATGGCAGGCATGTCATGAGTTCGAGCCCAGTACAATTAAAGACCCGCTGTGTAGGGCAGCGATACACGCTAAATCTGTCGAGAGTTGAAACGTCCTCCCTTTGGTGTGATGTGGTAGTTAGGAGAGGGAGATGCCAGCTCAGGTGTCGTCCACGTCACTTGACCATGGTTCAAAATTACGTGGTCCGTCGCCAAAAGCCCTCGTGTAGCTGAACAGTGAGGCGTTAATATTCACTCACTCACCCAATAATTTTGATTGAAAGGCACTTGATTAAGATGATTTAAGATTTGTGTTGTATAATTACATAGTGGCCGCGGTAGCCGAGTGGTATAGGTATCGGATCGTGGCTTGCCTGGTCACGAGTTCGATCCCAGTACCACTAAAGACCCGCCGTGTAGGGCAGCGATGCACGCTAAATCTGTCGAGAGCTGAAACGTCCTCCCGTTGGTGTGGTGTGGTAGTTAGGAGAGGTGGTGCCAGCTCAGGTGTCGTCCACGTCACTTGACCATGGTTCAAAATTACGTGGTCCGTCGCCAAAAGCCCTCGTGTAGCTGAACAGTGTGGCGTTAATATTCACTCACTCACCCAATAATTTTGATTGAAAGGCACTTGATTAAGATGATTTAAGATTTGTGTTGTTGTATAATCACATAAGTAAAACCATGTTATATATGATGCAAAGTGCATCATTTAAGTTTTTGTATGTAAATCACACTAAAACATAATATTTTCTACTTTTGAAGTATTTTTTTTCTTGTACAGTATAGTATTTTCCTAACTAATTGCATGTACACTATTAAGATCTGGTGATATTCTCGGTACTTGCATACTATTGCAACCATATAGGGTGGCCGCGGTAGCCGAGTAGTATAGGCATCGGATCGTGGCTGGCTTTGTCACGAGTTCGAGCCCAGTACCACTAAAGACCCGCCGTGTAGGGCAGCGATGCACGCTAAATCTGTCGAGAGCTGAAACGTCCTCCCGTTGGTGTGGTGTGGTAGTTGGGAGGGGTGCCAGCTCAGGTGTCGTCCACGTCACTTGACCATGGTTCAAAATTACGTGGTCCGTCGCCAAAAGCCCTCGTGCAGCTGAACAGTGCGACGTTAATCTTCACTCACTCGCAACCATATAGGCGACATTGAATGAAACCGCACGATTTTTAAAAACGCAATATGAATGTGGAGTGCGTAGTCGAAAAATACATGAGAAAAACAATAAGTAATTATAAATAAATAATCAATAAAAGAAAAAAATAACTAATTTTTATTCACTTTATTGCTTTTTATTTTATTGTTAATTTTATATTAAATTATTATTGTATTGTTTTATATATTAATAATAATAATTATACATAATCATATTACGCATATTAATTTTACTAATTAATTTTATTGTTGAATTAATTTGTTTATTGTTTAAGAAAGGCTTAAAATGTCGGCAAACGGAGAAATATGAAGCGAAGCATATGGTTGATAGTTCAGCGTCCACAGCAAGTGCAAAATCGGGGTTGCAAATTTGGCGAGTTATCTTGAAAGTTGGCATGGTACAATAATATTAGGTGTACAACTTTGCTTCCGCCGTTTTGCAATAGATGGCTGTTTGTTTAAGATGGTTTATTGTTTAAGAAAGGCTTAAAATGTCGGCAAACGGAGAAATATGAAGCGAAGCATATGGTTGATAGTTCAGCGTCCACAGCAAGTGCAAAATCGGGGTTGCAAATTTGGCGAGTTATCTTGAAAGTTGGCATGGTACAATAATATTAGGTGTACAACTTTGCTTCCGCCGTTTTGCAATAGATGGCTGTAGCGGTAAGTGGTAGTCGAAATAAATAGATCGTAGATGTCATACAATAAGCTTAGGTATTTGTAAACATAACGCCATCGAAATATTAGTCGATTTGTGTCTGCATCATAAAGTTATTCTCGATTAAATATGTCAGCTTGCGAGCCAAATTCTCGTCATTTGCGGGAGGTTTTAATTTTCTGCTTTAATATGAAGAAATCTGCGGCTGAGGCTCATCGAATGCTCTCAAATACCTTTGGCAGGGGTAGCGAACCTTTATGAATCAAAGTGCCATTTTCTCCAAAGAAGTGTATAATGAGGTTTAGACGTGCCGCCAAATAATTTTCACTTGTGATTATTGGGAAAATAATAAAACTAAATACTAAGAGCACAAAACTCTTTATTTACTACGAAAAAATACCTTTTGCACTGTATAATTGTAAATGTTTTAGTTATACGTATAATATTCAAATTAAAGTAAGATTAGTGTGAGTTCCGTTGTTGCAGATTGTGTGTGCGTGGATGACAAATAACATGTTAGGATTGTAAGATATTACTTTTAGTAGAATGCATGTTCAATAGGAGTCATCTGCCAATCGGTTTTTAAGCAACTATTTCTGTTGCGGTTCGTTTTTTTTGACAAGAGGATTTGCGATTTGTTTCAAAATGCCGTTTTACAGACGATATATGTTCTGCATACCACTATTCCAGAACATAAAACACACACCACTTTTTGTCGCCTTTACTAATAATACCATATTTCTGGATTCATCAAATTTGAAATTCTCTGTTACACTCACTATCTTCCTTTTTTTTTTTTTTTTTTTTTTTTTTTTTTTGCTGAGTTAGCCATGTTAAATAGCATTTAAAAATCATAAATATAATACAAACTTAAAAACACAGTTGTGTCAATGAAATCGACTTTGCTATGAGTAGACAAACTTTGCAATTGTAGTAAACGACGTAACTAAGGCAAGAAAATAACAAACGAGCTTGCTCCCCGCCACCCCATGACCGATCACTCGCATTTGCTCGTAATACTTCATAGTGAGCTTTGTTATTTTGAAATAAAATGCAAACCATTTTGATCGCTGGCGTGCCCAAAATATTGCGTCGCGTGCCATGAATAGCACACGTGCCAATGGTTCGCTACCCCTGACCTATGGTGAGGCCGCTATTAGTGAAAGAACGTGCCGAGAGTGGTTTCAACACTTCAAGAACTGTGATTTTGACGTCGAAGACCAGCATGGCATTTGGTGGGATTTGATTTGATTTAATATTAACGTCGCACTGTTCAGCTACACGAGGGGCTTTCGGCGACGGACCACGTAATTTTGAACCATGGTCAAGTGACATGGACGACACCTGAGCTGACACTCCCCTCTCCTAACTACAACACCACACCAATGGGAGGATATTTCAGCTCTCGACAAATTTAACGTGCATCGCAGCCCTACACGGCGGGTCTTTAGTGGTACTGGGCGGCATTTGGTGGGACCAGCTCGGCGTAGTATATTATGAGTTATTAAAACCGTCTGAAATAATCACAGGCGATCGTTATCGAACGCAATTATTGAATCACAAATGTATAATCAGTTTTTTACAATAAAGCCTCGAATTTCGGAAAAAACGGCGGAAGCAAAGTTGTACACCTAATACTTTATGTATATTGTCAAATTGATTGTTTTTTATTTGGAATTATACATTATAATCAAATAGGCAATTTATTATTACCTATTTAATTAATTTTCGCAAATGCTTAAAGCTCTTAGAAAATGAAGATTACTTTAATCACAAATAGGTAATAACTGAATACAATTTATAAGTTTTCTTAGTTATTAATTAGAAAATTTACTTTTCTTAGATAGACAACGATTTTATATCTTGCAGGTGACATTACTTCACATCTACTGTGTAAAAAAGAATGAAATATTTAGTTATTTTTGAGTCAAGCTTAACTTTTCTACATTCTATTTGTTTGAGAATCAGGACCTTAGACTAGAATCTTATCTTAATCCATATTATCACTAATCTACAACTTATCGCTAAATTCTTCAGTTAAGGAGAATTTACACTTAGAACTTTTAGTGCTACACTGTTTGAAATTTCTTCTTTCGTTCACCGAGTAAGAAGTACTCCCACATTTTTGAAAACGAAATATATTTTAAAAAGTTCCATTTCGTTTATTCGAAAGTCGAGTACTAAGGTAATATTTTAATTTTAGAACTTTTCGTATTTAATTATAAATCACGTTATTAATATTTGTCGGTCTAGCAACGATATTCAGGTAATTATGCTATTTGTCCTTGTGGAGAGATTGTGTGATTTAAATCTTTTCCTGTATGTGTGCTGATAAGTCAATGCTTATATTACTATGTGATTTAAAAGCAAGGCCAAAAATATTGAAGACTTCAAAGATAACTTGCCTGATATTATATTTTTCGAATGTGCTTATTATTCTTTAAAAAAATATTCAAAGCATTAAGTGAATCCTTTTAAATTGGTTTTTAAGATGAATGCATTTTCCACAAAACTTTTTTGTTCCCTAGGGTGACCTTCTTTCAATCGACTGTCTCTGTATAAAAGATTTAATCTCGTCTAAATCTTCGTCCAAAATGTTTTATCATTTTTCATTAAGCCTAGTATTTAAATAGTAATAAAACTATCAAAGCTTATAGTATGATAAAAATAGGATTTCTGCGTGAACTTTTCTCTTTTTAAAATGATTTTTTATTAAGAATTAGATCTAAATCATAGAAATCTCGGAAGTATATTGAAAATAAACATATCTTATTTAATTAAACGATTACAATGATCTTCATCTGCCACTTAGTTTCGAGATAAAAGTTGGTTTTAAGTTAAATTCGTCAATTAAATTTTTACTGCAGATAGAGCACAATTTTAATTAAAACTAAGAATGATTATTTAAAATTGAAATGATTAATCAGAAATTAAATAGATATTTTAAATTTGATAAAATCTTAAGGGTAGTCCCAATCTAAGGATATTTTTAAAGAAATTTATAGCCTTATATATATTCTACTCGTTCTGTCTCTCCACACAGGGCCGATCCTAGGGTGTTGGCCGCCCGCGTGCAAAGACCTAATGTGCCGCCGTTCTGGAGAATTTTTCATATTTTGTCTAATACTTGACGTTGACGTTATAAACTCAACAACCGTATAAGAGTAAAAGTAAAACATTAATAAAAATGCAAATAAAATTTGAAGTGCAAAACTATTTTTTGGCCTGCTAATAGGTTATAATAACGACAAAATAAACAGACAGTATTACCTTTAAAATAAAAATAAGCATTTTTTAATTAGAAATACTAAACAACAGTATTTATGCAGGAAATATACTCTAGTAAAAGTAATAAAGCATAAATCTCGTGAAACTAAAAGTATAGGTGTTCAAAATTAAGAGAATTTTTAGATTTCGTTGATTATCTCTAGAGCTACTGAACAGATTTAAATGAAATTTAGTTTGTACATAAGTTTGATACAATACAAAAAGTAACCCTTCAACAGTTCTAATGCACACACAAGATTGTGCGTAACACTCATTGGGTGAGTGAGTGAATATTAACGTCATACTGTTCAGCTACGCGAGAGCTTTTGGCGACGGACCTCGTAATTTTGAACCATGGTCAAGTAATGAGGACGACACCTGAGTTGGCACCCTCTCTCCTAACTACCACACCAAAGGGAGGACGTTTGAGGTCTCGACATATTTACCGTGCATCGGTCCCCTCTGCACGGTGAGTCTTCAGTAGTACTGGATTCGAACTCATGATACGCCAACCAAGTTACCTTGACCATTAGGCTACGACGGCCACAAATTATTCTGCTGTTTTAAACTTTGTACTTTGGTGCACAACCGTAAAACAAAGCTTATATTAAAATGAGCAAAATTTACTGGTTTATGAAGAATTGAAAAAGTATTTCAAAATATGTACTTTCAAAACTCCGCAAATTACTATCCCTCTTAAATTTTTTTATCAACAAAATCTTTTGAATCTGCTAGTCTTGAGATGTGAAATTGTTAAGGAAAATTTCAAATTAATTAAACAAAACATGCCCAAATTAGTTCAACGAAATATTTTGTCGGCTTACATAATCTTTTACAGTTTTGTTCTATAAAAGTTTCACGTGTACACACTTAAAAGGCGGGCCAGTGTAAATAGTGTGGGGGGTTAGCTTAAATGCGGCGGGATGTCAGCGTTAAAATTAACGTCGATATAGTTTGAGTGAGAGAAAAACGAACTTCAATTCAATACTGACATAGATTTATTTATCATCAACATGAGTAATCAGTATCAACAATTCATAATTAAAGTATTTTATGACAGACAGGACGACCAGTATTGCACGTCCAATCGATATGAGTAAAGTCGAGCAAGTGATAGTTGCAAGTTGGGGGAGGAGGAAAAGCGACAACAGAGGAAATGTACAAGGTACTAACAGTGCATTTTTATTGAGTTGTAGAATTGTTTCGATTTCCTTTCATCCACTACTACGTCCTTTTGTTTACATTATATGTCATGCAAAGCTGCCATATACTGGTTATGAAATTTAGCACAAACGACAAAAGTGATATACAAAAATAATATCATTTATTGTCTAATTTCATATCACACCTTATCATTGAACCACATTAAGTAATGGTAAGGGAGAAAAAAACAAAAACAGTTCAGTTTGCAGAAACAAGAATAGATTAGGACGAAGTTGGACAAGAAGAGCAGTTATTAATCGTGTCCAGGACCATGTAGGGAAAGGTGCTCCACATGACCGCCCTCATTCATCTGCAAAATTTCAATTTGATAGACTGTGTGTTCAACAGCAGATCGTAACTGATGAGTTGTGAGTCTTCGCACATGAAGCGTTATGGAGTTCTTTAAGTCATTCAACGTCGCAACACCTCCAAGATACACCAGACCTTTTAAATGGCCCCAAAACCAGAAATCGCACGGAGTTAGATCCGGTGAATGTGGTGGCTATGGATTAGGAAAGAAGCGACTAACAACATGTTTCTCTGTGAAAATGGTGAAACAATAGTCTCACTCCACAGAATATTCCAATGCCATGACAGATCAACAGTCATTTTGTTGAGAAAGCCGACTCCGAATGAGCTTTTGGATGGAAAGTAGTGCATTATGTTTCTGAGATCTTTTCGGATGGTGCTGTAAAAAAAAGGGAATGAATATTAAGGTCGCCCTATTCAGCTACTCTAGGGCTTTTGGTGACGAACCTCGTAATTTTGAACCACGGTCAATTGACGAGGATGATGCCTTAGCTGGCATCCCCTCACTTAACTTCCACACCACACCAACGAGAGGACACGTGATCATCGACAGATTTAATGTGCATCGCCCCCCTACACGGTGGGTCTGTAGCGGTACTAGGCTTAAACTCATGGCATGACAGCCATGAGTCCATTATCTTGACCACTAGGCTACCACGGCCACACGGTTCTGTAAGAATAGTCTTCTGTCGATAAGCTGCACGTGCGGTGCTGCCCCTAAACTCTGATGTCTGTGACTGTGCGTCAACAGCTGTCTTGACGGCATCAACAAATACCGATGTGACACGCTTACGGCCTCTTCCTCTTTCCTAATATCCCTGTCTCTTTAAATACAGTTATCATGGCCCGAATACAGTTAGTAGACATTAGTGGTAGATTCTTTCTAAGACGAAATTTACGAACTGCAGCAGAAGTATTCCTCTTGTTTTGGTGAAACAACTTCACCAATAACGCACGTTCAGCTGAAGAGACCGTCATTAGTACAGCCGGAAACATGGACTTAAACATGACAACGTCTGCAAACATTTTATCGCCCAACCTGTTTAGCATAAAGCTTCCTCTTCTTCCAAAGCATATAAATCTCGACATTTTTCTTCTATAACTGACAGCCTTTCCCGGGTTTTGCATTTTATTTTACTCATAATTCTTTTTCTGGATTCTTAATACTGTTTCTGTATTCCGTTTTGGTCGTATATTGTGCTAAATTTCATGTTTTTTCCGAAAAGGTGCCCTCTGGTGGACATTTTGGAACTAAGAATTTTTGTCGAAATTCCGTGAACGCATCTCGTATATAGCCCATACACAAAATTTTGTTACGTTCCGTTCACCTGTTTGCGCTGTAAGATGCCATTCATACAGGAAGTTTAATTATAACCACCCGGTACTTTAAAAAGTTTGATTTTTTTTCTTTTGTCAAAACCTCACTTATTTTAATTTCGGTTTTTAGTTTATTAAGTGCAGAATGGCTGCAAAGAGTTTAAACTGTATTCCTATATATATATATATATAACTGAAATTAATATTATTTGATTATAGTTCATTTGTTGTCCATAATTCTAAGACCACTAATCATACATCAACAGGAATTTTAATCTTTAAGAAATAAGTTCGTCAAAAATTGTTACTATGAGAATTTAATTGATCTTTTACAGTTGAAGTTAGTGCCATATATAGAACGCTTTAATGTATTGGGTTATGGATGCAGAGAAATACATTTTTTTTACTGACAGTTTTTCCATTTTGAAAAGTTTCCAAAATATCAATAGAAAATAGAATCTAGTAATTTTACATTTAAGTTTCATACAGCAAGAAATTCTCAAAATCGTTTAATCAATTACTTTCTATTGGTCCCTGCACATAAAGAAATCGAGATTATTTAAGAGAAATTAGCTAAGGCTCCTACAGATTTTTGGAATATTATCATTTCAATTTTAGAGTGGAAGATATCCAATCTTATACCAAAAGACAATTTAAAAGGAAAAAGGAAGAGGAATGTATGGACAAAATGAAAGGGTATAAAAAATTCTCTCTCTCTCTCTCTCTCTCTCTCAATTATATTTCACATCTTGATAATTAGAACATTCGAGTGGCAAACAATAGATTTACACAGAAGTTTTGATTAATAAGATGTGATCTCTAAAAAGTTAGCATTACATGATTTACGTTTTTTTATTTAAACAATCTGATTTTCCGCTGTATTCGGAGTGTGAGGTTTCAGAAACTGACTAGCAGACACTTCATTCTAACCTGCTCTATAAGAACAAAGTTCAATGAGAGAATTCTTGAAAAATATTATTTCGTAACAAGACGAATGACCCTACTCTTCAACTGCGCGATGCGCATAAAAAAAAAAAAAAAAAAAAAAAAAACATACATACACACATTTAAAAGACTGAAAAACTTTTGATATCGTCCCACAAATTCTGAAAAAAAAAAATTACCAATTTTCTTCTAGTTCATTCGGAGCAAAGGCTTTGTCTAGGTCTCCAACATCCAAGGTCCTCCATCTTTGTCCAAGGTCAAACATTAAACCGAACTAAATTTGTTCAGACTTGCGTGTGCATTTTTGTAACATATTATTCAAACTTCTCATTGATTTTACTAAAACAAATAGCTTTTTCAAAACTAAAGATCGTTTTAGACTTTATTTGTTGATAAAAGTAATAAATATGGTTCTTATAACTGTCAGATATAGAAAAACTAAAGGTCGTCCTATTAAAAGTAGAATGTTATCTGAAAATAGCAAGAAACGGTGACACAGAAATCTTCTTAAACTTTACCAATTTTTAATGAAAGAAACTGCAATACTGAGATTCTACAGCGAGGTCAATTATCTAACACTGTAACATTTTCATACGCTTTTATAAGTTTCACTTGTATATAACGGAATCTTTGAACTCGATTTTTACCCACTTTAAAAGGTCAGATTAATTCGAAATTTTGTACACATGTCAAGGACCAATGACAATACAATAATTTCATAATTTTGTTCCATTGTCTTGATCAGGATCATCAGGAATAACGATTTCCAGATTTGGCAACTTTTTCCATATATCACTTCCAGATTTGGCGACTAATTCCAGATTTAGCGACTAAAAGATTAAGATGCAACCTTAAAAGCGAATACGCTTTTGTGGTTAATACAAATCAAACAAATAAAACAAAAGTGGTCCTTATGTGAGAATGGGGAGGGTGGGTGCGTCAGCAATTTCTTTCCGTTTACGATTACGTTTACCATTTATAAACAATTGTCTAGTTTTTCAAAAAATAGAAATTTTTTTAAAAAAAGACTCGTGCACACATATGTGAAAAAAAAATTTATGTTCTAAATGGTAATTTTTTATTTTTTTATTTTTGCATAACAACACGTTTAGAAGTGATGATACGAATTAACATTATAGCAATACGTTTAAAAGATGATAATAGGATTGACAGTTTAATATTTCTTTTTAACACACTTTTATTAGTTTAACCTTTATCTATATAGACGGAATCTTTGAAATATCTGAGGCCCCGTAAACGGGGAGAATAAATACCCTTCAGGCCCGTTAATTCATATCCTTTGAAGAGCAATACTAATTCCAGTAGCTACGTAATTCAGATTCTAAATATCAAACTCAAGGATAAATTCATCAATGGATAAATGACAGTTAAAAAACTAAAAAAACACGCTTTTATTGTAGATCGAACTAAAAAATGAAAAATATAAATCATAGTTTATAAAAAAAAAACTAAAAACACGCTCTTATAGTGAATCGAACTAAAAAGTAAAAAAAATAATAATTCTCAATATATAAGAATAAAATGATAAACGAGAAAATTAATATCATTGTGGTAAGAGCGTGGGGTGTGTACCTTGAACTACATTTTTGCACTAACTCAGCATTTCGGAATGGAACTAGTAAGAAATTATAACAAACACGCCACGCTTTTACCCCAATGATATTAATTTTCTCGTTAATCCTTCTATTCTTACATTAAGAATTATTATTTTTTTTTTTTACTTTTTAGTTCGATTCACTATATAAAAAAGCCTTTTTTTTTCTTTTTTTTTATAACTATAATTTATTTCTAACCCGAAGCAAATTACATTTTAACTCACAAACCATGTTTTCTGAATTTTTGTAGAAAGCTCCTGTTAAAAGTTTTTCGTGCGGTGTTGCTTCACATTTCTATGTAAATTAAAATCAAATGAAATAGGAGTACCGGTGATTTAATAATTAGGAATTGAAGTTGCGCCATTAGAACGATCTTCAAATCACATTTTGTGAATGTGGAAAGGAAAAACGGTAGTTGAGAGAAACGCGTGTAATTATCCTAAACTGAAAAAATAATTAAGAAATTACATTCTTATGAAATTTTCTTTGAAAATTACACGTTTTTGAATTCATTCATGTACATTAAGGAAATAAATTGAATTAGTATTCTTAGGTGCCAAGTATTATTGCATATATTTCTTAATTTACAGTTTTTAGATATTATATTAATTACTTGTTTTGGAGTAATTTAATAGCTGAAACAATGGAAGATCAAAAACACTTTAGCTAAATTTCCAATCATTTTAAAAATAACGCAGTGGTAATGCCAGTATAAATAACCCTGCAGAGCGGAAAATCCTTTCACTTTCTGCTGATATCTGAGGACTAGGTTTCCATAAGGTAATCCTAACCGTCTAAGTAAAAAATATTAATTCTTGTATTTAAGAGCTTTTATTTGTGCCACTGATTTCTAGTTTATGAAATTGCTCTATTTCTGTTACATGAAAATGATTAAATATTAATGTAAGAATATTACGCAAAAGTTTAATTTAAAAAAAATAAGAAATAAGAATTTCGAAAATTTTTTTGAAATACTTCTCTCCCTTCAACAGTTTTGGAATTTATTCCCTTCTTCAAACTGTTGATTCGATTAAATCAGGGATGGTCAACCTTTTTGGAAAGAGTGCCACTATCTGATTAAAAAAATTTTGTCGCGCACCATTTCTAACTTTTCCAACAAATAAAACTTATAATATGAAATTCTTACGCAAATTCCAAATTTTTAGCACATTTTTATGCAAGTTTAAGTAGTGCGCATTCAAAATTTGCAGTATTGTAATTCATAAATTTGTTTACAATATAGCGCTTTAAAAATTTCAATATATATATATATATATATATATATTATAAATAATTAATTTTTCTTTTTAACTTATAAAGAGATAGCTCATATAGGAAAAAAACGCATTTTATACCAGAAAAAATCTGTCGACGATAAAAATGCGTGTTATGATATAATAAGTGGTTATCTAGATTATCTACGGATAGCGAATCCAGAATATAATATTAATGTGGTGTAGTGTGTGTGTGGTGTAGCAGTTCTTTTACATCTGAAAAAAATATTCCGAATTCGGGTCTTTTTTTTTTAATATTGACCGAAGACAGCCTTAAACACACGGATTTTTAGTGTAACCGTTTTATATTGTGTAAGAAATACGGTTTATACAGTACACTGAGAAGTTGATCTCTCTCTGTTGTGAATTGACTCTACTGTAGAATAACAGCTATGAAAAATATGCATAGATGCATTTAAGAATTTAATAAAAATTAATTTAGTATAGTAAACATAAATGAAGCATTTTTATAAAATACAATTTTTAATCTAAAAGTTTTTTGTATAATCAAATAGGATTACTTTTAAAACAAGAAAATTTATCAAATAAATATGTTGTAAATTTAAAAACTTTACCTCAAATAATATTCAAAATGAAAAAACTTTGAAAGTTTGATATTTTAAATTTTCTTTAAAAAGTTATGGTGGGTCACAACCTATGTACTGATGGGCCACATGTTTGACATGCGTGGGCTAAGGGGATTAGTTGATATGAAATTACTCTTCAACTAGGAGATGGAGTATTCATATAAGCGGCAGATATATAGAGATCATAATTAGCTTTTAATACATGCTTTCTTTATTAAAAGCTAATCATGATCTATATATATATCTGCGTTATTTCTGTTCTTAGTGCTATGTTGTGAATCCCTTGATTCACCCTTTAGATAATATGGCATCTTGTTATATTTAGGGCTTTAAAAAAATCACAAAGTAAGCAAAAAAAACCTTTTATAATGCGGTATTGCCGGCTCTGCCGTGAATTTTGCTATCAAATGAAAGATGTGTTTAAAGAGTAGGCATTATAGGATAATGAAGCAACACATTGTGCACTAACATTCTTTTTTTTTTAATTATGCTATGCGATCGGGACTTATTGTGATTTTTCAATATTTAAAATTCAACATATTTATTCGGCTTATTATAAGTTTTATTTGAGAAATTCGTAAAAAATTTTCCTTCCTTGATAGATCTATATGGCAGCCCTCGTGCAGTGCACGCGCTGCACACCTGCTGGGATCGACGCTGTCTCCACATAGATCTCTCTCTCTCTCTCTGATTGCAAATGAATTTTAAATAAACTCACTGCACATTTATAGTATAGGATTCATTCTAATTTTAGGGACAAATTAAATAAACACGCTGGAAGTAAAGAGCAATATTGTCTTAAAAATGTATATACAAGCATAATTTTGTTTAACATGATAAAAAATACAGAAAATTTCTATAAGAATTATTTTTGGTAGAAAAATAGAAGATATATATATAGTTCTTTTGTGATGGTTGCTTATAATTAAGTAAACTTAGAAATATACGATAGATCAGGGGTCGGCAACCTATGGCACGAGTGCTACAGGTGGCACGTGGTACAATTCTTAATGGCACTCTGCATTACTTCACAAAAATGTCAATTTTTAAAGAGGGAAGTTGATTATTTAGTAATTGATTTTATTTGATAAACATCTTCAGAATTATGGACATTTACGGAATTACGAAAAAATCTGAAAGATAACTCTTAAGTTATATAAATTTATAGCTCTTTTGTAAATTAATGATTGTCATTGCTGGAAAGATTTAATTGTTTGAAGAGAGAAAATTGCCTGTACTCTGCTTTCCGCTTTTGGTTCTACATGCCTAAGTAAAAAAACTTACCTTACATGAAAAATATTTCGGGTCCGCAAAGAAATTGTTTAACAACTGAATACTCAGATGCGTGTCAAAGTGAAAGTCACACATTATAACCCTGATTTTTGGATGTGAAAGTAGAGCGGTGCAAGCGCTATGTTCACATTAAAATTTTAATTTTTTATTTATTTAACTATAATGAAGGGAAATATTTATATCTTATGTTGTCTATTTCATATTTTAATAAATATGTTTAAAAATATATCATATCTGTACAATTTAACTTCTTTAATTTATTTTTGTTGAAATAGTTATATTTAAAGTTTATTTTTATGTTAAGAAATATTAAGCTATGCGCAAAATTAATACATGTTAAAACTGTAAATCTACA
The DNA here is from genome assembly GCA_019973935.1 of Trichonephila clavipes. Lineage (NCBI taxonomy): Eukaryota > Metazoa > Arthropoda > Arachnida > Araneae > Nephilidae > Trichonephila > Trichonephila clavipes. Next base: position 864,283 of record BMAU01017768.1, read on the forward strand.
TTATTGAACTCTATTCTCTAACTGCATGCATTATCGCGGTAATCGAATTGTTTTAAAAATGTCCTACTGTGTGGCACACTGAATCATATTGGTAGATTGGTTTGGCAACCACAGCTAAAAGGTTGCCGACCCCTGCTATAAATAGTTACATGCGAAGCAAACCAAGGAAGTAAAATTGTTCACAAGCGCTTTAAAAGCCTTTCAGTGCAATAACCGCATAGTTATGGTACAAAGGAAGCATTTGGATGATTTTTTTACGTGGTAGAATTATTGGCCGACTGTAATGTGGACGTACCCAGCTGGAAGTATCCGAGGAACTTGGAATCGCCCAGAGTGTCATCTCCAGGCTTTGGCAACGATTCCAAGATGATGGTAATGTGAGTAGATGTTACAGCACAGGTCGCCCCCGAGTTACAACGCCGAATGAGGACCGGTATATATTTGGCAGTTACTGCCAAAAGAAACAGACAGAGCACAGCATCAGACCTGTCTCGTCAGCTCTCTTCCGCTACCGGTACGACAGTTTCAAGGCAGACCGTGTACAGACGCTTAGGGCACATTGGTCTATATGTTCATAAGCCTGTCGGATGTGTTCCACTTACCGCAAATCACTGGCGCCTGCGATTAACCTGGAGTAGAGAGCATGCATTGTGGACACCACAATAGTGGTCTTGTGTGATGTTTTCTCTCCGACGAGTCCAAGTTTAGTTTGCAGTCTGATTCTCGCCGGACTTTAATATGGAGAGAGCCAGGTACCCGTTACCACCAAGAGAACACCATTGAACGACACCGTTACGGTGGTGCAAGATGGCTCGCGTTTGGGGAGGAATTATTCTTGGTTCCAGAACTGACCTGCATGTTCAGAGTGTAACGATGACAGGCCATATCTATCGGGATGTCATTCTGGAACAACATGTACGTTTGTTTCGGGGCGTTATGGGGGCTGAATTTCTGTTTATGGATGACAACGTCCGTCCTCACCGTGCAAACATTGTAGACGAATGCCTTCAATCGGAGGGTATCATCCGTCTCGGATTGGCCAGCATACTCACCGGACTTGAATCCAATACAGCATGTGTGGGATAAGCTTCGCCGACGAATGGCAGCCCATCAACACCCTCCCACCTGTCTACCGGAACTTCGGAGGGCATTGCTTGATGAGTGGTGCAATATTCCCCAAAATCGGATTGATAATTTGATACTCAGCATACCTAGGCGTTGTAAGGCCTGTATTACATCGTCCGGGAGACATACTCCGTATTAACCATCATACTAACCATGTTATACTGTTTTTTGTAAATAGGTTCTTATTTTAAAATTTGCTCCAGGGAATAAAAATCGAAATTGTAATTAATTATGTCAAACATAAAGCATCTTTTTTTCTCTTTACCTTTTGTTTAATAAATAGACTTCACAAATAAGTCAAATTTGTTTTGCTTCTGTCTCTTTCTTTGCCTGAACTTTATTAGCCTTAATTTAAGGCCATAAGTGTATATATGAGTATATATATATATATATATATATATATATATATATATATATATATATATGTGTGTGTGTGTGTGTGTGTGTGTGTGTGTGTGTGTGTGAGTATATATATATATATACAGTACAGTCCCGCTAATCCGAACATCCGGTTAATCCGAACGGCTCCGCGGAAAAAATTTTATAATTTTAAGGACGAAAATCGGTGAATATTTCAATGTAAAACAGTATAAACCTTAATTCAAACAGTTCTTTATTTAATATTCACGCACTGTACATCAAATATGGTACAAATTTTAAAATGGAATAAACTACAGAACAGAACCACTAATGTTTAGTATGAAAAATTGTACAACATAACCTGTACACCCAGTTCAAATAGTGATTTCGCTGTTACTCTGGCTAATCCGAACAATCACGTAATCCGTACAGGGGTCAGTCCGATATTGTTCGGATTATCGGGACTGTACTGTATATATATATATATATATATATATATATATATATATATATATATATGGGTGTGTGTGTGAGAGAGAGAGAGATTTTGACGATACATATCGTCGGCCTAACCATCGGAATGCGTAATTCCCCGGGCTGCGGTAGCCCAGTGGTTAAGGTATCCAACCATGGCAGGCATGTCATGAGTTCGATCCAAGTACCACTAAAGACCCGCCGTGTAGGGCAGCGATGCACGTTAAATCTGTCGAGAGCTGAAACGTCCTCCCGTTGGTGTGGTGTGGTAGTTAGGAGAGGGGGTGCCAGCTCAGGTGTCGTCCACGTCACTTGACCATGGTTCAAAATTACGTGGTCCGTCGCCAAAAGCCCTCGTGTAGCTGAACAGTGCGACGTTAATATTAACTCAACTCAACTCAACGCGTAATTCCCCCAGCTGAACTGATTTGAAATACGAGTACTACGTGTCAAGGACTGTTTAGAGCGATTCCTAAATCATGCCAAGCAACGGTTGTTGTCGAGTTACATGGAATCCATGTTGGTGGCATAGCGGTAACAAATCGTCAGGAAAGTAATTGTAAAGAACTATTTTGAAAGATATTTCAAATAAAGAAAAAAGGAATAGATTAAAAATAACCAATATCAATCAATAATGAATATCAATATAATATAATAAAAATTGAATAATAATAATAATATCTAATATATTATTATATTATCATATAATATAATATAATAGTAATTATGATATATGACGATATATTCATATAATTTTTATGTAGTAACAATTATTATATATAATAATGTTCGTGTAATATAATTATTATATATAATAATGCTCGTATATAATATAATAATAATAATTATAAATAACAATAATTATAATTAAATAACATTTGTAATATTTAAAAAAAGTAAAATAAAAAATAATTATTATAAATAAATAATTTAAAAAACAACTGTTATGCATAGTAATTATTATATTATATTATTTATATTATAAATAAAAAAACTACATAATATGTATTCAAATTAATTATGAATTTCAATTAATAAGTACTGACAACTTGCAACATTTAAAAAAAAATTGCCAGTACCTTCAATGAATTTCTTCGAACTAGGAACTTTCAAAAAAAGCATTATTAAAAAGTAGAATAAAGTGGAATTGAGCGATTTATAGCAATAATTAAAAGCACACACCACTGATTCTTTTAAAAAAATATCCTGCTGCTCACCAATGATATTAGAATTACCCATACTCGAAAGTAGCATAAAATACTACAGAAGATTGAAATAATAGCTTGAAGGACACATGCAAAGGAAATGGTAAATTTTTAAAGAAATCGAATTAAAATCGTTTGATATTAATAGGGCTATACGGCAAAAGAACCTATGAAAATCGACTCTAATATACGTTATCCCCATGGCAATCACATTACCACGTGACAAAAATATCAAGGTAATTAAATTGTAATGTTATCGCCCATCTCTTGGCGAACATAAACAACAACTTGACGCGTAGCACTCCTATATCAAATTACCATGCCAAAAGGAGTTACGCATTCTGATAATAAACCGACGATTTATTTCTGCTTGTTCGTATATCTACTGAAAGAGTTTGCATAAGAATAAGGCGTAGATATTTTCTGTGAAGTTTTGAATCCTTTTGGGAAAAAAAATGAAATAAATACACTGATGAGAAAAAAATCCCAACACCAAGAAAAAGTTATTGTAAACTAATGAAACTTCGGCGATACACTTGTCTATATAGGTAACATTTAATTAATTAGTTTCAAGATAACAACAGGTTAATGCAAGTGGGAGAAGATCCATTTCAAATGTGAAATGAGAATATACTAATAACAGGTGTAACTTCCAAAATTTTGTACGTAAATATGCAAACGTGTATGCAATGTGTCACACAGGTATAGGATATCAGTTTGTGGGATGGAATAATATGACTGTTAATTTTGACCGGTCAGCTCAGCCCTCATAACAACTCAATATTATAACTCAGCAATAAATGAATACATAAGCTCAGCTATCCAAAGCCAAGGTTATTTAAGGATTATTTGTGTGTAACCATTTTTAGTAAGGAAAATTCAGAAACTATAGAAGCAGAAATTTTGTTCTTTACCTTTCCAAATCCGATCTGTTTTGGTCGGATGTGATTGTTCTAAACCATTAAATAAAAAAAAAACTTTTAGAGAGGTAAGTAAACAATGTATGCATATGTATTTGAAAGTTATTTGTAATTAGAAGCAACTTTAAAGAGCTTACTTAAAAATGTTTTTAATGTTGTAACTTTGTTAAAAATTGTTTGATGTTTACTTAAAAACTGTAAGATTCTCTCTTACGTATCAATTAATTTTTTGACAAAATTAATCTGAAGAACACAAAATTTAATTATTTCTTCCAAAGCGAAATCCGAACAAAATTAATAAACACGTTAGATCTGCCTTTCTTTAACTAAACAGAGTAAATTGTAATAGGATTTAATATGTAAACATATTTCTAGACAAAAAAAAGAGATAGAGGTTTTAACAGATTGTTGGAATCACTTTAAAAAAGGGGGGAGAAGGGGAAAACAAAACGAGAAAAAGAGGAATGATTTTAGTGACACTGATTTTCATGTGCAAAGAGGAAATCAGCACTGTATAGTTAAATAAATGTGAAAAACTTAGATATTATTAATGAGTAATAAACAGCTGCTATATTAAAAATTTTAATGTGTTGCTGTTCAATAATAAAAAGAGAGTTTTCGTTATCAAATAATTCTACTACAAAAAATAATCCGTCTCGCCAAGAAGCATGTATGAAAATTAACCACTTAATAATTAATTTGTTCTAATTGCGATAAAATATATCAAAAAATTTCATAAAAAAACTTATTGAATTATTATTTTTTGTACAATTATAAATAGATTTTTTAAATTTAGTTTTCATGTAATGGATACATTCATTTTTAATTATATCCGCGCGTTAAGCATTTGTTATACTGTTACGAATTATTATTCACCATTTTTTTTTCTCAGCACATATTACCCGTTAAAATACTTAAAAAGTTAAGGTGGAAATATTTATGTATGTATTATATAAATTTATTTTGTAAGTGAAGTAGATTTATTAAATGCACACATCAAGTAGATAGATAATTTCTTCTGTTTTTAAGAAAACCTGAACAGTTCCAAATACAAATGTGACATATCAGACAATCAGTTTCTGAAATGCTGTCACATGAAATACGAGTGTAAGTCGAAAACATCTGTTTGTACTATTATGCAAGAATATGCAACTGATTTTTATTCCGCGAATGACGAAATAAGGGAAAGATAATTTTACTACTACTCTTGTATCTCAAGGATTTCTTGTTTTAACTTACTATATAAACACTTTTTTCGTTCGAAATCTTCTATAGAAGCCATGAATAGTAAATAAAACCCATAAAATATTTGAACAGGAAAAATAATGATGTGAAACAGTTTTGAAATTTCAATGAAATTAACGAAGCAGAGAAATAAATGAACATTTTACTAATATTTTTTAGAATTTTTTTGATTCTTTTTCTAAACTTACATAATAGAAAGAGGCATATCCCTTTTTAAGAGTGTAATACATTATTAAACTCTCTTTTTAATTGTTTGAGCCTCACAAAAAGTACACTGCTGTCCGCACAAAATGCAACACCCTGAAGGAAGCATGTAAACCATGTGAAATTTACATCATGCACTAAGCGGCAAAGAAATATGCAAATCATTAGCATTATAATGCAGGCGCACATCACGGGAGACTGTAGCGACACCCGCAAGCACTATATAAGGGGAGAACAGATTGGTGATTTGAAGAACGACAATTGTTTTTTCGTGTGGATTTTTTTTTCATAAGCTGTTTACCCCTGCCTCGTGGAAGACATCGAGTGTCTTTTGACCAAGTTTCCGAATTTGACCGAGGAAGAGTAGTGGCCTATGGAGATTGCGCATTATCTTTCAGAGAAATGGGTCAACGTGTTGGTCGGAACTAAACAACTGTGATGCGGATCTGTCATCGCTGGATGCAGGAGGAAACGAAGGACCGACGGGGTTGATCGCACTCACCACGTTGCACCACTGTCCATGATGACAGGTAGATTGTGCTCATGGCAGTGGAATCACGAATCACGCCGCATTTACCATATGGCAGTGGAATTACGCTACATCACGAATTACAGCACAACAGATTCAGTCTGTTTCGTTTCATTCGGTGTCCGCTCATACCATTCGACGCCGTTTGCAGCAGAGTGGGATGTCCGCAAGGCGTCTATTGCTTCGTTTACCCTTGACTGGAAACCACAGGTGTTTGCGCCGCCAATGGTGCGATGAACGGTGGACATGGACAACGGAATGGAACGACATTGTGTTTACCGACCAACCCCGCTTCTGCCTGCAACATCACGATGGTCGGATTCAAGTTTGGAGACACCATGGTGAGAGGCTGCTGAACTGTTGCGTTATGCATCGCCACAATGGTCCTGCAATGGTTTGCGGTGGTATTGGATTTCACTACCGTAACCCTCTAGTACGTATGGCTGGTACACTGAATAACTAGAGTTACATCTCTGAGGTGTTGGAGCTCGTGGTCCTCCAATACATTCAGCGATTGCCATCAGCCATATTCCAACAGGACAATGCGTGACCACATGTGGCACGCAATGTTCCTGAGTTCTTCTTTACCCATCAGACTGAATTACTTTCTTGACCGGCTTGCTCTCCCGATCTATCGCCAATCGAAAACGTGTGGTCCATGCTTGCACAATGACTGGCCCGCGATACACCACCTGCTACTACACCAGATCAACTTTGGCAATATATGGAAGCCGCATGGACTGCTGTACCCCAAGGATACATCCAAACCCTTTTTGAGCCTATGCCGAGGCGTGTGGCAGTGGTTATAGCCAACAATGGCAAGTACACTCACTCACTCACTCTCATCATCCACACGTCACAAGACGCTATAATTATCGTTTGATCTTTGTACAGCATGTCATATGCTAAATAAATTCTTTTGATATCTCTGGTCCTTCTTGGTGTTGCATTTTGTGTGGCCAGCAATGTATTAAGAACATAAACGAATGTATTTAAATGTTTTCCAGAAAAGTAACATAATCTTGTCGACTGCAAAATCATATTTGTATGATACTTACTCTTATTGTCGCCCAGCCAGTATGGTGGCTATGACCTTCGGCTTGTAACCGAATGGGTTCGGGTTCGATTCCCGAGTAAGACTTGGTTGTATCTTCTTCGGGAAAGAAGTCGGTTTTTTCGCCTGGAATGGATTCCCGTCTCGAAAGGAAAAAGCAGCACACCTCTTCTTGTTATATGCTGGGATCATCGTTTGTAATAAAAATTTGTATTCTTTTGTGGTTGTGTTGTATGTATCTGTTCACCTATCTCACGTCTTTCATATGTGTCCCAGTAATAAACTCACGACTACAACAACTTACTCTTATTACTTGTTTATTTCTCTTTTCAAATTTTGGAATATTATGAAAGTTGTTGATGATGATTTTACCTTTTAAACACAGCCTAAAAAGTAATTAAAATATTTAAAATAAATTCTAAAAAAAGATGATAAATGTAAATATTGGATCTATTTTTGAATGTTTTGTGGGAGATTAATTATCTTTACAAATGATTCCCTCATACACGGAAATTGAATTAATTGGACTTATCAGCCACGCTTGTCATGAAGGCTTTAGTATAATTCTTCTAATAAATCTGTATCATTTTTTCTTCCAATGAAATTATTATTTTATCTATATATACCCCTGTTATTTAATTAATTACCTTTATATTATATTCCATTTTTGTTAAGATTTTGCTTACCATCTCTTTGAAATTTGTAGAAAGAAAATATTTCAACCTAAATAAAAAAAAGATATGCTACGTTTCTCTGTATCATTTCCAATTTTTTTTTAAAAATACATCCAGTATTTAAGAAGACAAAGTAGTATTCCAAATACGGTATTTTATGCAAACTTTGGGGAAAAATTGTTTCTTCTATAGCAATAACTAAATTCAAAAACTTTGAAAACCAATGTCTATCCTCTACCGAATCTAAATATCATTGAGGTTCTAAAGTCTGTTGTCCTCCTTTACTTTCAAGGCTAAATTGAGGCTACACTCCAACTGGAAAAAGCACAACTATACATCATCCACCAGTTTGTATTGCTGTCTTAGCCTGTCAGTTCTATCTCATGTCAATCACATCTGGTCAATGATTAGAAAACACCTAGCCCGATATACACCATTTACTATCTTATCCGACCATTTTTGTCGATGTATAGAGGGGCAGAAAGGGTTTTTATATCCCACCAAGACATCCAAAACCTTTTTAATTTAGTATCAAGACGTGTTACAGCGGTTGCATGTAACCGTGGTGGCAACGCTCAATACTGATTTCTTCATCTTCCTCCTTTCGCAAACGGGCATATTTTCAATAAATAAATAAATTTGTCTTTGATGTTTTTGGTCCTTTTTCGTGTTACATTTAGAATGGCGAACAGTGTACATATATATAGTGTAGAAAGAATTCGTACAAGAGTGTTTTTGTAAGAAATTATGGTTGGTTTTAATATGGTATTTAGAATAAAATAATTAAAAAGAGTAACATCTCTACTAAAAACAGCTTTATAAATAAGAATACGTCGGGAAACTGACTATATAATGCATTGTTTTTCAAATATGCGGAAAACTGCTGGTTTCGGAAAGAGTAAAAAGTATTCGTACATTGAAACAAATGCAAATTTTTTAGAGAGAGTTCTTTATCTGTAAGAGACAAACCACTTTTCTTAAAGCAAGTTCGTGAAATGATATGGCTCTAGTTAAATGTGACAAGCCACGAGAATCTTTCATATAGATCGAAAGTCTTAAAAAATTGTAATTCTGAAAGAAAATTAATGACTTCGTAAATATGGTAAAAAATTAATGAGGAAATTTCATTATTATTTCTTGTACCATATTCTACATGACAGTCAATCATTCAGAGATTTATGGCTTCTGAAAAACTACATAATGTTTTTCGCCCAGGTCAGCAATTTTTAATTACCTCAATCAACAAACGATTTTTCGCCCTTTGGTTAAAGAAAAATCCAAAAATAAGTGCTCTTAAGCTTCTAACAGAATTGAAAGATAGAGGAATATCAGCATCTGTTACAGCGCGAAATTCAAGTTAACAACAAGGCTACTATGGCCGTGTTGGACGGAAAAACTTATTTGTGTATGAAAAGAAAAGAAAGTTGCACAATCATCCTTTGCTTTAAATACGCAAACAAAAGTAAAAAGTTCTGTGTGGAAAAGATTTGTCTGGTAAAAAAATTATACCTTCTTTTTTTTAAACATTTTTGGATCGGGCAAGTAGAAGAATGATATGAAGGAAACGAAACAGAGCAATGAATCCTAGGAATTCCCTTCTAACATTGAAACAGGGAGGTGATAGTGAAGTACAGAAGGGAGGAAGTCGGGGGTTCAAACTCCTCCCATAGACCAATAGATTTTTAATTTTTAGCATAAATATTATGTCTCGGTGCTCTTGTCTGCAGTTTTTTAAAAATATAACCCCTCCCATGAAAGAGTACTCTGTGTACGTCACCGGGGGGGTGAGGACGCTTATTTGTGTGCAGAATGAATGTCTCAGGAATTAATCATTCAGCCCCAATTGATGGAATTATAAATCACGAGTCTTACAAGAACATTTTGAAAAATAATTTATTGCCCGGTTCTCTAAAAATTGATCTTCATGGTGTGATTTTGCTTTTATGTATATATGATAAAGATTCCACAAGGATACAACCTTACAAATAAATTTTGTGTATTATGTTCTTAAATTTATGAAATTTCATTCTCAATCACCATACATCAATCTGCTTTTGAGCATTAAGAAATTATTAATCAGAATGTTCAGACCAGGTAGATTTATAACAAACATGATTTGTGTGTGATAAACGTTCTTAAAGAAGAATGGGCTTCTAAGAATATTTGAACTTCGGTGACATCAAATTTGGTTGAATGTATTAGAAGAAAGTTCATGACAGAAATTCTTCGAGCTAAAAAATATCGTACAAGAAATTTACTACGAAATTCTAATTTAAATATTTGAGATTATGCGCATTATACGAATATTTTCTACACTACAAGATTGTGCATCATTTATATTTTACACGTATGATTTTTTTATATGCAATTTTCTCATGTAAATTTTACATGATAATTATAAAATAGAAATTGTATTCTGTTATATATATCTAATGGTTTATTGTGTAATTCCGCTATGTATTTTTTTACTATGGGGTTTCTTTATATTATGATTATCAATTTTCGAAGGCTTTCTACACTCGCAATAAACAAAATTTTCACTGCAATCGGAAAGGATTTAGAAGAAAATTAAATTCAGATTTTACTCTCAAATCACAAATATGTGAATATTTCTCATCAAAAAGTTTTTCAATGAAACTTCCCTGATATCATTTCATTCAAATTCTATGGCATTTTCTATTCTAAAATGCTTAACGTATTCTAAGGTTGAATTCTTGGGCTAAAATTCCAGTCAGTTTTGAACATTAAAATTGATTTCAATTAAGTATCTAAAACTCTCAAAGCATCAAATTGTGTGTGCTTTTTTTTCTTCTCAAAGTATGTACCTTTTTGTTGTTGTTGTTGTCTTGTTTTTTATATATCTGCTGGTTTATTATCCCTAAGGCATATTTATCAGCTTACAAATATAAGGAACCCTATAATTGTGGAAGATTCTTGAGATTTACTGATATTTTTTAATATGGGTATTCTGTATATAAATGAATACTGACTTATTTAAATATAATTGAACTGCGATTAATTAATGTTCTTGTTCGATAATTGAAGCATACAAGTATTTTTTTTATCGATATTTGATTGGACATATTCCGAAGTAGTTAATAGAGAGGTTAATGATAAGATATTATTTCCTGCTAATTCATCTACTATTAATCTATTTAGATCTAAATTTCTAACTGTATAATTAGATCGTAAGCGAAGATTTGCTTGGTTTTTCGTCATCGCTGATATCACTCGTCCAGTTATTGATGCTGACTTTGTGAATGTATACGTTTTGTTTTATGTGTGGTTGATATCAAACATAAAAACTTATCGACCCATTAACTGTCTTCAGTTTTAACACTAGATACATATATATAAAAAGATGTTCATTACCTTTAACGGCATTCAACAATGGTAACTTAGATCCTGATGTTGTAATTTTACAGCGTATATTCAAATCCAATACTAATCATTTTCCTTCCAACACAATGTCAAGTGGTTTTGGTTGCCGAGTAATCATGGTCACGAACTAATTGCTGGCATTATTACTGTTGAGTAAGAGTTCAAATATGGTGACATAAAGGATCTGCTTCGTAGAATCGCTGATGCACATTAAATCTATCGATACTCAAAGTCTTCACGTAGGCGGGGAGTGACAGTATGGAGAGTAAAGTACCAACTCCGGTGTCGTCCTCCTCACTTGATCATGATTTAAAATTATGAAACTCCCGTCGCCATTAGCCTTCGTGTTTCTTCTGAAGGCGATGTTAATCCACTTACGTAATATCAAGCATCAAATACTTACAAAATTACAATAATTATAAAAGGTTCTCCAGTTTCAACAGAAGTACGAAGCTTATCAACTAATAAGTGTCGTGCTGCTAAGGCAGATATCGAGTATCTGATACAACAGGAATTTGACGACCATCCAAAAGTTTTTGGCCAAGTGTTTTGCATCAGGTCAAAAAGGAAAAATGGAGTTGAAGAACTATGGATGAATGGACATTCGACATAAATTCTGATATATTATTATGAGCATTGGCGTTGCAAGTCTTAAGTGGGCCCTGTATCAAAATTCCCAGGAAGCTTTTTTTGAGGGTCCTTTAACATGTTACGATTTTTGTTTACATATGTTGGGGCTTCTGTTGCTTGGGGACCTGTATCCTTGATAGGGCTGATACGGTGGTAGCTACGCCCCTGGTTATGAAACTATGTGATGAATGCTGTTACGGAGCTATTAAGTCGCGTGATTAATTCTTATGCATTGACTGCTGATATTTGCTCGCGACGGAATTCAATATTCAACCCATTTTGAAATATATTGTTAGATTTATTTTTTAAATGGATCTCGTGAGCTAAGCAGAAAATTAAATGCTGTTTCAAATTAGGAAAAGTGGTGTTCTATTTTATGGCTTTTTTACTAATTTATATTTTTGTCCTAGTTTCAACACCAAGAGTTAATACTAAAAATATAAGGGGGGGAAGTGTATAGGGAATTTCCAAAGCGTTAGGGAATACTTTGGGGATTTTCTGATTTATTTACTATGTAGTATTGGAACAGATAGAATGTCCACTTGGCATTTGTAAACATCAAAATGGAATTGGATGTTACATTATTACTACAAAAATGAATTATTAGTATCTTTCGGTAGGTAGGATTTTTTAATAAATCAGATTAGAGCCAATTTGTTATTTAACGTGTGTTTTCAATAATGTCATAAAAATAGTGTCTACTACAGTGTATGTTACTAATATAATGAAAGGAATGAAATTGTTTTTAAGCTACTTTCGGCGATAATTTTATCAACTAAATATTGTTTCCTGTTGAAGTTTCATTTAAGTTGCATTTCTTTCATCGCCAGAATATTTTCATTTTTTATACTACTGAACAGAGTTACGCAATATGCCACATAAGGTTGAAAATTTCAGTCGCTTCAGCGTAAAACTAATATTTCTATACAAAAAATAGGCTATTCCTTAATTGAACGGTTTATTTTGTGATGTTGCAAGTACAAATTGTAATTTTTTGTAATGTTAATTTTTTTAAAAAATTTTAAATAAAGTTTGTTTTTTACAGTTTCTTGTTTTATGTATTCGTAGATTTTTTTTCAGAACGCAATTTTTATTCTTATCTGATTTTGAGTAGAAGGAAATATTTGACCCTTTGAAAAAGTGTATCCAGAAATATGCACTTGGAACATACGTATATGATGTATTGTGAAAAAATTTGTTGCTTATCATATATAGATGCCAATAGTAATATCAAATGATATTATTCTGCATTACTCACATAAATACTTTCGAAAACTAATCAGAATCGGAGTCATAATTTAAGTTGTCAGCTTCATGCAAATTTTAATTTCTAGATAAATGACGAAAATTGTTTTACAAAGTGAATGTAAATTTCCCATTACAAAAATATATAAAATTTTAATATGTTTAAGAATGGCAAAAATAATTTGGTTGTATTTCATTATCTTATATTTATAGAAAGTAATAAATTCTTTTATTTTCAGGAGCCAAAATTAACAATATAGTGAAGTTGACTCAATAAAGAGACATTTATTGTGAGGAGTATTTTGTGTACAGTAATTAAGTATGAACGATGTTTTAATAATGGGTGATATATTATGTTGCTTATTTAATTAAAATTGTGATATTTTAAAGTGTTTTTACAATATTTATGCTGTGAATAATGGCACAGAATACATCCAGTTCATCAGAAAGTGATTCTACTAAAAAAGATTTTGTTGACCAGCAAATGATTAGTGATTGCAAGTTAAACTCTTCCATATCGTTAGGTCCTGAGAATCAAAAGTCATGTATTGAGGATCACAGTAAACTTACAGAATCAAACCAGTTTTCTGAAATTAAAAGTTATACAAATCACCCAACTGATCCATCTTTCTCTGAATCTGAAACTTCTTCCATTAACATTGATACAGATGTAGAAAATGTTTCAAGTGAACATATCTCTCCTTTTGAAACTGAAGAAACAACTATGCCACTTGAAAATGTGCAAAACCATTCTCTTAAATCAACTGACAAAGAATCAGAAGATGTAACCATTGAAAGTGCAATGCCTGAAGAAAGTATTAGTAAAGAAGTACACATAACAGCTGTTCAGGAAGACAACTTGGTGCATAAGCAGCAAGAGTAAGGAATATATTTATTGATTTTACTTAATCAAAAATTATCCTTATTTAATCAAGATGAGATAAAATGTTCTCTGCTTTTTATATGTGTTTTGAATTTGCTTGTTTTAAAAGAATAATACAATCCACACACACATATATATATGTATATATATATATATGAATTGTAATTAAATTTTGGGATAAGCTGCAAATTAAAATAAATTTGAGCATTTAATCCAAAAAACCTAAATTTGAGTTCTTTAGTTAAGAAAGTAATAAAATGTTTGTAATTTGAGTTCTTTAGTTAAGAAAGTAATAAAATGTTTGTAATTTGAGTTCTTTAGTTAAGAAAGTAATAAAAGGTTTGTAATTTGAGTTCTTTAGTTAAGAAAGTAATAAAATGTTTGTAATTTGAGTTCTTTAGTTAAGAAAATAATAAAATGTTTGTAATTTGAGTTCTTTAGTTAAGAAAGTAATAAAATGTTTGTGCTTTAAAGATTTTTGCACAGCCTATTTTAAATAATAAGGTGAATGGTTAGTAAGTTAAAAGATCATAATATTTTACAAATTTATATATTTTTTTCATGTTAGTGTTTTTTTTCTTTCAAATCCCATCTTAGTATTATTGTTGACACTTTTTTCAAAGCATATACACTTGGTTGAATGTGAGAATAACTTTAAGTAAAGAATGTGATTGTCAAACTTCATAAAATTGAAAAATACTTTTTTGGTGGTTGATGCATATAAGTTGATTTATAAAAAATATAATTTTATGAATATAACCCAAGAAAAATGATAATTTTATGAAAGACATGTGTAAAAATTGATAATGGCATACTTTTAGAAAAGTCATAATTCTGTTCAATAAACAAAACTTGAGAGAAAAAATATTGCTAAAACGTTTTTGACTTTTAAAATATGAGAAATTTTGTGAAATTCTAGTTTATAATCAGTGATGTATGTTGCATGTGGTACTAGGTAGCAAATGAAATGTATATTGGGGACATGCAAAGGAAATATATTTAAGGATTAAATTTAAAATTCTTTGTATCTTATGTCCTTTTTATGTTTTATTGAATCTTATTTATGAGCATAAATTTTTTTGTATTGTTTTTATAAGCTGACTGAAATTTTGTAGGCTTTGTTTGTTAATTTTCTCATATTTTTTAAGGCTGTCTTTAGTTAATGTTAAAGAATAGGACCAGAATTTGGATTATTTTTTTCAGATATAAAAGAAATAAAACATTAATATGATATTCTGGCTTCACTATGCTTTAGAGAACAGAATTTTTTATTATACTTCCTGTTTTTAACCGAGTTTATTTATTTTTTCTAGTATAAAATGCGTTTCGCACTTTTTCTCCAATACCGTAATGTTAAATGAGCTATGCCTTCAGGCGTTATAACCAAAAAAAAAGTATTCATGGAATATTTTGTCATTTTTAAAAACACTATATTGTTATAATATTGCAAATTTCCATTGAAATTTAGGCCTTTTTTTCTGTTTGAAAATGGGCTTCGCATTAGTTCAAGCTCTTTACCGAAGACTGCCTTAAATAAAAAGTAACTTATTAAAAAAAGAAAAGACATTTATTTTTCAATACCTTAACTTTCTTACATACATTATCAACTTACTTGTATCATGTTAATATTTTAAAAATCAGTTGGAGTTTTTTTTTCTCAATACTTTTGTCTGCTGTTTTTAATATTCATGCTAATTTATGTGTGAGAATTAGTTTCTGGAACTAGTAAATTGTTCCTTTGATTCTTCCTTTTTTTGCATATCATTTTGGAATAATTTTTAGTTTAAAAATATTCTCTTAACCCCTTAACTGCCGCCGGTGTATATATACGCTTTTCCAAAGTACGATCCTTTACATTGTGCTGCTATAAAGAAAACTGCTCCCATGGCCTTGGAATGCCATAAAATGACCTTGACAATGTTTGAAATGGATTTTCTTATTTCATAGAAAAGGGACAGGGTATTGGTGTCAAGGGAATGTTTCTGAAACAGTGAAAGTCATAGCTGTGCAGTTTTTCCTTCTGTTTCTGTTTTAGGTCGAGCTTTTTTTATTCTTCTTTTGATTCCGTTTTCGTTTACTGTGCAAAATGGAAGATCTTTTTATGAAAATGTCAGTGATTTAGATGACTATTTTCTGTCATCATGTTTCAGGATATATTACAGGACAGATAATTTATTTTTAATTATTTTGTAACTCTAGAGATTTTTTTTATTTTCATTTTATTTTATCCTCTTTTTTTCTTTCTTTTTTAAAGAAAAGGTAAGTAGTTTTGGGGAGGAAAAACACTCCTTTTCTTTTCCCTCAACAAACCACGTAACAACATGCGCTTTTAGAAAAAACGTTGGCACTGGAGGATGATTTTTGTAACTTTTCCACAAAAGTTAAAGGGTTAATCTAGGTGTACAGTTTTTCGTAACTGCTACTACAACAAAAACCTGTAGCATTATTTTACTCTACTGAAGGAATATATGTGCATTAATGGTTCTATTTTGAACTTCTGTTAGAGATTTATTATTATTTAATTTCTAAACCAGAGTTATTGTAAACAAAATTATATGTTCACAATTCATATTCATCCTACTGATGGTAATTTTACATACTTTAAATTGTGTTAAATTGTCCTTAATGTATAACTACAACATTTACTTATTTCTTCATAAAGTTTAATATTAAGAGACACACATTTAGCTAGTAATTAAATTTAATATAAAATGAGGTGCACATATTGTTGATTAATGGCTTAAACCTAGGGTGTCAAACTCGCTGATTGCATGAGGCCCACAACAAACGTTTTTGTGGCCCAACCAATATATCGGCACATAATACATAATAAAATATCAAAATTTCTCCCAAAATAGGAAAAGTAATAGCAAAGAAGGAATGCCAAGAGTCTGGACGTATAAACAATAAATTTTTCTTGTTCTTTTATTTATGTTTATTATAATGTATTATTTGAAATAAAATTACCTTTCTATGAATATTGATTCTTTTTGTGGCCCTCCTTAAAAGAAATCTTGTTTGTTTGGCCCAAGTTAGCCTTTGAGTTCAACACCCTTGGCTTAAACCATGACAGGAAACACACAGTTTACGTTCAAAAAGTTAGGGTGTTAAGAGATTTTTTTTTAAAAAATATTTATAATCCTTATTTATGTATTAAAGTGTATGCTTTATTATTTTTTTCTAAAAGATTAAATTTATTCTCAAATTACTCAATTTAAAAGAATATTTTGAATATCATTTATTTTTGGTTTTTGAAAAAGCTGAGAAGTTTTAAGTTCATTAAGCTAATACTTCTTTTAAACATTTTAAAATTTATAGTTAAAAAAATTTATTATTAAGGAGATTCTCTCTTCAAAGATCAAACTTGAAATTAATGATTCAGCTGACTACTTTCATGGGAGGGGTTACATTTTTCTAAAAATATAAATCACAGCATTGAGAAAGTCTTTATGCTAAAAATTAAAAATCTCTTTTTTTCTACGGGAGCAGTTTTACCTTCCCCCTCCCCAAAAAAACCCCCATTCCTGTATATGGCACTGATTGGAATCAAATGTAACAAATATTGTATATTCAGCTTGAATTTAGTTTTAAAAGATTAAGAATAAATTCTGATGAGATTTTTGAAGTGTGTGTGTGTATGGTACACCTGATTGAACTGTTCTTTAAAGATTTGTAGTAAATATATTGGTAGTGTTATTTATCTATTTTCAATTAATTTAATTTGGATTCAATTATTTTAAAATGTCATCAAATTATTTCAGATATAAATGCATTTTTTTAGTATTATTATCACTTGGATCTTTGCACAATATCAGAAGAAAATCAATACATTCTGAAATATCATGTCTTTAATAGAAAGATTTATTCAGTCATTAAATAAAAAAAAGAAAGATCTGTATAAGAACAATTAGCAGAGAAAGTTAGGAAATATTTTAGTTTTGATAGTATGAGTCACTTTTTCTTTCGTGAGTTTCTGATTTAAACTACATTGATTTACAACTGTTTGTGCAAAAATAAAGTTTCTGTTTAAGGCTGTTTTTGCTATATGTACAAGAGCATGAACTTGACACAGAGCACATTTTCAGACAGAAAAAATGCCTCAATTTTTATAAAAATATGTGACATCGTAACTCATGCATTTGTTTATAGTATAGTGTTTTTAAAAATTCAAAATATTTCTTAAATAATTAGTTTTTCCTTTTAACATGTAAAAGGATAACTCATTTAGCATTAGGGTACAGGGAAAAAAATATGAAACACATTTATAAAAGAAAAATTTTGTCAACTCTGATAAAAATAAGTAGTACGATAAAATAAGTGATTCTCTACAAGATCTTGAAGTCTGAATATAATATTAATGTTTGAGTACTTTTATATCTGAAAAAATATTCTGAATTTGGTCCCTATTCTTTAACATTAGCTGAAGAGACAGCCTTAAAGTATTTTTTCCCTCCTGTGTTGAAAATACCGGGTGGGCAAAAAGTCCGTAAAAATTTTAAAAATTCATAAAATCCGGAGAAATGAACGAAAAAAAAAACTGTTTGCAGGATCAGCATTAATATATCACGGGATTTTTTTTAAGCTAGAAAAGTAAAATAATTCGAAAATCATCCGGTAGGTGGCGCGGATGTACGCAAATGAAAGAAACAATGCATAAATAATGAACAGAAAACTTTCACAACTTTATTACACCAGAATATGTTCCACATGACCACCACCACAGGGGAGAAGACATTCCAGACGAGTGACAAATTCAGCAACGCTAGAGTTCAACATGTCTGGATGTATGGAGGATACTTCTCTGCAGATCGCATCTTTCAGTTCCGACAGACTTGATGGACCGGATAGATACACGCGAGATTTGAAATATCCCCACAACTAGAAGTCTGCCGGTGTTAAATCGGGAGACCGAGGAGTCCATGGGTACCTGCAGCGCCTGCTAACGATTCTGTCTTCCCCGAACGTCTGTATCAGGAATGCCTTAACCGGGTTAGCAGTGTGAGTGGTTGCTCCATCCTGCATGAACGTGACATTCGAAATCTGACCTTGTTGAATTAAACATGGCACGACAGTCTCCCGCAGAAGCATAAGATAATGCTGAGCATTTACCGTTTCCATTATCCATCCATTTACTGGGCACTGCGTTTCAAAGAAGAAGGGTCCTATGATAAATGAACCCGGGAAACCACACAATGCTGTCACTTTTGGGGAATGCAATGGCTTCTGTGTGTACTCGCGTGGATTAGAGGTCGCCCAAATGCGACAGTTATGGTTGTTAACGTCACCATGTAGCGAGAAATGAGCTTCATCTGTCCACAAGATGCTAAAAACCCAGGTGGAATCCTGTTCCATTTTAGAGAAGGCCCACTTCGCAAATGCTTGCCTCTGTGCGGTATCTGCTGGCAGAAGTTCATGGCACTATTGCAATTTGTATGGGTACAGCTGGAGGATTCGACGAAGAATATTGCGGACAGATGATGGTGGTAAGCCCAATCGTCTGCCAGCTTCACAAGCACTGCTGGTCCCTGAAGCTGCTTCGCTGAATCACTTCCATTTCGACAGCAATGCAGGGTGCACTTGCTTCTTTCAAGTATGGTCGTCCGGCTCGTGCTCGATCCTCCAACTTTCCAGTTTCCTCAAAACGTTTAACGTCCACTCTTCACATTTTTCTGAACTCGGAATTTACGCAAGGCAATGGTTGCTGATTCCTCGTTTATGTAAAATAACTTCACCAACAAAGCTTTATCCGGCGCACTGAGCATCCTTGTTTACATTCACTGTTTGTAATGGTGAAATGAATGTGGATTCAATGAGAGCAAAGGTTTTTATAGCCGTCTAATTTGCATATTTCCACCACAGACGCTTGTAACAGCGCCACCTACCGCATAATTTTCGAATTATTTTTTTCTAGCTTTAAAAAAATCCCGTGACATACTAATGCTGATCCTGCAAACAGTTTTTTTTTTCGTTCATTTCTCCGGATTTTGTGAATTTTTAAAGTTTTTACGGACTTTTTGCCCACCCGGTATATGTATCACTTAAAATATTAAATATTTGCTTTAATTGTATTTAAGAAATAAATATTTCCAGGAGTTCTTCTTAAAAATGTGCTTTTCAGACTTTCATAGCCTCTTTGTGGCATATTTACTTGTGCACTTAATTAAAAATTTGCATTTCTTTTTTTTACAAACTTTTTTGGAGATTCCATGGTAAAAAATCTTTACTTTTCAAAACTTCCCCCCTCTCCTTTTATGATAGATTTTAAGATGCTTTTCAAAAAAGAAAGAGTAAAAGTGAATTGAGTAGCTGTCACAAATATGAATATTTTTAGGAATATTTGAAAAGACTTCTTTGTATTGTCTTTTTAGTTAATTTAAATTAAATGAGATCTCTTTTTTTTTAAATTATTATTTAAAAAAAACATAGTTGATAATATTTATAATTTTCTTTTATAAATTTCAATCAGATTTTAAACTGCAATATCTTTGATTATTGTGCTGTTTAACTCTGCATGAGAAAAAATTATCAGTTTTCAAAGGAGATTTGAATATTAATACTGACAAAATTTGTAATAATGCTTCAAAATTTGTATTTAAAATTCTATCTGTAGTAAATCTCATTCATAAACTCTGAGAATGATTCGATCAGCAACTTTTAGGTTATTTAAAAAAAAATTGTTCTTAGAATTCTGGATGTCAGTTAGTTTGATCTTTGTAAGAAATATTGAATATAAAATGTGACTTTGTATGTCGCTATAAAAAAGAATTCAAACCTTATTATTTTTCTCTTTTATTTTTTGAAGAAATATGTATTCTGCACTGTGATACAACGGGAAGAGAAGATGTCTTAAAATTATTTTAACCTTGCAATTCAGTTCTAAGTATGTAGATTCTTGTTTTTTGTCTCTAATGGGGCTGCATATTGGTATTTTTTACCTTTGCAGACCTAGCTCATTCCCCAGGAGAAGTATCACTTTTTTATTTCGGCACTGTATAGGCCAGGGATGGCAAACCATTGGCATGTGTGCCATTGATGGCACACGGCACAATATTTTGGGCACGCCACCGATCAAAACGATCAACTACGATTGATTCTTCAAAGAATTTTCAGTGAGATTTTCTCAGTTCAAAGAATGTACAGAAACGTTCGAGTTTATTATGTACCCTGATGTGGCTTCATTTGATAAACTAAACTTGCCCTAATTCGAATGGTTGGAAATTGAAGAATTTGAAATGCAACTTAGTGATTTCTAGTCTAGTTCAATATGGATTCAAAAATTTATTGAAACAATGAAAAAACTAGAATTGACTGAAACTGAATGATATTGTCACGGAGTTCGAAAGAAGTACACAGTTCAATTAAACAAACAATTAGAATTATTCTAACGCTGGGAGCTCGATACAACACTGGACTGAGAACATCCCCAACTGGCGATGAACTCTGCTTTTATACACTTCGGAATATTCGAGAAATACCCAGTATGCACTCTAAAGAATGATCTGGATTCATCTAGAACCTAGAGAAACAATACATTAAAAACGAGAACAAAATTCCAGTCTTTGGATAAATCTGCCGGGGCCGGGATTCGAACCCGAGACCTGAGGAAGTTCAGTCCAACGCTCTGCCAACTCGGCTATCGGGACTTGTAGCAAATTATGCGTGCGGCATTGCTCCCCTCGAAAAAGAAGACAGCGCCCCGCTGTCATTTTGTTCAAGGGTCTTTATTCTGGAACGAGTGATGGGTCCTTTGTATGATTCTTTGGGAGGAATATCCTCGGTTTCGATTTGCTCGGCGGGATCATGGTACGGTTTCATACGCAATACATGGACAACTTCTCTTAGTTTTCTTTTTCGTGAAGCAGGATCAAAATCTTGTACTGCGTAAGTCACGGCTGATAAACGGCGTAGCACCTGATACGGTCCGAAATACCTTCTTAAGAGTTTTTCGGAGAGACCGACTTTTCTCACGGGAGTATAAACCCATACGAGATCTCCGGGAGCGTAGGATACCATTTGGTGTTTGGAATCGTAACGTCGACGATCTTTGTCTTGAGCTCTCAGAGTGTGCACTCGGGCTAGCTGTCGTGATTCTTCGGCTCTGGCTGCTATCTTGGTGATGTTATTGTCATCAAAATCGTTAGGACAAAATGGTAGCATTGTATCTAGTGTCGTTTCCGCTTCACGACCATGAAGTAAATAGAACGGCGTAAAACCTGTGGTCTCTTGTTTAGCGGTATTATAAGCGAAGGTTACAAATGGTAGAATTTCATCCCAATTTTTCTGCTCTACATCCACATACATTGACAACATGTCGGCCAAGGTCTTATTGAAGCGCTCCGTCAGTCCATTTGTTTGGGGATGATACGCCGTTGTGAAACGATGATCAATGTTACACAAGTCGACGAGAGAGGAAACAAGTCTGGATCGAAAGACGGCTCCACGATCTGTGATAATTACTCGAGGAGCTCCATGCCTGAGGACAATTTCTTCAAGTAAGAACTTCGCTATTTCGGCGACTTCGGCTGTCGGCAAGGCTTTTGTTATTGCATATCGCGTTGAGTAATCCGTGCAGACTATTATCCATTTGTTTCCATGAGCAGACTTTGGAAATCTCCCAAGGAGATCAATTCCAATGCGATGGAAAGGAGCTATAGCTGGAGGGATGGGAACTAAACGTCCAGGTGGTCGTTGAGGAACGGATTTTCTCCTTTGGCACTCCCGACAATGCATGACATACCGAACGACATTTCGGTACATTCCCGGCCAGTAAAATCTCTTGCGAATCCTGTCATAAGTTTTCGCAAAACCAAGGTGTCCTGCGGTGGGGGCGTCATGAAAGT
Organism: Trichonephila clavipes; assembly: GCA_019973935.1. Classification (NCBI taxonomy): domain Eukaryota; kingdom Metazoa; phylum Arthropoda; class Arachnida; order Araneae; family Nephilidae; genus Trichonephila; species Trichonephila clavipes. The sequence goes on from BMAU01017768.1 coordinate 887,052, forward strand.
GCCTTAGTATGTCTGCTCGTAGATGTTTAGGAATGACTGGTAACCACAACTTTCCATCTGGATCAAAATTCTTCCTGCAAAGGATACCGTCGATGAATCTGAATTCTTCGTTTTGGATGAGTTGCTCAAAAGTTTTAATTTCGCAAGGTCTTGATCTTTTTTCTGTTCCACCGCAAGGTTCATACTCGTCGTGACTGCTAAAAATTTGTCTGGTGTTTCCGTTTCCTCTTCCACTGGATTTCTCGAAAGAGCGTCGGCGTCACTATGCTTCTTACCGGTTTTATATTTTACGTCAAAATCATGCTCTTGAAGTCGGAGGGCCCATCTGGCAAGCCTTCCTGAAGGATCCTTTAAATTCATGAGCCAGCACAAGGAATGATGGTCAGTTACAACAGTAAAGTGTTTTCCGAATATGTACGGCCGGAATTTGTTGGTAGCCCATACGATGGCAAGACATTCCCTTTCTGTGGTGGAATAATTCTTTTCGGCTTTTGTCAGAGTTCTAGAAGCGTATGCTATAACTTTCTCGACATTATTCTGAATTTGTACTAGGACAGCTCCGATACCGTACCCGCTTGCATCGGTATGGATTTCTGTAGAAGCTCTTTCGTCGTACATCCCCAATACTGGATCCGAAGTAAGTGCTTTCTTAAGACTGTTAAATGCTTCCACCTCTTCAGGACCCCAATGAAACTCCACGCCACTTTTCAGCAACGACTGCAAAGGTTCGGCGAGATAACAGAAACCTTTAATAAATCTTCTAAAGTATGAACAAAGGCCAAGAAAACTTCGTATGTCATGTATATTCTTTGGAGTGGGAAAATTTCTTACGGCTTTTATTTTGTCGGAATCGGGACGAACGCCATTACTAGATACAAGATGGCCTAGAATCTTTACTTCTTGGGCAGCAAAAAGACACTTCTTTGAATTTAATTTAAGACCAGCTTCCTGAAGACATTTTAGAACAAGTCTTAATCGTATAAGATGGTCTTCAAAAGTTTCTGAGAACACTATTATGTCATCTAGGTAACAAAGACACATAGTCCATTTAAAATAGCGTAGCAAATTGTCCATCATTCTCTCGAAGGTCGCAGGTGCATTACAGAGACCAAACGGCATGACTTTAAACTCGTATAAGCCTTCGGGGGTAATAAATGCCGTCTTTTCACGATCCGCTTCGTCTATTTCTATTTGCCAATAACCAGATCGGAGATCCATGGAAGAAAAGAACTTGGCACCTTTCAGACAGTCGAGCGTATCGTCAATACGAGGCAGAGGATAAACGTCTTTTTTTCGTGACGCTATTCAGCTTGCGATAATCGACGCAAAAACGCCAACTACCGTCTTTTTTTCTTACGAGCACAACGGGTGATGACCAAGGACTTTCAGAAGGTTGGACGATACCTTCATCAAGCATTTTCTGAACCTCTTCATGAATGATGCGTCTTTCAGTCGGCGAGACTCTGTAGGCTCGTTGGTTGATTGGAGCATGATCACCAGTAAAAATCCTGTGTTTCACATTCGTCTTCGCGGCTGTCGACTTGTCGGTCTTCGTGAAAAGCCCAGAAAATTTCCGGAGTAGTTCGGATAGCTTGTTTCTCTGTTCGTCACTTAACTCGGGTGACATCATTAACGAACAATTCATCTGTGACTCCGAAGTTTCTTGCTGGTCATCCAAGCAACCCGATGTGTCGGAAATAACACATAGATGCCCTTCATTTAGTGGTTCAGCTTGGCCTATGCACATTCCTCTAGGGATGATTTGGTTTCGGAACTGCAGGTTGGTAACCCAGACATCACTTTTCCGTTACGATATGTGGATACCATGGACGGTGTAGCAATATTTTTCTCGAAGAGCAAATGTTTGCTGCCGTCTAGAACTACATTTATGTCTCCTCGGGTTTGATATCCTGATACTGTTATTCTAGTTAAAGAATGCGGCTTAAGTGTATAGTCTCTGGTGGCATACAAATTCCAGGCGTCAGGCGCTGTGGAGTCTCGACAGATGTCTTCTAGAACAAGTTCATTTTGTCCACAGTCTATAACGGCTTGAGACGCCTCTAAAAAGTCCCATCCTAGGATGACGTCATGGCTACAATGTGATAAAACAATAAATTCAAAGGCAGTTCTCGATTGTTTATACGGACACGTAAAACACATTTCCCTATCGGCCGAACAAAATTTCCATCCGCAACTTTCAGCATAACGCTCTTGGCATCAGCAAACAGAACTTTCTTTAAAAATCGGCGATACTTATCGGATATGACAGAAAACGATGCCCCAGAATCTACTAGAGCACGTATCGGCTTCTTATCTATTATTACGTCTAGTTGGTTACCAGTCATCTTGGCGGTCGACGGAGGATTTCCAGTACACGCGGCCTCACCTCCTTGGAAGGTCGCTCTCTTTAGTTTTCCTCGCTCCTACGGCCTGGCGACTGACTGGATCGGCGATATGGCGACGGGGATCTGTAACGACGTATTGGGGATCGGCCTCTCGTGGGACTTGGCGTAAAACGGCGAGAAGAGTTTGGTCGGCGTATTTCTTCTTTAGTGCCAACGTCGTCGAAGTTCCGTCGGCGGTTTCGAGAGTTGTCAAAGACAGCCTTTTTCTCTCTCGGCAGTAGCGCATTACATGTCCAGGACGTCCGCAGTGGAAACAAACAGGTCTGTTGTCAGCCGTTCTCCACACATCTGTTTTCTTGGTTCAGGTGGGAATTTCTGAACAGGAGCTCTGTATTTCCTGGTTACAGCGGCGTATGTTGGTCGTGGTCTAGTTTCTGTAGGTTTTGTTGACACTGGGGCCAAAACCCTTTCAACTTCGTCTTGAACGATCTCTTCTAAGGATTGGGGATCGGAGTCCAAAGATTCTTGCGTTTGGTTAACTAGTCGATGGACTTCTTCTCGTACGATTGTGCGAATAAGAGAGACCAAATCAGTCTCATCCGTCAGGGATGCAACCGGTACGACGTTTGGAAGCCTTTCAAATTTCGGTCGACCAACTCTCTTCTGCTTCATATCTTCGATATAGTTGCACCATTTGATAAAACTTGCTGTGTCGTTGATTTCTCTCGTCAACAGGGCCTGATAAATATCCTCAGCAACACCTTTCATTAGGTGTGACACTTTTTCGTCTTCTTTCATCAGAGGATTTACCTCTTGGCAAAGTCCTAATACACCTTGTATGTAGGACTGTGTACTCTCGCCTGAACGCTGGGCTCGGCATTTTAGTTGTTCTTCTGCCCTTCTGGTATATTTTTGACGATCACCGAAAAGTCCACTTAGTCCATTTTTAAACGCTTCCCAGGAATCTAAGGCGTCTTCGTTGTTGACATACCACTGTCTCGCAGTACCGTCAAGAAAGAAATAAACGTTAGCCAGGCACATCATGTCATCCCACTTGTTAAAGTTGGCTACTCGATCGTACTCTTTAAGCCATTTGAGAGGGTCTTCCCCAGGCGCTCCTCGGAAGGTCGATGGGCTCCTCCATTGCTGTAACGAAGGTGTTACTACAGCGGGCTTGGCTTCTTGCTCGGTCGGCATTTTTGTCTTCTTCCTACTATTTTCTTTTAACAGTCCGAATTCGGGGGATAATCCTCTTAACCGGAGGCTCCTGCGAAGGTTGTCGCTATTATCCACGTTTGACGTAATTGTACCCCGCGCTTCCACCAAACTTGTCACGGAGTTCGAAAGAAGTACACAGTTCAATTAAACAAACAATTAGAATTATTCTAACGCTGGGAGCTCGATACAACACTGGATTGAGAACATCCCCAACTGGCGATGAACTCTGCTTTTATACACTTCGGAATATTCGAGAAATACCCAGTATGCACTCTAAAGAATGATCTGGATTCATCTAGAACCTAGAGAAACAATACATTAAAAACGAGAACAAAATTCCAGTCTTTGGATAAATCTGCCGGGGCCGGGATTCGAACCCGAGACCTGAGGAAGTTCAGTCCAACGCTCTGCCAACTCGGCTATCGGGACTTGTAGCAAATTATGCGTGCGGCAATATTAACAAGAAATATATGATATGAGTAAAAACGCCAGTAACGAAATTTGGGAACATTATATTCGATTCCAAACACGTTTAACTGTTTTAAGAACTGTTTGCTATTTTAACCATATTTTCATCGACCAATGTCTATGGGTCATTATTTTCAGATATGATTAACATTAAAGACTTGCATAGAAACCATTTGGCAGATTACTCCAATTCAGCATGCATTCTGCTAAAAGTAACATCTTACCCAATCTTAATATAATTTATTTGTCATCTGATTTGCAACAGTAGAAATCACACTAATGTTACTTTATATAATTTGAATTACACGTTTAACTAAAACATTTACTACTATTTGGTACAAAATGTATTTTTCTGTAGTAAATAAAGAGTTTTGTGTTTTGTTAGTATTTAGTTTTATTATTTTCCGAAAAATCACAAGTTAAAATTATTTCATGGCACGTCTATACCTCATTAAGCATTTTTTTTAGAAAAAATGGCACGTTGATCCATAAAGGTTCACCACCCCTGGTATAGGCAATACCAATTGCCACAAGTAATTTTGATGCCCAGTTTCCTCCCCAGAGAGAGGCACTTGAGCTCTGAGGATGTGAAATTGAACTTATAAATTTAATTTAGCTGAGAGCACCTAAGCCAAACAGGCACTTCAAGGGGTCTTTTACATGCAGAATAATCATACAACGTGGCCGCTGTCGATTTTCTGCATCATGAAAATTCACCGACTTGGGCCGGGGTTGAACCCACAACCTTGGGCGCAGAAGGCCAGCGACAAACCAACTACACCACCCAATCGGCTGTAGATTCTAGTTGAAATGCTGGAAATGTTTTGTATTATTTTGTATTTGATTTTCACTTCTATGATTTCTCATAATCTGAAATAATAAATTTACTATATTACTCTGTCCCATTATAATTTTCTATTAGTGATCAAAATACATTATATATAATCGTCTAAATTCTGCAGGTTTAACAAGATGGTTGAATATGTAAAAGATTTAGAATCTACAAATACCAAATTAGAGAATGAAATAGCAGAACTGAATGTGAGATTAAAATCCCAAGAAATTGCATTCAAGACGGCAGAGTTACAAATCAGAGCAGATTTTTTAACCAATATAGAAAAGGTAATGTTTTTGTGTAAATAATGTATAATATTTTTGCAAATGTGTTAAAGGAAGTTTTTTAAATGTATTTAAAAAGATTTTTAAATCTAAAAAAAAAGAAAAACTTTAAGAACTGTTAGATTTATGTGACATCAATTGCATGTTTTGTTGAATAAAAATAATATAGTTTGTTTTTATACTCTCTGGAAAAAGTTTTTTTTTAAAAAAATAATAATTGGTACTGTATTAAAGTATACCTTTTATCTTTTTTAAGAATTCGATTACATATTTCAGCTTTCCAAAGAGTGCAATATTCTTCGCAAGGAAAAAGAATCAATTGTTATTCGCTATGCAAATAGCGAAAAAGAAGTTATATTGGAAAAAAAGGCACAACAAGAGTTAGAGAAAAAGTTGAGAGACATAAATAAAGAACGGGAAAATCTTTTGTCTAAAATTAAGGGACTTAGTGCAGAAAATAATCGACTATCTTCATGCTATGAAAGTAAAGTATGTATTTCTTTATATTTCTTAATAAACTGCCCTTTGTTTGTAAAATTGTTTTATAACTTTTACTGTTGTGCATTTTATTATGTAGTCATTATTTAGTAACATAACATGTCTACGGAAGAAGGTATCACCCATTTTGAAGCTCTTGATCTGATAAGATATGAAGATAAGATCTAATTGAAACGAATTCTGCAATAAAATCTAGATCTGTAATACATGATATATTTGTGGAATATATTTGAATTGATAAAATACTTTCTTACTCAAAGCTAACACGGTTAATGATAATGTGCAGGAGTACTTCATAGTATTGAATTTACTGAACATGTGAACAACTTACAATTGTAATTCTAAGATAGTTATGTTTTGCTTAATTCTGTGGTGGTATAATGCCTTAACAAACTAATTTTGCTTTATTTTTTTGAAAATTTTATTGTATTTTTATTCAAACATCATATGTATTATTTGTTACACTTACAAAGGGTATTCCATTTCTGCATGATACAGAGTCAAGTTACATTATCATGTTCACCCCCTATATCTCAAGTGTAAACAATGCAGAGCTAGTAAAACATGCCAGAGGTGTTAGTTATTGTGGTGGGTATAAAATCAGAAACATTGGCTGTCTTGGAAAAGATCCTTCAACAGTTGAAGTGGGGAAAATGTGCAATTTAACTGCCTTACAAAAAGGGGAGGATCTTTGGTTTTTGCATTAAGGGGGCAATATTTCTAAAACTGTAGTTTGTGAACTATTTGCATGCTGCTGTAGAGAAAATGTACTTTGACTGGAGAGATATAGTAACTGTTAAAATAAAGGGCAAGGAAACTGTGATGCACCATGTGCTATTGATGTGAGACATGAACATTGGTTCTGATGGTGAAGACTGACTTGCTATAGTTGAACAACTATTGTGTCTTAAGATGAAAGTACAATAAACCCTCTGTTTTATATGGACCCTCAAAGTAGGCAGCCAGTCTCTATTCCTATAGATGAATTTGCATTGGTAAAAATGGCTTTTCTTAGCAGAGCAATAACAGACTTTGACTGCTATTAATTGGTAAAAAGCTGCTTTTTCTGATGTCATATTTTCCACTGTTCCACAAAGGGCATTCATGTGTCAGACAAGAAATGTCCAAGAACGAACACTTTGCAACCTTTGCTGGAAGAATACTATATGCAAATAGCAATGCTATGATGTGAAATATTTTGGGGGCATTGCCTATCATGCCTTTGGTAGATACACACAATAGATTAGATTTGTGTATACATTGTTAATCATGCACAGTATACATTCTGTGTTTCAGAAAGATGAGTTTTTAGCAGGATAGTACCACATGCTATACATCCAGAATTGCTTAGGATTGGCTGGAGAAGTACGATGAAAACACTTCCAATTGCTCCCCTGGTCCCTGAATTCACCTGATCTGAATTCTATATAGCATATTAGGGATAATCTTGATCACTGTTTTTGTTGTATGGATACTCCATCATGTACCTTAACATTATTCTATTCAGATGTACTGTTATTTGAATGACTACAGATATCTATGATAATGTTCCACAATCTTCTTGACTCACTCTTATGATGTCTAGTTGCTGTTGGTGTTTCAAAAGATAGTAATTCTAGATAAAAAAGTAGGTGCTCATAATAATGTGACTCAATTCTAATATGAAATTATGTTAATTCTTAAAACAGGCATTTATTCCAATCAATTTTACATTAAATGCATAGATTAAAATTGTAATATTCATTGGTTTTCTCTTATAATATTCTGTGGTTAATTTGTATTTTACTTGATTTAATAGTTATCCTTTTCCCCCTAGATGATTGAAATAGCAAAATTACAGAAAAATTTTGATAAGTTGAATACTGACTTAAATTCTAGAGAGATTCGAATTAAATGGTTGCAAAATAAATTGAAGACTGAAACTAGTGCTCATCAAGTATGCATATAATTCTATTTATTATTTTTAAAATGTTTTATTATTTCCAGATTTTATTAATAACTTGGCTTAATTATATGTTTTGAATTTTTGTTTCTAAATTATTACTTCTCCTTAATATTAGGGTATTTTTTTTGTTTAGATGATAAATTAATTAACAAATATTTTGTTTATCTTTTGAGAATTTTTAAAAATGAAACTGGTTTTTTTTTAAAATTCAATGTTTTAAAATTTTTGGTGAATTTTATGTGATAGTTTTCAAACTTACTAACTACAGTCTTATGTGTTTATGTGGCCGCGGTAGCCGAGTGGTATAGGTATCGGACTGTGGCTTGCTTTGTCACAGGTTCGAGCCCAGTACCACTAAAGACCCGCCGTGTAGGGCAGCGATGCACGTTAAATCTGTCGAGAGCTGAAACGTCCTCCCGTTGGTGTGGTGTGGTAGTTAGGAGAGGGGGGTGCCAGCTCAGGTGTCGTCCACGTCACTTGACCATGGTTCAAAATTACATGGTCCGTCGCCAAAAGCCCTCGTGTAGCTAAAACAGTGCGACGTTAATATTCAATCAATCAATCTTATGTGTTTATAAAGTTTTACAGATTTAATAATGCTACTGATATTTAAAATGGGGCAAAAATCTGATTAATCATCTTTTAAATTTGTGAAGTCGATAGTTTTTGTGTGATATATAGTGTTTTGCGGTATAACAATCACACCAGTTATTAATGGCTCAACCTTCCTATCCTGTTGAAAAAATTTTATGCTTCACTCAAGTGGATCTAATTGACTTAATTTGTAAAGATTTATTCTAGACATTGTAGAGTAGAAATATGTTCTATATAGTCCATTTTATGTATTAGTAATTATTAATGTAACAAGCATATTTTAGCTTGTTCCTATTCACTTTCCCCTTCCCTGTCATTTTTTTTAACTTCCTTTCAACCAGTGTCTTATTTCTGTTTCAAATTTTGAAAATTCTAAGACAAATTAAATCATTCGTAAGTTTTAGTTAAAACTTTTATTTCTGCACACATAATACTTATTATTTACAATATTTTCTTTGATAAGCAAGATCTAGGTCAAATATTCATATGTTTTTAGCAGAGAAATATCTGAAATATTGCACATCTGTTAGAAATTTTTCTTCCTTTGGGCCACATTCTTTTTATCTTCCTCATTTAGGTGTTTTGACGTATGAAGTTTCACTTTTTGTAGCTAATGATTTCTTGTTTATTGTTTCTGACATGTTCTTTTTCTTCTCCTGACATTTCAATGATTCTCTGTAAGATGTTTTCCAAGTTCTTTTAGAAAAAGACGCCTTTTCTGGAAAACTTGTGTTCACTGTATAGTGGCATACATAAAAAACAAAAGCATTAATTGCAACTTGATCAGTCACATAAAATAAACATACCTGCCATCTTGCTCCTTTTTTTCTGTGTATAAGTGGCAACTATTTTATTCACCATATCTACTCCACCTTTAGTCTGATTATAAAACAAAATCATGTTGGGTTTTCCTTTTCTTGTGAAACTTTGTCATGCTAACTTTTATTTTTGAGGCACAAATGGCATAAGGGTCTCATCCTTTTGAAATCCAGACAATAATTTGCAATTACGTGAAGATCGAAACTTTGGAAGAATACATATAACTCCCCCCCTTAAGAGTTCTAACAAAGATTTTGTCTTTCAATATTTTATTGGTAAGGATGTAATTTGTTAAAAAATTATCAACTGTAATAGTCCAAGTTGTGCTCACAATTGATTTTATTAGGCACAAAACATCTTAAATTTATCGCATGCTCACCACCAGAGTATTTCAGCAGAGTTAATGTAACATTATGTGTGTTATATCATCCATAGTTTAATTTCTTGTTTCTCCCCCTCCCCCAGTTATGATGGTAAATATTGTCTAAATGGGCACCATGGAAAGGTGCAAGCTGATCATGTGCTTCTAAATTTTTGTAAGGAATGAACATCTTTGAAAATTTGATGACAAACTTCTCAAGCCAGGAACAGTTCTCATATGGGTTCTGAAATATCTGTCTAATTGTGTCAGGAATGTCTGCATTTGATAATTAATCTGATTCCTTAGTTTCATTCAATTCTTTTTCATTTTTTTTTCATCAGTTTGATCATTGAGCTCTTTTAAAAGTTTTCAGATCTTTTCTTCAGTAAGATAATGTTTACTAATTGACAAGTTATATTGCACTCCAAAAGTGGTTAGACACATCTAGCATATGTAATACACTATCAACCCAACTCACCGTCTAGCTTTTAATTTGTAAGCAATCAATTTGTAATTCCTTACATCTTGTGATTGAGCTAACATTACTCTGTGTAAATGATTCATCTCTCATTGTGCATGTCACATGTAGAATACCATTAAAGAGCAACAGAGGGTAATTTTAATAATGAATTCATTGTTTCTGTATTTCAATACTCGTCTATTGACCAATAATTAAAATTATATTATGCATATTAAAAGTACTATATTGGTTTCACTTACATTTCGATGCATATTAATTTAGGTCACTTCGAACCAGACTGTTAAAATGTCACTTTTTTAAAAAAATATATCTAGCATTCCAAAAATGTCATATATTAAAGAAATATTAATTTTTAAGGAATACACACACATAAAGTTTGAGCAAATTTAAAATCTATGGAAAATATTCAAAAATAAGTTTTGGAAATTAGTGGAATCGTTCCATCCAGGGTAGAAAAGTTAAAGTTAACAATAGAATTTATTGTACTGTGTTACTTATTAACCAGATATTTTCATTATTGATTTAATGGAATAGTAATCACTGCTTATAGCTGAAAATTCTGAACCACTTAGAAATGAGTCATTTTAAGTTGTTTTTTTTTACTACTTGGATCTCCTGATTAAGGAATCTGTATGATTCTATCTGTAAGTCATGCTACCAGTGTTTTAACTTATTTGGTTTAACTTTAATTGAACTTTATTTCACCAGAAATTTTTTGAATGGCTAGTTCTGGTGCTCTTTTGTTATCTGACCATATTTTGAAAGTATAAAGTTAGTAGCTCTGATAGCCTTTTACCTTTTTTAATGTTATTTAAAATATGAAGTTCTTCCTGAAAGTACTTGGATGTTCCTTTGTTATATTTGATTAGTTTTTTCTCAATTTTTTTTAAAGTCATGAATGTTTTTTCTCTAAATTATGTTATCAAATTTAGCAAATTTTAATCCACATGTAATATATAATGATTTACATAGCTCTACTGATTGACGGAAATATATATTTTTGTTTATCTGTAATCTGTATTTTAAGTGTTTCCTAAATTTTAAATTTTTGAATTATTTTCCTTAATTTCTCTTTAAATCTGTTTGATTTCAACCTACTTTAAGCCTTTCTACTTTGATTCCATATATTTATCTTTGTTTTAATTGTTCTGAAATGAGACTGGTTGTCAGCCTTCAAATGTAAATTCTCATGAATTGCAGAATTTTATAAATTAACAAATGTAAGGAAATATGGATTTCTGTCAAGTAGAAAGTGGTTAAAATTAAAATTACCCTATTTAGACCTACATATCCGTCCTGGTTGATGGAGGTTGATGAAACTCTGTATATTCCTAATATGGATGATGGGGAGAAATCTGCAATAAAATAAATAATTCAAATTTTGTGTGACTACCAGGTGAGAAAAGGGCACATAAAAAAACAAAAGCGGAAACCCGAAAAACAAATCTCTGTTGAAAGTGTATGTCAATGTGCATTCCATTGGCATCAAGCACATGTTCAACAGTTGCTCAAAGGGCTTCTTGATCAAAGGCAGCTACATGTTTTGCTTTCTTTAAAATCAGGCAGAGCTTGCCTGTCTCCTCCATAGAATGAATTTTCATTAATTCATACAACCAGAAGTCAGATTCAAATCTATAGAATGAGGAGGCTGGCTTTTGGAAAATACTCCTTAAAATTATCCAGTCATATCCAAAGTGAACACAAAGCTGCACTATCACTAGTCAGGCAATGTTATGTGTTGCACCATATTTTTTGCATGAAGATTAGTGGTTTGTAAACACTCTTATTCTTGTGGCATAGGTACAACTTAGTGCTAAAAAAGGTTGCAACAATGAGCACTCATAATGGAACACCTTTGAGGGCTAAGAGGATTCTTTTTCTCAAAGAAAAAGGGATCAAGAATGAAATTAGCAGTAAAACCTCACCATACAGTAATGTAATCGGGGTGCAAAGACTTTGCACAAAAGGAGGAATTGCAGTTCCCTATACACAACATGGCCTTGTTAGTGGAGTGCTCATGGCTGCAATCTTGTGGCCAACATTTGAAGTCAAATGCTTAAATCCTGGTGCCATTGAAAACCCCTCCATGTAGAGCAAAGTATGCATGTTAAATCTGTTGAGGCCAAAAGTCCTCACAATGATGTGGTTTGAAGTTTAAAGAAGAGTTTATCAGAGCTCTGTTGTACTTGTCACTTGACCAAAGTTTTGAGGTCTATCGCCAATAGCACTTGTGTTGCTTAAGATTGCAACATTAATAAAAAATCAAATAAGACCACATATGCGACAGTTCTAAGTATTCACTGCTCTCTCTAAGTCTTGTCTGACAGCAAAATGTTCTAAGACCATGCATTGTCAATGGTTATTCTTGGTTATTCTGGTCAAAATTTTAGCAAATGAAGTGAATTTTCTCAAGTTTTCCAGGTTCAGTGCATAGTGCGCATCTTATATAGATACCACATTACAAATGATTGAGAAACGTTTTGTGTACTGTAGGCCAAGGAAGAGATTAATCACAGAAAACTGCTTGAGCACTTTTGTCACAAAATAATTGGTCCCAGATGCTCTTTTGACCAGAGCAAGACCAAATTCCTCTACTGTTTAATTTGAAAGCAGTCTCCATCCTTCTCTGTGGCACACTCAACTACCCAGCCTCTTCGAATTCAATAATCTTTTTTAAAGCTTGCCTCATAATAGGCACTTTTCATAAGCATTTCAAGCATTGACATTTTTACAGTAAGTTAACAAATTACTGCCATATTGATAAACACTATTTTAGCAAACACTATTTTAGCATTATATATAATGCTCATTTTTCTCTTTTGCAGCTGGCTTTTTAAACTGCTCCAAAGTTGCATCGTGTTCTTTCTCTTACATTAAAACTGTGCTCTATCGGTCAAAATTTTAATTACTATTTTGTATTCAAGATTTCTTTTCCCTGTGGTCCATATAATTTATATTTCACGTTTCGCCAACCTTCATCTCCCAGAATGGGCTCTATGTAAGTCTATTGGGTAATTTTAATTATAACTGCCTTGTGTATTTGACCCATAGCATTCCAGAATTGTCCATGTTTCACATAATAGTTTCTACTATTGCAAAATTACAACCCCTTTAATTTTATATATAGTAAGTCTTTACTTCACTCACATATTTTAATAAAAAGCTAATGTTATTGGCTGTAATGATTTCAGATCAACTGTAAATTGCATTTTTTAATTATGTGATGATTTTGTGTGATCCTAATTTTTTCTCTTCTCATTATATGTGAAGGAAACTCTGGCCAAGTTAGATCATACTGTGCATCGACTGAATGAAATGAAAGAAGAAGCTGAACAAGTTCGTAAAGATTGCCAAGAGATGATTAAATGCTATCAAGAAGCAGAGGAAATAAAATCTGTTAAGCTTGATAGCCAGCTCAAACAAAAACTCTCAGAGCTTGAGGTGCAAAAACAAGAAAAATCAGATCAAGACCAGGTGAGGTGTTTCTTTTGCTATGTTTTACTCATATCTCAATTAATTACATTATCAATTGTAAATAAATAATTACAAAAGATGTTAAAATATAACTTGATATGCAATCATGGACAAAAAAATTAGCACACCAAAAAGGAGTCATCAAAATGAAACGAAATTTTACATACATAATGACTACTTTGAAGTTAGTAAATGATTAGAAAATCAAAGAAAAAACCAAAAGAACGGAGGATTTAATACCCTGTTGAACCCCCTCTGGCGCGAATGCACGATGCGATACGATCGGGCATTGAGGCATAGAAGTTCTGCATGATGTCTTGAGACATTTTGTTATATATTTGATGTAACCATGCCTCTAGTTCGCTCGAACTCGTGGAATACCCAATTGACCGTCCTAAATGATCCCAGATATGCTCCATTGGAGACAAATCTGGGGATCGGGCAGGCCAAGGAAGGCTAGTAACTGTGCGGAGACAGTCTTGTGACACCCTTGCCGTGTGAGGCCGATCATTGTCTTGCTGAAAAATGGCTCCTGGGAGCCGTTGCATGAGTGGTAACACATGTGGTTGCAGGATGTCATGGACATATCACTGGGCTGTCATGGTGCCATGGATCAATACTAGGGGTGACCGTGTATTGTAGGCAATGGCACCCCATACCATCACACCAGCTGTGGGAGTGGTGTGTTGCTGTAAAGCAAAGGCAGGATTGAGGCGTTCCCCACGGGGTCTCACACGAACACGATTGTCATCACTGCTGAGGTTGAATCTAGATTGATCGCTAAAGTCGACATGTTTCCATTCTGCTGCAGTTAAGTTTGCTCGTGTGCTGCACCACTCCAAACGGAGGCATCAATAGGTGAGCGTCAAGGGCAGCACACGTAATGGGCGCCGCGATCCCAAATGTCCTTCAGCCAGGCGCTTTCATATGGTTCGAGAAGACACAGGGGCCCCTAGGGAAGGTGCTATCTGTGCCTGGATGACAGCTGATGAAGCAGTTGGCTGTATGCGTGCATTTCTTATGATGTGGCAGTCTTCTTGACGACTGGTGTGTCGAGGGCGTCCTGAGCCTGGTCATCGTGTAAATGACATCTCTCGGATCTACTAGTCCCAACACCTCACAACACATTCAGAGTGGCCTAATTGATGAGCTACTCGCCCAACTGACCACCCAGCTTCCGTCATGTCGATGATTCCCCCCTCCCTCTCAAACTGCGACAGCTGCTGATATTGTCTTCGAAAACAGCGTAATGGTATGTTTACCTCAGCTCTTCCTTTGTAAACGATTCACTACATTCAAACAAGCTTTGGCTACCTCTTTTATACTCCACGCAGAACGACATTAAATGCCCTCTACCGGCTATACATAATGCGCAACCACCCTGAACTTCTAATCATTTGCATATCTCCCCGGCATGTACCTTCATGCCAAGTTTCTTTCTGATCCTGCAATTATTTCTTGGTGACCTATTTTTTTTGTCCATGAATGTATAATGTAAATTGTGCTTTTGTGTATGTAATATAATGGTGTATATTACAGTGGTGGCCAAAATTGTGGACACTTTTTAAAATTGTTATGTTTTTTTTAAGTTTGTATGCTTATAGAAAATTTTACTTAGCACAAAATGTAAAGTACTTTATATCATTTTAAAGAGAATTTAATACTGAATTCAATACAATAAAGAAAATTCAAATATTTGCAACTTAAATAAGAGTTATGTTGTAATAACTGTTGATATACATTAAATACTGAGGATAGCAGTGAGTTATCAGAGCTTATTGAGGTTGACTTTATTCTTTATTACAGCTGCACATCAATATTTCATTGAGCTAAAAGTAGTTTTAAGCTCTTCCTTCATTATTACATGATGCCAGGAGACATTCATATCCTCAATTAGTTCCTTTTTATTTCATGAGTACCTCATTCCGACAAGAGTTTTCAAACGGTGCCACAATTTTTCGATAGAATGGAAGTCAGGACTGTTTCCTAGCCTGAACAACAACTCAATTATCTTAGAGCGGTACCAGTCTTTCAATTACCTTACTGTGTGGCAAGGAGCAGAATCTTGCTGAAAAATAAATGAAGCATTGTTGGTAAATATATCCCTGATGGAAGGTAGGTCAATGTATTTTATGACATTCAGTGCCCCATTGATGATATGAAGGCGACCGATACTATCTACTGATATACCTGACTAAATGATAAAACTATGCGGGTACTTCACAGTTGCCTGGATGCAGTCAGGATGAAGCATTGCTGCTATTCTATGTCTTGCATATTTTAATGCTATCACTCCTGAATAACGATATTTTAGTTTTGTACCTCAATATAACTTGTGATCAATACTCATTTGTCCAATTAATGTGTTTCATTGATCAATTTAGTCCCTTTTAGTGCTACGGTGAATTGAGATACAGCTTTTTTTTGTGGAATTCTACTTTTTAGTCTTACATCAGCTAATCTACTTCTGATAGATATCCATGAAATTTTTTTAAACTCTGAAACATTATATTTTTGTTCTTCTGTCATCAACAGATGTGGTGCTCCTTTTTTGTCCTTTTCCTGCTTTTTTTTATTGAATTATTCTCCTGACATCTTAAATAAAACTTTCAGTCTCCAGATGTAGTCACTAAACTACCCACCTGTTATGTAATTTTAACATAAGGAATACTGTTTCCTCATTACACATGTGTCCAATATACTCTTCTATTTGATGTCATTGCTTTTTAACCCTTTCAGGACTTTGCGACTTTCTGCGAGCCGCTCGCTAGGGACGAGGTGAATGCATAAGGACTACTTCCTTCAGGACGGGGCGTTTTTGTCTCTAAGCCTAACTTAAGAAAAAACGCATAAATAATAAAATTATAGTCCTAATGTCTGTTTCTTTAGATTATTACACAAGTTGTCAGTTACATTAAAACTAGAATGTAATAACGTTCTTCCTTTAACTTGCATGACGTTATATAAAAAAATATGACTTACCTTGGGAAATAAATTTCATAAGCACTATTCATTTTTTTCCAAAATTTTCTTTGACAAAACACATTAATACATTTTCAAATTAATAAAAAAAATTTACGACAAAGATTATTTACTAAAAGAAATAGCAAAATTAAAATGAAGATTGAGTGTGGAAAATCTTGAAACATGGAGAAACGCAAAGTCCTACATTGTATGATTTGCAAGCATAAAATGTTTGTTACTTTTTTTTTATACTTACACACAGTTTGTGACTATACACTTTGGCTTTTTTCACTCTTTTTGTTCATATTAAGGTTAGGAAAATGCTTTCAAAACAATCAAATAATAACCTGAAGTCAAGGCTTTTGAAATAAGAAAAATATGCGAAATATATCTGAAAACAACAAAATCTTAAGCAGAACTGTCGCTAAAATACCGCACTCTGTAGTAAAAAAAATAAGAAAAAAGTATTCGATGAGTTATAAGAAACGCGAATGTTTCATCTCAAGAGAAAAGTGAATGAATCAAACTCTGTTGACCTTTCAATTACCCCCTCCCCCTACTCCGCTGATATGCAAAATATCAAATCCAGGCAGAGTATAAACTAACTGAAGGTCAAGTTACTCTAGCTACGTTCGATTTCAATATAATGGACATAGAGTGCCATCTAGGGGTCATTAAAAAGCGTTCCAGCTTAAAAATGCACATTTGCACTGCCCGCCCCTCCACAGCATCTTTGTAAAATGCACTTTTGCACCGCCCGTCCATCAGATGCGTCCATGAAGAATGCATATTTGCACTGCCCGTCGCGAAGGGGTTAACTAAATATCATTGTTATCTTGGCCAGGAAATAGTCCTGACCTCAATCCTATCTAAAACATGTGGCACCGTTTGTAAACTCTTGTCCCAATGAAATAAAAAGAAATTAATTGAACATATAATTGTTTCCTGGCATCATGTAATAACAAAGAAAGAGCTTAAAACTATTTTCAGCTCAATAAAACATCGATGTGAAGCTGTAATAAAGAATAAAGGCAACCTCACTAAGCTCTGATATCATCAATATTTAATGTATATCGACAGCTATTGCAGCATAACTTTTTTTGTGTTGCAAACATTTAAATTTCTTTTTTGCATTGAATTTAGAATTAAATTCTCTTTAAAATGATATTAAATACTTTGCATGTTGTGCAATTTAACATTTTCTATAAGCATACAAAGTTCAAAAACATAAAAATTTTAAAAAGTGTCCACCATTATGGCCACCACTGTATATGTATTGCATGCATTTATGTGTTGTTGCATGTCTAGCTAGTACTGTAGTTGTTAATTTTTCATTTCAATTATCAGTATGGGTAAAACTTCTGATTTAGATTCCTTCAATCACAGACAAATAGGCACTCAATCCTTAAATTCAAAGTTCATTTCTGAAGTATTGGAGAACTAGAGTTTTCAATGTCATCAGTGTCTTGGGTTAGTCTTACTTTCTAAACCATTTTTTTTCTTTCCTTGTTTTAAAAATGATTTGGAAGAAAATTTAAATAAGCTAATTTCTAACTTCAGGTCCAATTGTCCCAATGAGAGATGGGTGAATTTTATGAGCTATTTTAAGCGTCGAATTCTGATGCTGATTTTGAAGGGTGTAGATGATTTTTAATTATTTGGATAAAAGTTCCATTTAATACCCAAAAGGTTAAATGAGATTAAGTGGTTTATTCATAACTGACATGAAATGTTAAAAAATTAATTTTTCTTGAACTATGTTGACTCCATAGTTGGATTGTTGTATGAGCTGACCTCCTTATTTTAACTTTTTTAAAGTTCTGAAAATTCTCGGCTTATGCACGGAAATATATAATACATTTCTGCTTCATGATTATCAATTTGAGAAATTTGGTTAAATATATATATTCTATATTATGACTTGGAAATTCTCAATCATTAAGAAAGTTACACTTTTAACAGAAAAATACACTCCTCCTTTTTCTGCATCAATAATAGATTCCAAACTATCAACAGGTATCTGGAATTCATAATTTTTATTCAAAATATAAACAAAGCATTAATATGAAGTATTTTCAAAAAATAATGAGCGAAGAAGTTCTTCAAACCAAATTAAAATACTTGTCATTATTGCAATAAAATCATGCAAATGATAATATTCTAAAATGTAAATGATACCAGCAAAAATGAAAACTTAAATATAAATCAGAGTATTCAAAAATTTTTTAAACATAGAGGGTGGTCCAGAATATTCAAGCGCAAATAGTGAGGTTTTGAGTATTGGATTTGAAGGATAACATTAACACAAAAGTAAAGTTCGAAAACTAGAGAACGTGTAAAAAGAAAGTAAAAAATAGTTGTTAAAATAAAATTAACTGCACATGAAATTATTTTTTCAAAAAATAGAGGAACAATAACAATGATATAACAAAATGAAACGCTTGATTAAACATTTTCAAATTGACAGATATTAATTATTTTTATTTTAATCTAAAATTTTGTGATATGCTCTTTTCTAGGTATATCAGCTTCTTAGGCATGAATTGGAGGCTTTGAAGAAAAAACAAAGGATGACTATGGAGGAAAATAATGCTCTTACATTAAAGGTACTTTTAAATTTTATTATCGATTGTGTTACAATTACTCTAAAGTTTACATATATATACCTATAAATATTTTTATCAAGTTTTTTACTTTGCAATGAGTTGTAATGAATTGAAGTTCTTTTTTACATTAGTTGAAATTTAATTTTATGCATGCATTTATTTATCATATAATATACTTTCAAATAATTCTCTTGAAGCAAATTTTTCTCTTGTAAACTGGGATATAAAATTAGTTTACTTTGGAAATATTAACATTATTTATAATAACTTAAGTAAAATAATTCCAAAAGATTATTTTGTTTCCTTCCAGATCCATAGCTTAGAAAAAGAAAGATTAGAATATGAACAAAATCTAAGCAAATTAAAAGATAATCAAAATATGCTGAAACAAGAAATAGTTGATCTTACTGCACGTTTGGCTGAGATGGAGACTCTACGTTTACAACTAGATAGGTTAGCATTACCACTATTGTTCATGTACTTCTTACAGCTAATTCTGTGTGGTTTAAATTTTTGGGAATTTTTACATTGTCTTGTGTATTTAAGAATTGTTTAATTTTGCTCTATTGATCAGCTGAAAAATTGATATACTCAAACTATAAATTTTTGCTCATTTCCATTACCTGTTTCAATTATTTATTTGATAAGGTATTTTAATTTTGCACAATTTAGAAAATTTGTTTCATACTGTAATATGTGAATTTTAGCAGTTAAGTCCTAGCATATTGATGTATTACTGTATTTCATTTACAGTTGCATTACTTTTGATGCTTATTTAACTAAGAAGTATGCAACAGATAAGAAATTGTATTCTTTAATTTAAAATATTCTTGTTACTTAAACTTACAAAATAGTCTCAAAATTCGACAAGAATTTTAAGAAAAATCTACATTTCTGAGTGATTTCGTGTTGATGATATTGGCAATCTACAAATTTCTATATTTTTACCTTCTATTCAAAGTTAGTAATATGAGTTAATTATTGTTCAGAAAATTGGGGTATCATTAGTATTAATAATTCTGATTTGTGTAACCAAAACAGAGTATTATCCTTCTCAATCAAATATTTTTATTTTTATAGTTTGATAACATTGTTTAATATCTAAGTATTTGGGTACCAAAGAAATTCTTCTTTTAACAACTTGTATAATGTTCAAAATGAGTGAATTTTTTAAAAAAATTGAAAACATCTCAAAATTAAATATATCCAGTTGTGTGTGTGTGTTCAAAGTGTACATATACATGAAAGTTAAACTATTTTCATTTTGTTTGAACATTCATATTGCATTAAATTTATGTTCTTTATTTAAACTTAATGAATTCAAATATGATTGCTATTAATTCAGTTAGCAGTCCTTATTAAGAGTTGTCAAAAATTATTTATGACTATTGAATATTTAAATGCATAAAATATTAATTTTTCATGTTTTTTTAAAATAAACTATGTATGTCTTCAGAGAGAAAGAGAAATCTGCTGCTAGCTTGCGTGAAGTTGAAAGACTTCGTTTAACAAATGCTGAATTGCAAGCTGATATGAATGCATGTCACATTAAAGAAGGTGAATTGCTTAAGTTTACTGAAGGCGTAACGGATACAAATGTTAAACTACAATCTGCTCATTCCTTGTTAGAAGTTAAAGTAAGTTAATCATTCTTTAAATAATTTTTTTTTTGTATTTATTGGGGGAATTGTAAAATGAAGTAAATTGTGTCCCCCTTTTCTTCACCATAACTTTTAGTATATGTAATAACTATAATTCAGTTAATATAAATTTTTGTAATATACAAACTAATTTTTATGAGTTGTTGATATTGTCTCAAATTACTTTTGTTATTCAGTTTTTAAATGATTATATGCATTTTTAGGAAGATTTTTTAGCTAATTTTTGTAGTGAAAATATTGCAGGTTTTTAAATTTTGTGTTGGTTTTTTTATATAATCAACCATATAGCAGAAAACTAGGAAAAGAAGAAAATTTATTTATGCTCGTGATTACAGAGAAAAAGGGGTTTCAATATCCTGATTCTTTTCAGAATTTGCGTCCTTTTATGGGGATAAAAGACATTGTTACATGTTTGAGGGTGGGCTCATATATACTTTTTATTTATGAGCACTTTTTGAGTGCTTGTTCCAATCAAACATTATTTTATTTATAAATTAATGTGCTTTTAATGTAATAATAAGTAGAATTTTATCCATCTTTCTAATTTATAAAAAGCTAAGTCTCGTTTGAGATAAAATAAAACATCCTAATATTAATTGAAAGATTATTTCAGAATACTTCTCCTTCATTTGTTAATATTGTTATGAAGAACTGCTTAGAATTTATAGAAATAGTTTTCATATTATAAAAGTTAAAGATAGAAATTTCAATTGGAAGTATTAGTGATATTAGCAAAATAAATTCAATACTACTGGTAAATTTAAATGATGCAACAGCTAAGTAGGGAATTTGTATAGATTTTCTTTCTTTGTTATTTAGAATGAAATTAAATGTTGAATAGCAGTAAATAGATAAAAATTTTCTATTAAGTATGCAGAATTTTGTTAATGATTATTATAATTTAGTTTATACTCTTTCCAGTTATTACATTTTTAACCAACTTAAGTTCTTAGTACTTGAATGCTTAAGCTCATTCTGCATTGATTTCTCATTTAATCTAACAAGTACGAAATTCCACATTTAATGTAATGAGGATATTTTATATTGCAATTTTATTTTTATTTTCAACATGGTTTGTTAACTGAGTCATAATAAAAGTAAAAATTACTTTTTAAAATTACATTTAAAATCTTTTATATGAATATTACACAAGCAAAAGAGTGTGATATTTATGTTATTACTTCTTAAATGTTTATATAATTTGCTTTTGCGTAATACTTTTTCTTCAATGGATTTATAAACATTACATTATTTGTAATGCTAGGCTCAAGCATTAGAAGATGAAATGGCTGAAACGAGAAAAGAGCTTGCTGATATGCAGCAAAAGCACTTGAAATTGGTTCGTCTATAATAATTTTTAATGATATTTTTAAGATAAATTATTCTTGATAACTCTAAAAATTACTGTAAAAGCTGTTAAAGACTTAATTTAATACACAGTAACAGTTTTTGGTACTACTCTTTGATAAAGTTTTAACTAGTGTTTTTATTTATTATAAAAACATAGCTTATAAAAAATTTGTAATTACAAGATTATAAATAGCTTAACTTTCCATTATCTAAAACTGAGCTGTAAAAATCTTTAAAAGTTGAAATTATATAGAAAACTATTTTAAAATTTTTAAAAATTGGAATGAACTGTAAGGAATCCCCTGATTTTTGTACTGTTTGTAATAATAAAGAACTTGAATTATTTCATCTCTTCAATGAAAATTTAAAGGGAAAGGTTTTCTGCTACAGAAGGAATAAGATTTATTGATATTTTAAATTTGATATTTTACTGACATTACTACTGGACAGTAGTATAATATTGTTTATTTTTAAAATTGCATTATCCATTTCCTCTCTTTTTTTGGAGTAAGGAATGGAATGTATTTATCTCAAAAATCAAAACGAAAGTCATCAATAATAGTAATTTATTGATTTAATATTCATGGAGTTGATACCTGGATAATTCATGGATGACTTCGAACTGATATCATTCATACTTTGATACTTGATTCATACTTGCAGATTATTATTATTTTTTTGACTAAAATAAGTTTAATTTACATTATTTTACTTGTTTATATGTAACATTTAAAATGTTTGTATAATAATAGTCATTATGAATTTAGTTTTGATTATATTTTATTGAAACATTTATATAATTGCTGTAATATTATTGCATTAGTTATTATAAGCTTTTCTGTTTCAGCTTGGTAAATATAAAATATATATATTTGTGAATTTTTTGAGTTTTCTATTTTTTATTTTAAGCTTTTTTAATATTCTGAAATAACAAAACTTTTTAAAAAAATGTATTGTATCTAGTTATTAATATAGTTATACATATAAAATATATACTTTCTTATTTTGCCTTTTTTTTATTTCCTGCATGTGTTAACTCTTTTAACAGAAATTTTTATGGAATAAATATAATTTATTCATAAATGCTTACATAGATAAAATATCTCGGTATATTCACTTTCATATTTCCTTGTAAAAAACATTTTAAAAAATTCTGTATTATATCCAAAGGTTATTTGAATTTGATTCTTTAGGCATCTGAAATGGAAACTTTAAAAAAAGAGCATGAAGAAGAAGTGCAATTACTTGCACGAAAACTTGCAGAAAAAACAAAAAATGGTGAGTTTTAAAATGTGTTTATGATTATCATGGCAATGAAATTTTTAAGAAGTCTGGTATTTTCAATTTGAAATTTAAATAGCTTCATTCCGAAGAATAAATATATTGGTAAAATTTGTTCTACTGCAAAATATATGGTCACTATTTCCAATTCAATTAAAGAATAAATTATGATCAAGCTATAATTTAAAATCTCCAACATCTTCAATTGCATGGGAAATTTTGCATAGATATTAGTGGAACTGAATTGCATGACTTGCTCATTCCCTGATCATAGCAAATTGAGAGAATTCATTATAGCAGATGTTTTACTTATTTTTTTTACTGAGATCGTGTCTTACTCTAAAAATATTTCTGCAGCATGTAAAAATGAACTTTTTCTGAGAAACACAAATAAAAATTATTGAAAATAAAAGAAAATACTCATAAATGCATTCAGGTTCTGGTACACGGCTGACAAGGGAAGCGTACGACCTGGGAAATTCATTTGGAGACTAGAGATTTTGTGTAATAGTAGTGTTGAATAGTAAAAGCCGTTAGGTAGCGCTGTTGCAATGAGACACTTCTATTTAGAAGTAGTCTTGTGGCAACAGCCAGTGCATGTATCTTTCTTAAGATGAAAACACTCGTTTTTAGTGAAACATTCTATTGTGAAGTATTCTTGTGAAAAAATGCTAATACATGTGAACTACGTACATTATTACATGTGAACTATTCTAATCATAGTGAAATGTTCTTCAGCATTGAAATATATCCAATTGTATCAAATTGAACTTGGACTTATCATTGAATCAATTCTCTTTCAACAGACTGCAATTCGAAACCGAAACCTTTTAGTCTTAGACCACAATTGTTTACAGTCCGCTAAATTCGTCGCTATTGCTAACATACATAAATTAATGGTCCGATCGCTCGGAGTATCTAAGCATTTAAAGGTTTTTATCAGGTTGTAGAATTCAAAATTTGTGTTTTCGTTTTGTTGAGGAGTTGTGTGTGACCTACATTCGGCGTTTCTTTGGACGAGTGGATTACTCTATTGGTTTCTTCAGGGTGTTTCTCGGATGGTTAGGTCGGGTGATTCAGTTCATTTTGTAAACATATTATCTGAATACTGTTTGTGTGTGCTTTTAGCTTGTTTTATTTCTAAATATAATGCTTTAGTAATTTAAGTGATTTATTTCTGTGAAGATTTATTTTGTGTTCTTTCTGTTTTTTGCATTTGAGTAGTAAAAATCAATGTGATTGGATTCCGAATGTGAAAAGCACTTGTGTTACTTATTTTAATTTGATTTAAATATCTATATGAGTGGAATTCTTCTGATCAGTAATTGTTCAAAATTTAAATATGAAATCTAAAGCGTGCTTAAACCAGAAAAAGCCATTATATCATCACTAACGCGTTTAAAAAATAAAACGTTACAGGATATTAATGAATTGATTCTACCGAGCTCAAAATTAGAAAAAAATAGGTTTGATGTAATAGGGGAAGAATTGAAAACCCTTTTTGATAATTTATTTAGCCTTGCTAACGATGATGAAATTGAGGGCTATATTTTAGAAAAACAAGAGCTGCTTGATACATGGGAGGAAATGTTAATTTTATTAGAAAGACGGGTCTCGCATCTAAATAAAACAAATAAGAGTACAGAAGTAATTCATACAAGAAATTCTGATTCAACCGAAATTAAACTTCCTACCTTGTTGCTTCCGACATTTTCTGGAGTTATTGATGAATGGTTAACTTTCTCGGATCTGTTTCAAGCAGCCGTTACAAATAATCAAAATTTAACTGGTGCTCAAAAATTACAATATCTCAAAGGGGTTTTAAAAGGAGATGCTCAGAAGATAGTTCAATCACTTCCAATAACAGATGGTAATTTTCAGATTGCTTGGGATGTTTTAAAGGAAAGATATTTTCATAAGCGTGAAATATTGAGTTCTTTAATGAAAAAACTTATGAATATTTCGCCGATAACTTGTGAATCCCATGCTCAAATTCTAAAGTTAGTCGATTCGACTAAAGAATGCGTTCGATTATTGGAGACCTTAGATCTCAAGGTCGAGGGCACAGCAGACATAATTCTAATGTTTATCATTCAATTTAAGTTACACTCAACCACAAGAGGTTGGTGGGAAAGGTCTCTAGATAATGAAAAAATTCCTTCGCTCAGCGAGCTTTTACAATTTCTTTCGAATCATGCTAGATCACTTATGACTGAAGGTTATGGAGTTAAAAGAAACATTAGTAACAAGAAAGTAACACTAGTTGCTTCAGGTTTCCAACTGCATTGTTCTTACTGTCAGAGCAATCATAATTTAAATAAATGTGATGCATTTCAAAATCTTTCTGTTCAAAAAAAGAGTGAATTTTGCAAAATCGAATAACATTTGTTTCAATTGTTTGACTAAATTTCATAGGAAGTCTGCTTGTAAAAGCACTAATAAGTGTCGAAAATGTGGGAAATCGCATCACACATTGTTACATTTTATGACTCCTAGTGAGCCAAATTCTTCCATTCCTAGAGATGCTAATAATTCAGTACTTTCAGCTTCAGCGAAAGTGTTTCACCCAGTGGTGTTTGATGCTACTAATACTGATACAAGTCCAAATCCTCCTAATGTAAATAATCCAAGTATAACTTCCTGTTCAGGGTTCGATTCCAATTCTCAGGTGCTTCTATGTACTGCACTAGTCAATGTTTGTGATTCTTTCGGTGGAACTCGGTTGTGTCGTGTTCTTCTTGACCCGGGAAGCCAGGCTTGCTTAATTACTAGTAGTTGTTTGGAAAGACTTGGATTGCCTAGGAAGCGAACAAATGTGCGCATTTCATGCCTTGGAGCATCAGATACTCGAACTAATGGTATTTCGGAGATTAAGTTTACACCTCATTTTACATCTAATATTTCGTTTGTAACTTCAGTATATGTAGTTAATAAGATTGTAGGTCAACTTCCACATTTCAGTTTAGATTCTTCTTGGTCTGAGCCTTTTAGTGATTTGAAGTTAGCTGATCCTACTTTTTTTAAGAGTGGTCCTATCAATATTCTCATTGGTGTAAACATAGCTCTTCCAATGCTAAAGGGTCAATCTCTTTCCCTTGGGGACAATAAACCCTTTGGAGTTCGTTCAGATTTAGGGTGGATAGTCGCAGGAAATGTTCCTTCTGAAGATGTTTTCTTCAATTGCGGTTAATAGCATCCAGGTAGTAACTGACGAGTTAGTGAGTAACTTTTGGAAGTTAGATTCAGTACCTGAAGCTAACTTATTGACTAGTGAAGAAAGGGCATGTGAAGATCATTTCATAGATACTTATATTAGAAATGAGGATGGACGATATGTAGTGCGATTACCATTTCATTCATCACCATCTAAATTAGGAGATTCGAGAGAATCAGCTATTCGAAGATTCAAATCATTAGAACATTCACTAATCAAGAAACCTGTGATTTATTCTCAATACAGAGACTTTATGCAGGAATATTTAACTTTAGGGCATATGGAGCTTGTTCCTAAAAATGACTACGCTAAAAGGGAAGCATATTATCTTCCTCATCACGCAGTTCTACGAGATTCCAGTACAACAAAACTGAGGGTTTGTCTTCGATGCATCAGCCAAATCAACATCAGGGTATTCTCTTAATAACATACTAATGGTTGGACCCCGAGTGCAACGAGACGTGTATCCAATTCTGCTTTCCTTCAGAACATTTCAAATAGCTGTGTGTGCAGACTTGGAAAAGATGTTCCGTCAAATAAGGATCTCATCGGAAGATACAAATTGGCAACGAATTCTATGGAGAGATAATCCAAAGGAGACAGTGAAGGAATATAGGTTAACCACTGTCACGTATGGGATATCATGTGCACCATATCTTTCCACTCGAACCTTGACTCAACTTGCTTTTGATGAAAGGGAAAGGTATCCTTTGGCTTCATTCGCTACACTTCATCATTTTTACGTAGATGATTTACTAAGTGGTGCCGCGACTGAAAAAGAAGCAGTTGAACTCGTCTGGCAACTAAAGGAGATGATGAAGAAAGGAGGGTTCAACCTTCGGAAGTGGCAGTCTAACAGAGAAATAGTGATCAAGGAGGTAGCCGAAAATAAAGATCTTAAAAGGGTGCTAAATGATGAAGAAATAAAAATCCTTGGGATACAATGGAATCCCAAATCTGATTTCTTCAGTTTCAGTGTTTCATTACTAGAAGAGAGATGCATTTATATTCCAAAAGAGATGTTCTTTCTGAAATTGCTCGTGTGTTTGATCCTCTAGGACTTTTATCGCCATGCATTGTTTTTATGAAAATCCTCTTACAAGAGCTATGGAAATTAAATCTAGAATGGGACGAACCAATCCCGGAAGATTTAAATAAACAGTGGACAACCTTCCGAAAGGAACTTCATCTTATCGAGAAAATGAAAATACCGAGGTGTGTCTTGCTACCTTCATACATTCAACTTGAGATTCATGCCTTTTGCGATTCCTCCGTAAGAGCATACTGTACAGCAATTTACCTCAAATGTATCGCATCCGAGAGTATAAGTGTCTCGCTTCTCACTTCTAAAACAAGAGTAGCCCCGCTTAAAACTCAATCTTTACCTCGGCTTGAGCTGTGTGCAGCATTGTTGCTGTCTAATGTATTACAAGTAGTGTTAAGGGAGTTTCCTTTATCTATTCACAGAACCATTGCCTGGACAATTACTTTAGCTTGGCTAAAAACAGAACCATATCGCTGGCAACCATTTGTCGCCAACAGAGTTTCCAAAATTCAAACAACAATTCCATCAGTTGAATGGTGTCATGTTTCGGGAATTGAGAATCCAGCTGATCTAGGCACGAGAGGACTCTTACTATAGAAGAATTTAACAACAACAAAAAAATTTCTGCCCAATTTATTACTTATAATTTTAATCATATTGTGTATTTCTTTTTTTATTTTTTTAATTTTATCTGACACAACATTATTGGCAATATATATTTTGTAATATTTGCCATAAAAATTGCCGCAGATTATGCAGCATTGCAGATTCAGCAACGTTTATTATTTTTTTTACTTGAAAAAATGGTTTTGCAGATAATACGCCACTGCAGATTATTTACAGGAAAATACAGTATATAATTTTATATTAATTATAAAGTAATTAATGTAATAAATGTATGATATATTTTATGTATTGTAAAACTATTTTTTATACAATTATAAAACAATTTGTAACTATTTTACTTTTTAAAAAACAAAATAATTATAATATTTAATAAGCCTTTTTTAAATAAATTTATATAGTAAAAATAATTAAATGAATTGGGGGGGAAAAGATTGCAAGTTGATCGCTTGACTCGAACCCTAACCGACCATGCGGAATGCATGTACGCTTACCCCTATTCCACTACATCACTGGAATTAATTGTATAAAAGCTGAGTATGAATTTCGAAGGCTGTTTTCTCTGAATTCACTGCCTATTTGGCGCTATTACTTTAAGGGTTGAACACCCTAAAGGAATGCTACTACTACACAAAGTCTCGTCTCCAAATGAATTTCTCATGTCATGCCCTTCCATTGTGAGTTTTATAACAAAGTTCAAACAAATTTTGCATGAAACAGCTCTGTTGGTGTTGCTAGTTATGAAAGTGACACTATAAAGAGAAATTATTCAAAACAGCAATTTTATTTCAACTTAAAACATTAATAGATAATCATAGGGAAAAAGGAAAGTTTGAAGTGAGATTATGCAGTTTTTATCCTTAAAAAATGTCACATGAATATTTCTATCCACTTTACATATTTATTATTTTCCCAGTAGTTATGACACTGGCTTACTTCTTGACATCAGTGCTATATAATGTCGTCATTTATTGCTCTTCTTAAGTCATAAAATGCTTTAAAACTGGTTCAAACAATTGTAATTTACTTTTAATTTTCTACCTGGTAATTTGATTTTTTTATAGTTAAAACTTCATTGTCACACTTTTATTAATATATTTTTTCTTTTTTGTGCTTGTAGTGGAGTGATGCGAATCATGCGCATGTAATATACTTAATTTTAACTCTTAAACTAAATTAATATCTAGTTTCCACCAGCTATTAAAAATAAGAACTGATTGATAATAAAAGTGAAGATTTGAATTAAACGTGTTTGTATGCTTAAAAATAATATCATGAAAAATAAACATTAATTAATTTTGAGTCGTTGTAATGAGAATTATATGTTAATTGTAAAAACGATATACAATCGACAAATTCTCTAAAATTATGTATTGTGACAACATGTAGAAAGTTGAAGAAAAATATAATTTGTTTTATTATAAAATAATTTAAGTGTAACAAATTTTCAATTAGTATTATGGAAAATGCTAGTGTTAAACATTGTTCAAAATATTAGCCAATGGACTCTCCTTTCACAATTACTAGGTCATTTGTTACTAAATTAAACCCATAGTTTAGAAATTCGTTATTCATAATAAACACTTTTTTCATAGTTTTACATAGAAAATATGATAGATGTCACTGTGGTTATTTTGTACGACCTTTTCAAGAAATTTTAAATAATAAATTTCATGATTGTTTCATAAATTTACATTTGTTAGTAAAAAGAACTTAGTCGGTTTTCATGATTTAAAAAGATAATTGTCAAGGGAATAGCTGTGTGGAAAGGGAAAAGTCTTCTAGAGGAATAGTGGTAAAAATTGTTCTATGTTTTATTATCTAAGGAAGAATATTTTTTCATGCATTGTTCTTAAACTACATAATTTATTTTACTCATTTAATTAGTAGGGGAAGTCATTGATTATCGCTTTTTTTATATACACTCTGTCGCAAAAAAATATATGCACCCAGAAGAAATTGAGCTACATTCACGAAATTTGGTATGCATGTAGTGTATATGAAAATAAACAAATGATTAAAAATTCAGAACAAAATATCATTTTATTAAGCGGTTACAGCTTGCAAAAGGTTAAAAATCAGTAAGTAGTAAAGCCACCTCTGGCAGCTATACAAGCCGAAATTCGGCGTGGCATCGATTCAATTAGATCACTTATGACCCCCTGTGGAAGATCCTGCCAGAGTCTTTGCATCTGCGCAGTTAATTCTCCTGTATCTCGGGACGGCTGCAGTTGCCTTCCCAGCGCATCCCAGACATGCTCTATTGGCGAAAGATCTGGTGACCTGGCAGGCCATGGTAGGACGTCATATCCTTGAAGACATTGTTGGGAGAGTCGCGCAGTATGTGGACGAGCATTATCCTGTTGATAAATGGCACCTGGGCGACTTGATAGCATGGGTAGCACAATCGGCGTTAAAATATCGTCCACGTATCTGCGAGCTGTCAAAGTGCCTTGAAGGACCACTAAAGATGATCGTGTGTCCCAAGAAATTGCTCCCCACACTGTCACACCTTGTGAAATTGCTGTATGCCGCTCGACAATAAATGCCGGATCGGACCGCTGGCCGGTGCGCCTCCAGACACGTGTGCGGTGGTCATCAGCACTGAGACTGAATCGGGATTCATCACTGAAGATGACACATCTCCAGTCTGTCACACTCCAAGTTGCCCGAGGTCGGCAAAAATCCAGTCGACACTGCCTATAATGTTTTGGGTCAGTGGTAAGCGTCTTAGCGGACGTCGGCTCCTCAAGCCAACTTCGGTCAGTCGTCTCCTTATGGTTTCTCTTGATGGCGCTGGATGTCTGGAAGGAGGTAAGTGGCGTTGAATCGATGCTAGCGACGTTGTTGGTGCCGAAGTGGCCACTCTTCTGATTGCACGATCCTCGCGATCATTTGTGTTCCTGGGACGTCCTGACCCTCCGCGACGGTACACTCTACCTTCTGTGATCCACTGTTGCCAACACCGAGCAACTACCATATCGCTCCGACCGAGGTGGCGGCCGATACGTCTATTCGACCAACCTGCTTCTCTGAGGCCTATTATACGGCCCCTATCAAAGTCCGTCAGCTGCTCGTACTGCCGCCGGTTACGTCTTAGAGGCATCCTAAGTCTCAATATCGTCTATCAAAGTCATCAGATTCGTTTAGATAGCCGTACTGCGCTCGTACTCATGCTTTTAAACTCTCCCAGTTGCGCAACTAATATGCGCATAGCACACTTAGCCTTGTCTCATTGGCTTCGAAATTTTAATCATTTGCATATCTCTTACCAGACTACATTCTTGCCGAGTTTCGTGATTGTAGCTTGATTTCTTCTGGGTGCATATATTTTTTTGCGACAGAGTGTATATATAATTGTTTACTTTTTATGTACTGGTATTTAGAAGATTGGCAGACTAATTATCAGTAACATTGAAAGGGACTATCCGCCATGTCGGTTTTTGTTCATATATTTCTTCAAAAGAGTTTACTTATATGTTGTACTTTATTATATTAGTATATCCGAATTAAATTTATGTTAAAAATGTTATTTTAAAGTAATTATTTGTTTAATTTTTATTTTAAATGGACAATATAAAAAGGATATATATTTTGGAATTGGCCATTGTAAAGTCATTACTAATTTCTGAAATAAAACTGCTTGTGGACATTAGATTATAAGAAAGATACTTTAAAGTAACATTATTTCTTAACACTTCTAAAAGATTGATTGATTGATTGAATATTAACGTCGCACTGTTCAGCAACACGAGGGCTTTTGGCGACGGACCACGTAATTTTGAACCATGGTCAAGTGACGTGGACGACACCTGAGCTGGCACCCCCCTCTCCTAACTACCACACCACACCAACGGGAGGACGTTTCAGCTCTCGACAGATTTAACGTGCATCGCTGCCCTACACGGCGGGTCTTTAGTGGTACTGGGCTCGAACCTGTGACAAAGCAAGCCACAGTCCGATACCTATACCACTCGGCTACCGCGGCCACACTTCTAAAAGATAGTTGTTAAAGCATAAAATTAATTGACATTTTCTTTAAAAAATTTCTAGTTACTACTATTTGTTAAAAGTGTTTTAAAATTCAGGAAATTAAGCTTTGATAATTAGGCTTAACAAAGTTAATGGGAAACGTTTTTGATAAGTTATCTTTCAAATTAGTTATGTGCATAGTTTCCTTCATATTTATCAAAAAAATAGTTGCATAAGCCGTTTCTGTAGTTGCAGAGTTTTGCATTTTAAAAGTATAAACAAAATTAATTATGTTGGTTTGTTTTTAAATTTTCTCAGTAAAAGAAGTGGCTTTACTTTCAAATAATTTTTCATTTAAAAGCAATGGCAATATTATAAATTTATTTATTTTTAAAGAACTATCTTTATATATAAAAATTACATGTCACGATGTTTGTCCGTGATGAACTCTGAAACTACCCATCCGATTTTAATATAATTTTGCATACTGTGTATTATTTTGTCCAACTTTAAATATAGAATAATTTTTATTTCAATTAATGGTTTCATAACTTTCTTTATTGCCGGAAATGTGAAAAATCCGGGAAACGGTAAAACTTGCAAACTGTCGCAATGCGCGTATTTGTGCAGAGGCGGATTTTGTAGACCAATATACACGAAAAGTGAGTGCCTAGCGTATTTCGAGGCGTGGAATCTGAATTTCGAATCGGTTCCCAATAATACCCGTAACTTTGCCAGGTAAAATTATTTTAGACACACCGTGGCAGGGGTTTAGCTTAGAAGTTTTGGAGCCCGAAAACTTGGACTCAGGCGTATTTCGAGATGGAGTATCCGAATCTGATGTCCGTATGGAGAAATTATCGTAACTTTGCTGGATAATTCCTGTCGACCGTCTATTACGCGAACCGAAGCAGGAGCTTGCCCTGAAACTCTTCAAGTGGAAAAAATGCGTATCTGGTGTATTTCGGAATGGTGAACGAGAATCTAAAATTTAAATTTAGAAATTACCGTAACTTTGTCGGATAATGCCGGACGACAATACATTACGCAAACCATGGCAGGAGTTCACCCTTAAAATCTTAGAGCGGAGAAAGTACGTTTCTGGTGTATTTCAGGATAGTTAACGAGAATCTGAAATCAAATTTTAGAAATTCCTGTAACTTCACCGAATAACGCCGGATGACCCTAATGCCCCCTTCCAGGGACTGAACTTGCAGGCGCAGAAAATATTCTCCGGTTGCGTTTTGGGGTGGAAAACGAGAACCTGATGTCAAATTTCAGAAACTCCCGTAACTTTGCCGTAATTAGTGGAAAGGCTTTCCATTCGAGTCCGACGTCCAGATTTTCATACCCTTTAGCGATTGAACTTGCACTCTCTGGGGCATCAAAAGTCAGTCCCGTGTGCTTTTTGGGGTGTGGAATGAGAATCTGAAATCGAATTTTAGGAGTTCCAATAACTGTGCCGGTTAATGCCGGACGACCGTAATATTCGCAAACAGCGGCACCGGCTTAACTGGCAGACGCAAATACGCAAAAAGTGGGTCCTAGACTTATTTCGGAACCACCGATCCGAATATTCCCATCAAATTCAAGAA
The DNA here is from genome assembly GCA_019973935.1 of Trichonephila clavipes. Lineage (NCBI taxonomy): Eukaryota > Metazoa > Arthropoda > Arachnida > Araneae > Nephilidae > Trichonephila > Trichonephila clavipes. The sequence continues at coordinate 920,686 of BMAU01017768.1, forward strand.
AATCCCGTTACTGTGTCAAACAACGCCAGACGCGAACCGTTGCACGAGCTTACCTTAAAATTCGTATGGTGTGAAAAAAGATAAGCTGGTGTTTTCTGGGTGGGTCATAAAAGTCTTAAATCGGTTTTAAAAACTCCTTTAACTTTTCCGGATAAGGCCAGACGACCGTAATGCCCCCTTCAGGGACTGAACTTGTAGGAGTAGTTGCGCCGAAATTGGCACTGTCATCATTGGCATTGGCATCACGAGGTGGGGAACGAGAATCTGGATTTAGATTTCAGAAACTCCCGTAACTTTGCTGAAATGAGGTCGAATGGCTTTGCGTTCGAGTTCCGCGTCCGGCTTAACTAAACTTGCAGGCACATCTTGCGAAAACACGATTGCCACAGGAAATTGCATTTTCAAGCATCGTTGTCACTTTGTTAGATGGTGGACAAACTGCACATTCCGCATTCATGCAGCTATTAGATATTCATAAGAAACCAGGCACAATGTGAACCATTGAAAAAAAAGCAGATTGGCTACGTTATTGCAAAGCAGTTCAATCATAGTCAGATGAGTGTACCATTGACCATAAATATTCATTTGAGGCATTTCATAGAACTTTGCAAGATTTCAACGGCGACGAAAACATATTCGGGTGTGCTGTCCTTCTACTGTCTGGTGATTCCTGACAGACATTGCCAGTCATTCCTCGCACTAATTTTGCGCACGAGGTTAACGCATGTTTAATGCAGTAATTTTTATGCAGAGACGTTCGAAACGCTTTGATTGACCATAAACACGAGAGTACAATTACAAGGTGATCAATCGGAGCAAATATTTTCTAATCAACTGCTGAATATAGGAAACGGTGAAGTAGAACTGCATCCCAATACATAATGTATCAAATAGCCATATAATTTCTGTACTGTTCAGACAAAAAAGGAGCTGTTTCAGAGTGTCTTCCTAGGTAAACTGTATAATTATCTAGATAATAATTGGCCTTGTAATCCTGTTACTTTATCAGAAAAAATGTCAGTATTGACAAAATAAACTTCCAGATACAGAGTTGTTGCCTGATGATCCAATGCCTTTAAATCAATCGACACTATTGTTGATGAAAACTAAACCGCGTAAATTTTCCTTCTGAGTTTTTGAATTCTCTGGATATATCAGGAATATCACCACACAGTCTTCAGTTGAAGATTGGTTCACGGGTTGTTTTGCTGCATAACTTAAATCCACCTAGATTATGCAACGTTACACATTTGGTTATCAAAAGAATTACCGGGAAACTTCTTGAAGCGACCATTTTGGTTGTAAAGTTTAATTGTCCTGTGTGACAACGTATTCCACTGATTTCATCAGAATCTCCAATACCATTTAAATGGCTTCAATTCCTGTTTCGTTTTGTTTTTGCGATGACCATAAATAAATCTCAAAACCAAACAATGTCCATTTGATGTCCATGACTTAGAAAATTCATGTTTCTTGAATGGGCAACTTTATGTTGCATGCCCACATGTGGGGAAACCATCATATCTATTTGAGTTAGCAAAAGGCGGATTACCGAAAAATATTGCACACCAATTAGCTATTTGTATATTAAACTTATTTATTATACTTTAAAGTGATACAAATAATATTAACAATTGATAAAAACCAACATTAGTCACCTCATTTATAAAATTAAATCTTTGTACATTGTTATTTAACAACTTTGTAAGTATTTCATGCATTATACCATTCTAAAGTAGGTGAAAAATAAAATGCAAAATTAAAAACATGCTATTTTATGCTTAATTTCAATTCTCCTAAATTGTAAACGAAGATTAATTTGACTGCATTGAAAGGCTTAGAATAATAATAAATCAACATATTAAATCAAAGCCACACACCCTCGGCCGGGTCAGCTGGTTGGTTTATAATTTTTACTGAGAAGTCACTATATTTCAATTATTTTTCTTGGGTCATTTCATTTATTTTTTACATTTATATTTTTTAATGTAATATTTAATGCAACAAAAACAGTTAATACACTTTTAATGTTCATCTAATTAGTTATTATTAAGGTTTATGTTGTGTATTAATTTAAAAATATTTTTATTTTATAAAATATTGTGCAGTGTAATGAAAATATGTACTAAGAATTTATTTTCCTTCTAGTTGAAAATCTAAATACAAAGTTAGATGAAGCTGAAAATGAAAACCGTGTCTTGAAACGTCGGCATATTGCAAGTATTAAGGTAAAATTTCATTTCATTAGATTAAAAATCTAATTTTAATTCTGGGCTTTTAATGGTGCTATCTCTTTGAATTATACGCTCAATAAAAAAAATGATGCACTAAGAAGGAGTTGCTCGATTGTAATGTAATTTCGTATGTAAAGACATTTGTACCGAACATGCAAATGATTAAAATTTCGTGTCCAATGAATGAATAGCAGGAGCTACAGTGCATCAGAACTCCACACTCAGCAGATGTCTATAATATGCAATTCTCAATCTGATGTTCAAAATTTCTGTTGTATTGTGATTTAGGATACTTTTCAACCACTAAAAAAATGCCTCTCCATAGGATTCAAGCTCATTGCGAGCAACTGTCAGAGTTTGAAAGAGGTCATATCATTGGATTGAAAGAGACAGGTTTTTTTTTCGGCAAATCTGAGAATCACTTGTCATGTAGGTCGAAGCGATGCAGCCATTAGAATGACAATGACAGATTTCAGCATTGTGATGATAGCAATCGACCTAGGGCCACGTCAGATCAGGAGAACAGATTGTCAGATCAGCTCTCACAGCAGCTAATTCATCATTATCAACCATCAGACGTGCGACCCGCACACGAGTGTCCACCATGACTATCAACAGAAATTTACGCTTGTACCGACTGCTACGTGACCTGCCACTCACGCCTGAACACTGTTGAGCCAGATTACTGTGGTGCTTGACTCTTTCAGGTTGGAATCAAGCTGAATGGGGATGTATAGTGTTTTTTTCAGCGACAAATCCCGCTTCCAACTGTGTCCTGACTATCATTGAAGATATGTCTGGAGACGCCCAGGGCAACGTGCCAATCCTGCTTTCACTATTGCACACCACACAGGCCCTTAACCAGGAGTTATGGTCGGGGGTGCCATTTTTTTTTACAGCCAGACCCCTCTGGTAGACATTACAGGCACACTTGCAGCACAGCGGTACATTGACGACATTCTGATAACTGTTTTGCAACCATTACTTTTGATTTACTTCCTCTGGTCTTATTTTTAAGCAAGATAATGCCAAACCACATATGGCACATGTTGCAATGAACTGTCTTACAGCTTTTCAAACTCTTCCTTGGCCAGTCAGATCGCCAGATCTCTCTCCAGTCATTCATGTTTGGGATATGAATAGTTGGGGACTGCATCTACCAGAGAATGTTGATGACCTGCCCGGACAATTGAAGCAAATTTGGTAAGAAATACTGCAGGAGACCATCAGGGTGCTTTATCACTCTATGCCACGTTGTGTGGTAGCTTGCATCCAGGCTAGAGGTGGATCAACAGGTTATTGAGCTCGTTACTTTGTAACACTGTAACTCTGAAATAAATGATTAAATTTTTCTGAAATTGTAATCATTTTCAATTCTGTACATAACCTTTCCACCCACCAATTTTTGTCTCTATTGGACAACTCATTCTTGGTGTTTTTTTTATGGAGTGTGTTTTGCAGGACATTTTAAAGCGTACAGTAATGATCTGTATTACTTATTAACTTATCTTTAAGTAGTTTAAATTATGCTAGTAATTTTGTCTTGCTTAATTTTTAAAAAAAATTCATATAATTTTTTGATATGACAGATGATTTATTTAAAATAAATTTTAAAGAGTAATTTGAAGCCCATTTAGTAATTGAGTTGATTACTTGTTCCTGATATTACTAATGAGTTAGAGAAACTCAAAAAAATGTGTATTAGAAATATATTGATACCTTTCCTGAATTATAATAGATATATTCATTCTCTATTTATGATACACATTAGAATTTTAAAAAGGGATTTATAGTTTTTGCTGATTTCTAAATGCACTTCAAAATATTGTCTGATTTTCTCTTAGTTAAAATGCTAAACTGTTGAAATTTTGTGAAAGTTTCTCACAACTTTAAAAAAAAACTTATATGTTTGTGAAGTTAGTTGAAAACAAATTTCTGAAACATTGTGTGTATGTGATCTGTATGCTTTTTATTGAGGGAAAAAAATTGAAATTTTTCTACTTTCAATTCACTTGATTTTGTTCTTTTATAATTTTAAAATATGGCATTAATCTATTATATTTATCATTTTATTAAACAATAAATTGTGTGTTTTGAAATTGAAAATATATTTATTTAAAAATAATTTTTGTGTGTGTACTATGAAGTTTGCCTGAGCATTTTATAAATATTATCTTTATTAAAATAGGAACTCTCAAGAGAGTTGTATGAATGCAAAAAAAGGTTGGACTATGAGTCTACTAACGGCATTAGAACAGAATCTGCTAGTTTAGGCTCTCGCAGTAGCTCTACTGTATCACTTGATGTCATTAACTCAAATGAAAGTAGACTGAATGCCACTTCACCTCCACCTGCATCTGTTACCTTAAATAGTAAAAAAGGAATGTCTAATCCCCCTTCTGAGGTAAATTGAAATTTATACTATGAATTTTATTTAAAAATAATGTATCTGTTATCTTGAGATATTAAAAGTAATTGAAATTTAGTTGAGGTAATTTGGGGATGGAAACTAAACAAAGTATTTAAGTAAATAGAATTTAAACACTTCTAAGTACTTGCATATTATACCGTCAACCTATGTGGGCACATAAAATAAATGTTACCTTATGCTTTCACTACAAGCCCATGAGAACAGTTTTCAGCTATTGGCTGCAAAAAGCAGCATTTGGAAATCTTTTCATTTGTCAATGGTATAATACATATTTTTGTGAGGAAACTATTTTCTACAAAAGCTGTAAAAATTAAGTAGGAAGTACTTTTAATGATAATTCATTATTGTTACAAACCTTACAATTGTGAGTATTAAGTGTTGTTAATAAGCAAGATATGTAGCATCCATGTACTCTATTCACACCTGTTTAGTATTTACAAATGTTATACATTTAAAAAGTTCTCATTTGTACTTACTTATTTTTATGGTAAATTTATATTTCATATTTTTAAAAAATACATTAAAGTGATAATTTTATTAATTAATTATCTGTACCTGTGTAGAAAAAATCTTTATTGTGTAATCTATATTATTTCGAATAAATTCCTTTGTGATTACAATTCAAAATATAAATTTCTGAATATTTACCACTTTATTTTCCTACATTGTTAACAAAATTGGTGTTCCACACTATAATAAAATCAAAGGTTTCGTAACATTTTTTTTTAAAAAAAAATTGAGTCAGTATAACAAATTGAAAAGGTTCAATTAACTAAAATATTGTAAAAATATTTAGAAATCTTTTAAAAAGATAAGCATATTTTAATAAAATTACCATTAAATTTGTGTTTTGGACACAAGAAATATTAAGATAAAATGAATACACTGTCATTGTACCTGTCGGAAATAAGTTATATTGAAAAAATGTTCCTAAATTCGAATGTACCACCATTATTTTATAATTATACACATAATTAAAAGGTTAGTTTGTGATTAAATAGAATGCTATGGAAATGAGAATCCATAATCGCTGTGGATTGTGTTTACTTTTTATGTATGTACATTGGAATAAATAATCTTTTAGTATAAAGGTACTAAGGTTAAAGTTCTGAGTTTTGTATCATATTCTCAAGTTCTAATTTTACTGACAACAGTTGCTTGAAATTATGAGACTTTTATGTGAAGTGAAATATCTATTCAGTTGTCATCCTCAACAGTTGACTGTATTGCAAAATAATGCAATGTAAGCTTGCTGCTATTGGTTCATTGTGCAACATTAAGTAAAAATAAAAGATGTAAGTTCAAAGGGGTTATTTTACAGTTAAGTCATTTTTTAAATTCACACTTATTCAAAGAGTATAAAGGATGCAATAAGTATTATGAAAAATTTCAGTGCACAATATTAAGGTTGAAGCTTTTCTTTGATATTCTGTTGTGTAATATCTACCAATGTTTTCATTATGCACTTATGTTTCCTTAATTATGTATCTATATCTAATCTTATCTATGATATTTTTAAATAAAAGAATTCATTTTGATCTGATTTTTCAAATTTTTTATTTAGAAAACTTATTTGTGTCATAGCATGGTGTGTTTTTTATTCAAATTTATTTTTGGATTGTTTTAATGTTTGATTACATTAAGTTGAAATCTGAAAATTGCTTAATATATGTAGCTTTCTAATAAATGTTCTTTTAATGCAAAATAAAATAAATATACTTATTTTATAAAAATATACTCATTTCTTTTAAGCTTTTAACATGTTAAGTTAAAGTTAAATAATTGAAGCCATAACTTTTTATTATCAACTGTTAAACTTGCAATACAGTTAATGTTTCCTTATTTTACTTTTAGGGAACTTCATCTCACTACCCTGAAATTGATAAGGAAAGGCTGATTGAAAAAATAATCGAACTTCAAGAAATTTTGGTTAAAAAAAATGATAAAATTGATTTCTTGGAAGATCATAATGTACAACTTCTTAAAGAAATGAAGAAAAATTCCAAGTGTGTTGATTTCAAGACTGTTTAAAGTGAATTCTTAAAATTTTCTGCCCAAAAATTTTTTATGAAGTTTATTTGTGACTGATTTCACTTGAAATCAAGGTACAGACTTTTGTATATGTTGTATTATATGTAAAATTTATTTAATTTTCAAAGTACTTTTAAATAAACGTACAAATTATAGAAAAGGATCCCTATTTTAAGATCGCTTTATTTTTTTGTGAAAAACTGTATTTTCAGTCAAAACTGGTGTTCCTGTACAAAGATTTATGTTACAGGTTTTTGTAATTTTTGAGATGAATATGTCTTTGTTCAAAATAAAAAAAAAATTGTTAGGTTTTTAAACCATTCTTTCAATATAAGCACTTTGCTTGCATTGGTATATGCTCTTACTGGATTGTTTAATTCTTTTTCTGTGTGTGTTAATTTCATTTATTTTACAATAATTCTTTTAAGGCGAAAAATACATGAAAAGGAAATTATGTAGAAATAGACAAATTGAAATGAAATTTAAAAAAAAGGGAAAATGATGGAAAATGATTACCAAGATAAGAAAAATCTGGAAATATAAAGATGACAAGTTAGCAGGAAGGAAGTCCCCTCACAAAATGACCAGAATATGATAAATTTACTTTTGATAACGTTATTTTTTTAAAAAAAAGCGACAGAGTTGTGACGCTTGAACATAATTTTGTTTGGATAGGTAGCATAGTGCTATTAATCTGCAATGCTAAGTGATTTTTAGAGTTAATGTTTTTTTTTCGTGAGGAGGAGGGGAGGGTGTGTTCCAACACAGGCATACATTTTTCACTGTTAACTCATTGAAAAAACAAACGCTTAAGATTGTTGTGAGAGTTTCTTTCTTTTTCAGTTTTAAACAATGCATTGCCTAGTGCATATTTCTAAATCAAGATGTCTTCTGAATTTAATGAAATATCTAGTCATAAATGTGTGATGTTTGAGACCAAGCAATCTATATTTTCAAACAGATCTTTTCACTTTTTATTATTAATTAACATAAATGCTAAATTCGTGCATAGTGCATGTCTTTTAATGATTTATGCTACTTTTTAGAAATAACCTTGTTAGTTCAAAAGAAAATTAATGCTTTTATACAAGAGTTTAAAGTAAAAATTAACTATAAGTTTCAACAAAGTCAATTGCATCAATGGCAAAAATTTTATCTGATACTCAAAGCAATTTATTTTCTATCTTTGTATCCATATTGATTCTTGAATGATCTACAATTTTGTTTGATTTTCGGGATGGGACTCCATCTGGCCATGGAATTTGGTTCTTAAAATTTAACACTTTCAACTACAAAATATGATTGAATGAATTCTATAAGAAATTAATAACTTTTACAAATGAAACAATCGTCACATTGTGTAAAACTTATGTTTTCTGTTGTGAAAAGGAATATTGTTTCAATAGTTTAAATTTTTTGTAATGTATGTTGGAGAAAAGTTTTATGAAATATGTAGAGTATAAGTTAGTATATAGTTAAGTATATGTAGAGTATAGAGAGATTCTTAAATGCTAGTTGAAATCCTAGGAATAATTGAAATGTAGCATTAAAAAAAACGAACTAAAAGTATAATTTACAAGGTATCTTGAAGAAATGTTTACTAAATAAATTGATGAGTTCAGTAGCCTAAGATATTTCCTTTTTAACGTATGAATTGAGATTTAAATGTAGGAAATATTTGATTTCACATTGAGGAGATCATACAATTTTGAGAGATATGGCTCTGTTCAAAATTGGAAATAGAAGACCACTTACTTGAATATTTCTTAAGATAATAGAGTAAATATGTATTCCCACTATTACAAATAAAAATGAATGCTTTCTTAAAAAAAGTTGCCGCTTTCGAAGAAGGGAAAAAAATAAATAAACAAGAAAATATAATTAAAATGTGTGAAAAATGCAAAATGAATATAAATCCTTTTAAACCTCTTTTTAACAAACTCTTAATTTACTAGACACAAATTTTGAAAATCATTTTTTATGTCTGCACTTGATGTAACGGTTTTGAACTTAATAAGAGATCCATTTCTTTTAAATGTGTAGGATATGATGGAAGATAAAGTGTTTTAAGAAAGTGATAAGTGATTGCTGTTAAAAAAAGTATTGAATACTACGTACTATGTAACAATAGAAATGTACCACAAACTCTTGCATAGAAAGTGCTGAAAATCGACAGACAGCTTTATCAAATGCTAAGTGATGCTTATTTTAACATAACACAATGCAAAGAATGACTAGAGGATTAGATTGTAGATCTGCGGATGGCGATACTGACAAAATAATCAATGAACGAGTGAATTGTGGCTGAATGGATGAACGACTATTTACTCTCAATCACTTGCTGCAGTTTGTTCTCTGACTACTGTGGTGATAGCGTTCTCAAGAGACGATAAATCTCGTCGCAGATGTCCTTAATTTGTGAACAATAAGGGGAGACTTGCTCAGGGAAACAGTAGAGTATCTTCCAGGACCTTTTGGCTGATGAGTTGTGTGAGAGATTGAACGTTATCATGCTGGTAAATTGTATTGAGTAAGCTTCGAAGGAAGGGTAGTACTACTGACAACAGCCCGTCAGCCACAAATCGTTGGGTCTTCATACCGCAACCAATGCGAATCAGCACTGACTGGCTATCTTATACCATGGAACCTTAAGCCATGATATCACGCTATTTAGCATTCCACATTTGCGGTTAGAATGAACTTATTATCATGTTGACACCAAATTTGCCCGCACAACTGTCGTTGCTGTAACAGAAGAGTAACTCATCGAAAAACATAACTCTGTGCAATTACATCATGCACATAAGCCTAGCCAATCGCTATAGCAAACGGATGCATCGGTGCTGCTGTTAGACTAATGGTAGTATTCTTAACGAGCCCTATGAGCGCAAATCACTGGAGTTCAGTCGGCTGAAAATGATCCTAGTTGATATGAGAGCATTGATCTCCATGGACGTATTGTACATGCTGTGAAAACTGCGGAAGTGGTTTGTTGGATCTTCAAGGTTTGTCGGTGGATGCATGAGTCCACGTGTACTGTTGTCTCTTTTCCCATATTAGCATCCCTCGATTATTCTATTCGATTCCTCGATCCTAGAGTATTCTATTTTTACAACTATTTTCGACACAACCTGTGTATCAAGAACGTTTATGTATGTTTTGAAACTGTTTATTGCGGTACGACGGACCTATCAGAATTTGCAGTGGCGTAAACGGAGAATATTAGGGGCCCCCTGCAAAATCAGGTTTTGGTTCCCAAGCCGGATCTCACAAAGAGTAAATACTTAACCTCACTCAGGCTTTTGGAAGCCTGCTCCCCCCCCCACACACAATGCGGGGGTGTACGTTACGCCACTGAGAATTTGATCACGTAACTCTTGAATCTGCCATTCATCTCTGCTACGGTATGTTTCATATTCGATGATAAACAACTTGACTAACTGTTCTTCGCCAACAGAACAGTAGGACTATTGAGGTATTTTTCGGTTTTTCTCCCTATATTATATACGCATTAACTAACCGAAACTGTGCACGCACATTCCAGATTTCATAACTCAGGGTGCTACTTTCACGCTTCGATTCGCATTTTTGTTTCTGACCATTCTTTGGTATGTTTTTCTGCGCATTACATATTATACAATCCTCTGCTTACATCTCATGGATAAATTTCCAGATGTTAAGAAATATACTAATTTCATTTTGAACGGCAGACTTGAAGGAAATGAGTTTTTCTGAAAACAATAACATTAAAAGCAAAGATTGATCTGAATTAGTATCATAAAAAGATTTAAGAGTTTGCTTATTATAAAAATTCAATTTTTCTAAGAAAATTTTCTTAAAACTACTAGCTCAAATTTATCTGAAATCTATTTTAATATTCCAAAGAATGGTATGACACTTATTATTCAGGACTATGCTAAATGAAACTTAACTTGCTTAACCCGGGAGCAGGAGCGCACTCGGTACGAACGTTAATCGATGCGCGGGGTGACAGTCTCCCCAATCCTTTTTTTATAATTATTTTTTATTGCACACGATAAAAATCGTAATTCCAGTGAATAATTTAACTAAGAGAAAATATACTTACCTACTTCTAAAGAGTTTTCAATTTTTCTTTGATAACACTAGGCAACACCAAAAATGTTTCGGGCTCAAAAATAGTTTAGTATGAAGTATTTTCACCCACTAAACACAAAAATCACCATAAAAACTTCAAATTAGCTCTTGTTTTCAAGAATCGGAACTCCTCCTTACTAAAAAATAGCCATATTTTCTCTCGTCTTTACTTTATGTGTATTATCTTTGCGATGTTAATTTACGCGCGGGCTGATGGATACACACTTGCCTCAAGGTCGATTTTTAACTTCTACGATGTGTAACACCGCCACCTCTGCATGTGTGCTTTGAGTGTTACTTAGAGCGTGTCAGTATAACAATGAAAAGACAATAGTGCACAATCCAAGTGACTTTCGCTATTTTTAGGCTCAAACTCGACTGACTAAATCAGCAGATTTGAGGGACCTCATAAGAGGTCTTGACTTACCAAAACAGAAGGCAGAGCTTCTGGCATCCAGACTGTAGCAATGAAATTTACTCTTACCAGGCATCAAGGTTACATAGTACAGCAGCGTTTCTCAAACTGTGGGGCGGGATAACTCTACGAGGGGGGCACGAGCATACTGAAAAGTCGAAAATAAAAAAGATTATTTGAAAAATTTAATTTACTGTGAAAGAGTAAACAAACCAAATAATTCCTGATATAATAAAATACACATTTACAATGATATAATACACTTGTAAATGTATCCGTACTGTACAACGTATTTTATTATTAATTTGACAATACTAAGTTAAGAACAAATTTGATAATTATCATTGACCCCCCATGGGTTTGTATTAACACTTATCTTGATAAATTTGAACGGTTTATAATTAATTCCTTAACTGCCGATTATAAGTTACGCAATTCACTCTCTCCAATGCCACCGTTTTCCATGTAGACGAGCATATTTTGAAGTATTTTTGAGAGGGATGAGGAGAAAAGGAATAAATAAGCAAGTCCTCTGAAATAAGTCAATCCTTCGCAAACACTGTCAATGTCCTTTTATTGCATTCCAAAGCCTTCGGAATAATTTTATGGATAGCACTGCACAGAAAAGATCGTACTTCGGAAAAACGTATATATATATACGTCCAAAAAATTAATACTTTGACTGAGTGAGACGTTTATATGCGTCAGTGGCTCATAAGAGGTTAAAGTCGTATTGTAGCTTTAGTGTCAAAGTATAGTATTATTGAATTCAATACATTGTTGTTGTATGGAGGGGGCGCGATGAAAATGATGATTGAATAGTGGGTCACGTATATTGAAAGTTTGAGAAGCACTGGAGTACAGGACTCGTGAAAAGAATCTTCATTTCTTTTAGAAGAAAGGACATGTGGTTTCATGTATTGATGTCAACGATGAATTTCATGAACATCAGTTATGATCCAAATAACTGGAGGTTTCTTATAGACTCTTCCAAGCTTAGTTTGAAAGCACCATTTCTACACAGCGGCAACATTCTTCCCTCCATTCCCAACGGACATTCCGTTCACGTGATATGGAAACTTATGCAAATGTGAAATTACTTCTAGAGTTAATAAAGTACGCGAGAGCCATAAATGGCAGATCTGTAGTGATTTGAAAGTCATTGCTTTACTCATGGGAATGCATTTAGGCTATACCAAGTACTGCTGTTTTCTGTGTTGGTGAAACAATAGAGATCGAAAATCGCACTACATACAAAGACAAGAAAAATGGCCGCCCAGAAATCTGAAATGCGGTGAGAGAAAAATCCCAAATGATTCTCTAACAGGGGTGGAAGCAAATAACGCTCTGCTCCCACCCCTGCACATTAAGCTGGGATTAATGAAGAACTTCGTGAAATCTATGAACAAGGAGGGAGAGACTTTCGAATACCTTTGATCGAAATTCCCAAGATTGAGTGATGCAAAGATCACACATGCACACACACACACGGAGGGAATCTTCATGGGCCCTCAAATACGAAAAATCCTGGACCCTACTTTTGATCAAATTCTGAAAGGGAAAAAGAAAGCATAGCCTGGCAAGCCTTTAAAAGTGCGGTATGAGGATTTCTAGACAGCAAAAAAAAAAGAGAACTATCAACAGTTGGTGAAAGAACTTTTTAATTTCCATAACCTAGGATGCAATATGTCTCTGAAAATCCACTTTTTACATTCCCATCTTGATTTATTCCCTAAGAACTGGGGAACAGTAAGTGATGAACAGGGTGAAAGGTTTTATCAAGATACCTCTCTCTCTCTCTCTCTTAGCAATGGAACGTAGATGACAAGGTCTTTGGGATGAGTCAATGCTCGCAGATTACTGCTGGACAGTTACAAGGGATACTCGGGATGCGACATACAAGAGGCAATCCAAAAGGAAATGTTCATAGGAAATAGACTAAAAATTACTGCTGATTTCTGATATAATACAATACAATACTTATTGACTTATTGTATTGTATTTATTATTTAGTAATGTTTTGTTCTTCTCTCAAATTTACCCATAAATTGATGGATGGGCTGTTGTATTTATATCTTAAAAACAAGAGCTTATAAATAAACTTCATTTACATATTCGTTTTTTTTCAACCCAATATTAGTAAGAATAGGCTATTTAAAACTAGGAAACAGACAAAAAGTTATTTTTTGTTGCCAGGTGTAATTTGAGAAAAAATATCAATCAAACTGAACCAAGAAGTTTCAAATGAGCGTGACTTTAATAAAGAACACAAATCACACACACACACACATACACTTTTCGCTAACATTACAGGAATGTTATTTGCAGGCAAAACTCTCATATGTTGCTCAAGTTATTGTAGTTTTATTGTGTCCTTTGATGATCGATAAATATCATGAACTTTTTCTTATGTCTTTTTGACAGAGTGAAGTGTGTTTTGTGCTACACCTCCGATATAAACATTATAATGCTTAAATGGTGTTACAGGATAGATTTGGGAATATTTACTCATGTCTTTTTTAACTCTTATTTTAGTTATTGAGATTTTAATTACATTTGTGTCTTTTTAGTAACTATGCAATATCATACTGTGTACAGTACCACTAAAGACCCGCCGTGTAGGGCAGCGATGCACGTTAAATCTGTCGAGAGCTGAAACATCCTCCCGTTGGTGTGGTGTGGGAGTTAGGAGAGGGGGTGCCAGCTCAGGTGTCGTCCATATCACTTGACCGTGGTTCAAAATTACGTGGTCCGTCGCCAAAAGCCCTCGTGTAGCTGAACAGTGCGACGTTAATATTCAATCAATCAATCAACCATACTGTGTAAAGAGCTGCATGTTCCGAATTTAAGAGTAGATTGGGTATTTATCTAGATGAAATGGGGAGGGGAGCTATTAAATGATTAGAATACTAATGATTTTAGCGCACAGTCGTATATTGCTCTTAATGTGCGATTTTTTTATTTTTTATTACTTTAAAATTTTTTAAGTGCTTAAACAAGTTTTGGTAATTATATTATAATTGATTTGAATCAACCGATTTTTGATTTTATCAATCGAGTGGTTATGGAGGAGAGCTCTAAGGTTGGTGGGGCCGTGGTAGCCTGGTGGTCATGGTCATGAACTCGTAGACGGCGTTATTAAGTCGAGGGTGTGAGTTCTGATACCTTTGAAAACCCTCCATGTAGAAGGGCTCATACATATTAAATCTGTTGTGGCTCAAAGTCTTCCCGTTAGCGTGATGTAGACGTTAAGAGAGGGGAATACCAGCTCTAGATATAAAAGTACTCCAACATTAATGTTATATTCTGGCTTCGCTATCCTATAGAGCAGGGGTGGGCAGACTTTTCCAGGGTACGGGCTATTTCTAATTTTTTCAAGGTGTTGTGGCACACGCAAGGAGAGGGAGGTGGTCCAAGGGTCCGGACCCTTCCTCATAGTCCTTGATTTTTTTTTCCGATTCATAAGAATTCCATGTAAAACTGCAATTCAGTATTTGTTAATAGTATTTTTTTATTAATAAATGCTAATTATTTATTCAGTAATTTATTTTCTGCTGTTTTTTGTTCCCAACAATCGACAAAATCAAAAATATGTTTGGCTGCGTATTGGGATATGATACGAGAATGGTAGACCCTCACCCCCGAAAAATTCTTGAGTGCGCCACAGCCCAATGTCGCAGGTGTGGTGAGGTAAAGAGAAAAGGTTATTATTATAATTTAATAATAAATACGGAATCTTTTAAGATCGTGTTTAAAGCAAAATGCAAGAAACAGACTTAATAATAATAGCCACACAAATATAATTATATCAGTTGATGCATTTATTATAAAACAATTAAAAATACATTAAAAAATAAAACATCTTTATCTAAAGTTAGTTTTCGTTGTTATAGTTAGTAAAAGACAAAGTCTGCGTACTGTCAGCCAATTTTGAATTTTCCATATGTAATTACTAACGGCTAAAATCTTCAAGCGGTCACCTCAAAATGTCTTGATGGTCTACCGATCGATCGCGATCGACGTAATGCCCACCCCTGCTATAGAGGGCAAGATAATTTATCATACTTCTCATTTTTATCTGAGTTAATTGATTTTTTTCTGGTAGAAAATGTGTTTCGTAATTTTTCCTTCTATGACTTGATGCTAATTGAGCTATTCCTTAACATATTAAAAGGAAAAAGTAATTATACATCAAACATTTTGAGAATTTAAAATAGCTCTATCATAAACAGAAATATGAGTTACAAAGTTGCAGAATTTCATGAAAATTGAAACATTTTTCTGTCTCTTTGTTGTGCTTGATGTTTAGTTCATGCTCTCGTACATTACACAGGTCTGCGATGAAAAAATTGTTGTATATTTAACTAGTGGGTTTAACTATATTTTTTGTACTGATTACGGGAAAAATAGTGAAAAAATTCCATCACCCTTAGATAAGTCACAAATTTCATCTGAAGTTTTCTTATTTTCAGGGGGTTTCAGGTCCAGTATACGTACGATTTTTCAATATTATAGCCCATATAATTGGTGAATTTAGTCTGAATTATGGATCTTTTATAGTGAATAGGTTACTAAAATTTACAAACACAGTTTTATTCTATTTATTTGCTATGACAATGAATCTAAACTAGGAATACCAGTTCCTACTGGAACGAGATATGTCTCATTCTGTCTGCCCCCTCCCTGCTAGGCGTCGTGTGCCGTGACCTTGGTTGCAGTCAGTGACTCAGTGTGGAGCTAGCCACTGTGGTGTAAACATCAAACAGTTTTGTGCTACGGTATTTAAAAGAAATGGCTACTAGAGGATGTTGTGACATCTTCGATGGGAGTGAACCCCATCTTCCAAGTCACAATAGGTTTTATGGTTTTACCAGCTGGTCAAGGACAAGTGCCTCACCCATCGATTGTCCCTGAATGTTTTACGATCAACCAGCTGTGGAATGACCGGTGCACGTGGCCATGGGGCCATTGTTTATTGTCTGAACTCAGGGAGTGGAGATTGCAGACGGGTCGGCATAATAGACTTAAGAGTTCGGCGCCCCATGGACAATAGGCGAAGCCTATCTTAAAAATAACCATATTGTCTTTTTCTAGTGTTGTTTGAAGGGGATGCTAGAAACAGGTGGCGTGATGGGCCAGTGTGTCCAGCTGTGGACAAGGAACTATGGCGCCTTGGACCAGACGGCTCGGGTGTGTTTTGGCGTGTTATGCGCCAATAGGACGAGGGAGGTCAAGAGAGACTTTGTTGACCTGCGAATAAGAAGGAGCGAGGGCGTGTTGTGAACACACACCCCTGTTGTTTAAAAAGGGTTGTTTTTGAGGACACGAAAAAGAAAAAGACCGGAAAACCTGGAGAGAGAGAGTAAGTAAGAGAAGAGACCCGGAGAGAGAGAGAAGAGGAAAAGACCGGAAAAAAACCTGGAGAGAGCGAGTAAGAGAGAAGAGACCCGGAGAGAGAGAGAAAGAGAAAAAGACCGGAGAAAAAAAGAAATCCCCGAGAGAGAGTGAAAAAGACGATGAACGCCGGTGGCGTTGAGCATGAGTATATGAACTGACCACACCGGCTTGGCATTTAATCTGGATTTATATTACTTCATTTACAAATTGTTAGCAAATAAAGTTTGCTTTTATTTGTATATTAAGCTGTAAAGATTTGTTTATTGATGGATAGCTACTCACGACGTTACAATGTGTTAACTCTCCTGTTTCTGTTATATTTGTGGGTCTTATACGTCAAGAAGCAACAAAGGAACATTTCTAATTTTGTTCAGAAGGTGTATTTTGCATACTTTGGTATTAAATTAGGGGACCAAGATAAATCTTGGGTGCCCCATGTAGTGTGTTCTGTGTGTGTTGAAGAACTGAGACAATGGTTTAAAGGTAAGAAGAAGTCATTTCGTTTTGCAGTACCCATGATTTGGAGAGAGCCTAAAAATCACAGTGATGACTGTCATTTTTGTTCTTGTTCAGTGCAAGGTTTCAATTTAAAAAAAGCAGGAAGGACGTTTCATACCCAACCATCATAACGTTCGGCTATTCGCCCTGTACCTCATGGACCTGGCTTGCCTATTCTTTCACCTCCGGATACCCTGGACAATATTTTAGACCAAATATCACATATTAGCAGCGACAGTGATGATGGCTACGATCCAAGTACAAATGACCCTGTACTTTTCTCTCAATCAGATTTGAACGACTTAGTACGAGATCTGGGCCTCCCAAAGGACACAGCGGAAGTTTTAGGGTCTAGACTTAAAGAAAGACATTTGTTAAACTCCGGTGTTTCATTTTCGGGGTACCGATTTAGAGAAAAGGAATTTGTCCCTTTTTTACGCAAGAGGGGGACCTAGTTTTCTGCAACAATGTACTTGCAATTTTGGAAATGTTCAAAATTATGTATGAACCAGAGGAATGGAGACTTTTTATCGATTCGTCAAAAAGGAGTTTGAAAGCTGTACTTCTTAACCATGGTAACCGATATGCTTCTGTGCCTGTTGGACACTCAATCCATTTGAAAGAATGCTACGAAAATCTTGATTTTATTCTTAATAAGCTCAGCTACTCTGACCATAAATGGACCATTTGTGGTGATTTGAAAGTTATTTTCTGTTACTAGGTCAACAAAGTGGTTACACAAAGTTTCCATGTTTCCTCTGTGAATGGGATAGCCGTGACAGGAAACAACACTACGTAAAGCAAACGGGGCCAATCAGAAAGGCTCTTATTCCTGGAGTTAAAAAGGTTGAAAGACAAAGTTTAGTAGATCCTAAGAAGATCTTGTTTCCACCACTTAATATAAAATTGGGGCTAATGAAACAGTTTGTGAAAGCATTAGACAAAGAAGGAGAGTGTTTCAAGTATCTTTGTGAACAGTTTCCTGGTCTATCCGATGCTAAGCTGAAAGAGGGCATCTTTGTTGGGCCTGACTTAAGAACACTTTTAAAAGATGAAACTTTTGTCACTAAAATGGAAATGAAAGAAAAAAATACATGGAATTCATTTAAACTTGTTGAAACAGGCTTTCTTGGAAACAAAAAAGATCCAAACTACAAAGCTTTGGTTGCTGAATTGTTACAAAACTACAAAATATTGGGCTGCAACATGAGTGTCAAAGTCCATTTCCTCCACTCACATCTGGACTACTTTCCAGAAAATCTTGGGGCTGTAAGTGAGGAACAAGGAGAACGTTTCCATCAGGATATAAAAGAAATGGAGCGCAGATACCAAGGTCGTTGGAATGTCAACATGATGGTAGACTACTGTTGGATGTTAAAACGGGAAAATTCACAAGAACACAGCCGAAAAAGTACTAAAAGAAGCTTCGATGGGAAAAGAAAACGTTTTTACAGACTTATAATAGCATTTTCAACACATGTGTATCACTATTATTCTTATTTAAGCTATTTATCTTTGTTTTTCTTTCTTTTAGTTTATGTTAAAATAATAAAAACAAATCCAAAATTTTCGTTTTTTGTACTTTTTTCAAATATTTTACCTTTATTTTGTAGGCAAGCCTTATGCGATAGAAAAAAACCCATGTCATTTTTGAAATCAGCGCAAATAACTAAATAAAGATTAGTTAATAAAATCAAAACAATTTTAAAAAAAAGTTTTTTTTGCAGACCTGTGTTATTTGAGGCTCTCATGGCGAAGAGAGCCATAAATTATTTGTGAAATCTAGAAGTATTTCTTTCTTTTAATAAATTTTGCGTATTTTAATTAATTTTCTTATATTAAAAAAATAATAAAATTTGCTTATTAAATTACCGTATTTACTCGAATCTATGCAACATTTTTTTTTCAATGGTAATGCTACTGAAAATCGAGTGCGGCTTAAAATCGAAGGGGAAAATTTCGTTGAAAGGGACAATTAGAGAAGTTACAGTTTCATGTTTGTATTTAAAAGTTAAGAATACTGGTTAAATAACTAATTATTCACTTATTAGATCTCATTTTAAAATTATTTTAATTTTGTAAAATTGGATATTGATAAACCACTTTATACTATTTTTCATTTTTCTCAAAAATGCATTGAAAATTTGGGATGAGGATTAGAATCGATGGCGGCTGAGAGAGATCCGAGTAAATACGGTATTCAAAATTGTATAACAAAGTAAACTGATAAACAAGTTCTTTTAAAAATAAGGACGTGATTATTATTATTATTATTTTGTAAATAAAATCTGAAAGGCAGTGGCGTTGCTAGATATCCGGAGGTCCTGGTGCAAAAAAGAAAAAAAAAGGAGGGCCCTATTTTGGTTGGGTTTTATCCAGCCAAAAAGTAAAAATATATGAATATTTTAAATATACAAAGCTACTTTATAACATTAACTCTTTATAGTCCTTTGCAGAACATAGTAAAGCAAAAGCTACTTACTACTGCATGTATATGTGAATGAGTTTTCTTGTGTGAAGTTCAGGGATCTCCCAGGTTCGATTTGACACCATGACATTCGTGTAAAAACTCCTAGAACACGTACTCGTAGAAGGTTGACTAAGAAATTTGACAATTTGGGGCAATTTTTGATTCTCTATTCTCTTTCTTGGGGTTGTTTGCACTTAAACGCGCAACTTCGTTTTATTTTTTTTTATCCATAATTTTTATTTTCTAATTTATGAACTACAATTCATAAGAGCTGGAGTACTTATTGATGTTAAAAGGGAGGAGAAACGTAATGCTACGCTACAAAACGTCGTTGGAGAATCGCCAGCTATTTATTTATTTTTTGGGGAGGATCGAACTACGCCACCAAAAGGTTTAGAGTTGCAGAATGGTCCTCCGACATAGACAGGAAATGATACAAAAAAATATGCACGAACAAGAAAATACAATACAATATTATTATATTTATTTAAAAAAAATACCCTTTCAAAAGAGCAGATGAGGGGGAAGGGGCAAAATTATACCAGTTTATCGCAGTTACGAGTAGATAGTGAAATACTGAAATATGAAACTAGCTTATTATGAATCATATTGTCATTAAAAATAGAATGTAACTAGGAAGGAATTGCTCTTCCTGTGTAGGTTTCTTAAGATTTAATAATATGTATGCCAAGATTTTTCATGGAGTTTATTCTCATGTAACAGTTTATAGAAAAATGAAAAAATTGAAAATGATATAAACTTTTCAATAAGTTAAGTTCGCAACACCATACAAAAAGCCGAAAGAATTTAGGGAAATTTCCTACAAGTTTGAAATTAATTTCAACTTAGTTGCCATGATTATAATTGCGTTGCAACCTTTTACACACATTATACCTTAAATGTGGGAGAAATTATCGCAAATTCGGCTTGCTTGGTGATTAGCGTCCGAGCTTGGTGATTAGCATGTTATCAAGCCCTTTCCCCTTCTATATAAACATTACAGTATATTTCAATGAAAATTAGTCCTTTTTTGTTTTGTAAAATCTTTCTGTAGGTTCAAAATGCATTCTGAAAGATATCTTTCTTAGAAATATAATATTCTTAAAGTTTGAAAACTTGTTAAAAATGCTTTAAATCAAGAAATTTTATATCATGTTTATTTTTAAATTAGTTCAGTTTATAACATCTTTTAAGTGAAATTCAATACATTTCGGGATCATGCAGAAAGACTTACTTTTTCTTCTGTAATCCCAGGATAAATAAGTCCGGCAATACCATTGAAATTAATATTTTTAACGTAAAATGACGTCAATAGATGGAGACAGGAACGCTTATGTAGAAAGTAAAACATTGTATAGTACTGCCATCTGTTGTTCGAACATTCAAACTATATTTTTGTGTGTGTGTGTTACTTCTCTTTCTTTAAAGGATGAACAACAAGCAATTCAGCTTAGTACTGCCATCTATTGGTTCATATTAAAACTTTCCATTTTTGTTGATATTGAAAACTGTTAAATTTAGCAGCCAAGTTCACATATTTCATTAATTTTTTTAAAATAAAATCTTAAATATTTTTAATAAAAAATATTAAAAACATTTTTATGTATATATAAAATTATTTAATATATATATATACATACATAGCTTATTTTATTTTATGCATTTTAATATATTATATAAATATTAAAAAAATTTTATTAAAAAAAAACTATTGCTTATATTTTAAAAACACGTAGGTGGTTTATTTATGCTAAAAATTAAAAATGTGTTGGTTTGAGGGAGGAATTTAAATCCTAAAGCCAAATCTTGTGTACACCACTGGCCACCAGATGACGCTAGTGGTCCTAAGATATCATTTGATTTTTTTTTTTTATTTAAATATCTTCATTTTCTTTCATACTTCTCACTTTAATCCTGAATTTTTTGCGGTTTTTAGAATTATCACGATTTTAATAAATTTTGCTCCTATTTTTAAAAAAAAAAAATTATAAATTTCAAAATATTTGTTTTGAATATAAAAATACTTCTAAATATATAAATAAAGAGACAAATGGCAGAAATGAAGTGTTTGTTGCGTGTAATGAAATTAAAACGATTTAGTAAGTAAAGCAGTTGAAAGGAAGCATTAAAATGTAACAAAGAAATTAAACAATAACTAATACCGAGAATGCAAATGAATTCAATGTTAATGAGAAAAGAATTAAGAACATTACATAATAAAGGTTATACAAGCTTTTAAATTTGACTATGAAAACTACATTTAATGGTTGGACAAAAGGAAATGTGATTTAACGCATTTCTTGTAAAAATCAGATTTCAAAACTAAGAACACTTAAGATTTTTAATATTTATAATGATATTCCAATAGCAAAGTCTCAGGACCCTATTATATTTGACTTTTTATTCAATCTTCCACATTCAAAATTTGTTTCTTGAACAATTCTTTATTTATTTTAGTTTTTTCTCTCTCTCTATATATATAAAAGAGAGAGAATGTGTAAAATATATTCAAAGGCCGATTGTAACGAAGAGTTGGTTTTTCAAATAAATGCATTATTTTTGCTTCACTTTTAAAATTTTATTCCTTAGAATATTTATAATAAATTATTGATGAATCGGGGAAAATTGGAAATTTCAAACAATACATGAAAAAATATATAATTTTTATTTAATATTAAAATTAACTATTATAACGCAATGATTAAATATGGAAGAGTATTTTCTGATAAATGTAAAATTGACATTTTGACTTAAGTTTATTGTATGATTCAGCCAATATTTGGAATAGAAATATTATTATTCATTTTGAGCTAATAATCCTGATGTAAATAGCAAAAACGTAAAAGGTATACAACAACCTTTTTTGATATTAGGAGGTATATTTAAAAAAAAAAGTTTTTTAGACTTCTTTTTAGCTTTTAGTTATACTTATAGACAGTAGCGAACACAGGAATTTTTCAAGGGGGAGTGCGGGGTTGAAAGTTCATCATCTTTGTATCATGCTCCTTTTGATTTTGTCGATTTTCGGGAACAAAACACAGTAAAAAACTAATTATTGAATAAATAATTAGCATTAATTAATAAAATTAATTGTTAATAACAAATATTTAATTAACTTTTTCGTACTACATACTTAGAATTATAATCAATCGGAAAAGAAATCGAGGGCTTTGGGGGGTCCAGACGCCCAGGACCCTCCCCTTGTGTGCGCCACTGCTTATAGATTGTATCGTATGTTAATCAGAAAAGTTTAAACTTCAGAAAATAAAATATACATGTTCTAACTAAACAATATGAACATGCATTTAAACGAAAAAAGTAGCACGTTTTCTCAAAAATAAATTACTTTTTAAGGGCGAGATAGAAGAATAATTAGAAAATAATTATAATCTCGGAGATTGATACCATTTTTTATATTCTGAAAAAAGAAATAATCGTGGGATTGCAGCTTTTTATTTTATCTGGTTAAAAAAAGTCAAAAATGAGGTAAAAACATGATATATAATGTCTTCAGTAATCCTTAAAACGATAAAAAGAAAGTGTATGTTACAAACCGGTTAAACTGCATGCTTCTCAGAAAGTGCTAAGTGTATTTAGAAACTAATCTTTTTATATCTACTCCTGATTTTTAAACCTTTCATCGAAATATCTCCTTAAAGGCTAACCCTGTCTGAACCGGAAATATTTCAGAATTAATAATAATTTGCCTCCTTTTATATTTATTTAAATTCATTGAAATTAAATATGAATTCAAATTAAAAAGTAATCTTCAAAAACTTGAGTTCTAAAAGTTGATTCTTAAAATTTACGTTCTAAAGTTTAAATATCGATGTGCTAAATAAAGATATAAAATATAGACAAAATTAATTACTTAATTAATTAATTTGCTTCTTAATTAAAATAAAATGAAATAAAATAAGGAATATTTCTTATTTTTGTTTTAATTCATATATTAGGATTATAAATAAAATAAAAAATATATACCGTGAATGAATTGATATTTTTAAATATAAGAGTAAAATATTGATCAAAGTTTATCTGCCTACAGTGTTCTTTTATATACACTCATAGACAAAAAAATTAGCGCACTAAGAAATAATTGCACGATCATAACGAAACTTGGCATGAAGGTACATGTTGGTGAGATGATTAGAAATGCAGCGTGATTGCGTGTTACGTATAGCCGGTAGAGGGTATTTAACGTCGTTCTCCATGGAGTACAAAACAGGTAACCAAAGCTTGTGTGAGTTTGCTGAATCGTTTACAAAGGAAAAGCTGAGGTAGACATGCCGTTACGCCGTTTTCGAAGACAGTATGAGCAGTTGTCGCAGTTTGAGAGGGGGAGAATCATCGGCATGATTGAAGCTGGGTGGTCAGCTAGGCGAGTAGCTCGTCAATTAGGCCGCTCTGATTGTGTTGTGAAGATGTGTTGGGACCAGTGGATCCGAGAGATATCATTTATACGATGACCAGGCTCAGGACGCCCTCGATAGATCAGTTGTCAAGAAGACCGTCACATCGTAAGAAATGCAAGCGTACAGCCAACTGCTTCATCGGCTGCCATCCAGGCACAGGTAGTACCTTCATAAGGGTCCCCTGTGTCTTCTCAAACCATACGAAGGCGACTGGCTGAAGGACATTTGGGATCGCGGCGTTCATTACGTGTGCTGCCCTTGACGCCCACCCATCGACACCTCCGTTTGGAGTGGTGCCGCGCACGAGGAAACTGGACTGCAGCGGAATGGATCCAGGTCGTCTTTAGTGACGCGAAACAAGATTCAATCTCAGCAGTGATGACAATCGTGTTCGTATGTGGAGATCCCGTGGTGAACGCCTCAATCTTGTCTTTGATTTACAGTGACACACCGCTCCCACTGTCGGTGTGATGGTATGGAGTGCCATTGTCTACAATACATGGTCACCCCCAGTATTGCTCCGTGGCACCATGACAGCCCAGCAGAATGTCCATGACATCCTGGTGGCTACACAACTGTGTGTTGCCACTTATGCAAAAACTCCCAGGAGCCATTTTTCAACAAGACAATGCTCGGCCTCACGGTAAGGATGTCACAAGACTTTCTCTGCACTGTTACTACACTTCCTTCGCTTGCCCGATCCCCAGATTTGTCTCCAATCGAGCATATCTGGAATCATTTGGGACGGCAAGTTGGGCATCCCATGATTTTGAACGAACTAGAGAGGCAAGTTTACAACAAATATGGAACGAAATGTCTCAAAACATGATACAGAATTTGTATGCCTCAATCAGGGTCGATCCTAGGAAGTGTGCAGCGCGTGCACCGCACGAGGGCGGCCGCGTATAGTTCAATCAATCAAGCAAAATTTTGTGCATTTTCTCAAAATAAATCTTATGATAAGTTCAATAAGTATGCTGAATTTTAAATAGTTATTGAAAAATCAAAATAAGTCTCGATTTCCCTATAGCATAACATAGTTTAAGAAAAACAGAATGTTAATGCACAGTGTGTTGGCTCACACAAATTATCCATTAATGTCTACTTTTTACGTCTATCCTTCATTTGATAGCTAAGTTCTTGACAGAGTTGGCAATACCGCAATAGAAAATATATATTTTTTTATTATTATCAGCGACACTGACAACGCACTGGGGATTGATATTTAACAAAAGCGTCTCAAAAATGACTTTTGCGAAAGCTGCTTTACGAAAATATTTGATATGGTTAATATTGCCCAAGACATACTCGTAGGAGTGTTTAAATTCAATATGCATTTGGGAAAAATAAAAGTTTTCACTTTAATATTAGCCTTACAATTGAGAAAAACAAAATAGAGGAAATAAGTGATTGTTTCACTTATGGTTTTACAACGCTCATTAACAGCACCCATTTTCCTTTTTAGTAAAAATGTTATACATCCAATAAAAGGTAGTTTATTGTAATTATATTTAGTATAAAAATATTTGAGAAACAATCTTGCAGCTCTCATTTTGATTAAATAATTTTCATTACAAAACCTGTTTTAAAAACACTTCAATATTCACATAGTATTGTTAATGTTAGCGAAGTTTACCGAATTTCTAAATCTAATTTTATATTCTAGGTGCTTCAGAACTATATTTAAAAAAAATGTGGGGTGTTATGCGTTTTTTTAAAGAATCCCCAAATGTAACAAGATGCTATGTAATTAAATAGGCGAATCCAAAAATTCATAATATAGCACTAAAAACAATAATAAAAGAAAACATATTAAAAGCTAATTATGATCTACAGGGCAATACGTTTAACGCGAAAAAGCTTAAAGCGAAATATCGGATAACACGAAATAATACAACGGTCCCGACAAACTGCTCTGTATTTTCATGCATTTTTTTCCATCTTAGCACGAAAAGATTTCCCTTCTGGGAATGAACAAAATAGGAAAATAACAGGAATTTCAGAAGGGTGTGAAATGAAAGAGGTGGTTTCTCTCTCGCATTTGTTTTCTGTATTATTGGATTGTCCTATTATATCAACGGAAGAATTCGTTGCAGTACATGATGATAATGTGTGTGCAGCCCCAATCATGACAGGCAAAGACATTTAGGAGTGTGTTCAAAGTTCAAAAAGTATCATTGATACAGATTCCGACGATGAAATGCCTCTCGTGTTCTCAAGTCATCCGAAATGAGGAACATCATGAAAAAGTATGAGCATTTACTTATTCAATTCACCAATGGAACGAGCGTCTAACAAAATGGACATCACACAATTTCTGGATAATTTGATGGTAAAAAAGACAATGCAAAAAAAAAAAAAAAAATTATCAGATTATTTTCCAAAAACTCAATAAATGTTTCGTTTTACAAAAAACTTGACAGTTTTGTATTAAATTTCATTAAGTTCTTGTGAATGTTTTTTTCATTGATTTTAATTAAATGCATGCATATATGCATATCTATGTAAATAAGTGTACTTTAATAAGCCTAGGGTTGTTGAATATACGTTTTTTTTCTTTGCACTATCCTTTAACTCGAAAAAATATTTCAGTACCCTCAGTTTCGCGTTGAACGGTTTTCCCTGTACATATATCTGCCCACTTTTATGTATACCCCATCTCCCAAACTTTCAACATTTTCGACCCAACATTTAATTATAATTTTCATCGCCCCCCCTTCTCCCCATCCAATAACAATGTATTGAATTCAATTATACTATACTTATACATTAAAGCTGTAATATGCGACTTAAACCTATAAAGTGTCACTGGCGTTTATAAAGGTCTCGCTCAGCCAAAGCGTGAACTGCCCCGAAAGTATAAATACGTCTTTCCGAAGTATGATCTATTCTGTGCACTGCTATCCATAAAATTATTCTAAAGGCTTTGGAATGCAATAAAAGGACCGTGACAGTGTTTGCGGAGGATTTATGTATTTTAGGTAATTTGCTTATTTTTATTTCTTTTCTTCCCTCCCCCAATACATCACATTCGCGCGCCTACGTGGAAAACGGCGGCATTGGGGAGCGAATCGCGTAACTTTTAATCGGCAGTTAAGGGATTAATTATAAACCGTACAAGTTATTGTAACGGCGTGGCACATAGTACACTAGGAGGCTTGACACATAGCACACGATAGACTAGAAAGAGGGCGCTGCTGTGAACTGTTTTGGCCTTTGAGCGGGAAGGAGAGAAGAGTCTCGAAGGTAAAATGGACGAAGCTGCATGTAGTTCCCGTTGTGACTTTTAATTGTAAATGAAAATATTAATATAGTGATGTGTTTTGAAGGAAATAATAAAAACGGTAAATCCGGTTAATTAGAGTGTTTAATTCAACTACAAGACGATCTTACATTATCAAGATAATAGTTTGTTTTTGTATATAATTTTACATATGACAAGCCCATTGGGTCACTGGTAATTGTTACACTTGTTCTTAACTTAGTATTGTTAAATTAATCCGTGTGCAATTGTGTATTTTATTTTCTTATTATGTCAGAATGTATTTCGTTTGTTTACTTTCAGTAAATTCATATTTTTTAAAAATAATCTTTTTTTTTCTGACTTTTCAATATACACGCGCCTCCTTTGTAGAGTTATTACGCCTCTCAAGGGGGGCGCAACCCACAGTTTGAGAAACGCTGCATTTATAGTCTTAATTTGCGCAATAGGTGTCATTTCAACCCTTGTATTATATTTAGTGTAACAAGGGTATGTGTGTGTATTTTTTGACACAAATGTGGAAGTCTACGTCCATTGAAGCTATCTACAGTCGCATTTCATATTCTACGTTAATTTGTTTTTGCATTTTATTTTTGTTGCCCCATACGTCGAGAGAAATATTTATAACATAAATACGTTGCTCAAAATGGCATTTAAATGTTCATAACTGTGTGTGAAACTTCTATGTATTCTGCAAACTTCGCAACCTTAAATTTAGAAGCTGTTCCTGTTTAAATGTAAGTTTTAACGTCGAATCAGCCTCCCCTTTATTGGCAAGCCTTCTGATTTATGCACATTCTAGATTAATTTTCTCCAAGAAATATTATTTTACAGGTGTTAGGTGTGCAAAACATTGCACCAGCGAGTATAAAATAATTTTGTGGGACCCTGGATAATAAGCAGTAGAATACTTATAATCTAAGTAGGGCATATAAAGAAAAAATGTTTTAATATTTTTATTATATTACAATAAAAACTGCAGGAAATTACTGAAAAAAAGAGACTTTCCGGCACCGAATTTTTGTTTTAAATTTCCTCGTGGGATCCTCTTTGGAAAACACGATTTTAGGTACTCTAGAGTTGATATAATCTCCATAGATAACATGACTCTATTTTATATACATACATATTCCCTTTTCCTTTTGGAATTTTTATTTTGACTAGTGGAGAGCCCCTGGGTATGCTTCGCGGAACCCCAGGACTGCGTCGAACGCAATTTGAAGATTGATGTAGAAGTCTTATTGGTGTCCTGCACTGGTGGGGGGATGAGATATGGGAGGTGAACCACCAATGTTTTGAGAAACAGAGGAAACAAAAGCCTTTTTGCACCTTTTTTATAGAAGTAAATGATGCGTGAAGTTGAACACACTATAGATCTTATAAACAAACCTCTGAGATCTTGTCATTTTCAAAGTATTTGCCTAAACATTTGCATGCATCAACGCATTTTTCCCACGATCACCTTACGTAAACAATACGAGTGCATTTACTTCTAATTAAAAAAAAAGAAAATCTGAGAAAAGGTTTGTCTCTTGTGGCTGTCTTTTTTTTTCGAAATAGTTCAACAGTCAGGAATTTGTAGTCACAATAAACGTTTCTCTAGCTTCACACCGTCGAACCATGACAATTTTGCGCATTCAATAATTCCACTAAATCAGAGATACTAGCCTTTTCGAGAAGAATGCCACTACCTGACAAAAAATAGTTTTGCTTGCCACTTCCAATTTAAAAATAATATATTAAATATAAAGTACAAACCTAGTTTATATATATTGTTAATAAACTTTATGCAAGTTCAATTAGTTAGGTTAGGTATAAAATAAAAATGAGTTAACTCGGAACATTTGATTCTAAATACTTATTAAGCAATCAGTACTTATTTAATTCGACTTTTGAATTTGTGGGGGTATTTTTACCAAATAATCCTTACTACAGTACTAGTTCTCTCTCTTGAAGATGCTAATAAAATTAAGTCTTTTTAAATGCATATCAGTTAATTTTTAGTAAGATTGATTTTATTATGTTCATAGCAGAAAACATTTGCTTAGAAACATGTTGATACAAACCTACAGCCATATTTGGCAGCTAAATCGTGTAAATTTGGGACATTGTTTTGTACAAATTTTCAAAATTCGAAATAATGTGGATCATTTGCAGTTGAAATAAGTTCCTTATGTTTGCTTTTCAGTGTACGATGGTGCTGTAGGTCAGTGGTCTCAAACCCCCGGTCTGTACCGGTCTGCGGATCAAATACTACTGGTCCGCACAAGAAACATTAAATTATTTCCATTTTATTTACAGTGGTGTATTTTTCTTGGGTTTGGGCTACTTTTTATGAAAATCACTTTATATTCATTTTTGGTGAAGCTATATTTTATTCTGAAGACACGTTTAAATACAATTAAAATAAAATTATTAAATATAAAATATATAAACAATCAACGTCTTTCCCTCAGCGGGCCGCAGTTAAAATTATCCAATGTTGACCGGTCCGCGGCAATAAAAAGGTTAGGGAACACTGCTGTATGTCAATAATTTCGATTGAGATTTCGGGTGAGTAACAACTACCGTCTTGCAGATAAATTGAAAACAGGTGTGTGAAAAAATTAGCATTTATCATCTTGAAAATCATGAAACACAGAACTGAATGAGTCATACACTGCCAGCTTCATTGGTGAAATTTCTGTTATTTTCTTATAAGGTAGAAGAGGCATGTAATTACTTTTTTGCGTCTCCATATCAATGGTATTTACCAAAAAACACGTGAAATGTCTAACTTTAAAACCGTTAAGGAAAACAAGGATTGAAGTTTGTATCAATGCTATTAGACCTCTTAAACAAGACCTAAAAATATTATTACCGCATTAAATGCCTTAATTGAAGATACCATTAGACACAGGGGGAAAAATGTAACATTAAAATTTTTTATTCAATTTTAAGTTGGCATGATTTATTATCATGAATTCAAGTATCGAAAAAAAATGATTCAAAATCGTAAATTAAACATAGTCGAATGCATTGAAGGCTTAGATAATCGTAAAAATATTTAGTTTCCCAAAGATCGAATGATAACTTTAAGATATCTGTCGATTCATTAACAACACTTGCTACAGATTTAGGTATTGATCCTGAATTTAATATATCGAAGCTCAGGAAAAAGGTCTACATATTTGTTTATGAGGGGAGGGATAAACCAGCTTCAAATTCCTTCCAGCAATTCGCGATCTCTTCAGCAAATGAACGATTTACTTTATTATCTGAGTGCTATTCGATATTCTGCTTTCTGTATGAGTTTCACAACATTTCTGATGATGATCTCATGAAAACCTTAAATGGACTTGAATATTAAGTTACAGGTACAGGAGGAATGAAGTATTGTGAAATATATAGACGGCATACAACCCTTTAATGAAATGACTTCATTCGAAGATATTTTTCCAGGTAAAAACAATGAATTGAGGTATTAGAAATTATAGTCAAGAATGATCTCCAAATTTTGCTCAAGCAATAAATTTTTTTTAACCTTACCTGTTTCTTTAGCTTCAGGGGAAAGAAGTTTCAGTAAATGAAAAATTATTAAAAATTACTCAAGAAATAATATGACACAAAAAAGGCTTTCAGATTTAGCCATCAATCTCTATTGAATCCAAAATCTAAAAAAAAAAAATAAATAAATTATTTACAAACTTGGTTCTCAGAAAGCCTGAAAAGTTATTTTATAGTTAATTATTAGGTAGTCTTTTTGTAGAAGGACTGATTTGTATACTTTTCGTTTCACGAGGTTTATGCTTTTGTACTTTTTTTATTGGATTGTATTTTCTGAATAAGTACAGTTATTTCATATTTCTAATTATAAAATGTCTATTTTTATTTTAAAGGTAGTATTTTTTTTGTTTATTGTTTAATTAAGTATTTTGTCACTATTGTGACATATTAGCTGGTAAAAAAAAGGAGTTCAGTACTTAGAATTGTATTTACATTTTATTAATGTTTTACTTTTTACTTTAATACAGGTAGATGAATTTATAGCGTCAACGTTAAGTATTAGTCAAAATGTGAAAAATCTTCTAGAGGGGCGGCACATTAGGTCTTTGCACGCGGGCGGCCGACACCTTAGGATCGGCCCTGGCCTCAATGCCGGATCGTATCGCATCCTGCATTCGCGCTAGAGGGGGTTCAACAGGGTATTAAATCCTCCGTTTTTTTGCCTTTTTCTCTAAAATAAATAATCCTTTTTCTTTGATTTTCTAATCATTTACCTATATCAAAATAGTCATTACGTATGTAAAATTTCGCGCGCGCGTTTCATTTTGACGACTCCTTCTTGGTGCACTAATTTTTTTGTCCATGAGAGTACTTCAAACCAAAGCCAAAACAAGCCAATAACATTAAATCTGCCGACTCAAGCCAAGACAAGGCAAGCTGTTAAAACTAATAGTAATTTGAACTTCAGGACTAGCTTTCTCGGACAGTTCTGCACCATACAGATTTGAATTTTGCATACAATAGTGAAATCATATAACTTGAAGAATTATTAAAAAGTCAGAGATTTTTTTTTATCAAATATGTAATTACATGAAACTAGTAAAGCCACATACCTTTTATTAGAGTTTTGTGTTTTCAATTATTAATATTTTCTTGTAGGTATAACATCTGAAGCGGTGTAAGACTTAAATTAGATATTTAATAAGATAATAATTAGATTAATTAGACTTTATTTAGGTAAATTCGGATTGTGTTTAGTTCAAACAAGTAGAAGAGTTCATTAATAATCAGTATTATTACTTTTCAGCCTTCTATCACAAAAATAATAGTAAAAAGAATAAAAGTTAATCCCCAAATAATGAAAACAGATTATGTTTTCTTTGGAAAATAATGCTTTAAGAAACTGATTTATAACTGATTTCCCAGAATTTGCATTAAATAGCTTTTTGCTTATTATGTTAATACTGAAAATCAAGATTTTCATGTTATTTCTGTTAAAATATCTGTATGTGTGAGATAATTTGTGTTTCATTTATACTAAAAACAATAATTCGTTTTCATTCAGAATCACGTTTCCATTCTGAATTCGTTTTCATTGCACACGAGGCAATTTTTATCGACTCACCTTTAATAAAAATCACAGCCTCTCTCGTACTCTTGAATCTGATCTTATATGATTTTAAAATTTGATTCTAGAACCTAGTGAAATAAATAACTGATTTAAAAGAATAAAGAAAATCTCACTGTCTACAGTATGAATTACTCAAAATGTGCGTTCATTCTAGAAGCCTATAATAAAATTCGATAAAAATCTTACTTTAAAAAGTCTCCTTTTTCTTTCTTCTTGTTTAAAATGGATTAACACTCAGAAAAAATAAACACTTAAAGTATATTGAAAGGAAACTAACATAAAAATAAAGACTAACTGGGAAAAAATTTCATTTTAACTAGCTTTATTTTTAGATAAACTATTTTTGTTGTGTATATTTTCTAGAAAATTTTACTGCCTTCTCTGAGGCTTTGTGCATTAGTTTCCGCGATTAAATATAGATGGCGCAAGTTTGCTTGGATTCAGAGCATTCTAACGAATCGACTCTTCTTATTTTCCTCCCTGTAAAATTTTTGATTGTTTTCTCCAATTTGGTAAGAAAAATTGAATAAAAATTATACAATTAAAAAACTAGGAAAACATATTTTATAATTTTAGTTTTCTTTTGTTTGTTCGCTTTGTAATACTGTTTTCAAACAATATTTCATGTGTAGCTTAACAATTGCAAAGAATTTTAATAATCATACATTTTATTTTAATAGACTATATTGTTCAGTAAAGTAAATTATTTAATATAATTATGCTCCTATAATTAAGTTAAAGTGATATGGGTTTTTTATAGTAAGTATATTTCGTAAGTATTCATGATACATAATTTTCACACTTTCAAGCATCTATTATGTGTCATGTAATATATTTAAAACAATTCATATTCTTGAAATTTTATTTGTTTCAATGAATTTCTCTAATATTTTAATATACGTTCGGTATATGTAGATTTCATATGCATTAAAATATCTTACTTACTCAACAAAAACTGTAGAAAAGCTCAATTATTTTTCAAATGATCGAGCTTAGATTCCAGATTTATTGCAATTTTAATTAGAAGAATATACAGCCAGCAGTAATACATAGAGCAAAGTAAAATCATAAAAAAATTGCTTAAAGTTTATATGTGTTATAATTTTTTTTAAACTAGAATAGTAAAAATGCAATTTAGATGCAATCTTTCGATACAAAATACTTATGGATTTATTAAAAACGTATTAGACGCTGGTTAATATTTATAACATTTTGAAGAAACATACCAGAATAAAAACTACATAAAAGAGAGTAAATACTAACTAAATGTAAAATTCCATCATTTCTCTCTCTCTCTCTCTCTCTCTCTATATATATATACATACATACATATATATATATATATATATATATATATATATATATATATATATATATATATATATATATATATATATATATATATATATATATATATATATTCCATTTCTATTATAATTTTCTCACATTCAATTCCATTTTCTTCACATTTTTAAATATAAAGTTCTTAATTATTCGGGCAAAGAAAGAACGTTATCCATTTAGTAAAAGGATTACGGTAAATAAGTACCTGATATTTTGAGGGATTGAAATCTATATATGGATATTCAAAAAACCATTTTGATTTTCAAATTTTTGGACGAACCAGATTAACAAGAAACTAGATTTTCATATTCCCTGATAGAAAAAGGAAACATTGAAAAAGTAATACTTTTTTAAAATGATGAATAAAGTCAAAAAGGTGACTCTAGAGCAGTGATCTCCAACCCCCGGTCCGTGGATCAAATACCACTGGTCCGCAAAAGAAACATTAAACTATTTCTATTTTATTTACTGCGGTATATTTTTCTTGGGTTTGGGCTACTTTTTATGAAAATCACCTTATATTCCTTGTTAAATCACTTTATATTCATTTTTTGGTGTAGCTATATTTTATTCTGAAGTCACGATTAAATAAAATAAAACTAATGTTATTAAATCAAAGCAGTCTAAAATATATTTACAAATCAGCGTCCTTTCCCTCAGCGGGTCGCGGTAAAGTTATCCAACGTTGACCGGTCCGCGGCGATAAAAAGGTTGGGGAACATTGCTCTAAAGGAAACAATTTTCCACTATTTGTATTGGGTTCTTTGTTTTCAGCTGGGGCGTAGCTACCTCAGTATCAACCGTATCAATGATACGGGACCTTAAAAATAAGGGAGTCTAAGAAATTTTGATACGGAGCCCACTCAGGTGAGTGAGTCAGTGAGGGTCCCCCAAGCTACAGGGGCCTCAACATGTGTAACTACAGTCCTACTAACATGGCTCTCTTATTTAAACAATAGCCTGGAAGGAATTTTGATACAGGACCCACTCAGAACTAGCTACGCCATTGGGTCTCAGTACTCGTTCTTTTCTTTCACTTTTTTAAATTTTTATTATTATTATTTTATTTTATTATTTTTAAAAAATTTTTTTAATATTTTTTTTTTGTAAATGGAAATGGTATTATTTGGTTATATCCCTTTGTTTTCAACTGAACTCTTTCTTCCTAAATTATTCTATCAATGATTTAGAGACGAAACTACTAAACACAACTAAAACTGTTAATTTTGAGCGAATTAGAGCACTTTTAATTTATAAGAAATCTATTAATTATATAGAGATCCGTGATGACTTCTCACGTTGCTAGAAATTAAATAATAAACTCTACATACACACTTTAAGATTTTTAACTATGCGTTCAATCATTTTTCTATTATATCTCCCCTGAGAAAAAATTTTACTGTTTTTTTATATTATTCAAATTTATATATATATATATATATATATATATATATATATATATATATATATATATATATATATATATATATAAATAATAGGCGTCCCTTTACCTAAATTTCATTATGGAATAAAGAATCTGAGGAAGAATAATTTAAGTTTTGAAGGAAACATTGATTAGAGATTAGCATCTCAACATACCTCAACAAGATCGGATCGTTTGAAATTACTGCCATTGGTTTTGGAAGATTAAAGGTAAAACTTGTTAAAATTAACAAGTTGACGAAATTAATTATTGAATGTGATTTTGCTAATAAAAATTCCCTAATGATTGGCTTTTAACCGTAAAAAATACATTTAGGAAAATAAATTAATTATTTACATCAAATTTTAAACAATAGTTGATAATTTGACACATTTCTTTTAAATATAAGGATAAGTGAAAAGAAAGCAACAATAAAAAGAAATATAAAACTAATTTGAAGATCCGATATCTCATACATGGATAATGCTGTATCTAAAGTATATAATTTTGTATGCCTAATATTACATTTAAAATTATTAAAATAATTTGGAGAGATGATAAAATTTCACATTTTTATATAATTTCCTCTTTCTGTGATTTTAATGTAAAAAAAAAGAAAGAAATTGACCGAGAGAGAATTTTTCTTTTATGATTGTTTATTATTACACAAATATGATTATTCTCTGAAAAGAGAGTAACAGTTAACAAATTTGATAATGTTTAGCACAAATAGTAGTAACAAATTTGTCTATCCTTAATATGACTTTATCATTCTAAATAATATTTATTTACCTGAAACTTCGAATTTCTTAAGATTAGTATTTAGTCATTAAAAATAAGAACATATTAAATACACAAAAAGGAATTTTTAAATATATTAGTTTAATCGAATTTTCAACGGGTTTGGTCAAAGCTTTGGTTTGGTGTACTTGTTAATACTTTAAAGGAATAGATTTACGACAAGATACTCAATAGAGGGCGCTACATATCCAAAACTTCGCAGGTGTTAGAGAAAGGAATGAGTGAAAGTTAAAAAGAGGAGGTAAGAGAGAAAAAGTTCTAAGGGATATATATCACACAGACGATTTTCATTGAACTCAAAGCATTTTGAAAAAAAAAAAAAAAAAAAAAAAAAAAATTCGTCTGCTAAATTTTTGGGGTTATGAAAAACAACGGTAAACACATTTTATTATGTATTTAGTAGTTATCGGGAAAAATTAAAATGAAGGAAGAGAATAATTGAAAGTTCTAGGGAAAAAAATAGTCTTGCATCGATGCACGAGAATTCCACCTTTAGAAAAATATACTTAATTGTATTTTGTTATAGTACTGAACATAACAAAAATCTGAAACTGAAGTCTAATGCATTATATTTTCTTATTCCATGAAAACAATCAAAATTGCGGAGGAAAAAAATAAATATATATACATATCAAATAATTAATAAGCATATATTCAATCGTGGAATTTTTTTAGAAAACGTTATCAAAACAATTAAAATTAAAATAAGCAAGTAGCAGGGGGAAAATATTCTACGAAATAAGTAAAATTTTTAAATGTTTAATTCATAATCGAATTTTTAGGGTTATGTATTGAAAAGAAATACTAAGAAATATATTTTAGAAATAGGAATTCCTCTCTATTGGATTGTTTTAATCAATACACGGAGAGATAACAATAACCGGGTAACACTGGGGAAATTTACAGCTTCTTTTAACAAGAGACTGGGATATTTTTTAAATTCGATAGTTATAACTGAAAATGAAATTTTGTGCTGTATAATTAAACAATTTAAATTGTCTTGAAGTATTAATTTATTTGCGCAGTAAATATAGTTTATTTTATGATTTTTAACTTGTTAAATGTACGTTACATAACCATCAATTTCAGTTGAAATGAATTTTTCATTTTTTAAAAATTATTTTGTTTATCTTTGAACTGTTCCCAAAAAATATAAATAAAAATAAAATAATTTTGTAACTGCAATTTTACATTTTAATGCACATAGTGAATTCTTTCCTCAATATACAATTCCTTAAATTGAATAGCTCTGTAGTGAAAATCCTTTTAAAATTTGTTACACACTATTTGATATGACAATATGTTTGCTATTAAATATATAAGTATTCTTTGTAACATATAGCTCAAATATTTAATAATTCAGCATTTTATAATTATTTATGTGCAAAAAAATCAGTAGTAATAATTCAAATAAAAATGAATTAAAATGCCTCTAAAATCGAAATTAGTTGTAAAAAGGGCATAATCCATAAACTTCTTGTGGATTTAATAAATGAAAAGAAAAATTATGCACTTTCCTTTCAATGATAAATATTGTTTTTACCAATAATTAGCGTGTCTCAAATATTTACAGAATCTAGAAAAAAATATGTCTGTGAAATTTAGATGAAATAAGTTTTTCTACAAAAATTAGTTTTAAAAACTGCTGGAAAAAATAATCTCATGGTAAAAGTTCTAAATAATTTTATATATATAAAATTATTTAATGTATATATATATATATATATAATGTATACATATATATATATACATGGAATTTTTCTATACTTTAGCATATCAATTTTAAAAATACTGATTCCAAATTTAAAAAATCTTTTAATGAAGAATTTATATTTTTTGATGCACTATATCGGAAACTATTAATTATTTAAATTATTGAAGAGAAAAGTATAAAATATACCTTAGCGCTTTTTAAATTTTTGTTTAGTTTAAATTACACAATATCAGAATCTTTTTCAGTTTTTTAAAAGGAAATTTAACCTTAAAAATTCATATTTAGTTTATTATTAAATGGTAACAAATTATAATAGCCAAAAGATGGAAAATAATAATGGTAAAAAAATTATTACTTATAATGAAACTTAGATTCGTAACTTTTTAATGTTTTAAAATTATTTCTCATAAGTCCTTATTTACCATTATTTGCCAATGTCTTTTATGAAATGAAATCTCACCAGAAAAAAAAATCTCATTTGAAATAAGACATCTGAAGAGCGTCAAAATACATAACATCCAACTTACTGCTAACTTAGGATTAAGATCTCAAAGTTTTTATTGTAAAAAATCGAGGAATGAAGTATGTATATTACTACACTATTTAGAAAAAGGAAAAGAAAGTGTATGATTATGCGCTTTCTCATGTACACATGCTCATTTCCATTTGATTGATTGATTGATTTTAATATTAACGTCGCACTGTTCAGCTGAACAGTGCGACGTTAATATTCACTCACTCACTCACTCAGCTACACGAGGGCTTTTGGCGACGGACCACGTAATTTTGAACAATGGTCAAGTGACGTGGACGACACCTGAGCTGGCACCCCCTCTCCTAACTACCACACCACACCAACGGGAGGATTCGACAGATTTAACGTGCATCGCTGCCCTACACGGCGGGTCTTTAGTGGTACTGGGATCGAACTCGTGACCAGGCAAGCCACGATCCGATACCTATACCACTCGGCTACTGCGGCCCCTCATTTCCATTTGAAGGAGGCCCAGACGGAAACTACCACAACATTAAGAAGTAAATTGAAAACCATCTTTAAATCTCAAGGGAAAATGAGCAAAAAATAATTGCATGTATTTTTTATAAATGAAATTAGAACAATTCAGCTGGCTGTGAATATAAATCATGTAATTTCAGACATGCGTAAAAGTTGAAAGATAATTTTTTAGTATAAAAATATTAATTGAGGATACAATATTTGTTTTGAGTTTTGTTCTTCAATGAAATCCTCGAGTGCTTTATTAGAATTGTCGAGTAAGCATGTTTTTGATTTAAAAACTCCTACGCTTTTTCATTCAGTCTATATTCCATCCTTACTTTGAAAAAAAAAATGCCGCTTTTATAAGACAAAGAGAATATATATAATATAATATAATATAATATAATATAATATAATATAATATAATATATATAATATAATATAATATAATATAATATAATATAATATAATATAATATAATCTATACAAAACCCTAAAAAAATAAGTAGTTATACTATGAACCGTACTTGTTATTTCACTTGCTAAATATAGCAATGTGAGAACGAAATTACCGAGAATAAAATTTTTCAGCATTTTCCACTAATCGGTTTTTGATTATTAATAGTAGTCCAAGTAATTTCAAGGTCTACTTGTATTACTGCATTTTGTGAGATATTCGTAGGATATTTTGAGATGGTACATTTTTGCTTCCTCCATGAACAAAAGTTCTAAGCCTGTGATCTAATTCAAGGTTTAGAGCGATAAAATACGAATTTCAATATAAAACCTCTGTCAGTATACAAGTCTCAATAATAAAACAAAGTATTAAACAGCAAAAAACTGTTCAGTTTTCTTAAATATCTGAACTTTGAAAGAAATTTATTAAGAACACGTTTTCTTAAAAACACACACACATTTTCCACATTCAATACAGGTGTTGTAACGAGTGAGTGAATATTAACGTCGCTCTATTCAGCTATACAAGGGCTTTTGGAGAGAGGCCTCGTAATTTTGAACCATGGTCAAGTGACGAGGACGACACCTGAGCTGGCAACCCCCTCTGCAAACTTCTACACCACACCAACGGGAGGACGTTTGAGCTTCGACTGATTTAACGTGCATCGCTCCCCTACACAGCGGGTCTTCAGCGGTACTAGGCTCGAACTCATGACACAGTCGACAGGTGTTGTAATAAGGGTGGTCTGTTTCTCGTTATAGCCGGAAGGTCAAAGGCAACAGTTCGAAGTCGAACGTTTTAGTCCTGATTCCACCACCACCGTGAAATAAAACTGGGTTCCTGTTAGCTCAGTGGGATTTATAGTATCATAGTCCTCGTGTGGAATGCAGAAGAAGAGATAGTGAGAGTGTTGTTCAAGTGTTCTTTCTTGTCACCTAATCTTAGTTTAAAAGTACGGGATCAATCAACAGCAGCTTTTTTATTATAGTGTGCGACATAATTTAAAATTTAATTTTATAAGTTTCTGTTAATATGCACAATGGCTTAAACTTTCAACGGATCATTACCCTTATTGCAATTTTTTTGTCTGCTTTATTTCTCCCTTGTTCAATTATTGTATATTTTAAAAATACAGTTCATTTCTAATTATAGAGAAACTCACATACTCGATTTTGATTTAAAAGTATGAAGGAAATTCAAAATTACGGTATTATTTTGAGGCGCAAAAGACCTCATAAGTTGGTTTTTAAAAAACAGACTTTAACTCATGAACATATGAATTACAGCGCCCTATTTCATAATCGTCAATATTTTATTGGTACTGGTACTGAGTTGAGCGCTGGTTTCTTCGAATCTTTATCTCCTGTCATGAGATTGTGGATGACTTTAAGACGCTTTTTCAAATTTCCTTTTTTAAAAATTAATTATTAAGTTAACAAAATACAGATATTGTAGATTAATAAAAGTTATGAGTTACAGTTGCATGCTATAAAAATTGCATGTGTAGTGAGAGCTTAAAGTGTGTGTGGGGGGGAATCAGGACTGAGAGAAATATTTTATTAACCCTTTAACAGTCAAGTTATTTTGATAATTTATAAACATAAATTGTCACCATTATGCAAAAGACTAAGAGAGGAAACCGAAATAGATTTCTCCCGATATGTATTCGGGTATAAAACAATAAGATGCACTAAAAAAAAGTATAACACTTCGGCCGTATATTTTGGAACTCTAGTTCGGCGCCGAAGATAATCCCTGGCATGGCAGTTAAAGGGTTAACTGATGATAATACTTATGAGAGAAAGAAGAACTAGATGATAGTAATATGGGTTTCGTAGACTTTTAACGTGTCACAGTGCCCTATAAAAATTGTCTATTATTTCTTATTAAACTGGGAGTGGGTGCGCGGGGCACAGAGTCACCCCAGGCTCACGAAATCGTTAATTCCGGGAAAACTGTTTATTTGTTACCAAAATGAGCTTGACAGTATTCTCCTATATGACAGTCTTCATGGGAACTAAAATGTATTTTTCACATATCTCAATAATTTTTGGCAGTGTCAAACGTTTTTTTACAATCTTAAAGTACTTGTTTTAACTGAGTTCCCCGCGTGACCACTTTTGTTCCAAAATGTTTCCTATGAACATGCACATTCCCCACGCCCCGTGAATAACTTAGTGGTTTTGACTGCTGTGTTGTACGACTTATTATGGTTTATAAATATAAATGAGCAGAATTAAAAAAAAAAGAAATGGTATTTGCGATCTCTGTTGAAAGAAGTTGAAGATGATCAAGTAAGGGAAGAACCTGCTGAAATAATGCATATTAATCATGATAATAAAAGTAAATTTAAGAAAAGTGATGAATATGAAATGTTTGAGTTGAAAGGAAAATTTTGAAATGCTACCTAAAGAACTCCATCAAGAAAAATATAAAGCCACAGGTGTACTACAAAACACACTTCGCCCTATCAAAAAGACACAAGCAAGAAGAAGTTCAACATGATATTTGTCGGTCATCAAATATAAATAAAACTACAGTAGCTTGAACAACATATGAGAGTTTTGCCTGCAAATAATATTCCTGCAATTTTAGCGAAAGATGTCTGTGATTTGTGTCCTTTATTAAAGTCACGCACATTTGAAACTACTTGGTTCAGTTTGATTAATATTTTTTCTCAAATAATCAAATAAAAATTAAAAAGTCATTAAAAGTAGGTAAGAGAGAGTATACTTTCTCTTATTCTCAATGGAATTACGATTACTGTAGTGAACAATAAAAATAATTATAAAAAAAAGGATTGGGGTGATTCAGTCACCCTGCGTGACCATTAACGTTAATATCGAGTGCGCGCCTGCTCTCAAGTTTATTATTTTAATCTTTTTATATATATAATTTAAATGTTTCCCTGAAATTTATATTTAACTTTAGGGCGTGTCTTAAACAAAGGAACATTTTATATACTGAAAAATACAACACGTATTAATTAAAATTTTACTAATAAAATGAATTTCAGAATTTCAGATGTGTTTAATAAAAGTAGTTTTGACTAAAATTCTAATTAAAAATATTTTAAGAGAATACACACAATTATTTGCAACAAAGTTATTTTGATAAGCGTAACGCCAACGAGTTATTAAAATTTAGGATTTCTTGTAGTCTTCAGTTTAGAAGTTATTGCATATCATTCATAAATAACCCCATTTTAAAATTCTTATGAGAACAATAGAAATTTGTGATGAAACGTGAAATATTCCTTATAGTCAGTATAAACAGAACGGTTATCCTAACCGCGTGTTGGTAGTTCTAGGGAGGACAGTAGGAATGCTGTTAAATTTCAATTAATTAATTCATACAAGTACAATGCCGATGAAAACTGATATTCAGTTCACTGGCGTAGCTAGTCCTGAGTGGGCCCTTTTTTTGAAAAAATAAAGATGATATAGCATTGATAAAACTTATTTGAAAATGTCAAATATGCTACGCGTTTTGGGGCCCCGTATCATTGATACGACGTTAGCTACGCCACTGATTCAATTCCTGTTAAATTTACATTTTACGAATATTTCCTTCGGTATAATAGGAAATAAAATATATACACATGTGAGGACGCACATTAATAAAATGAAATTTTATAAACAGATAAAATTATTACATTTTTATTACTCGACTTTTTTAGTTATTTCATAAAATATTAATATTATTTTTTTATTGTACCTTATATTAAACTCGCGTTATATTTAATAAATCCGCCATGAAATGTTCTGCTATTAAACTTATTTTATCATCATTATTAAAGTATACCGTTAAAATTTAATAAAAATTCAAGATGTTGTGGGGTATTGTATAAAACGCAAAAACACCGAATAATAAGTATTCAAATTTTTGTATCGTGTTTCAAGGTAAATTCAAAGCAGACAAGCGTGAAATAATTCTTATATTATACTGAGAAATTCTTATACGAAATTTTTTATACACTTATTTGTTTATTGTTTTTATCATAAGCGAACAGAGAACTTCAAATGATTTATTTCAAAATCCCAATAAGCTGGCAAATAGTATCTATCATATAATTTTACAGCACTTAGTTTTGACTTTATATGCATATTATTATTGAAATATCTAAAAAATCTGTGTTTTTGATTATTAATTTTATTTTGGGGAGTGGATTAGGGAAAATCAAAATAACTTTAAATAGAGGTTTCCAACCCTCCTTAAACATTCCAACTTCAAGGCGGCATTGTGTTTTATATTCTGCTTTTCTTCTGATTGATGAGAATATAATAATATAAAAAACACATGTCCTAAATTCACAGACTAAACACAAAATCTTCGTAGCTCAGCATCAGACATGATAGTTCAAGGTCACATTCTACAACTTTTAAAGTTTTTTTTTTTCAACCTCTGTTTAAATTAATTCAGACGAGAATCTGTGCATTTCGGATGTCTTTTTTTATTTCTTTCTTTTAAAGAGTTGCAGTGCGATTTAATAGACAAAATTAGAAAAAAAAAAATCAAATAACACACACACACTTTTTGGCCTAAATTATTTATATATTTATCTATTATCTCACGAAATTTCAGAGTTCCAAATCAAAAGAAACTCAGATGATAATTTTTATGTTCATTTTATTCACACCTTGATATAGCAAATAATAGTTTTATTAACTGATTTATCTCAAAATAAAAAATAACAAGTTTATATTCATTCAAGAGGCATTTTTTCAATACTACCAATTTTACGGTATTTTTCTAACAATTGCTACTAATTCATGTAACAAAAGTTGGTAAAATAGTAAAATTTAGAATTTATGCATTTTCTTGAAATAAATTTTCAATAAGTGTTCATGTATGAATTATGTTATCACAAAACCCATGCCGACTTTAATCATACATAGTTTGACGTAATTTTAAATCAAATTTTATGCGTGTACGTCAACTATTGTAGAAGGAGTAGC
Source organism: Trichonephila clavipes (assembly GCA_019973935.1). Classification (NCBI taxonomy): domain Eukaryota; kingdom Metazoa; phylum Arthropoda; class Arachnida; order Araneae; family Nephilidae; genus Trichonephila; species Trichonephila clavipes. The sequence continues at coordinate 964,765 of BMAU01017768.1, forward strand.
ATTTTAAGACCATCTGATGAACTTTTAAATTTAAAAAAATCAAATGGTTAGCTTTTTGTGGCATTTTGGACACAAAAACTGTTTTACATAATACACATACATAGGGGCAACCTAAAAATTTGTGAAAACCATTAAATCAAAGATTTTCTTATAAATCGCACCATGTCTCCTTAATCAACAAAATTATTACCTGTCAAAGATTGAAAATATCACAAGAATTGAGACAACAAAAATACCCCCAAAATGGTCGAAAAAACTCTTTTAGCTCAGTCGATACGCTTACGAAAAGTGTACTGTGCTAGAGGAAACCACATTGAAATTTCCATGTAAATAACTTTATTCAATAAAAAATTATGGTCCTCTGAAATTGGTTACCCTATTTATGAATCAACGGGTATTCCATTAGGAAAAAAGCCCTGAAAAATAAAATTTCTCACGACAGAACATGCATTGAACAAATAAAGCTTTGACTATTAGAGTAACTATTAGAGTTATATGAAAACATCTTGAAATCGAGAAAACCTGTCTTATTGATAGATTTTTTTTCTTTTTCTCTTTTTTTCAAAAAATGCTTGACTGTCGAAATTAAATTGCTTTGGTTTGCTTACTTGACAATACTGACGCATTGATCACAGCATTATTTAGTGCAGAATCTATAAGAATCAATGTAAGTGATCTCATCAGAGAACAAGGAAAATAAGGAGGTGAGCATGTAAGCGTAATAATGTGCAATAACATTAACTTATATTTAATTTTAACCTTTCATTTTAGGGACGTTAATCTTTCTCATGTCGTAAAAGTATGAGAAAAATATATCTTATTAAGTTCACACATTCTTCTTAAAAATGTTCACACATATTCTTCTTATAGTTTTCTATATCTATCTGAAATATCTACGTAATCATCCAAATTATGACAACATATGACTTACGAGTATTTTGTTATAAATATAAACACACATCTCACTAGTTCATTACAACAAAAGGGATAATAGCACTTATATGACAAGGCATTCTGTTTAGAATATTTTTGTTAGCAAGTCAGAAATGACGATAATGGAGTAAGTGTACGAAATTGTTAAGCATTAGCATTAGATGTTTGGAAAATACTACAGAAGAGATATTATATGTGGTATCACAATATTCTCTGCATGAATTTTTTGCTAAAAAATTACCGCTAAAATTAAGTAGCGAGCATCCTTGAATACGTAGTCAATTGTGAACGCATTCTAGGACGTACTACAATTCTGATTCATTTTATCAAGAGTTACCTTTGTCTTTCTCAATAAATAAATAAGTAAATAAAGAAATGTCCTAAGGAGAGAGAGAGAGAGAAGAATATTATCAGTCAGAACATGTTATCATTTAATGCAGTTGTCTCATAAGTGGGACACACTTACCCCAAAGAGTAGGCGGAGTGATACTCGGAGAGAACGCCAAATAAATCCTGAAATCATTGTGAAAAATATGTTTACCGACATCATATTTATTGGGAAATACACAGTGGGACAACGGAGAATAATAACTTCCCCCCCAATGTAAAGTCAGGTTTTTGGCCGCAATTTGGATCTTACAAAAGATTGCAAAACCGTAACCTTTGGAACTCCTAGAGTCCTAGACCTCCCTACGATGTGGGGACTATGGAGATGTACGTTACACGTCTGTTAATGCATTTGACAGTCTAAAAACAAAATAAATTGGAATAGCTCTGTTAAAGACAGGGGTGTGTAAGAATTTATTATTCGGAATGTAATTCAGTGTTTACTGTTGAGGAAATAGCTTATAAAGTGCATTAACGGATTAGGTCTAAAAATAGACAAACTACGCATTTATATATAACATTAACGAACAACTTATTTGCCTTAAACCTTTCAATATTTTAATGGAAGGTTATTAAATAGGGATAATGATTTTAATCACTAATATGTAAGAAGTTTTTAAAATTATTTAATAGATAAAGCACATTTGCATCGCAAAAATATTGACTTCAGTGCAATTATTAACAACTTAGAAAAGCTGTTTTGGATCCTTAGAATATGATAAATTCAATAGAAGACAGAAATCTTTTAATTCAATCAATTTATAAATCAGTTATAGACAAATGAACGAAGAACAGAAAAATTACGAACGAAGCAAGCATTTTAATTGCTTTTCACCAGTAGTACACACAGAAATTTTTCAAGAGCAGGACGGGTACAGGGTCTCGTTTTTAACCTCCCCGGTGCCCTTGTCACTTTAAATTGTTACACCCCCGAAATTTCCAAAGAACACCCCTCCTTCAGTTCTTACCTTCTAGCCAGTTTTGGTAAAGGAGATATTTTTCCTTATCTCTCTTACTCTTTCCCCCTTCTTTATTTTTGCTCTTAGAGAGTCTTTCCATTATCACCTACCTATGAACCCGCCGTGTCCTGGACTGGCAACCGGCAGCCGTAAGGAAAGATAGTGGCATGATTTAGCCACTTTTGTGCACTTCTTACCTTACCACATCACAGTTTATTAGTACAGTAAATTAATATTACTAATTAGTACAGTAAATTAATAAAATCACTTGCAATTACAGTATAGAGTATACTTTATTGTATGAACTCTTATCAACTTGTTAGTTATCATCTTTTTCATCGCTTATCGCTTTTCTATCTTTTACTTTTAGACATCCTTATTCTTTGTTAAGTCACTGTCATTATAATTGCACAACAAAGATTTTCTACAAGCTTTGATCATTTCAAATTTATTCAGAGCATCATTGTAATCCATTTCCACTGCAATTTCATTTTGAGGGCATAGCAACATCAAACTATTAAGCTTTTTATTTTCCATAGTAGATCTCATTTCAGTCTTTATTCTCTTAAGGGCAGAAATGCTTCTCTCATGACTCGCTAGAAGATGATATGTTTGCTGTATAATTTTCATTTTTTTCTCTTTTTTTCGCTTTCCAATTTTTTGCGTCCTAGGCACGTGCTTAGCGTGTCTAAGCGGAAAACGGGCTTTAGGGTGGGGGGAATCGAGGGTCGAAGGTCCACCCTTTTCCTCTCATACCCCAATCCACCACCAAACATATTATTTTAATATTATTGATTGTCAGGAAGGAAAAAATTGTAAAAAATAAATTATTGAATAAATAATTTACAATAATAAAGTAAATTATTAATAATAAATACTTAAATGGAGTACTTTATATTGTTAATAAATAATTTAATTATTATTAATTAATTATTGTTACTTTTGAAATTATTTTACGTACTTTGTCCATAGGATTATAATAAAAATCAAGGACGATGGGGGATGGACCCCCTGGATCCCCTCCTTGTGTGATCCACTGCATTTCACATTTCTGAAATTGAAATAATGTAATTACTTCAAACACATGCACATGGAAAGGCGAGTTCAAATTCGAAAATTTCATGTAAATAAACAATACATAAGTACATAATTTCATTTTAATAAACAATACATATATATAAATACAATGTCTTTTCTTAGTTCCTAAAAAAAAGAAAGATATTGGGAACTAAGAGATACATAACATCTGCGTTAAATTTGGTAAATGGTCACATTCAAAGATAAAAGCTACAAATAAGTGAATATTAACGTCTCACTGTTCAGCTACACAAGGGCGTTTTGGCGACAGACCTCGTAATTTTGAACCATGGTCAAGTGACGAGGACGACACCTGAGCTGGCATCCCCCTCTTCTAACTACCACACGATACAAACAGAAGCACGTTTGAGCTATAGACAGATTTAACGTGCATTACTCCCCTACACGGGGGGTCTTCAGCGGCACCGGGCTCGAACTCATAACATGCCTACCACGAGTCCGTTACTTTGACCACTAGGCTACTGCGGCCGCAAGTTACAAATTGGAGGACCATGTTTAGAATTCTAAGGAAAATAATATTAATATTTAATAGTCTTTTTTGAGTAGTAAAAAATATATTCAAAACACTATCTATAAATCGAAAATTTAAATACTGTTTGAAACAAAAGGTTTTCACCGAAGTTTTATAGTAGGTGTCATAGAGAGCACTGCAAGTTAAAATGCAACTGTAGAAACTATAGGTTGGAAAATGACTATAAGGTTGTTAAGTGTAAATATTAGTTTGTAACAGTTTATTTTAGTTTGTTTAAATGTAAAATAAATAAAATCATATAAGAAAAATACATAAGAATAGTTTATAAAAATTTCTCTCATGGATTAAAGGGAATTATTTTTTCCATAGAATTATTTGTCTATATCAGGCATTTATTTTCATTTGTTCAAATATACTTTATTTCCGAGCAAAATTAGATTTACCAATTAACATTAAACATGTGAGAAAATGCAGTTATATATTTTATCACACGATACCATAAACTGAAATAATAAGAGTATAGCCCGAGAATGTTTTACCATTGGCGCTAATTGATTTGACAATTCTTTTATTTTCTCTAAAAGTTTCTATTTACGTAATTGCATTCTACATGGGTTCTATTTTAACATTCTGTATAAAAATCCAGATAAGTCTATGATTAAATACGATAATCACCAAATTTAAAATGTGGGAAAATGTTTCCCTTTGTCATGAAAGGGTTAATGGGACATTGCCAAAGTGTTTATTTTCACAATCATTCCCAGAATTTAGGCATATTATATAATTGCACTTAAAAACACCATTTTAAGTAGACTTCACAGGTATCCATTACGTACGAATAATTCTTTAAAGTTTACAACGTTTTTTTATACTTAAAGATCCGAAGCACACAGTACAGTTTAGCAGTTATTTCTTAAAGACAGTAATAAAGCTTACTACGGTTTCTTATGTGACATTTTCCCACTTGGCCATCTCATCATATTTTTTCAACTATAATCGATTTGTAGCTATACATAACTTTTTTTACCTATTGGGAATCTGAAAGCTACTATATTGGAAATTAGTAAAAAGTAAAGCAATAAGTTTTGCAGATTGCATCAGTTTTTTCCCTGAGTTTTTATTTAATTCTTGTTCTCTAACCTCAAGGATGCTTTCTTATATTGTTCCATATTATATTCCAAGCAAAATATTGTTTTCTGCCATGCGTAACTATCAATCTTCAATGTTGTAGAGTGGTTTTTAGTTTTGGCTTTTAGTTGCAAATCTCATCCATTTCTAATCCGCCTATGTTATCTACTCGGTTGAAATCACTTTTCTATGTATTAGATTGAAAACTCATTCTTGCGGTAAGGAGTGATAGCGCAGGACTCGAGGCTATATTCGGTATGCTTTTGCTGAATATGTATCAATTCATTCTTCTCCAATATCCGCACTATTAGATGCTTATTAAACGCCATCTCCATAAAGGAGCTTGTGAATCCATCTTTAAAAAATTTCATAATTAGTCATTATTTTGATATAAAATGCTTATGAATTCTATTGTATATCAGCTATCAAAAAAATCTTTTTAATAGATTATTTAAAATAACGAGTAGATAGTTTCGAATTGATTGAAAAATCATCAGCTCATAACATATTTTCCATAATTAAAGAAAACTTAAGTTAAATTCACATTTTTAACACACGTTCGATATATTTGAGATAAACTTCAAGCAAAAAATACTTTAAGAAATATTTATTACAGACATTTTAAGAAAATATTAGTAATTCTTTTGATTTTCATGTAAAAGAGGCCACGAATTTAATGAGTTAAGTTACATATAACTTTCAGAGTGTGTATACATCATTTTTAAAAAAGTAATAAAATTTATGCTTCAAGTAAATTATACAGATTATGTCATAATATTTCCAATCAACCCTATAAAAGATTATGAGCACATCTGTATTTTATTAATCAAGCGAATTATCATAATTTAAATAGGAAATATTCGTATTGACATCAACGATTGGTGATCTGATAAAGTGATCTAAAAAAAACCCAGAAAAGTAATTTTATTTCTTAAAATCATGAACTGGATAATTTCTGAAATTAAATTAACAAAAGTTACAATAGTTACATAAAGGGACCATCTTCGTTGTTTTGTTTATAATACTTTAAGATAATACTTGCTCACTCAATTTTTTTTCGATAAAATAAATTTAAGATGTCAAAATTGCAAATTGATGCTATTCAAGCTTCTAGTTATTTAATAAATGAGGCCTATTCTAGATCTTCAAATATATTCTCATAAAACTTTTTGTTTTGAAGAGAAAACTTTTTGCATGCAGCTTTTATAGGTTGGTTTCTATGGTAAAAATTATGTTGGCTATTAACAATTATTTTTTTTATACTTTTTTATTGAGTCTTATTAAAAAAATTAACATATGTTTTTAAACCTATATATTTAAATAAATTATAAGGTTTTTCTGAGAGAAGGTAGTGCATCTTTCCAGATAACATGAATTTAAAAATATTCTTGTAAATAATTTAAAATATGAAGAACTACAGAAAATATAAATTAATTCAGGGAATGTTTTCATTTTATATATTGGTGGAATATATATAATCTAAAACCGCGAAGATTTTGAGTATGAAATTAAAGGAAAAATTCAAGTTTACATATTGTTCTTAAAACTAAACTAAACAGTGAAATAAATTGAAAAAATGCATGATATTACACTAAATTGAAATAAAATATTTTTTATACGTATTTGTCTTTTTGAATGTCAAAAGTTCCTTTATAATGGATGTTTTTATGTTAAAAAATCGCATCCTCCGATACATAACAATACTTTCCATTTGAGACCAATTGTGAAATTTTCTATGTTACTTTTATCGAATTTGCAATTTCTATAAAATCTTTCATTTCTCTGAAGTAAAAATATTAGCAGCCACGTGGATATCAATCCATTAAAATAAACAGAAATATCTAACACTTCCACTACTCCACTTCCTGTGAATATAAGTTAAACTCTGATATCTCTTGTTTACAATATGGTCAAACAGTTTTGCTAGAAATAAGTACAATAAGTTCAAAGACCATTAAAATGTATTCTGAGGTCAGGTAAAAGTAAAGAAATCAAAATTATAGTAATGTTTAGTGATTCGAACCGAAGGTGCAAAGATTGAAAGTTAACTAAAATCACTCTAAACTTTATTCATAACTCTCACACAAATGTAATTTATTTTTGAGAGGGTCTGACATGTATCGATTATCCTTTTGTATAATTTTCTGAATATATAAATGTTTTTTTTTTCAATTGATTTGAGGTATATGATGATACGATAATTAAAAGTATTTTATTTATTTTTTAAATTAAAGTTACAATACTTGACACGCTTCTTCATAAAAGCTATTCCAAGAACACTTGTGTTGGACCTTGTGGAAGTTTTCGATAACGGTGAGCAAAAATTAAGAGTGCATTGAACCATGTTTAAAAATATATGGGTACTCAATTATTAGATTTTAAATGCAAAAGCTGAAAGAAAAAAATTGAAAGATGAAAATAAACCTCGATGATCATACCCGACGCATTGATGATTTAATCACAAAAATGAAAATGTATTATGTTTTGACTATTTTTGAAAAAAATATCAATGACTTACACAGTATGAAAACTGCTATTCAGGTTTTTTTTTCATCTTCTGTTTTCAAATGAGAACCCTCAACACGAGAAGGAGTAAGTTTGTGATATAAGTTTCGAAAAGCAGAAAGTGAAAAAAATAAGTAACGAAAAGCGTTATCACATCATAAAACATATACACATAAACGTTATGTATAAAATCAAGCCAGTTTTTAGAGATCTAGCTCGTCTCATTTTGCTAAGAAATTGTTTGTACGGAAAGACCCAGATCTCACAACGAGTGATTTTATAATACCATTACAATCCCAAAATCTACATTTGCAGAGCTAAAAACTTTAAAACTATGTGTATAAACACGGCTATTGCTACAATCCAATATAAGTGATGTATCAAAATTAGCGATTTAAAAACAATGTGGCATTATTGCCCTATATTATTACAATGTGTAAGTATTAGATACTCGCAGGATTCATACAACTGACAGTAAGACCAAAAAATAAAATAAAAGCTAAATTGTTAAAAATGTTGAAAAAAAAAAAAAAAAAAAAAGCTGACAAATCTGTTTTAGGAAACATACGGTATTGACCATGCTTCATTCATATACATGGTGACAATTTTAAAATCATAAAATGAATGTACAAAAACTACAAATTTTAACTTTGAACCTCGTTTTCTCAAAATGCAATATTTTTCATTTTATGTATCTTTTGCTTAAAAACTATATATATATATAACTCAGACATCAATCTCAAATTTCCTCTTAAAAACTCTATTTTTAGTACGATTACATATTTTAATAAAGGTTATAAGATATAACTAGCAAACAATTTTAGATAGGGCCTTTTAAAACTAAATTTCAGGAGAAAAATTGTTCGTGATTTTAAGAATTTTTAATTATTTCAATTTCACGTAAAAATATAGCATACTTGATAAGGTATCTATCTCTTTATAAAAAGTATAAATAACTTACTCTAAATGTCGAATAAATAGTTTCTGAGAAAATATAACTAATGCAATTTAATTCATGGAACAGCTCACGTGTTAAACTCTCTTAACCCTTTATCTACTGCATTATAATTTACTGCAGTTTTTTTTTCATGCAATATTTCTTTTTTTGAATCACTGCGTTGAAAATTAAGGGATATACATAAACAAAATACTCAACTTTGGGAAATTTAATCCGTTAGAACTAATAAATTAATTAAAGATATTCAACTGTAAAATTAATTACATACACTGTTGAATTAAAATAAATAGTTAAATCGTTTTCTAAGGTCTTCATTAACATGCAAAAAAATAAGACACTTATACCTTTTGGAACTATTTTTTTGGAACAAAAATGACAATCTTCGCAGTCCTATCAAAATTTCACATGAAAACGCAATTTCTGTTATAAACCTATTCACCTTCGCCTCTAAAATACTGATCATAGAACCCGTGCTGTAATTTATCTTGGAAGAGTGGATTTAAAAGAATATTCCTGCTAAGTATTGTCAGAGTATTCATAAAAATGGTTATTATACGTAATTTTAAAGTGAGTGGTACTTATAAGTACCGTCGGCAGAAAAAGGGTTAAACTAAATTAGAAATAACATCTAGTATTAAATATTGTCTTCAAATTTCATTACTAGTAAGGAGTAAAAATAGCAAAAGGAAGCGAATACAATTTTTTGAGGTTGAATGCTTATTTAGATAAATTATTTCACTTCGATACTAATTCCATTTGGTTTTTGCATAACAATGTTAAATTTTAAGGAATATGATAATGATTTTGTTAATTTAGATGGAGAGTTTTAAGATTTGGAGATACATATTTTCTAATAATCAGGGGTCAGGGGATCGTCCATAAAAAGGAAATACTAATTGCTTTGAATGCTCTTTATGTACAGTAACAAAAGTATTTGATGTGAAACAGATGTTGATGATTTATGTTCAAAACATCCCAAAATTAAAAGTTTTTCTAAAATAATGAACATTTGGAATGTGAGAAAAATATACACTCAAAGATCGTCTACTTTATACAAAGTCAATGCTAATTTTTTCTTTGAAAAATTTTATTTCAGCTTAAATATTTGCATTCTTTCTATAAATGCTGTTTTCAATTTAATACTGGGATTATTAAATGCTTTTTGCAATCTATATAAATCTGAACTCGAGAGACAAGGACGTATTCATGTAAATTATCAATGTTTCATCAAACATTTTATTTAAGTAAATAGGCTAATTTTTTAAAAATAAAAGATCTTAATTGTAGTCTCATATCGTTATTTAGCGTGTGTGGTATCATTTGTGGCTGGTTCACAAAACAGTTTCCCCACAAGCTTTTAGACACCATTTTCAGAAATCAGAAAAAAATTACACGAAAAGTTCATTTGTTAACCCTTTAACTGTCAAATTATTTTGATGATTCGGTTACATAAATTGCCACATTTTTTAATGCAAAAATCAAATGTTTAGTACAAAATAAAATACACTTAGTAGTTAAAAATTAATATTTTAAATTACTTGCATAAAATTTTTTAAGGTTTTGTAGCAATGCATGCCCCACAGCGTGACAGTGGTAAATTTGGTTTCTAGTGGAGCTTTATTTTCTAAGAGAATAAATAAAAAGGAATACTTATTTGTAGTTTAGTAATTCAGTTTTGAGTGGTTTAACTGGAATCACTTTCCCAAGCACAAACCAACTCCGAAAGCATTGCACCAGAATCGTATTTCCATCCTTATCTTTTTCCATTTGTATCCTTTTTTGAACAACAAACTTTACACTGTCTTGTAGGCTCACGTTTCGCAGGAGTGGGAGGAATATGGAATATAAAATGTTGTTCACTAAGACGGGCAGAGTTATTTACTGTAGATGGTCTGCCAGGATTCTTTGAGCTGCACCTTCATATTTATAAAAAAGCTTTTCTACAACTTGGATTATAAATTCTAAAAATGTAATACGTTTCCCAATTACATTTTTATAGAGGAAATATGAGTTCCAGAGTATCTTATCTAGTAAATGTAAAAATATCCTTTTACATTATTTTTTCTGGCGTTTTCGGATAGTCGGATGAAAGGATATTTCCTGATACAGTGATCTACACCACCCATACTTAGACTGTAGTCAAAAGCAATCTTTGTGGTTTGAGTATACCTTCATTTTTTTAATTTTTAAGGTTGATTATGGAAGTATCATGAGTACTGCTCATCAAACACTATCTTTTACCGATATAGATTCGGGTTTGCCAAAAAGATGCACTTAAAAAAAGTTAGCCGATATAGTACTCGGGCTTGACATTTTGGAGCATTAGTGCCGTACCCGAGATAATCTAAAGTATGGCAGTTGAAAGGTTAAAGTATAAACATGACTTTATTTTTTCCAATTTATTCTCAAAACTTATTTAATGTTATTAGGAATGAACTGCATACGGCAGTCTCTTAAATTGTATTTGTATCACAATTTTATTCTGTGAAATTGCTTCAAATGAAAAATGCGAAAAATAGACGAAATTAAATACTGTGGAAAGAAAGTAAATAAAATATTGCTTCAATGCAAAACCATTAATAATTCATGTTAAGACATGCAATGCAAAATAGTAGTCATAAAGCTTGAATTTAAACAAAAGATGCTTTATGTAATTTCGGGGGAAATATAAAAATTTGCTTGGAAATTAATATAATATTTATCACCATCGATTTTAAATATTGACATTAAACAAAAATACTGGAAATTAAATTTGAAATTATGCCGAATAGTTGCTAATTATAGCAATAAGATTCGAGGATAAAAGAGTTATAAATTAACTTTCTTTAATACTGTCAATATTTAAAATCCATTCGACTCTCATTGTTTCAAAAATGCGCGAAGTCCTTAAAAATTGAGATAGAACCTTTTACATTTTATATATTGTAAGTTATTTTTCTAATAATGGGAAAAAAGGATCTTTTATATAATCTGAGAATAACACAACTACTAAACAAATTTATCAAAACGTGGTAAAATTTAAAGGCATTTTAGATGGTGTAAATTTATTGTACTTCCTTATTTTCTTTCAAGTTTTGTTTGTTTGATGGTTATTAATCAGTCTTAGGGAGTGTTTTTTGCTAAAAATATTTATTTGCTTTATAATTTGTATTCCCCAAAACAAAATAAAATTAAATGAGTGTTAGTCTAATGATTTATAAATCAATTTGAATTGTTAAAAATATATAATATTTAGGAAATCAACTTTCTTCGAATAGAAAGCTTAAAATTTTGTGCAAATGTTATTTTATGCTCATTAAAACTTGGCAGGAAAGTGCAGGAAATAATATTGTTTGATATACTAATACTGATTTGTGCGAAAGTTCTTTCAAATATGTAAAGTTTTGAGATAATTTTTGATTATCCAACCAGATAATATTGATTAGGAGAAAATTACTATGAAAAGGTATATACATATATATAGCGCAGATAATCATGGATATATCAAATGAAGGATTTTTAATTGAAATTAAAAACATTTGGAGATCATTTATAATTGTTCGCATACTTAAATGAACATTTTAACAACCAAATTTAATTTTAGATTAGTAGACCCAATTAAAAGAGTCCCATACACTAAAATTATCAACTTAAGTGTAATATTTAAGCAAAAAATATTTCCCGTTTTTAATGCCATGTATTTTGGTTAAAATACCTTTGACAATGAGTTTAATTTTTATGTTTATTATTAAATCGAATAATTTATTATTCCATAGGTCTTATAAAAAATGGAAATATAATTTTCAACGCAGAATTTTTGAGTTAATTTTTCTGCACCTAAGTACCATGAATCAAATTTAATGCGATATCCAAAAATGTAGTTTGGGGATTTACTTTGGATGAAAGTGATCAACTCTGTTATAAGATATTTTGCTGAAATCAAGTGTGAGATTACACACACATACATACAAACACACATACATCACGTATATATTCCTTAAAATATACGAATATATATATATATATATAGTATGTAAAATTTAATTGAGCATTTGTTATTAATAATTTATTTTATTAATTAATGATGTAAACCAGTGCTTCTCAAAGTTTCAATACTTGCGGCCCAATTTTCAATCCTAATTTTCTTCGCGTCCCCCCATACAATAACAATGCATTGAATGCAATAATAATGTACTTTGACGCTAAAACTACAATACTATCTTAATTATAAACCACTCAAATTATCAAGATAAATATTAAATTTTGTATATGTTACTTTCAAATAATAGATATTTTAAAAGTAAGTCATTTTTAAGTAATAGATATTTTTTTTAAAGTAAATTATATATACTTTTAAGTAATAGATATTTAAAGTAAATTATATATACTTTTAAGTAATTAGAAAAGTATTAAGTTGCTTTTTTTCTAATTTTTAAATTGGAACAGGTAACAATAAAGGGGCTACGTGTATATATTTTATGTTAGAATGTATTAGGTTTTGCTTCCTTTAAGTAAATTGTTAAAATAATCTCTTTTATTCCCAACTTTTTGATATGCTCGCGCCCCCCTCGTAAGGCTATCATGCCCCCCTAGTAGGACGCGCCCCACAGTTTGAGAAACGCTGATGTAAACTATTCATTCAATAATTTATTTTTTACTGTTTTTTGTTCCCGGCACTCGAGAAAATCGAAAGAATATGTTTCATGTCTTATTAGGTTACGATACGAGATTGGTGGATTTTTTATCCTTGATCCCCCCCACACCCACTGACTTAGAGAATAAGGTTAATGATTCATTGTTGCTGATAATATTGATAGTTCTGTTTTAATTGATCTAATAGTTATTTTCTAGTCTCTTAATATTAAGCTGTCTTGTTTAATCCATAACTATTCACGTAATGTCATTTTTGCTGGAAAAAATATGGTTAAACATAATAAGGTACTCACTAATAATACAGAGAAAAGAAAATTATGACTCTTCTCAGTAGAGAACTTTCGAAGAAAAAACTTTTTAAATAAACTTTTAAAACTTTTTCGATAAAGCCTAATTTATGTACCCACGGAGGCAAAACTCACTAACAAGTTTGTTGAATCATCTATAACGTGATTTAAATTAAGTTGCTTAATATAGAATGGACCGTAATGGTAGACTTTGGTTTCGGTTGACTTAACCTAAGGACACAGCTTAAATTTTTTTTTTTTTAACCAACAGAAGAATTGAGTTATCTTACAACTGAAAAAGCAAGATCGCTGTTAAATTTAACAAAAAAAATAAGAACTCGTAGGGGAAGTTCTTCCCCAGCTTCCGTATTCATCTGACCTTGACCCATCTCCCTCCCATCTTTATGCGTAACAGCTCTTTCTTGGAGAGGACGATTGAAGTTTTTGTAAAAAAAGGTAAAAAGGGCATTGGTTGAGTATTCAAATACAAAATCTTAAGATTTTTAAAACCTAAGAAACAAATCTTGATAATCAAAAGAAGAATGAAATAGAAAACTGTGATGATGAGACGCTTAAATGATTAAATATCTCATTTTGAAAAAGGATGTAAAAAATTTAAATGTTACGATAAATAACATTACTTATGAATACCTTAAAATGAATATATTTTGATTTGAGAAAAGAAAAAAAAAACTCTTTCATACTTTAATCTGGTTTAATATATCTCACAACAACCAATTTTATCATAGTCAACACAAAAATATTCATTTCTTGGAACTTAATTGGAAATAAAGTAGCACAATAGTATTATTTAAAAGTTTAATTCACACTTCTTCTCATCGTTCCCTATTAAAACTATCACAGATTACTAAAAGTAATTTATAACGTATGAAGCAGATTAGTTAATATATTTTAATTCAATTGATTGCTGTCGATTTCTTAAAAAGTTTTTGGTACATAAAATTTAGTAACAAAAAGAGAAAAAAAATGTTTAAAATTTTTTATAAGTTATGTCAAGTATTTTCAAAAACAAATTTTATTTATCAAATTGTGTTTATTCAAACTAAGAGCCTGACGACGGGATACAATAGTGGAAAACAGTGGGATCCTCAATTACTTCTCAGTTCTGTGTGCAAAGAGTGGGTTACATAATGATGAGCTACATACTTCATTATATAACAATGTCTCATGCTGATAAATAAAAGTAAAAGAGCATACAAATGTAGAGTACTTAAGGCTGATTTCGCCGTATACACAAGAGCGTGAACTTGAAGTGGGGCACATTTTAGGACAGAAAAAATACTTCAATTTATATAAAAATTTGTGACCTTGTAACTCATGAATTTGTTTATAATATAGTGTTTTTAAAATTTCACAATATTTCATAAATAATTAGTTTTTCCTTTTAACATGTAAAAGAATAGCTCATTTAGCACTACGGTATAGGAGAAAAAATGCGAAACACATTTTATAATAGAAAAAAATGCATCATCTCGGATAAAAATGAGTAGAATGATAAAATAAGCGATTCTCTACAGGATAGTGAAGCTAGAATATAATATTAATGTTTGAGTACTTTTAGATCTGAAAAAATATTCCGAAAATTCGGATCCTATACTTCAACATTAGCCGAAAACAGCCTTAATCCCTAAAGAGGTCAATTGCTTTTTACCAAAAGGTTAAAAAAAAGGTACATTATTCTTATTACATATAACTAAACATAATACTTAACAGAATGCGAAAATGGACGAATTTTATTTTTATTTTTACTTCTAAAGTTTTCACACTATTTTTTATTTTATAATTGTGGAATACAAAAATATTTGCTTTTTATAAGTACACTCTACATGTCATGAATACTGTTTCATATATCCTAAAATAATTTCTCTCATACTTACAAAAAAAATTCATGTTCGAACCTCTTTTTCTTACAGTTGAGGATTTTGAGTGTACATATATACATGCACACACACTTTGAAGCATGGTTTAATACTAATTCTTGCATTTCAATGGGACAGAGGTAATATCGGCATTTTTGGGTTATCTTTCCAGTTTCATTTCTTCTCTAACAATAAATTGCACATTGCCTTGCCAATCCCTGATCTTTATCGAATATTTACAAGAATCTAAATTCTTGCCTTCAAAGAAAAATTCCCGCCTTCACCTCAAAGGAAATCCCGGATGAGAAGTATTTCAGTACTACAGACAAACTGTATTTTTTAAAAACCCACTAGCACTAATAATCTCAGTATAAGAATCAAAAATATGTGCAAATCAAAGATAGAAAGAAGAAAATATCAGTACTCGTACTCTGTACGCGCAAGCCGGTTGTACTGAGCTTTCGTTAGAACGTACGGAGTACGGTCAAACCAGTTAATGAGTTAAATTTTAGAAGAATCTATTCTATTAGTTAAAAAGTTACTCCCTCCCCCTCTCCTCCAAAACTGGCTAATGGTACAAAATAATTAGAGCTCGCTGTTATAAAAGACAGAAATGAACTTTTTAAAAACCATTGAAATATTTTCCAAAGGCTTAAATTATAGCTTTACATGATGTTTTTTTCTCTTTTGAAATGAATACACAGAGAGTAGAATATTGGTTATGTCCAAAGCTATCGTTTCCTTAAATATGTGGAAGAAAATTCCTCCGATAAAGAGGTTGTGGCTTTTGCTTCTAAGTCATTTCGAAGTTGTTCCAATAAAGATTCGACTTGAATAAAGAGATCAAGCTTCCTTCAGGAGAGATCGGACTTTGATCTTCCGGTATACTACGACAAGGAAAGCGGTCAGACCTATAAAAGTCATTTATGTTAATAGTAATCTTTTACTCACTTTTCATTGCATTGTAGTTTGTCAGCTCTTTCTAAACCTTTGTATGCAGCTCATATTATCGAGCGAGAAGTTGCGACTGAAGGTCAAATGATCCGATTACTCGAATGAAGAATTGAATTGATTTGTTTAAGTTTAAATCATTTAAATGTGGCGTTTAAAAATAGTTTGCTAGAGGTGTTAATGGGATTGAAATTGCTTAAACTTTGTAATTAGACGATTAGATATTTGTTTATATTAGTAAAAACAAAAGTTGTAACTCAGTAATAAATTTTATGTTTTGTTAAGGGGACTTGGCACCCTTTGAGCAAACTTCTTTATTTACGTATTTAAAAATTATATTTTAACATTTTATACAATGTTTCTATTCAAGAAAATGTTACCAGATGAAAATTTTCATATATTATTCACACAATTTTAAAAATTTAAATTTTTTGAAGAAAATTGGGAAAATTTTAAAATCCTACTCCGTTTGTAAAAATTAATTTTTTGACCTGAAATTTTTTATAATATTCTTATGGATGTTCTTAAAAACTTTAGGGATCGATTTTAGAATAACTTCATTCGTTTTCGAGAAAAAAAAAATGTTGATATACAGGCTAAAAATCAACGAAAAAGCCAACATGTCTTGCATTTTATTTTTTTTTTTAAAAAGTATTCAGTTTATAGCAAAACGGATCCCTAATTTTATTACATGCTTTATTTTTAACACGTAGGAAAAAAATTGAAGTGATTGGTAAATAATTGTCGAAGGAGTAGCATTTTGAATGCACTAAGGTTTCGAAAAACACAAACTGAGAAAAACCACTTTAAAGTTTATAATTCTGAAAAAATAATTATTATAAGCTTAATTAAACTTAAAATACCACTTTAAGATATTACTTATACGTTTTTCTTTAAAATAATTGCATTTTCATATGTTTTCAACCCACACATTATTATAAATGATCCACTTTTAGAGAGTACTAATTGCACAAGTAAACTCAAGAAAAACTTAAAAAAAATTTTTTTCTGTCACGACAGAAATTTTAGTTGTTTTTCTTCTTATAATATTAAAGTATTACATTTGTATGAAAAATATATCAGGAATAAGAACTGAAATTATAAAATTATTAATATAAAATGCCTTAATTTAAAAATTTTACATGCACACATTTCACAAGGAAGAAAAATTACATTATTGTATTGCCTCGGAAATATTCTGCTTTCAGTACTACACATTCTTTTTTATAGTTAGTATTTCTATTTATAAAATAGATTTTTTTTATTCTAACGCATTTCTTAGCTTTATTTTCTAAAAAGGGGGTGTGGCTGAATTGACTAATTTTTTTTTCAAATGAAGTTTTATTCAACTTCTAACTTTCCGACATGCACAAGTGATATATCAATCGAAAGATAATAATGCAAAGAATAAGAGTAAATGAAAATAAAAAAACGATAGGTTTGTGATTTTTAGGGTACCAAGTCCTCTTAATTACTCATTTTATTGAACTTTGAGATGTAAATGCGAAGGAAATGATTAAGAATAATGGATTAATATCTCTTTAGCAAGATTTTTTAGCGTTATTTTTTATTAAAATTTTTTTCAAAGTATGTGTTCCGAAAAGAAAGTTTTTGATAATGAATAACTTTATGAGAAATGGGAAATATTGATCTTTACGGAACGAGGGAGATATTTGAATTGGTTCATTTAATTTAAGCATTCATTCGCCATTTTTTAAAAATACAGTTGGACCCCGATTTAACGAATTCATCATGATCAAACATTTTGTTGATTAATTCGGAGTTATTCGTACCATCGGGGTCCAAAAAAAAAAGTAAAAATTTTTGTACTTACCATTTGGAAATTAAAAAAAAGCAACTACACAAAAATATCCATAGTTCGAAACTACATTTTTTATTCAGCAGCTAAAAATGCTAATAGATAATTGTCTGTCCTGTTCAAAGCTCACGCGATAGGTTGGACTCCTTACACATCTGCCAGCAAAATCTAATAATGAGCTGCACTCTTTACCGTCGAAAATTGCTGCTTACAAGATGAATTTATCTGTTCTGCACAAAAAGAATACGTTAGTTGAAAAGAAATCCAATTTTTTCTAATCCAAACAAATAAAAAAATAGCTCGTTAATTCGGGGTATATTATTGATTACATAGAGTTTTTAGTTTTCATTTTAATCAGAGGAAAATTAATTAAATCTCGAAATTAGTTAAATAGGGATTTGGTCTGTATCCAGTTTGAGGCAGTTTTGTTTGTATATATGTTGACTTAAAAAGCAAATTAAAAAAAAATACTTAACAAAACAGAATTGTGAAATAGATTTTAAATGAATGGTAAATAACATAAAATGACGTAAGAAACCCAATTTGACAAATCTATTCACAAATGAATTTCAAACTGAGCAGAAAAACTTAGTGTAAGAAATTTATTTTGAAAATAATTTCGATAAACTTAAATAGGGCTTTATTTAGCACCTTTTTAATTTTTTGACTCTTCTAATAACACATGAGCAGAACATTATAAAATTTAAATGATATAAAATACACAAGATGTTGTAAAAAAATATGTTTATATCAAAATTATGTGACATATGTTTAGAACTATCATGATGACTACCACAAAATTAGTTATTAAATAAAATTCAATTTATGGCCAAAAATTTGAACCGAATTTTTTTCTAAAGAGAGTATTATTACTTTGAAATTCAAATCTTACAGGCTAGGAGGAGCCTTTATTTCTGCGTCTGTCTTTCCAATCGCTTATTCATTCTTGAAAATCGCCAGTAATTTCATAATGAACAAAAGTTGATGGTGGATATCATGTGTTTTTTTTTTGTTGAAATTATAATTTAAGTTTTCATTTATTCTTTCATTGAATTTTTATTTAACAATCAGAGATATTCCTTTTTTCTTATGGATGTTACAATGCAATTAATTTGATCTGATATATCAAAAATTGCTAGATAAACCTTTTTGTGAGTTTTCAGACGAGTTTCCGGAGTAGGGGGAGGGGAAGGATTCAGAAGATTGAAAGGAGAAATGACTACGAGGGATTGATTCATATTAAAGTAGCTCCAAACATGCAAAAAAGTCAGGAAAATTGCAACACGATCAAACAGATGATAACTAAGTAATTTATAAAGCATTTGTCATTTTCTTCAAGTACACTTACAGTTCAAAATAAAGATTGAACCCGCTAAGTTTTTCTTTAAAATAGCTGCAGCTAGCTTTATGGATGGTTGAGTCTTATAATATAGAAAGAATATTAAAATATATGGGTATTATTCCCCTACCTTCTTTTATTCAGTCCGATAAGCTTTTTTTCTCGTTCGATATATAAATACAAGATTAATCCTTTTTTTTCCATAGCTCGATTTTTTTTAAATCTTGAAAATATGCTGTCTTTATTAATGTTTAAAAACCTCTAACACACACAGAGAGAAAAAAAAGCATAGTGAGATTGACCATAATTTTTTTCTATAAAAAACTGTTTTATAGTTAAACTGTATGACTTATTTTATATGAGAAGGAAAACGAGCATTTTCACAGCAATAAGTTGTTAACCTTTGAATCTCAAGGCTCCCCATTAGTAAGTATTACATTCAAATCTAAAAACTGACAATTTTAATGATAAATTTCGAGATAAAGCTTGAATTATTTGATGCATTAATAATAAAGTGATGAGAGAGCTCAATTTACACCTAAAATATTTCTCAAAATCCTCAAATCTCAAGATCGTTCTTGTTTTTAAAAATATGTGAATAAATCCCTTGATATTTTTTTAGATATTATTCAAGATATATATAGTTCAGAAATCCTTTCTTTGCCGATGTTCATGTCCTGAGAAAAATAAAAACTATTGGCATGAATTATGAAGTAATATAATTTTGATACCTTTTGTTGGTGTAAAAATATTGTATTACCTTACTTTATCCAACTACATTCATAATTACCTTATTTAATATTCCAAAAACACCTAGTGTTTTACATTTTTAATTCCACTTTTATGCACAATAATAAAAAATGCAATAGAAATAATATATGTGCAGCTTTCTTCAAAAAATTAAAGAAATTTGAGAATAAAATTTAGGAATTTTTTCATGTGGTTTACTTTAAGAAATATTTTATTTTTTTTAAATAATGGCGATAGCATATTTCTTAAATATCTTTTTTGGGAATGAATTAAAAACAAATTATTTTTACTTAGTTTAAAGTTATAGCCAATTGAAGCTTAAAACAAAAGTTTTTTCTTGAATTCCAATATAACTTTATTAAAATTATCCAATTTCAAAGCTCATTGCTCATTCTCTAAGCAATACCATTGAAAAAAACTTCAGTGAAATTTAATTTAAGTATTTTTATTAGTACTTTAGATATCACATTTAAGATATCATTACTTCAAGAAAAAGTAATTTTGTGTAAATACGTTTAAACTATATAGAAGGTTTGTTTTGGTTGATGTAGCAGTACTTTAAACCCCTGTAAAATTTTAAAATTGTCATTCAATCAAAAGGAGATAGAGCTTTAGAAATCTAACTATCCTACTTTTAAAACAGTAAAATAAAATGGAAATTTAATTTTTTAATAAAAAATAAAACTTCAAAGTAATCAGATACCTTAACTCAACAGAAGGAAAATTGAAGACTGGGGAAAACATAAGTCTGGAATGTGCATGATAGAAAAGAGCAACCTGTGTGTGCTTATATTTCTTTTCGATAAAAATTGGCAATAAAACACGAAACACTAAACACTTTTACAAAACTATTGGGTTCTTAAGTTATTCTTTCTTAAAATTATTTCTGCTGGGAAATACAAATCAATGAATGCTCATTAAATTTTGAAGGATAGTTTTCTTCTATTTATTTTAAAATATTATACATTATATGTTTGTGTGTGTCTTACTTTTTAAATTTATAGTATTTTAAGGGAATGACTTTCAATCATTATTTTTTTCACGCATTTTCTTACAAGATATGTATAAAATGATAAATTATTCTCAATGTAAGTAAAAGAATTAATATGAAGTAAAATTTATAGAAATATACTATATTTTACTCTTCTTGATATAACTAATAATTTAAATTCATTTTATGGGATTCATCTGTGAACTACTTTCTATGCGCCCTAAAGGTTTTACATATATATATATATATATATATATATATATATATATATATATATATATATATATATATATATGCATGTACATATGTATCATTCTAATCGCATTTCTTTTATTTTTTCATAAAAATGAAACTAGCAAAAACACAAAATAAACTTTAGGGTTTTTTTTGTCGAAATTTAAATGAGAAGTAGTCCAGAAAATCTTAATTTTAACTATCTTAATGCAATTAAAAATAATCTAGAACTTTAAATAGCACAGAATATTTATAGTTAGCAAGAATTGCCTTTTTTAAATCCATGGCTATAAAAAGAAGATTGTGAAATAAATTCCATTGCTCTGTAAATTATCACACTGATACTGATGCCCCTCCCCCTTGTTTATTTTCCGTAAGCTGTCAATAGGATTAATACAAAGGGAGCCAATCCTATGTTATAAATTGTATATAATGTTAAAACACGATTACATATACGTATACTTGTAAAAATGTAACATTTATAAGTAAAAAAGGATTGAAATCGTTTCAATTCATCCCTATAGGAAACTTCTGGAGACTCGGCAAAAATCTTTAAAATTGTTGGTGTGTGAATGAGAACTTCATTCTCTACTACTACTGTTACTATTACTACTATCTTTCTGTTGCTATTACTACTACATTTAGTACTACGCGTTCTATACTTTTGCTATTATTAACTACCACTAATACCACCTCTACTGCTAATAATAATAAAGATATCAAACTAACTGTAGTAAATAATTTTTTTGAACACTAAAAGTATATATTAGATTATTTTTGCTTTGGCACATACAAAAATTAGAGAGAATTCTAAATCTAAAAATTTGTCTCAATAAGCCCAAACTTTATGGATTTGAGATTTATATTTAATACAAACTGTTAAGAATTGATTTAACATTTTTGGAACATTTGAATTCTCATAAAATAATAATTTTTAACTGTCATCTTCGTATTTCGTTTCGAAACAGTAGAAGGTGGTTATGCTAAATCACAAGGTGATAATTTTTGTACATAACCGCGGCAACCGTGTCTCGAAATTAAATTTAAAATAAACTTGAAATTAAGGTATCCGACTACATTCAGAACCGTGATTTTAAAAAAGCACATAAATGGATAATTTTCATGATATTTAGTGTCACTCAGTTTAGAATACATGCATAAAATTGTTTTAAGGACATTTTGATAAAAAAAAAATTATTTAAATATAATATTTTGGCAAAAAATTAACTTAGAATAATCTTTTTTCCAAATGTTCTCCTTTTGTGAAAAATGGTTCTATTATAATAATATTTTGCCTGTATATAGCTCAGACCTCTCTACAGAGACTCAACTAGAATTTTTGAAAAATTCACATTATTTTCAGAATTATCACCAATTGAAATGATTATTTGCGTTTTTTTTTCTTAAAATTGCTCCCCTCTGTTGCCGTAAAATATGAATAAACTCACTTCTAAGTTATATATTTCAAAAATTACAGTTGAGCCTCTGAACAGAGGTCTGAGCTATATACAGGCAAAATATTATTCTAATAGAAGCATTATTCACAAAAGGAGAACATTTGGAAAAAAGATTATTCTAAGTTAATTTTTTACCAAAATATTGTATTCAAATAAATTTTTTTGTCAAAATGTCCTTAAAACAATTTTATGCATATATTCTAATCTAAGTGACACCAAATATCATGAAAATTATCCATTTATGCGCTTTTGAAAATCACGGTGTCGAACGTAGTCGGATACCTTAATTAGATTTGCCTAGGAATATTAAATGAAATAAGCTTATGGAAAAAAATTATCATTCATCATCTAAACAGTTAATTTTATAGTGTTATCGTTTTATGGTATCTTACTCCGTTCGGAAGCGTGATTTAAAAGAAAGCATATAAATCGTAATTTTCATGATATTTAGTGTCATTTGGATTATAATATATGTGTAAAGTTTTTTTAAGAACATTAATAGAACTCAAAAATATTTAAATGCAATATTTTGGCAAAAAATAAACTTAAAATGACCTATTTTAAAAACATTCTCCTTTGATGAAAAATGCTTCTATAATAATAAAATTGTATTTATACGTTGAAAATATTTCTCCAGAGAGCCTGAACTATGAATTTTGTAAAATTCACATTATTTTAAGACATACTACCAATTAAAATAATTATCGGTTGTTTCTTTTTCTTAAATCTTCTCCACTCTGTTGTATTAAAATATGGATAAATCCACTCCTAAGATATATATTTCAAAATTCCAGGCTCTGTACAGAGGTCTGAGCTACACACAGGCTAAATATTATTATTATAGATACATTTTCTGTAAAAGGAGAATGGTTTGAAAATAGGTAATTTTATGTTCATGTTTGCCAAAATATTGCATTTAAACATTTTTTTTGTGTAATAATATTTGAAAACAATTTTATACTTGTATTCTAATGTAAGTCACATTAAATATTGAAAAAAATATTCGTTTGTATTCCTTTGCAAAATCTCGTTTCCAAACATAGTCGGATGAATAACTTAAATATCAAATACAAACTTCTGTTTAAACTCGCTTTGGAATTTTTTAAACAAAAACTGCATCTATAAACATTTTCCTTATCCATAGACTAGTATTTTCTCAAAGAGAAATATTTAGAAATATTTGTTCATTACTATTTATATACTAAAGAGATGAGAGAAGAGGGAGACACACACACACATCCCTACGAGGCTTATAGCGAATTGAAGAGGGAGAATCTAAGAGAATCGACTGATAACTGTTCTCAACACACAATACAGCAATCAAGCGACAGTTCCAGGACAATAGTTACCCAAAGCAATGGTCGTTTGCCATTTGAGAATCTGAAGCACTAGAATATATTGAAGAAAACTATGCAATTTATGATTTTTACTAATATCTTTATGATGTTCGAGTTAGCGCTAAGGCTGCCTATATTAAACCTAAACAAAGTGGAATTTAATGCTTATATATTTGTGATAGCACATATAATAGCAAAAATGGGATGCCTGAAAATCCTTGTGGATTTTAATTAAAGCTCGATTATTCTCCTAGAAACGGTGCGCTCCAATGCATTTCCGATCTCTTCCGGCTTAGTGGTTGTAAAGGGTAAAGACTGCGTTTTCTCCCACTCTTATAAGGAGCTTGCTCAAGTGCTAAGCAAAAGCGGACCGTTCAAGAATGTACGCAGATTTGCATTCCTTCGTTATCTAGAGGGTACATTATAAAATCTGCGTTCTCGCAAGGATCGCATAAATGTGTGTTTTTTACAGTAATTTCTCATATGAATGCTAATTTTTCATTTAAATAAACAAATTTAGAAAATTCTAGAAATAACGCGTAAATTAACATGTAAGCAGATGTTTGGAAGAAAATTAAAATATTTTTTAAGCTTATTCCAAAATTTAAAAAAAGTTAAATTTCCGATATTTAAGTAATTGGCGTAAAATGTAAGGCAATGCCTTTTTCCTTTATATTAGCTAATTTGAATTTCCAATTCATTCATAAAAATATGTTCCCAAACTTAACTTTTGTTCATATGCTTCATTCCTAATTGTGTAATTTTTATTATTTAGTTCATGTACTAAATAATCTTTTTTAGATAATTTTTTTCAAAAATGATTAAATATTTGATTTATTGGGAAGGTTTCACATATATTTGTTGATTCTTATTGCGCATAATTAAACTTTCAAAAATTAATACGTTCTTTTAAATTAAACCAATGGTTCATGAATTTATGAGGCTAAGAAGTAGGACAATACAGGTATACAATCAACCAACAAGTAAAAAATTATAAACATTTTAAACTTTTTAAAAGGGGACTATAAATATAGCTAGAAAATTTAACACCAGTAAATATTATCATTAGTGTTAATAATGCATTAAACTTTTCCTTCAATGGTATTTAAGAACGAAGACCAATGAAGCCCAAATGAGAAGCAATTGAAAAACAAAAATTTTCTTTGCGGAATTTAATATTGCGAATGCAGATTATTGAACGTATAATAGACCCCTCTTGGGTTTTCAATCAAAAGGGGTGAGTTCATAAATAAATGGTTCTCATATGAAAAAAATCCAGTTAAATCACGTATTTTAATAAAATTATTTGATCCCGTATTTTATAAGATTTGGGGTATAAATAATGAAATGCTTCTGTTCAACACAAATAGAATTAAAAGTTTTATGTACGTTTATTCAGCTTATATTCTGCAATAGATAAAATAATATATCTGGTATTGACAAGTCAATGTACCATTTGAAAATTATTGCCTTAAATGTCTTGTTCAATATAATCAACTTATTAATGTAAAATTCCTTGATGAATTTACAAGCCTACTTTATAAGAACTAAATTTCTATTAATGATTTAATTTGTTAGGTTTATGAATGAATACAAGTAATAATTACACACTCATGAGTAACAACGATGATACCTATTTCAGTGAATCATTTTTATTGCTGTTAATATCTGAATATGCTCAGTTTAAAGTTTAAAACTTAATATATATATATGTTACTGTTATAATGGGGAAATATGATAATTTCAATCTGTAAACTTTGAGTCTAAAATTATATTCTCCTTAAATAAAAGGTTCCAATTATTAGTAACTCAGATTGTATAAAAAATTTCTTAAAGCCTTAAGGTATCCGACTACATGCGATAACTTTTTTTTTGAAAAAATGGAAATATGGGGATTTTTTGTGAATTTTAGATTTATTTAGCACATTTTAAGGAAAAAATCTCCTAAAATTGAAAGCAGAAAAAATAATTATTATTAAAATGGGAAAAAAACTGATAAAATGTACAAAAAATTGCATAAAGGGGTAGAAAAATTTTATGAGAAAATTCTCAAGTTTTCAATATTTTGATGTGTTACTTTATTATTCATGTTTGAAATGACCTTCAGGATAAGAGATATTTTAATTTTTACAAAACCTAGAGCACTTTATTTTAGTGATTATATGAAATTGCTTAAAAAGACAGTGATTATATTCACATAAAAGACTGTAAATTTTGAAATAAAACAGTGATTGCTGAATCTGAAAGTCAAAACACTTCTATTGTTATACAGAACATACACAAAAAATTTCAGCAAATTATTTTCAAAACTTTTTGAGCAATTGCTGTCCCCGTTTAAACTTTTCACAAAAAACACATTTTGAGTAAAACGCATGTTAAAGTTTAACATCTTGTGTAAAGTTATGGCATCTGCTTTTACTAAAACACTTGTAATTTTTGCTCTAGTGAATGGAAAATAACAAACTTGGTATTTTTATTAAGCTAATATGGTGGTCTATAAAATAAAATCATAAACAAAATTGGTCAATTTTTGAAAAAAAATCATGATTTTAGGACAGTCGGATACTTTAAGTTGTCAAATGCTTAATGCTATTGATACCAAAGGAAAGAGTTGTATTTTAAACTGATCTACATCTATGACAGGAGTGGCCGAGTTGCGCATGCAAAAAGTTTCTTTGTGGAATCGGAACCTAAACCGGAAAACCAAATAGATAGAAAATCTTCTCTTTTTCGGCTCAACTTTTATTTACGAGCAAAGTTTTCTTACATGAATATCAACTAGAATAAATATAGATACAAACTGGCTGACATTAACTTCTAGGCTGCGATGAGAATTTCAGCAAGCAATCTCTCCCCTGATTTTAAAAGAATTGTAGAAAGGCGTGATAGGGTACACATATGCATCATTAAACTAGTTCAAAAATTAAACGTGTTTGTAGCTATAGATGATATGAAATTAGCAATAAATAAATTAAACAAAACTTCCAAATTTTATTTAACTTATAATTATTGATTTTTATATAATATAATTTATAACTTTTTGAGGTGTAAATTTAACAAATGAATTCAATCATTTTAAAAAGATGCGGCGCTCCTATATCCTCTGCTTCCACAATGTGGCATTCGAGCCAAAACAATTGTCCACATCCTTTACCTATGTCAAACTACTTTACTTTGAAAAAATGTGTGGCTTATCTTCAAAACCTTTCTAATGCATAAATCAATTCGTACAATGGTAAAAGCTACTTTTGAATAATAATACCAATAAAAAAATATGAATAAATCAAATTACAAACGAAAAAAAAGGATAGAGAGAAAAGTAATCCTTGCTTGCATGTTACACAAAAAGAAGTTGCATTTGAAGAAATATTGGTGTAGCGCTTTATACCGTTGGAGGTGTTGCATTCATTATGTAACTAAAGCTGTCACTGGAGGATCTTCCCTTCAAGAAAATTTAACACACTATTAACCTCTTAACAGGTCAATTTTTTTCTTCCAAAATGCTTATTAAAAAAGGCATATTTTTTATTGCATACAACTAAGCGTAGTACTTAATAGGGGGAGAATATGGAAGAATTTTAAGTCTCAATTTTAGTGTTTTCATACTATTTTTTATTTTATAATTGTGAAGCTCAAAATCTCCTAAGTAGCAATATATATTAATTTCTTTTTATATGTACACTCTGCCTAATATGAATACTGTTTCATATATCTTAAAAGAATTTCTCTCTAACTTGCACAAAATTACAATGTTCGTACCTATTTTTCAAATGGTCGAGGGTTTTGTGTGCGTGCGCATATACATGCACACACACAATTTGAAGCATAATGTAATAAAAAGTCTTACATTGCAATCGGAACAGAAATATAACGGCCTTTTTAATTATCTTTCCATTTTCATTTCTTCTCAAGCAATAAATTGCTCATTGTCTTGTCGATACCTGTTCTTTATTGAAATTTTTCAAGAATCTAAATTCCTGACTTCAAAGAAAATTCCAGCCTTCAAAACAAAGAAAATCCCGGATGAGAAGCATTTCAATACCATGGACAAACTGCATCTCTTAAAAACACACTAACATTGATAATCTCTTTATAAGAATTAAAAATACGTGCAAATCAAATATAGAAGGAAGAACATATCAGCGCTCGTAAAGCGTACGAGCAAACCAGTTAAAGGGTTAAGTTAACTTAGTAAAATAATTGTATTTATTTTGATATTCGCTTATCTTCAACAAACAGGTACTTTGTTATTATTTTTTTTAATAAAAGGATGTTTTAAAAAATATCATTTAATTTCAAATCAACTGTCTTTTGGGAAAAAATTATCTATATTAAACAATAATTTTAAAAAATCAAAGATTTTCAACAGGTAATCAATATAAAAGACAACATGGTTGCCTTTTTGTATCACTTTTAATATAAACCAACTAGAAACTTAAAAAAAGTAAAGTTCCAAGGACACGAGACACAGATGCATAAACACTCACGCACCCCGTTCTCCCCTTTATGATTTTGAAGTTTCCCCCAAAGCACGGTGTTGAAATAAAAAAAAACTAGCCCTACACAATACACTGTAAGAGGGGGAAAGAGTATGCAGTGTAGGTCATGGCCTGGATTAAACATCCCCTTTTTTTCAAGAGGATTTTGTTCCGTTAATCCTTTTGTGCCACATCCGGAGAGTCAAAAATTCTTTCGATGTTTGGAACTACGGTTTTATATATGTGTCAAGGAAATTTCGCTTAAGGTGTATTTTTTAACTGGAAATAAATCAAATATTCCGTATAGTAATCTGGTAAAATAGGTTTGCGAATGCTGGGTTGTAACACGGGGCAGCTTTTTACCAATCATTTCTAAAAAAACTAATTCGATTAATTTGGTTATTAACGGTAGGAATTATTTAACATTGTTACTAAATTTCAATTTCATTAAGGCTGTTTTCGGTTAATGGAATTTGGAACATTTTTTCAGATATAAAAGAAATGAGAAATTAATATGATATTCTGGCTTCACTGTCCTTTAGAGAGCAGCATTTTTTTATCATACTTCCATTTTTAACCGAATTATTCATTTTTTCTGGTATAAAATGTGTTTCGTGCATTTTTTATCCTATACCGTAATGTTAAATGAGCTTTGCCTTCACATATTAAAACAAAAAAGAAAGTATTCACGGGGAATATTTTGAAATATTTAAAAACACTATATATTGTTAACAAAGGTACGAGTTATAATATTGCAAATTTCCATAGAAATTGGGTCATTTTTCTGTCTGAAAATGTGCTTCGCGTTTAGTTAGAGCTCTCGTACTTTTACCGAAGACAGCTTTAAATAGCTGTTCAGCTATCTTTCTACGCATGTATTATAAGAAACTGCTTATTCTTTAATTTAAAAGTCGTGCAATAGGAAATTCTTTGTTTCATAGTTGCAAATACTATTAATATCGTAGACATTTTTTTGATCAACTGAGAAATATTATATTTCCCCTATATAATAGGGATTATTCTGCTTAATCTACCCTTTAGTTTCCATTAAAATATTTTTTATCATGTCCTCTTTCCCCCCTCTTAGATAGTAGAAAGTAGAATTTTTATTAAGAACTAAACACTAAATAAAATACAAATTTATAATGAGAGAAAAAAGTGTACACACAGAGAAAACTGTACTATTTTTTAAAAATGTCTTATTTAAAGAGGGGAGATATCTTATAATTTATTCAAGCCTTTCAAATCTAATTGATTCTTAACGTTGCATACCTTGAAACGATACGTAAGCTATTGGTGACGGACTTGTAACAAACCAGGTCAAGTGGAAAGGACGATACCTGAGTCGGCTCCACGTTCTCCAAACTTCTACAGCACGCCTTGCGAGATGACTCGACAGATCTAACGGGTAGGAGCCCTCTCTATACGGACGGGTCTTTAGCGGCATCATAGCCCGAACAGAAAAAACAGAGTCCACAAATTCATGATTTGGCTCCCGAAGCCACCCAAGTGTACAAAAGATGTATACAATGATACCCCGAACTTAGGCGTGTGGTGGGACTGAGAGATAACCGCGTAAGTCGGGGTATAATTTAGCATAGAAATAACTCAGTGGCACGACAGCCTATGAGGGTCAAGGTAGGGCTGGCGGTTCTTTTCGAAAAAGATCAATTTTTAAATCGATTCGAATCATAACCTGATGGATCGATTCACAAAAAAATCAAAGTCTAAAAGATCGATTTTTTTTTCAAGTCTTCATTTACAATGTAAATATAAATCCATTTAATGAAAAACAAGAAAGGTACCACAATAAACGATCTCTTATCAGTAAAATCAGGGGATTTTTTTTTTTTTTTTTTTTAGTTCAGGGAATTCGACAATTACAATTATTTTTATTACCATATCAAAGTATCAGGTATAAAATAAGACATTTATATTTTCTAAATGTATTTGTTACATTAAAGAGTTTAGAAAATAGATTATATAGCTTATAGTTCTCAATGCTTAATATCTAAACTTTTTTAAAAACTACAGTCTCTCAAGTCTAAAGGGATTCAAGTGGTTCCGCTCATCACTTGCGATGTTGCCGGCAATCCAAAAAAGGCGCTCATAAGGAACAGATGATCCCCCGATAGTCATATAGATCATGGCTATTGAGTGAACGTGATGATACAGTTTTTTTTTTGTTCTTGCCAGTAAAGTATAGGATCATACTTCAGGTGCACAACTGCCTGCGATAAATAGTGTTTTAAATTCATCGTTTTTTATGGTTTTTACCATCTTTATGGTTTTTACCAAAACAGGAAAAAAATTGAGCGTCGATTTTCCAGGATGAAATATCGATTCAATGAATCGAAAGAGTGCTACATATCGATTTAAAAATCGATTTTTTGGTCTGGTAAATCAATTTTTCGATTAATCGATCTCAGATCGTCATCCCTAGGTCAAGGCCTACTGTGCCCAACTCAGTATGCGCGACCTTGGGCCTTGAATTGCATGAGCAGATGTCCCAGTCAGGTGGTCAGTCTGACGCGAAAACCACCAGTGTTAAATTCCCAAGCAAGATTGGTGCTCATTTATCGACCACTGAAGGGATGAAAGGCTGAGTCTACCTTGCCCAGCCCGGGTTTGAAGCTCGAACCTGGGGTGTGGAAGCTCGATGCATTAACCACTCAGCCAGTGGACTTCAGCATATAAATACAAGTAAATTATTTTAAGCTGGGGCTGGAGAGGATAGAAAATAATAATTTAGAAAAGAGAAATGCTAAGTAAAATCTTAAGTAACACAAATACAAAATCGCAAGCAGAAGTTATTTTGATTTAGAAGGCTTCATAAAATTTAACAAAGTAGTCTCTGCCGACTCAAAGATTTTTTTATTTCTCACAAAATTTCCTCGTAGCATGGTCATGTGATTTCCCCCCTTGTTTTGTTGAAAAAATACTCTAATTTTGGATTATGTATTTTTAAAAATTTGCAACCTTTTTTCAATTTGACTGAAACCTTCTGTCAATTTGACAACACCGTCATTCGATCTTCTGATTGAACTGGTCTACAGACTCATGTTCTTCAATGTCTTGCTCTTGCTCATGCATTTTTATGAGCTCATCCATTGTCAGCTCCTGATTATGTGAATCCAGCAGTTCTTTAATGTCATTTCCACTACTAAATTTATTTGCCCCGGGCAAGAACAACAACTTCTTCAATCAAATTATCAATTTCGTCAGACTGGCATTGATTCTGTCTGATTTTCAGTCATGGGGGAAAAAAAAGACGAATCGTCGAGCATTGAAAATTGCATTAATCCGGATTCACGTAATTTGGGGTAGCGTTAGAGTCGAGGTATTACAGTATATCAGTGTCGCACACAAGGGGGGTCTTGGAGGTCCGCCCCCCCAAAGCCCTTGATTTTTTTCCGATTGATTATAGTTCTAAGTTTATAGTACGCAAAATTTAATTAAGTATTTGTTATTAATGATTAATTTTATTAATTAATGCTAATTATTTATTTAATAATTAGTTTTTTAATGTGTTTTGTTCCCGAATATCGACAAAATCAAAAGGAGCATGATACAAGATTAGTGAACTTTTGACCCCGGACCCCCCTTGAAAAATTCCTGTGTGTGCTACTGCTGTACATGTTTATAAAAGTGCTTTACATAAAATGTTTAGAACTATCGTATATATATATATATATATATATATATATATATATATATATATAATTGTTATTTATTTAAAATTTAAAAAAATGTCATTATAGGAAAATAATACGAGGCATAAATAGAATTATAATTTCTTGATAAATTGGATCACTCTTCAGTATATTTCTCTGTAATTGCTTACACAATTTAATAGCAATTTTTGTTAAATATCACACAGTTTCTAATAATTTACAATTATTACATAAAGGTATTAATTTAAAAATAACTTAAATATATCTATCGTATTGTGTCTAATATTATTGTTTTTGCAAGATTTTCATTTATTATTTTTGTTAGTTTTTATTTGATGTATGTTTTAATGAACAAATGCTCAAAACTTTGTAAACAATAGTTAACCAGCTAAAAATAATTTTCAACACTTGAAGCCTCTGAATTTCAACTTATGTAGCTTAAAAGTTACATAATGAAAGGGAAAGGTGACGTAGAAAATTTAAAAAATGAAACGCTTTATAGATTAACAATATTTTGTTACGAATGAGGTCAAACGCTCATCATTAATATTCTGTTGTAGTCGGTAATTAGTGTTTTTATTTATTGCAATTAGTGTAATAAATGGGTGAAACAATGTTAAGTAATTTGTTACTGTGGTGGTGAATTTCCTTTCAGATAATAACTTCGCGCAGGAGTCTAAACCTTTAAATTTTAAAATATTATCAATCATTTTCTGACTCTAATTTTTCCTTTACTTTCAATTATAATTATTCTTTAACCTATGTATTTTGGGTTGTTTTGTATATGGTTACTAAATACATAAAATATCAGTTTTTTTTATGAATTTAATTCAAATGAAAGTGCTCTATAAGGAAATCAGAAAAAGTAAATTGAGGGTTTTTTTGGGAGAAAAACAACCCCATAAAGTGGTATTATTTTAACTCAAAAACATCAAAACATTATTTAATGCTCTTAAATTATATCACATTTTTATTTAAATAAGTAATATATATTTAACATTTAATAATTATTTTTTTTAATTATATTTAAATAACTGTATTCATCAACTAATTAGATAACTTTTAAATGTATTGACCAAAATGAAAAATATTCGAGCTAAATTACAATAAACTTTGATGGTTTTAGTTGAGCTGATTACACGAAGGAAGAAATGAAATATATGCTTTAAAAGTATTTTTAGATTTTAATGAAACTCTTATAAATTTAATTTAGTTAAATTCATGTGTTAAGGGTTTGGCAAGGATTGATTTTTATTTTATTTTCGTAGTATTTGTAATAACTTCCACGCGCACACACACACACACACACACACCTCGATATACTACTTTAAGCTTATTTGTTTTGATAGAAACTACCTCAGACAAAAATTGCATGAATAATATATATATATATTTAAATATTCTATTATTTCTATTATATCATAGTTTTATCAATATGTTAGAATTTTATTTGAACAAAAATGTTTGTTTATCAGTGTAGAGCATATCACAAATCATTTTTTATACACTACTGTTATGTAAAATGTGAGGATTAACAAAGTAAAAAGTAAAAATAAGTTTTTACTTCCTCTTAACGTTTAAAGTTTTTGAAAGAAAAAATCAAAACTTATAGTTTTAATGACTGTTATTTTATTTAACAATTTTTAATTTTCCTGAGAATTTTGAAACTCATGTAATATTTTATATATTATTGTGCTACAAACCTTTATAAAGAGTTTTTGAAAAAATAAGTAGTACATGAAAATATATATATATTTACCTCAGTATTTATCTTATCGGAAGAATTTTCAATTATCAAAATCTGTTTCAGTTTTCATTACATAGAGAAATTTGTGCCTGTTATAGACAAAAAAAAAATTCTATATTAGATTTAGTTTCGCTACATAAATAGGGACCTCTTTCAGAAGCTATCTGTATAGAAAAACTTTTAAGAAAATCAACTAGCAATACATGAAGAAAACCAGTTAAAAAAGTTTGAAGAAAGGCTAATATAGGTTATAAGTTACAACAGAATTAAAATATAACTTATGCTTTCAATAATCTTAAAACATTATTCATAAGAATATATACTATAATTAGAAATTATAAGAAAATGTTTTTAAAAGAATTACCTGACCATGATTTATTAGCACGACTTATGTATTGAGTGAACCATACTTCGCTAATTTATGAAAAAGAAGAATGTTGATTAATCAATATGTTTCAGTACGGCGTTCAGTATATAACTTATGTGGATAGTGATTAATTCTATGTATCAAAATTTCTGGTTCTTAGAGTTATAATAACCATTTATATTAATCAGATCTAGTCATGTGCAGGTATGAAATTCAGTAGATTAATAAATACTGAGAGTATATTTCATTGGATGTGGTTAATCAAACTGGGGTAAATAACTTGGTTTTTCCTGCAGGTATATATTCTACCTCCCATAAAGAGGGAAATGTGACACGTGGAGGAAACGGGACACACTCCCGTGACCCACTTCTCACACTCCTTTCATACTAAGGGGTGGAAACGGTTGAATACACGTACACACACACACATATCCATGTATATTTAAAAAAAGTTAAGCGGCAAGCAGCTTGACGATATGGCCTTCGTGAGAATTCCAGCACACACAGGGAAGAAAATATTTTAAAAATATTGCCATCGAATGTTTTAACTTCTATTTTTAATTCTAAAATGCTTCTGTTCGAGACTGAAAACAATATTCGTGTCTCAGTAATGGATAGGAATATTAAATCGCTAAAGCAGACTTGGAAAAAAGTTAATTATTATTTTCACGTACCAAATCTTTAGTAGTTGTGACCTTGAGACGAAATTTAGCACTGAATAATAATTATTATAGATAGTGCCAAAATTAATGGAATGTTTCCTTCTTTGCATAATACCCCTTTTTTTACATTAAAATCAATGTCCGTTTATTACTTATTTCGTTGTTATTTTGCTTTTTAAAATTTTAATTAGCGTTATTTTCTAGAAATATTTACAAACGAATTGACATTTAAGATAGATCTGTGGAAAAATAAAATCATCAATTTTTGTCATATTTTTTGTCCTTGAAATGTTTTCCACAACCATATAAAGCTTTCACCTTAGCATTTTTAGTGCAGGTAAAATAACTGTTATTAATTTTTAAGTTATTTTCCCTCTTACTAAAAATAATTGGATAATATTTTGTTAAATTTTGTTGATTTTATTTACCATTGCATCAATTGAGAAGCATCTTTGTTCTGTATAACTCTGCCAAAATTTCACGCTTCTTACGAGTGGTTTTTAACGCTCTACATCAGGCGTAGGTAACCTATAGCAGGAACAGCAGCTATCGCACTGGCGCTATAACCCAGTCTGCGAATTAATGAGTTAAAGTTAAATCGCTCTGTCCCTCTTCTCTGAGCTGCACGCATTTTTATTTAAAGGTTACTTCTTTCTTTCAATTCTGTGTCAAAATGATTCTGCCGAATTTACTTGCGTGTAGTTTGTGTGCTTTATGTAAGGAAACAACCTCCCCCCTCCCTCTCAATCCTATGTTTAACCCTCTGGCGGGAACATCAATTTTTTGCCGCTCTTAGAAACATCCGTCTGATAGACGGGTATGAAAATTCTTTTGAATTTTATTACCTTAAAGACTGTTTTAAATGTCCTTATCTCATGAAATTGAGTAGAATTTTTTTAATATTTAAATCTTCATGAGGCACACTTTATTAATATATTTTTATCACAAGATCTGTGACTAATATTTTTATAAAAACTTATTATAAATTATTTATATTCATGTAAAAATAATTAAAAATAATACCAAAAACGAAAAAACTATAGGAATATAGATACTGATAGACGACGATAGATAAGAAAAATCCCACATATCGTGAGTTGAAAAAAAATGCCAAGTACCACCACGTGATCCTCTCACTGGATAGAGTCCAACTGAAGATGTCAAGGCAGCCCACCCTAAAAATCACACCGCAGCGTTATTTGCAGGCATCAAAGCAAATAATCCCCGTCTGAGAGACGGATGCTCCTGTCAGAGGGTTAAATGGGGTTGATTCTTAGAGTTAAATTTTCAATGCAAATCAAAACGATTGTGTAATGCTTGTATAATGAAGACTTTTATTGCTGC
Organism: Trichonephila clavipes; assembly: GCA_019973935.1. Classification (NCBI taxonomy): domain Eukaryota; kingdom Metazoa; phylum Arthropoda; class Arachnida; order Araneae; family Nephilidae; genus Trichonephila; species Trichonephila clavipes. Next base: position 1,001,154 of record BMAU01017768.1, read on the forward strand.
ATCTTGAAAAAAAAATAAAGTAGCTTATCAGTTAGACTACGGATGACCAACCCGCGGCACGGTGGAGTTGTTACAGTGGCACGCGAATACTTATTGGGAAACTAAAACATTTGAAAAATAATAAATAACATTTTGTCACAGTTTAATTGGAATGCGGTTATTTCAGATAAAAAAACTCAAAATTTATTTTAAATACACTTAATTGAAACACAATATAAAATTATCACGTCGAGAATACACCTTCATTGTCGTGTGCACTGACTTTCAAAGGAAGGGCACTTGTGAAGTATTGGACTCGAAGAGAGTGTTTTAAAATAAGTAGAAGAAAACAATTAACCGCGCCCCCAGTGAGTGATTGCTACTCAAGAATAAATATTGTCTATGTGATTTAGCTTTCCTTACGGATATTATGAGGCATTTAAATAATTTAAGATTACAAAGATCTCTTTTCATGGATCCTTTTTAAATTTCTCTGCAAGATGTTAATTGTTACCCACCTAAATTCCAAATCGCAATTATTGACCAACAACACCATACTACACTAAAAAAAGTAACAGAAACTTATTTCAACTGCAAGTGATCCGAATTATATTGAATTTTGGGAATTGACAACAAGCAATTTTCCAAATTTACAAGGTTTAGCTATCAGATATTGCTGTAAATTTGGATTAGAATATGTTTGTGAACAAATATGAATATATTTTCTATTATAAACATAATATACATATAAAGTCAAACCTAAAAAAAGTTAATTTTGTTAGCTTCTTCAATAACTAATCCTAATTGATGACTTGGTAAAATAACGACAAATTCAAAAGCCGCTTTAAGCAAGTACTGAATGTTTAATATAATTATTTAGAATTAAGTATTTCAAGTTACTCATTTTCCTTTTATATTTAACCTAACTAATTGTGTGTGGGGAACTGTAAAAAGTTTATAAGCGATAAAACCTCAACTTATACTTTTGTGTGTCTTGTGTATTAAATTATTTTTAAATGTCTACTACTTAGACGCATAAAAAAAGCTATTTGTGTAAAAATCTGATAACAAGCCTATAATTAGCGTTTTTTTCAACTTTTCATACTTTTTTGTTTGTTGGAAAAGTTGGAAGTGGCACTTTTTTGTAATGTTTTTTTTATCAGGTAGTGGCACTCTTTCTAAAAAGGTTGGCTACCCCTGAGTTAGACTATATGAGTTAAAATCCCTTCCTCGTTGTCCTTCTCTCTCCTACGACTTTGGCACCGACGGTAAGAGAGTAAAAACAAATGTTTTAGGAATTCAGGTATCCGGCTATGTTCAGAACCGTGATTTTGCAAAAGCGTGTAAATGGATAATATTTATGATATTTAGTGTCACTTACATTAGAAAATGTATATAAAACTGTTTTAAGATTAGTATTACAATAAAAAATTATTTAAGTACAATATTTTGACAAAATATGAACATAGAATGACCAACTTTCAAAATATTCTACTTTTGCTAAAAAGGCTTCTATTATAATAATATTTTGCCTGTATATAATAGCTCAGACCTCTGTACAGAGGCTCAACTAGAATTTTTGAAACATATAACTTAGAAGTGGAATTATTCATATTTTACTACAACAGAGGGGAGAAATTTTAAAAAGAAAACACCGATAATTATTTAAATTGGTGGTAACTCTGAAAATAATGTGAATTTTTCAAAAATCCTAGTTGAGACTCTGTAGAGAAGTCTTTACTTTATCTAAGCAAAATATTATTGTTATAGAAGAATTTTTTATAAAAGGAGAACGTTTTGAAAAAAGGTTATTCTAAGTTAATTTTTTGCCAAAATATTGTATGTAAATACATTTTTTAGTCATACTGTACTTAAAACAATTTTATACATGTATTCTAATCTAAGTGACCCTAAATATCATGAAAATGATCCATTTATGCGCTTTTTTAAAATCATGGTTCCAAACGTAGACGGGTGGCCACGGTAGCCGAGTGGTATAGGTATCGGATCGTGGCTTGCCTGGTCACGAGTTCGATCCCAGTACCACTAAAGACCCGCCGTGTAGGGCAGCGATGCACGTTAAATCTGTCGAGAGCTGAAACGTCCTCCCGTTGGTGTGGTGTGGTAGTTAGGAGAGGGGGTGCCAGCTCAAGTGTCGTCCACGTCACTTTTGACCATGGTTCAAATTTACGTGGTCCGTCGCTAAAAGCCCTCGCGTAGCTGAACAGTGCGACGTTAATATTAAAGCAATCAATCAATCAAGCAAACGTAGACGGATACCTTTATAAAAAATCTGCTTTGGAAACGTTTTGCTTCGGAAATATAATAAAAAAATGTTATTCCATCGCCATGCATCTTTAACTTCGTTTAGAAAATAAATTTGGTGAAAAAATCACCGTTCTCTCTCGAGCAATGTTAGACATGGGAAGTTATTGTAATTTCGTAACCAATGCCTCTTTAAATATATTGGGTTTAAAGAACCCAATATAGATATACGATATCGCTTTTTCAGAAAATAATGAAACTATTACAACCAGAACAAAAGATCGATATTGCTTTATTCGAAATGTAAAAGGTAAAAAATATACAATAAAAAAGATGGCAGTTTTAACTGTAAATTTCACTCTCAATGATATTTTTAAATCCCTTTAATCTTGAATTTTGAATCATTCAGTTTTAGTTTCCATCAATTTTCTAAAATGACACAAAAAGAGTTATCAGCATGAAAAAATGACAAAAGCAACTTGAACGAGAAATTCTTGAAGAATTTCAACAATGAAAGAAAAAGAAAAAAAACTTTAAAATAATATATATATATATATAAATTTAATCTAAAGGTTATTTCTACTAGCTTGAGTGGCACTAAAAAGAATGAAATAAAATGGCTCTACTACTTGAACAAAAAGCTCAAAAAGTTGCAATCGCTCTTTATATCTTTATATTTATGTCAAATCTAAAGTAGTCCCAATAAAATTCAGATTAAAATTTTGAGGGAAGAAATCGGCGGTATTGTAAAAGCTATTCATACAAAGCTTTATACCGCCTATTTCTTCTTAGATAAGTAAATAAGTACTGAGTTTGAGCTCAATAACTAGGGTCAGTTCCTGTCGAAGATATTCAAAGAGGATTATGTAAACTAGTATCAGATAAATAGAACCTTCGATCCAAATGATAAATCTCTATTCTTGGTAAACAGGGAATGTAGTGAATTATTAAAATTCTCTCTGACTACAGCTTAACAAGATGTCGGATTGAAGGAAATTAATTCTTTACTTAATATTTATTGTGTAGGATTCGACGGTTGCAGAATTTTCCTTGTTTCTCAGAAACACAGAATGGTAAAGGTAATAAAATTCCTAGAAATGGTAATAAAATTCCATAAAAAGAGCAAACATTAGAAAGTCAGTTTAATAGAAAATTTAAATATACTTTTAAATCAGTTTTTATGTATAATATATAGGATAAATTTTTAGGGCGACGTATATAATTTAACAAATCCTTCTTTTGTGTTGTTCTTCTGTGTTTTAACATATTTGAATTAATTTTAGCTTCTTTTACTGCGAGAAAAAAAACTACACCTCTTTCTTAGCTCTCCTAGTTTCGAGAAAACAAAGCTATTTTTTTGCTTTTTAGCTTTTGGGCTTTTATTTTAAAAAAATGCATAAATGTCATAGGTTCGGTGAAAGAGCTTAGGGCAATTTCCCTTTAGAGAGAATTTAGAGTTTAATTAAATCATTTGGAAAAAGAAAATAATGTTCTCTCATTTATTTAATTCACGTAGTAGTTCTTTATATAAATAAGTCTAATTATGTGTGTTTGTGTCTCAATTGTAATTTTGTCGGATTATACATTCAGGTTGATCAAATTTTTTTTCAGGATTTTTAAAACCTACCTATGCGGAAAAGATATTCTCTAGTATATACATTAAGGTATCCGACTACATTCGGAACCCTGATTTTAAAAAAGCGCATAAATAGATAATTTTCTTGATATTTAGTGTCACTCAGATTAAAATATATGCATAAAATTGTTTTAAGGAGATTTTGATAAAAAAATGTTTAAGTATAATACTTTGGCAAAAAATTAACTTAGAATAATCTTTTTTCCAACTGCTCTCCTTTTGTGAAAAATGGTTCTATTATAATATTATTTTGCCTGTATATAGCTCAGACCTCTCTACAGAGGCTCAACTAGAATTTTTGAAAAATTCACATTATTTTCAGAATTACCACCAATTGAAATAATTATTGGTGTTTTTTTCTTAAAATTGCTCCCCTCTGTTGTCGTAAAATATGAATAAAGCCACTTCTAAGTTATATGTTTCAAAAACTCTAGTTGAGCCTCTGTACAGAGGTCTTAGCTATATACAGGCAAAATATTATTATAATAGAAGCATTTTTCATAAAAGGAGATCATTTGGAAGAAAGCTTATTTTAAGTTAATTTTTTTGCCAAAATATTGTATTTAAATAATTTTTTTGTCAAAATGTCCTTAAAACAATTTTATGCATATATTCTAGTCTAAGTGACACTAAATATCATGAAAATTATCCATTTATGCGCTTTTGCAAAATCACGGTTCCGAACTTAGTCGGATACCTTAAGGGAAAAATCAAACAAAAATTAATTTTCATGTTAAAAATACTACTACAAGGGTAATGACGTATAGACATTTCAGTTTTTTTATGGTAAAAAATAGAAGTAGTTTTTGTTACAGAAAAATATGCAGTTTAACACTTTCTAACATTTATAGAAATAAGAGGACACTTACTAAATAGTTGTAAGAAAAAAACACACCTGCTAAATTTAACAGCTTCTTTATAATGGAATTCAAAGAAAACGTACCATCGAAATTTTATTGTAAGATAAAGTGGAAGATGAAAAAAAGCTTGGATTGGACTGACTCGACAGTGAGGGAGAGTGAGAGCTGGAATTATGAAATGCTGCAAAATGTACGTAGCATTATTCACTATTCACTTATCAATTTAAACCACGTTTGGTTATTTATATTGAAGAAAAATAATATATATATAATATATATATAATATATATATATATATATATATATATATATATATAATATATATATATATAATATATATATATATATATATATATATATATATATATATATATATATATATATATATATATATATATATATATATATATATATATATATATAAGTTTTGAAATAATATTTTTGTGATTATTTTTTTCTCCTAATCTTTATGCTATAAAATATATTTTCTTTATAGGCAGGTTTCTATTAATAATAATTTCTTTGGTATAACTGCTATCCACCCGATGTGATTAAATATGTTGAATTGCATCAGAAATAAAGTAGATAGAATAACAAAAACTAAAAATAAAATAAAATAAAATTGGATTCTACCACGCTGTAAATATATTCAGTATTTAGTCAAAGTGCAGATTGTGATTTTTTTATGAACTTAAGCAGAAATAGATTTGTAAACTAGGTTAGAGAATGCAATTTGTTTTTATGAATAGAAATTACAGTATACTTATTTTAATAATTAAACGGAAAATTACTCCAGATACATATACCTTCAAGATTCGTTTTTAATTTTAGTATTATATTTTTGAAGGGATTTCATACTGTTATATTAATTCTTTTTTCCCCAACAAATCCAAGGATAATTTCTTGCTATTCGTGAAAATATGATACGATATAAAATGACTTGTTTATGTATAGTTTAATACTTAGGCGCTATTGATGTTATAAATTGCTCTGTTTTCTAAATAACAGGCATCAAAACAACCATTGCAGGGTTTTGCACGTTTTACTTGAAGAGCTTCCATTTAAACATGGAATAAAATTTAGTTTTTAGAATTTTAGTTGTAGCCCGTGTGTGTAAATACAACCTTTTTCAGTTTCCCTCAAGTTGAAAATTACGTTTGCTTTACTTTTCACGAGTTGAGAATCACAGTAAAACCATTTAGTTTGATGAAAGAATTTTTCCAATTCTTACACTGATATACGATTTACATAAGCATAACTTTTAACACATTCTGGAATTATATATTAGGGTGGGACGAAAAAGTTTTTGTTTCCCTTTTTCAAACGCTGTATCCTAGAAAGGTTGTCTTTCGTCTATCTAAATAAAAAAAATAAATAAATAAAAAAAATAAAATAAAAAAAATCAGAGACAAATTTTTTTCGTTCGCGCATCGAATTTCGAAAAATGGAAGATTTTTCTATTCATTGTCAATTTTTTTACAATTATTCATGCTCCCAATTTCGTAACGCTATTCTAAATTTAAAGTTTGGGATATAAGGATATAGAAAAAAAATTAAAACCGGTAAATTCAAAATATTTGTTATTCAGGCAAAAGGCTTGAAAAACACACTTTTTTTTGTAAAATAAGTAATATATTTTATATTATTTCAAATTATTATTTTTTTATTTTTAAGGAGAACTTATTAAACAGTAAATATAATTTATATTTTAAATTTTTAAACACTATATGTGAACCAATGCGATCGCAACTGCTACTTGATCAGAGACTCCATAGCAATCACTACCCAACGACGTTCTTAAGATTACCAATGATATACTTAGATTGGGATATGAGGAGAAGGAAAAATTAAAATCTGTAAGTTGAGATTATTTATTTTTAGTACAAAAACCTCAAAATCTCAGGGTTTTTTTGGAAAATTAGCAATATTTAATAATTTTGTTCAAATGCACGTAATTTTTTCAAGTTACTCGGGTTCAGAATTCAAAACTATTCCCTGTCACACCCAAACTTTTTAATGTAGTGTGAAAATTAAGACAGAAGCATTTTGAAGAGTATATGTGGAGCTGAACCAAAATACGGCATCATCTGGATGACTCATTTTCGTCAAGATGAATACCCTAACTTTCTCAAAAGTCTCAAAAATTTTAAGAGATGGATATTATTTTTTTTTCTTCTTCTTAGACTGCAAATTTAAATATTGTATTTTACGCAATGTTGAAAATGTAGTATAAATTTTTTAATGCGAAAGGCAAATAATGTATAGATTAAGAAAGTGATTAATGTATAGATTGATAAAGAATACATTTTTCTGAATTGAAACATCTTAGCGTTGCTGTTCACCGAATGCTTTCTACGGAATATATAACTATCTACCTTATCGTTTTGAGGAGTTGCTTATGTAAAGCACTTGAGAAGAGGGTAAACACAATATTAATGTATATTTTAGAGCAAATGACCCCCTTTTTTTCTCCCTTTAAGAAAAGCTTTCGTCAACGCATGTCTAATATGGAAAATTTCGTTAGAGACGCTGATAAAAGAGATGCATTAGTACAAAATAAATACAGTAGTACCTCGACTTACGGTCTCCCTATTTACTCGAATGCGGAGTTACGTGATTTTCAAATCTCGTCAATTCGTCTTTTGTTTGAGGAAAAAAAAACTGATAAAATTGGTGAAATTGATAAAGTGATTAAAGCAGTTGTCGATCTTGCCAAGCAAATAGATTTAAAAGTGTATAGTAATGACGTTCAAGAACTGTTGGATTCCCATTATCAGTATCAGACAATTGATGAGCTCATAGAAATGTCTTAGCAAGAGATTAAACACTTTGATTCTTTAGACCTAATTGAATAAGAAAATCGAATTATGATTGGGAATTTGACAGAAGGCCTTAGTTTAATTGAAAAAGGGTAACAAACACACACGTTTTAGAAAATATAGACTCCAATGATGACAACAATGATTTTTCAACAAAACAAGGAATAAAAAAACTCATTAGCATGCAAAAAAAAAAAAAAAAAAAAACTCAGCAAACATTTTATTGGAGAAAAAAAATCTTTGAGCCGGCAGACTACTTTGTTAGATTTTATGAAACCGTCTGCATCAAAATAACTTTGGTTTGCGATTTTGTATTTATGTCCACACACGCACACACACACACACACACACACACACACACACACACACACACACACACACACACACACACACACACACACACACACACACACACACACACACACACACACACACACACACACACACACACACACACACACACACACACACACACACACACACACACACACACACACACACACACACACACACACACACACACACACACACACACACACACACACACACACACACACACACACACACACACACACACACACACACACACACACACACACACACACACACACACACACACACACACACACACACACACACATCATCTCAGATTTTATTAAACTTTTTTTTTTTTTCTAAGTTAATTTTCTTTCGTCTCCAGTTCCAACTAAAAACAATTTGTTTCTATTTATATGCAAAACTATATCCCCGAATTCGACTTACACGATTATCACTCAGTCCCACCTATCGCGTAAGTTTTGGGTATTACTGTACCTGGTTTCTAGCTGTTTCGATACTTGAAAAAGCTTATGGTCGTACATGGATGAGTAGTGTTTTTTGAGGTATTTATAGTTTTGATTTTTGAGTAACTTATCAAATTTTACTAAACATTTTAGAAAGCCGATATTTTAGACTAAGGTTTGGCTCAACATTATCTAATGTTTCTTATCCGAGAAGAAGGGGAAAGGAAGTATTTTGAGTGTCACAATTTTCATTATAAAAATTGATACCATCATTTACATCCTATCACAACTTACATCGGGTTTTGTATATATCGAAGACCTTCCAACTATCATGCACAGGGAAAGAAAGGAGTTTTATCAAAAAAAAATCAGTTTAATAGGCTGTAAATAAAATTACAAATTGGACAAATGAAAAGGATTTCAGCTTTTCTTTGAGAAAAATTGTTCATGCATTTTTGTAGACATGGAATTCTACCTGATATTTAATGCAATATTCGATTCCTTAATAAGAGTAGTTGACTAAATTAGAATTTTCGGTTTAATTTTTTAAAAAAACCTAACGTTTTTTTATCTTGTATTTCACACAGCTTCATAAACGTTCTGAGAAGAAAGGGAACGCTTTATAAGTTTTATTGTACACTTCATGGGGTTCAGACCATATTTGCTTGTCACGTGTGTATAATACACTCATCCGATCAAAATGACATATTGTGGGGAGTGTTCTGGCTCAACCAAAAAATCTGTTTTTTCCAGCTTGGATTACGCCTTTGTTCAGAAGTATTTTGAACATTTCCTAACTTATACGACCAATTTTTCTTACCATCCTTAGACTTCAGGTGACAATTTCTGTCCCTTAAATATTCTTTTATAATAATACCATCACCAATTATTTTTCAATTCACCGACAAACACTTATTTTAAGAAAAGATTACATATGTATATATGTATAATCCAAAATATATAAATACACAGATAGCTATAGAACCTAAGATAACTATACTAGATAGGAAATAATAGGAACAGTAGTTAAATAACAAACTCCTGGCCTTAGGAACCCAGATTGCAGGTTTAAACAAGTTTTAGGGCTAGCCAACCTTCACCTGTAGTTTGTCTATAATATGTACCAAGAGGAAAGGAAAAAATAACATTAGGAGAAATTTAAATATTATAAATAAAATCACTATACTAATAAAATATAATTATAAAATTATAGCCTACTAGTATTTACAGTATAGATTTAAATTCGATGCAAAATATAGATAGTAAGACTTACTTCGGGAGTATAACAATTGGTTATGTTTCCCGCCAAATACAGTATAGGGATAACAGTGCCACATGAAGTTAAAATTTATGATAGAATACATATATATATATATATAGTTCAAGGAAAAATTAACCGTATTAATTTTTCATAAAAGATTCAAAGACTTAGCTACATTTTTTTCCTCTATATATACATTAAGAATGATTATGGATGGAATATGTAATATTTCAGTGTTAAAAAGAGCTGAAGATTTTCTATCTTTTGGTACAATCACACAATTAATTTCAAACATTCTTTAAAAAAAAAAAATTGCTGTGGATGGATAAGGAATATTTGAGTGTTAAAAGATTTTCAACCTTTTGGTACAATCACACATTTAATTTCAAAGCTTCTTTAAAGAATTTTTTAAAAGTTGACATATTTACAAACAACTTTTTAATAATTATATATAAATATTTACCGTTTTCCTGATTTTACCCGTATCTACACTGATGGTTCCAAATCAATGAATCATACCTGTGTCCTCATAGACCAGTCACCTGACGTCTTTCAGCTTCGTTCTGCAGCTTCTTCTAATTTTATCGCTAAGATATCTATCTTCCATTAAGAGAGTATTAGAATGTTTCATGTCGAAGCATTGAAAAAATCCTGTTTTTAGAGATTCCTAGAACATCTTGAAGTCATTGCGTTATCACACTTGTTCATGTTATCTATTGAATATTAAAATTTTGAAAATAATACATGTCTTAACATTTCAAAAAATCTCATTATTTTTGTTGTTGGATACCCTCTAATAGTGGATTTGATTTGATTTTTTACTAGCGTCGCATTTTGGGGCTACCCGACTGTTATTGAAGATGGGATTTTGAACCATGATTATAAGTGACGAAGGTAACAGCTAAGTTTGAACTCCCTCTCCAAACTTCCACTACATGTTAATGTGAGGATTTTAATTATTGTCAGATTTATATAGCATGAATAAGCCCCTCTACGGGTTCGAAAATAAGTGGTGGTTCTTCAACGGCACTAGGACTCAAACGCATGGTTCGACAACATCGTACAGAAATTTGCGATCATGATTTCTCGGCTACCATTACCTCTCTTTCACACTGGAATCAAGGGTAAAGAAACAATCAACACTGTTGCTAGAATAGAATCGAGTGTAATATCCCTTATCAATTCTTATCACGATATTAAGAGGGATATTAAAGCACCTGTACACGCCCATGATAATATCAATGGAATCTTCCGATTCATAACAAATTATTGAACGTAAAACCTACCATTTCATACTGAAATTATTTCCACCCAGAAAGCAATACGTTATTTTGATATGTGAGAGAGAATTGGTCATATGAGAATTACACGTAAGCATTTTTTTTTCTGGGAGGGATCCTCTACGTGAATAATCGTGTCTGCCCACTATAAGGCACATTTTAATTTTGGGTTCCGCTTTTACTTTTGTTCACTTCAAACATTTTAAATCTTACAGCTTAACATTGACTGGCTTGGTTGTAGAAAATCCCCAGTCACACAAAGTTTTGATTTTTTGTATATGACATCGATTTTTCTTTTTACAATTAACTTTAAATAAATCGTTTGTAGATATAATATAAAAAAAGTTGGTTTGTATACAATTTTAATTTATTATTTCAGGGATTTTTAAATCCTGCGTTGGGCACAATATGTACCAAGAGGACTAGATGTTTCAAATTTAAATCAACCAGCCAACCTGGGGAACATGAAAAATATTTTGCTTTTTATTATAAGTCAGGGATTATACCTATCTATAAGTCGCTTTGAAACATTAATGTAAAAGAGTTTCTTAAGCAGTCCTGAAAAATGTTAATTATTTACAACTTAAAATCACTTTTATTTTAAGCTATAGTAATTTTTTTACGTAAGAGATTATTTATCAAACCTTTTTTTAAAGGTCAGAAGAATTTGCATTAAAATCAGTTAGTGATCCAAAATTGATTGGAGATTTGTCTATGATCTTGAAATAAGGCAATATATTTTAGTGTTATAGTCATTAAATATTCAAATAGAATATCAGGATTGTGCTTTCAGTATATGAATGGGATGTTTTGGAGTTATCTCATGCAGTGGTGTACACAAGGGAATGGATTGAGGGTTCAACCTCCCCCACCTCCATAGACCAACGGAAATTTTATTTTCACTATAGAGATTACGCCTTCGCGCTTACGTCTACATGTTTTTTTAATGTACCCCCTCTCCTTAGGAGAGGTCCGTGTACGCCACTGACGTCATGGATAATATTTTTTGGTAATCCTTATAAATCTGTAAAATTCATCTGCATAGTCAAAATTACAGCTATAATTAATCATTGTCTTGAAGAGTACACCTGCTATCAGAGAAATTTCGCATTTTCACCAGGCATAGGTTTTGGAGGCATATTGTCATTAACCAAAGTGGTGGATAGATAATTGGATCGCAACATGGAACCTAAAAAGAAAGAGGAAAGAACATTCAGTGAAAATAAATAAATAGTTTTTATATATAAATCAGAACAATTGAAATTTCTTTCATTGACATATTTTAAATAATTGCATTGATAAAAGGAAAAAAAACAATATGCACACACGTGAATATTCATTATTTAGAAATGGTTTATTTCATATTCTTCCAATAACCTAAACCAAGGGTTGGGAACTCTTCTAATTACTTTAATCTGTCAATTAATGTAACTCTTTTAGTCTTTTTAATTAATTAATTAAACAGCAATAAATAAGGCCACTTTAATTTTTATTCATTGGCTTAGCATATAAATATATAAAGAGGCTTGTTGATGATTCTTTTCACTTTTTGATTTTTAAAATGCGGCTGATCGAAATTAAACTTCTAAACAGAGGAATTTGTGTTCCGTATGTGACAAATAATGCTTATTTTCATTCATGTTTTTAAAATCGTGTCTTACAACAAACCATTTTACTTTTCACAGAAGGGAAGAAAAAATCTAATGCTCACTCTATATTTTATACGTTCGGAACCGTGATTTTAAAAAAAGTGCATAAATGGATAATTTTCATGATATTTAGTGTCACTCAGATTAGAATACATACATAAAATTGTTTTAAGGACATTTTGACAAAAAAAATTTATTTAAGTATAATACTTTGGCAAAAAATTAACTTAGAATAATCTTTTTTCCAAATGTTCTCCTTTTGTGAAAAATGGTTCTATTATAATAATATTTTGCCTGTATATAGATCAGACCTCTGTTCAGAGGCTCAACTAGAATTTTTGAAAAATTCACATTTTTTTCAGAGTTACCACCCATTGAAATAATTATTCGCGTTTTTTTCTTAAAATTGCTTCCCTCTGTTGCCGTAAAATATGAATATAAACCCACTTCTAAGTTATATATTTCAAAAATTACAGTTGAGCCTCTGAACAGAGGTCTGAGCTATATACAAGCAAAATATTATTCTAATAGAAGCATTTTTCACTAAAGGAGAACATTTGGAAAAAAGATTATTCTAAGTTAATTTTTTGCCAAAATATTGTATTTAAATAAAATTTTTTTGTCAAAATGTCCTTAAAAGAATTTTATGCATATATTCTAATCTAAATGACACTAAATATCATGAAAATTATCCATTTATGCGCTTTTGAAAATCACGGTTCCGAACGTAGTCGGATACCTTAATGTTCTGTTTTCATAAATCCTTTGAGTAGAGAGGCTGTTGCATGTTAAATCTGTTGAAACTCAAACTCTTTTCGTAGGTGTGATATGAAAGTTTGGAGAGGGGGCTTTAGCTATAGGTCTCGTCTTCGCTACCTGACCTTGGCTCAAAATTATGAAGTCCGTCACCAATAGCCCTCGAGTTGCTTCAAGGGCGACGCAAATTAAAATAAAATCAAATATATTTTCTTCGTTTAATTTTATTTCTTTGCAATTTTATACGAGGAAAACGGGTAAAAAAATATTAAATAATCTTTTTAAAAAATGTATACACTTAACAGAAATACAATAACACTGTTTTAGAAAAAATCACACAGGATATGCATAACAATAATAACGCTATAACTTATAGCATGGTACAAATTTGACCTGTCTTTTTACGAATAGTAATAGTAAGAAAATAATTTTTGTGGAGAGATCAGAGATAAAATATCCGGTCGTGTTCCGGTTATGCACTAACGGTGTTTTATCATTTGAAATATATAATTGATAACGGACACCAGTAACCACTGAAACTTATATTTACGCCATTATTTATTTGATTCTATCAATCTCCGATTTCTGGTCGTTTTCTGAATAAGTGAATATCAATTTATACAAGATCTAGTTTCTATGAAGGCCAAACTCATGGATTTCGAATGCGGCCTCATGGCGAGAGAGACACTTTCTCCACATGTGACCTAAGCTTTACATATATATAAGTACATTTTTTGCTTTTGTCTTAAAGCCAAATGGAAACCATTATTTATTTTGAAATATGTATTCTTAAATAACATTTTAATGATAGTAAATTCTTAAGTGTCTGAAAATAACAAAGTTTCAAAAACAAATGATTGAAAATTAAATATAGTAAACATACGTAAAAATTCAATAAACTTAAGTTTAAAATAGGATCCACAATTTCTATACTTTATTCGATCTGATATGATTTTTTACCTTTATCTGAAATATTTATATTTTTATACATAATAAAAGTATTCTCTAAGACATGTCTTTAAATATAATTTTAATTGTATTTTGTCAATTCTCTCTCTCTCTCTCTCCTATTCCAACCCTCATAGATAGATGTGATGTCTTACTGGTTTACTTTTAAAAGCAATTTAAAAAAAACTTATTAATTTATATTTAATGAGGACGAATAAGTTTTTTAAGGGATGCAAATATAATCAGACGTGATTATTAAAAAATACATAATATACGCTTTCATCCAGTATTTTTCAGCTAAATGTAATATAAAATTTGGGTAAGCGTAAATACATAGTGTGTGTCTCAGAGATTTTTATAAAGAAATATTACTAACAAAGAAAACAAAGGATGATTAGGCTTAAGTCCAGATACAAGAGAAAAAAATATATAAATTCAATGAAAATAAAATTTTTAATTACATTGAAATTTGATAATAGCTACAATAATCTTCATATCAGGGAATAAATCATGATACGGATATTTTAAAAGTTACAATAACAAGAATACACACATTTTCATGAAGAATATTTCTAATCGGAGTAATATATTGGTTATATATAACCTTGATAATTTTATTTTATTTTTTATGCAATCAATATATATATATATATAAAGTATAATTCAAAAAGCTACAAAGGATGACAGAGCTATAATATTTTAAATTATATTTTTTAAGTTGCAAAATAATAAAATATATTTTTAAGTAAGAAATTAACTTTTAATGCAAGTTGTACATTATTTACATTTTAATAAATCAAATGATTTATTAAAATGTAATATACATGTATATTTCATGTATGTATGTACATAAACGTATATACATGCACGTATATTTATGCATATGTGTATACATACATAACCAAAGAGAAAGACAGCAACTAGTTTTTAAATTTTACAATAGCTATTTTCAATAATTTATGTAAGAAATCTCTCTTCACGGTTTTTGCTTTATACGATTCAATTAAAATTTTCTCAAATATTGGAAAAAAAATCACCTCCAATTTTATTTAAATGTGACAGAATTATAAGGTCATATTTTTTTTCCAAAGTTGTGAATCTATTTTCTACAGCACAAGTTTTATATCCTTTTGTTTTAGGAGTATTCATTTCACTTTTAATATGTCTTGCTTAAATGTGTCTTTTAATTATGTAATCTCATAGTACTTTCCCTCTCAGTTATAAAATTTTATAAGAATTTATATATTCTACATATTTCATTTTATGTAAATATTCACAAGTTCATAAAAGTACATGTAACATTTATGCATTCAATTTTAGAAGCTTTAAAAAAATAACTGACAATAATGTGCGATTTTAATGAATTAAACATGCATTTTCTTGTTATTTTCCATAGTCATTTACATTTTAGACAGTATAATGACATAACTCATACTTTTTTTGATTTACCACTCACAATAAAAAAAAGCAAAGAACTATAAAAAGATAAAAAATAAAATTTCATTCGTAAATACTTATCTACATTCAAATTCATATTTTAAAATAATAAATTTATAAAAATAATATTGTAAACAAATATCTTTGGAGAGCATTCAGTTCACAGAACAGAGAATTTCAGTCTTCAAATGTCAGGAGTCCATCAATAATAAATTGGTCACAACTACTGTGAAATAAAAATTTCAAAAGAATATAAAACAAGAGAGAAATTAAGTTAAAATGCATTAAATACAGAATGGAAAATTAAAAAAAAGTTTGGTTGAAATCAATAATTTAAAAGTATATGCCTTAAACTTGCAAATCAAACTCGTAAAAACAAAGTCCCTCTTCATTTTTTTTATTCTGAGAACTGACTTTCTTTTTTCATTTAAAGAAAATGCTTTAATTCAAATTAATATTTTCTTTAAAGAAACCAAAGGGAGATTGGAGGCCCTGTCCAAATCTAACATCTAATTGGGGTGGAACCGAGCCAAAACGTACTGTCACCTGTATGGTGCTCAAAGCTACGGATAACGACATGCGTACATCTAGCCCTTTGCCGAGATGAATTTCGTGGGCTTCGATCTGACATCGTCAGACAGGTTGCTTTAGTAACAACACACATATAGAAATCACTAGAATATAAAATGAATAAAATTTTATTTTATGCCTTTGAACACAGGGTTGTATCAATGTTTGGTAAGACAGGCAAACAGATAACTAGGAATTTTTTGTAACATTTATAATCCTATTAAATAAGAAATAAATAAATAAAAATTCTTTACAGCCATTTTATATTCTCGTGAGCCGTATAATTCATTCTTATAAATGTTTCAATAAAAACGAAGTTATTATTTATAAATCCTATAGTTTAAACACCTTTTAAAATACTACTGTTATTAATTTAAACCCATCACGTAGAAGAGCTAGCTACTGCATGCTTAATCTCTTGAGACACTAAGTCTGTACGTTGGCATGGTGTGAAAGCTTGGAGAGTGTGGTGTTGTCCTGCTGAATTATTGTCCTTGTCATTACACCATAATTCAAATTACGAGGTCCATCAGCGAAAATTTTCATGTTGCTTTCAATAAATAATTAATTTAAGGAATAATTTAATAAACTGACGTCTTTTTGAAAAAATGTTTCATCTTTAAAAATTAACAAGTGTTCAATTTTGATACTTTGATTATTTTTGTTAATATTTTATATTTTTATATATATAAACAGATTGGAAACTTATAAATATGCCAATAAATTTAACAGTTTCTTCAAATAGCTATAGTATTTTATTCAAGAGAAAAGCAATTAAAACTTTCTTCCCATTTAACTTTGTATTATAGTCCATTGTGTCTTGGTCAAAACAATTTTTAAATAGTTATAACTTATTACCTAAAATTATATTTGGTTTTTACAACGCATCTGTAATATAGGGTGTCTTTTTAGAGGTATAGAACTTTAAATTGCAATAAAACAACGATGTATTATTCGATTGACATGAATTTTTTTTATTCGAAAGATAATCTTGTGGCATTACATTTTAAATATGATCAAACAAGGCGTAGATTCGTCAAATGGGCCCAAAAGGAGATTGCAGTTGTTGCCGATTTTCATAAGCGAATTTTGTTTAGCGATGAAGCGCACTTCTTGTTGAATGGCAAAACTGCCGCATTTGGAGTGAAGCTAATCCACAAGTGTATGTCGAAACACCGTTACATCCAGAAAAACTGACTGTTTGGTGCGCTTTTATGGGCTGGTGGAATAATTGGTCCGTACTTCTTCAAAAACGATGAAGGCCACAACGTTACAGTCAATGGTGATCGGTATAGAGCCATGATTACTAACTTTTTCATTCCTGAATTGAACAATCATGATGTCCAGGAGCTGTGGTTCCAACAAGACGGCGCAACATGTCACACAGCTCGTGCCATAATCGATTTATTGAAATACACGTTTGGTGACCGCCTAATTTCACGTTTTGGACCTGTGAATTGTCCTCCAAGATCTTGTGATTTAACACCGCTAGACTATTTTCTGTGGGGCTATGTAAAGTCATTGGTCTATGCGGTTAAGCCACAAACGCTTGACCATTTGGAAGACAACATTCGCCGTGTTATTGCCGATATACGGCCACAAATGTTGGAAAAAGTCATCGAAAATTGGACGTCCAGATTGGACTACATCCGAGCCAGCCGTGGCAGTCATATGCCAGAAATCATATTTAAAATGTAATGCCACAAGATTATCTTTAGAATAAAAAAAATTCATGTCAATCGAATAATACATCGTTGTTTTATTGCAATTTAAAGTTCTATACGTCTAAAAAAACACCCTTTATAATATGAAAAGCCTTTAGAGGTTAACGGGGAAAAACAGTAAATCAATAAGCATTAATTTGAATACTCTTTTGCTACTGCTACTACTATTATTATATATATTAGCTTCACACATAAATTTTTTTTTATTTCATTTATTTGACTTGAATTTTGGTGATGAATATGTGATTTTGTATTTATATTTTGATTTAAGCATGAAGCAGTATATGAGTTACTTTTATAAATCTCACATATTCTTCATAGGAGTTGAAGGATTTTAAAAAGTAAGTTCTGAACAATATAAAAAAGAAGAAAGAAAAAAAAGGGATTTTTTTAAGTAACCGAAAGTAAGTAATAGAAATTTTTTATTTCTTTTAATAAAAACACATTTTAATTCTTCCTTATATTTTTGTGGCAAAAGTTTTACAAAATGTTTATCATTCTATTTTTAAAATGTTACAGGAATTAGGAAAAATCGTAATCATGCGACAAAAGAATAATTATAATTTTTCCTAGAAGTATAATTAAAAAGCACTTTTACACGCACTTTTAAAAGTAGTTTATTGTTTCATTTTTTAATAATTACCACGGTATACTTTTTACTTGTCTTTCGATTTAAATTATTTATATAAACTTTTATTCAATATTTCGATTTTTTTTAATTTTTTCATAATTTTCATTTAATTCTCTTTAAAATTTTAAATTAAACATTATCAGTGAGCTGAAATTTCAGAATTATAAATTTATTAGAAGAGTGATTTTTTTATTTTAGTTAAATTTTCATTCTATTCCATTTCAAGAGCGGAAAAAAATGTGAATTTCATTTTGATGCTTTTTTAAAGAGAAAGGCAAAGAAAATTTCGACCGTCTTTAAAATTAATTTAAATCAATCTTGCCCCATTTTCAACCTTCTTATAACACATAGAATGTTTCAACTTTGATTATGATTATTAAGGCCTTAGTATAACAGCAGCTATGGTCTTAGCCTCTTGCACATGAAGCTAGATTTGACTCTCATTTTTGAGTCTTACTTTTATTAAAAATGACATTAGAAACAAATTAATTCTCAAAAATGAATCAAAATGCTATATATATAGTTAAAGAAATTAACATTAATTCGCAATCTATGCTGAAAGTTTGTTTTAATGGTAAAAGTTAAAATATAATTTTGAGAAAATTTCCCTTAATTTTTTATAAAGTTTCAAAGAATTCGTACTTTCAATATTGTCCCATTGCATCAGGGAATTGTGTTTTATGTAGGCTTTATAATTCGAAGCAAACCATGAAAAATCCGTTTAAGGTATCCGACTACGTTCGGAACAGTGATTTTAAAAAAGCGCATAAATGGATAATTTTCATGATATTTAGTGTCACTCAGATTAGAATACATACATACATAAGATTGTTTTAAAGACATTTTGACAAAAAAAAACATTTATTTAAATATAATATTTTGGCAAAAAATTAACTTAGAATAACCTTTTTTACAAACGTTCTCCTTTTGTGAAAAATGGTTCTATTATAATAATATTTTGCCTGTATATAGCTCAGACCTCTCTACAGAGGCTCAACTAGAATTTTTGAAAAATTCACATCATTTTCAGAGTTACCACCAATTGAAATAACTCTTGGCGTTTTTTTCTTAAAATTGCTCCCTTCTGTTGTCGTAAATCATGGATAAACCCACTGCTAAGCTATATGTTTCAAAAATTCTAGTTGAGCCTCTGAACAGAGGTATGAGCTATATACAGGCAAAATATTATTCTGATAGAAGCATTTTTCACAAAAGGAGAACATTTGGAAAAAAGACTATTCTAAGTTAATTTTTTGCCAAAATATGGTATTTAAATAAATTTTTTTGTCAAAATGTCCTTAAAACAATTTTATGCATATATTCTAATCTAAGTGACACTAAATGTCATGAAAAATATCCATTTATTTGATTTTGAAAATCACGGTTCCGAACGTTGTCGTTTATTTTAAAGTTAAAAGGAAAAATTCTGTACAAACAATTTGCTTCAAAAAATAAAAATAGAGATTTTTTTAATGCGAAATTAGTGTGAGTTTCTCTGAGAGAAATTTTAAAGAAAGTAAATAAATATGTACATTCTAGGCAGCATTTTTGTCTAAAATTTCTTTTCTATAGGTTTAGATAGTATTCTTTGCACTTGGTTTTGTTAGAAAATATGTATTTCTTTCATGTAGTAAAAGTGGATATTATAGTTATATCTGAATATTATAAATAAGAACCTTTTAGACTTAGAAAAGTAAACTGTCTATTAATTTTTTTTTACTTATGCACATATTTTGTAAAAGAAAAAAAAAGTTTAAATTGTAAAAAGAAAAGAAGTTAGCCAACTGAGTACTTTTATTTATATTTGATAAAAGAGCAAAGTTTCTGAAAAGAAATAAAAAACGAAGAAATCAAAAGCGTATTTATGTGGTTTTAAACATTTTTCAGAAATTTGGAAACAAATAAATAAAAATAAAAACTGTGTTATATATATATATATATATATATATATATATATATATATATATATATATATATATATATATATATATATATATAAAGGGGTTTTTTAGAGGTATAGAACTTTAAATTGCAATAAAACAACGATGTATTATTCGATTGACATGATTTTTTATTCGAAAGATAATCTTGTGGCATTACATTTTAAATATGATATCTGGCATATGACTGCCACGGCTGGCTCGGAAGTAGTCCAATCTGGACGTCCAATTTTCGATGACTTTTTCCAATATTTGTGGCCGTATATCGGCAATAACACGGCAAATGTTGTCTTCCAAATGGTCAAGCGTTTGTGGCTTATCCGCATAGACCAATGATTTTACATAGCACAACAGAAAATAGTCTAGCGGTGTTAAATCTCAAGATCTTGAGGCCAATTCACAGGTCCAAAACGTGAAATTAGGGCGGTCACCAAACGTGTCTTTCAATAAATCGATTGTCGCACGAGCTGTGTGACATGTTGCGCCGTCTTGTTGGAACCACAGCTCCTGGACATCATGATTGTTCAATTCAGGAATGAAAAAGTTAGTAATCATGGCTCTATACCGATCACCATTGACTATAACGTTGTGGCCTTCATCGTTTTTGAAGAAGTACGGACCAATTATTCCACCAGCCCATAAAGCGCACCAAACAGTCAGTTTTTTGGGATGTAACGGTGTTTCGGCATACACTTGTGGATTAGCTTCACTCCAAATGCGGCAGTTTTGTTTGTTGACGTAGCCATTCAACCAGAAGTGCGCTTCATCGCTAAACAAAATTCGCTTATGAAAATCGGGAACAACGGCAATCTCGTTTTGGGCCCATTCGACGAATCTACGCCTTGCTTGATGATCGTTTTGATGAATTGCCAAACCAAACTGAGAATAAATCACTTGGCAGCTGTTAAATAGGTCGCCATCTTGGAAAGTAATGCCAACTTAAACTTCTATACTTGGAAAAAACACTCTCTCTCTCTATATATATAAGTTTTTTAAAACCAAATGTTGCTTCATTAAAGGTTTTTTAACTGCACTTTTTGTTCCAGTTATGCCCTTAGTTTAAACTTAGATGTTACTTAGAGGTTTACCTAATTTTTGTTTCGAACATTGTTTTACCCTTTTTTATATTTTTCTGGTTAATATATTCAGTTATTGTTCTTATATTTGTCTTAATAAGGCTGAAGGACAATTAGCTAAGTGTAGTTATAGAAAGAATTTTTTCAAGTCCGAGAAAAACTTTAAACACTTTAACCTGTATGATGCAATTAATTCATAAAAATGTTTATAAGATTTATATATAAATCTTGTTTCCTCCATGTTTGGAAAATTGACTATTTTTTCCTGTAATCTAGAGTACTGTTGTGAACAGTGGCGCACACAAGGGATGTGGCCAAGCCCTTGATTTTTTTCCGATTGATCATAATTCTATGTATATAATACGTAAAATTTAATTAAGTATTTGTTATTATTGATTAATTTTATTAACTAATGCTAATTATTTATTCAATAATTAGTTTTTTACTGTATTTTGTTCCCGAAAATTGACAAAATCAAGAGGTCATGATACAAGAATGGTGAACTTTCGACCCCGGACCCCCTACCCTTGAAAAACTTTTGTGTGCGCGACTGGTTGTGAACTAGAAGAAATCAGCCACAAAATATTTTTTTGAGAAATTCAGAGTCATGTGTTCCCGTTTATTAATACTATAAAGGTGCACTTGTAGAGTTAAAATTCGAAAAATAAACTAAGCTCTGATCTTATACCTTTAATTGGTTAGTTCTATCTCATATTGAAACAAAACTACAAGTATTTTGAAACGTCTATGAATTTTATAAACATTATACATGTGGCACAGTTGCTATATAATTCGAATTTTTTTTATAATTTACTCAGTTCAGGAAATACATGTGTAATTCAAACCTATTTAAGGTATCCGACTACGTTCGGAACCGTGATTTTAAAAAAGCGCATAAATGGATAATTTTCATGATATTTAGTGTCACTCAGATTAGAATAGATGCATAAAACTATTTTAAGGACATTTTGACAAAAAAATTATTTAAATACATCAGAGTAGAGAAATTTTCATAAAAATCCCTGGTTTTATTTCAATTCATATAATTGTGAAGGTAATGTGAATTTTTCAAAAAATCCTTGTTTAGGCTTTATATAGAAGCAAATTTATTATAGAAGCTTTTTCCATAAAACGATTTTTTTTAAATATGTAATTTTTTCTTCATTTTTTTTGCCCAAAAATTGCATTTAAGTAATTTTTTTTATTGCAATAGTATTCTTGAAACAATATTTTATATGTATATTCTATCTAATTCATATAACACTAAATATAAAATAAATTATTAATTTATACGCTTCTGCAAATTAACAATTCCGAGCGTCCTCAGACACCTTATTTGAACATTTCCATTGAAACTGGAAATAAAGTTGATTATTATTCCAATTATATAATATGCATTACTGTTTCTGAATAACTTTGAAACACAATGTGAAAGTGTTTGTTTTGAAAAGGAGATAACCTGATTATTATTCCAATTATATAATATAGATTACTATTTCTGGATAATTTTGAAGCTCAGTATGAAATCTTTTTTTTAAAAAGGAGATAACCTGATTATTTTTCAAACGTTATAATTTTCCTTTCTTGACATATCCCTTTAAAGCCCAACCCGCACGACTCTGTGCCGGCTAGACATTCTTATCCCTTTAAGACCCGAAATATTTTTATCTTTAAATATTACATTATTCTGGTTATTAATACCACACTGACACCAATGATACTAGAAAAATAATAAAGAAATTTTTGCTGCCCCCTGGAACGTGGAGTTTCCAACACGAACGAGCGGGTTGAGTCTTAGAAGGATAAGAAAAAATTTAGAGTTAAGTAGAGATTAATGTTTGTAGTCTCATTTTATTTTCAAATTTCATGCCTTATTTTTAAGCAAAAAAAAAAAAAAAAAAAAAAAAAAAAAAAAAAAAAAACGTAAGACTTTTATTGATAAAATAATCATTTTTATTTTAAATGATGCAAACAATAGATGTTGGTTTTAGTCAATTATTCACACTTCGAGCTTTAAAATGAATTGGCGACAGACTTATCAATTTTAAACTAGTCAAGTAAAAGGACAACATCTTAGCTGGTACGTTTACCCTCCTAACGCTCTTTCACACCAAGAGGATATTGAGACTTGGTTCCACTTAACGTCCAGTGCTCCCATTTTACTCCTCAGCTTAAGTGATTGCAATCAAAATGAAAATGTGTGTGCGCGTGTGTCATGAAAAATCTTATTACACGAACTTAATTTTTCAGTTTGAAGAAGTTGTGTGATGTATTCTTAGGAGAAAGATGGAGGAATTGATTAATAATTTAAAAATAATTTTACTTTTACATAAAGATTGGTAATAAATCACACACACAATATTCATATTATTTTAATGCATCTTTTAAGAAAAACCAGAAATATACGCCTTTTTTTAAAAAATTAGAAGTACCTATTTTTACTTTTTCCTCATGTTTTATTTAAAAAGAAAGTAACTTAGATATTTTTACCAAGGCGAGAATCAATAGTATGTAACTGTTGTGCTTTTGTTTCCTATAAATTAAATCGGAGGTTTTATTTTTAGTTATTGCTGTTGAACATTACAATTATAAGAATTTTTGAGAAATAAAAAAATAGCAATATCTTGAATACCATTGAGAAGAAAATTCATGGAAATGAGATGGGTTGTTTTCTAAACACTTTTTGTCAGATTTGGTTTATCTTTTGAAATATGATTTAGTAACAAAATCATTTGCATTCCTTTACTTATTTCTATAAAATATTAAGTTAATTCTTTCCTTAATAAAAATATCTTTGAATAAAGTTATTAACATTTAGCCATTACTCTTTCGATTTCCAAATCATCTGAAATATCTTCTAGAACTTTGAAAATACCTTTCAGTTCCCTGTAATATTTAGTGAGAAATATAAAGTGTTATGTGAGCTTATAGGCAATTTTTCTCTCTTTCCCACCCACCCCCACACACGCACATGACACTGGTTAAAGCACTAGAACTGGATTAAAAAATTAAATAACTGGTAAATGTGCTGAAAAGAAAGAAAACATCGTTTATTGTAATATGTTGTGTCATGACAAATTTTCTGAAAATAACTGAAAGTAAAACATATTTTAAGCAATTTATGTGTTTGCTTCGTATTAGTTTTTAAATAATTTTGAGCTTCTTAAAAAGTATGCAAAGGTAAAGTATTATAGAAATAAATTAATTGAACAAATCAGTTTCAGAATACATACTGAATACAACAAATTCAAACCATTCATTATATAAGAATTCTATTATTTAGTCATCGAGCCATCACTTGAAGTATAATGTGTTCACCAAATCATTCACATTTTATGTTATTATATGCATTAAATATTAACATAACAGGAGAAGTAAACGTTTTAAGATCTAAAAAAAAAACTTGTTTTCTTTTTTGTTCTATTCTTTTTTTAAAATTTTTTGATGGTAAATGTCTATTGTTTACTTTTTCGCCTGAAAACCTTGATTAATTTATGAAACATAATATCAATACTTAATCGAATAAAATTTCAAAGTTATTTTCTATTTAATTGTATATCAAACACTCTTATGATAGGAATAATAAAACATTTGCTCATTAGCATGATTTTAGAATATTTTGTGATTCTGAAGGTATATTTATAAAGTTCGGAGATCTAATGGAAGTAAATACCTTATAGATAGTTTCTTCACAATATATGAATTCATTATTTTCACGAGGGAAAAGTCTTGATTTTTTAATTCACAAGCATTGTCTTTAGCATTTTAATACATTCATATAAAAAAAATATTACAATAATTTTGTATATACTAGTCATTTTGTTTGATGTTACAAAAATTTGATTTTTCTTCATTTGCTTGTTGTTGAAGTAGAATGTATTTTGCTTTGCTATTTAATACTTTGTAAAATGAAATAAATGGATTTTATTCATTTGAAACTTTCAAGCAGAAAAACTGACATATTTTGTTAATATTTTAGAATGTTAATGTTATATTGGAAATATTCTTATCAATGCTGAATTTTCTTCAATAGGTCAATTGAAAATAACACAACGAAATTTCTTATCTATTTATTTTATTGATAGATGGATGCAATTTCTAATTTTTCAATTATTTAAAAAATTTTATTGATCATTTTTTCTGTAGTTACTACAAGTTATTGTATTCAATTAAAGAAGCAATAAAAAAATTTAAATAGTATGTGTGTGAGACGCATTGATATAATTATTATCGTCGGGATAAAAAAAAGTTACTCCCTTTACTTCTGTTTTCTGAGTGGTATTCTGCTTTATCCTCCAAGATGAGGTATTATACGTATCCTTTTCCAAAGATATTTAAATTTTAATGTCATGAATGCATGCTATTTTTATGTTATAATTTTTATGTTGTATGTTATTATGTGTTATTTTGATGTTGTTAAGTTTGTTTTTATTTTTTGGCGGGGGTGGGGGGCATGAAAAATTTTCTCGAAAATTTTGCTATTATGTTTTAGTACTTTAATAACACTTTCTCATCATGAAAGCATTTTCATATGATTTATTTAAGATTACCTACTCTTTCTTGCAATTTTAAAATTTTCCATTGCAACTTTTGTGTATTATTATTTGAAAACTCAAACCAAGATCTCAAGAAACAAAACAATAAGAATTTTGATAGTAAAAAACAATCTCATAAATTTTTCTAAGCAGATAAGTAACTCAGTACTGCATTAAAATTTTAATTTCGGTTTAAAGGAATATGTAAAATTTCTTAAAACTGCAAAATATATAAATTCTTAATTTCAACTTCTCTATATAAAAACGCAATATACATAAAAAAGTATGGGTTTTTTTTGGTACTCAATATTAAGATAATTTTTTCTTTGGGCTTGTTACCTCAAGAAGTACTGAACATATTTTAATGAAATTAAGTATGTATGCATATACATTTTGGTGTGATACAAAAAAAACATACAACAGTTACGATAGCCGGGAGTACGTCCTCATTTTGCAATTATATAGTCTTTCCAACATGAATTCATAGCAGAGATGTGACAGTATATGATTGATTCCTTATGGAAGTCGATCCAACATTTTTAGCAATACTATTTTCAGGTTCTGAATGGCAATGGGAGGAGTGATGTCAAATTAAAATTGTCTTTCCAAGAACACTCCAAATATGATTTATCGAGTTACGATTAGAGGAGATCAAGCTGGTCAGTCCGTCCGAGGATTGCGTCCTTTGTGGACAAGCATTGTCATCCTTAAAAATGATATTAGAGCCATCAATACCCTTGAAAAGTGAACATTAGACTCCTAGATTTTAGATTAGATCCAAGATGTTTTCTTTTATACCTCACAGCAGTCACAAAGCCTTTGTTAAAGACGAGGAGTTCTGAGCGCCCTTCTAACATAATGCCTACCTATACTATGAAATCTCTTCTTCCATACCAGTCTCTTTCTCGGGATGTTGGAGAACCTTAGTGAGTTCTTGGTTCCCTCTATGTCAAGGTACATCGAGAATCATTGGTTACGCTGAATCTATTCTCATTAGTGAGTATAAAGGTTTTTTTTTGCTCTGATTCCAGATCTAACATAAATTTTCTCTTTATCTTGCTAAACGGGCTCTTTCGTGAGCAAAAGTGACCAGGACAATCTTCTTGAAATTGAATTTCTCTTATATAACCTTCTAGAAACATTAACTCTTGAAAATTGGATCACCGTGACCGCATACAGTTCACAAGGTAGCTGAGAAAATGTTACCCTCTGTTATGCCTTGCTGTAATAGATAAATATTATTCTTCAATGGTAGCTATAGCTCTTGGATGATCTTAGCCATAGCTTTTTATTTACGGTCTTATTAAACTACCTGCTTAAGTTGCACATAGTACGGAGAATTGTATTATAAAACCTCCAGGAATATCTGCACTTGAGACTGCCTTACTTCAAGCTTCTCGATGATTCATCCTCTCAGTTTATTATCAAAACGTTAGTATAGTTACTCGTTTTAACAATATGCTTTTGAATTTCCTAGAAGTTAACAAAAAAGTTCTACGAAGGTCACCGAGGTGTGCCTAAACTGGCAAGTGCGCTTATAAAGCCTTCTCCTGTAAAGGCACAATCCACACATACATGTATGCACAAGTAACCAACACTAAAAGTTTGCCTCCTTGTTTGAAAACATTAATTGAAACTTTCGTTCTGTATTTTTTCGAGAAATTCTACTATATATAGAAATTCTCTTGATTTTGAACATCAGTGTGTATCAAAATCCTCCTAGTGTAGTCTTCAGTGATAATTTGGTTAAAACAATATCATATTTTCAAACGTTTTAATCGTAATTATAAAAAGGCATTTTATTTTATTGACAGCAGTTAATTTAAATAAGGAAACATTAGTTTATTTTTATATTGCTAAGATTTAAAAATGCATGGTTAAACAAATAAAACAGCACTGAAATTAATCCTTAATCAAATTAATTTCTTTGAATGACGATTTTGTATGAAAAATAAAAACATTGCCATTGATTTCAAATAATTTATCTTAAGTTACTTTCCCACTCAATTTTATAATTATGATATCTTTCCCTTGAATTACTTAATGTGTTGAATTCCTCTTTAAGAATCACGCTTGTTTATCTTATTGCATTTGATTTTAAACTAGAATTTCAACGTGTTTAATATAAATTTCAACTCTTCTGGATTTTACATTGAATGAAAAGACTTCTTTGAGTCTTTATTCATTGAAAGAATGTCTTTGCTTTGAATAGATCCATTGAAATAGCTTTCATGTGTCTATGAATTACGTGAAAGATGAATCGGAAAGTAACATTTATTATTAGAAATTGTTGTGTGTGTTAGGTATATTGCTTGCGTCCAACTACTTCCTTGTATCTCTACATTCCTAAGAAAAGATATTACAATCCCTTATGATTAAATTATTTTAGTTTGTTAAAAAGTAGGAGTGTGTGATGATTTAATAGTTGTTATGATAACTGTTTTGGATTCAATGGCTGATATTCAGAAAATTATTGAGACTTAAATATTAAAATCATTTGTGACAATTGTAAATTAGGCATATCTCGATGATTTACGACTTCAATTTAATCTCCTTTTTTGAATGAAGAATATTGTTATTTGAATCAAGCTCCTACAAAAACTATGTAATGCATTTTCATCTTGAAAAGTGATGAATAAGAGTAATGAAAAGAATGAAAACAAATATTGTAAAATAAGCATAGGAATTTAAGTCACAAAGATGTATATGATTAAAAATCAAGAAAATTATAATTCGACTGTTTAAAGATAAAATTCATTTCAGAAGAATTTTTGGAAGTCCTTCATATTGTTAAGGATTTTACGATGACTTCATTAAATATGCATAATTTTCTATTTTTTATCATTAACTCTTTTGAGATTCTTGAAAAAATGTAATATTATTTGCCTTCACATAGGCTTAAGCAACGTAATTGAATTTTATTCTGAGAGTTTGTTTGTCAAACTTGTGTAAAGATAATTTTATAAAGTAAGTTAAAAAAAATTTCACTTGAAAAGTAATATTGCGTTTCAAATGATTGACTGATTTTTTTTGTGCATAATTAAGAAGTTGTGGAATCACGTGAACAAAAACTTTATTTTATTTGATAAAATATTTCTTACAATGCCCATTGCTTTGAGTTATTATTGTTAAAAACTGTATGTCATATGAGTGAATAATGTTAAATGTGTTTCAGATTGAAAAATTCCAAAATTATTACCTTTTTACTAAGACAAAATCAACTTTTTTTTGCATAAGTATGATTAATTTGAACCGAAAATATTGTGTTGTTTATGTTTGTCTTAGGAGTCATCCTTTCTTATATTTTAATATTCATACTCATAGATTCACGAAACTTGAATTTTAAAATGACGACGATTTTTGTATTTTGGAGGTTTGAATAATACTAATAACTATTCAGGATGAAAGTATTGTTTTGACTGAAATGAATTTGTATATGAATTTGTTTCATAAGGGTATATGAAAAATATCGAAGAATAAAAGGGCGGGGAACTATGATTTTCAAATTTCGCTTCAAAAATTACTAAAAATTAAAGTTCGTAAAATAATAAATAGCTCTTTTTGTCTATAAAAAAGTACTCAAACTGAAAGATCTTTACATCTAAATGAAAGCATAAAATAATAATTAATTAATTATAATTTTTCTTTCAGAATATAATTTAAAAATAGTGACTGTAGTTTTATATTTCCTAAAAAATAAGCTTAAAGTATTGTAATCAAGTTGGATTACTTTGATTGTGTATTAATGTCACACTTATAGAAGTAACATGACAGTTTTTGGCAATGATCCAAGTAGTTTTGAACCGTAATCAAGAGACGAAAAACATCAAATGAGTTAGTATCTCATACTTCAAACTTCCCCATCACTCAAAGATGGGAACTTTCAGCACCTACAGTTTTAACGTGTATCAGTTCTAATATACGGTGAATCTCTCATAGAATCAGGGCTTGAACTCATGGTTCCCCACTGTTACAACACTGTCTGTGAGCTCGTGATTGTAACTAACCGGCTACCGTAGCAATATTTATTTAAAAAACTTCATCTTATTTTTTCCTTTGAATTTCAAGTCTGCATCACAAAGGAAATATACCTTTTTAAGACTATGTTTGAAGGGAATGATATTTAATTCATTTTATTATTATTATTATTTCTGTAAAATATCTATTCTTTCAAATTTAGGTTTATTCAGAAAATATGTTCAAACTATCTGAAGTCTTAAAACTCTTTATATATATTGCCATCTAGAAGAGAGGGTATTAAAGAAGTACTAGAAAGAAATATAATGCATATGTATACGTTTGCGTGGACCTTTTTTTTCTTCTTTTTTTGGAAAAGGTTTAATATTTCTTGGTTAAATTTTATAGTTAAAAAATTATCCTTTCAAAATGTTGAATTGGTTTATCCTTTCATAATGTTTCTTCGTTCTAACTTATATTTGCATGACAAAAATGTTTAAACACTGTGAAAAATTTACTGAATATTGAATTTGACATTTTATCCCAGTTTTTAAATTCCTTCTTTCAACCTATGATAGCAAAAATTGATTGCATTTCTATACAGTTATTTCATCAGTGCCCAAATTCTTGAATTGTGCATAATTCACTACACATTTATACCTACAAAGCAAAAAGTTTCAATACGAGATTTTGCAGAGTGTTGTGTTCTCTGTCTAAGGCGAATTTTAATGTTTTTCAAAAAATATCTATGTATATCTATGTATGTATCAATCTATAATGTCATCTATAACATTATTGCAAAAGTATCCAGAAATTATAAAGTTTAAGTTGGTGCATTTCTTGTATAAGAGGCAAAACTTTCGGAACAACAGCTGAATACATTTGTTGACCAATCAACTTACCCCATGTTATTTTTTTTAGACAAAAACTATTAATTGAGCATCCTTCTTCATTAATTTTAAAACTTTTATTTAATATTAATAACTTTAAGTTTTAAGGTTTTTAGCACAGTTTATATTTGTAGAACATAAATATTTCTTTATGGGAAGAAACACACATGTGTATATTTTTAATCCTAAACTTTCCAATGTTATGTTTTGTTTTAATTCCAAGGCTTTTTTTGTAACAGAAAAATTATAGCCGTCGATAAATTATATTTTTACCAAAACTTTTTACTGAATTTTCGTTTTTTTTATTTTCTTTATTAAAAAAGTGTAAACTATAGCAATGTTTTTACTCTACAATTATAGCATGATTAGTATTTAGCTGAATAAAGCTAATGTCTGCTCTTTCCTCGTTTACTTACGAACAATGCTATTCTTATGATTTATAAATAGTTTTGGCACATAAGAATTTTCTATAACTGGGTAAAGAGAAAAGTTTTTAGAAATTTTTAATGCATGGTTTCTCTTAAATTGGTAACAATGTAAGAGATTATAAAATACAGTGAAAACTTTAGAAGTTGTTTCATTTAAT
Organism: Trichonephila clavipes; assembly: GCA_019973935.1. Classification (NCBI taxonomy): domain Eukaryota; kingdom Metazoa; phylum Arthropoda; class Arachnida; order Araneae; family Nephilidae; genus Trichonephila; species Trichonephila clavipes. The sequence continues at coordinate 1,032,735 of BMAU01017768.1, forward strand.
TAAATACATTATCCATATTATCCATCAAAGTGTTTTCAAACAATAACGCTTTTTTTAAATGTACAGTTTCATAACGATTTATCCAAAACATTTTGTCTTATTAAATTCCTTTTGACAAAAAAATTAAGTTGAATACTAATATATTAGATAATTTTTCTTAAATCAGAAACTGGACAGTAGTTTTAATTACCAAAAAATGATTGGAAAATATTTATATTTATGAAATGGATAGAACTTTTATATAGTGCAGAAACGCTAAATATCTATCTTTCTTAAATTCACATATTAAACTGCTGAAACTAAATAATTCAGACAGACAAATAATTTTTAGCCAAATGATGAAGCTGAGAAATTTAATAACAAAATTAAAAAAAAAAATAGGTATTTCTTGTCGATTTTCATAGATTTTCTTTTTTAATAACAAATTTAAGTAGTTGTCTTTCCTATTTTTCAAATAAGTGGTAGTATTATCATTATATATTTTTTTCTCAAACAAGCAACGTAACATTCTATTTTAATAACAATGTAATTAATTAAGAACGAATACATCTTGTTACAAATTACGATTCATTTCTTTTAAAATAGAAACTGCATACTTTTCAATTGTTATAAAAACTATATATTGGAACTTTAAATGATATTTTAGCAATAAAAAAACATGAAGACCAATTACTGCTATTAACATTTTTTCAAATAGCTTATAATTTTGTCCATTTGATAAAATGAATGTCTTTTATTTCAAGTTATTCCCACTAATCTCTTTATTTAAAATGCCATGCATTCTAAAAAGGGTTTTTGAGTAAAATGGAGTCTTTCGGAAAGTATAATGTAATTTAGATGTAATATTAATAGAATTTAGTTAAATTTGCTTAGAATAAAATGAAGAGCATACGAAACGATCTGTAAATCCTAGAAACATTTCACTTGAAATATATTTTAGTTTTTGCTTTTTCATAATATTTAAGACCAAAGTAACAAACTTTGAAATAAAAAAAGTTATGGTAGCTGCGCTTTAAAATGAACAATAAAATATTTTTTAAAACTAATTATAAGTGAATATTTCAAAGTATTTTTAAGGCATAGATTAATGTAATTTTTGAATTTATGTTAACTAGATGATTTTTTTTATAGTTTTTAGAATAACTCGTCTATCAAGCTTTGATAATATCACAAATGTATTTACTTCGAAGTATTAAATGGTACTTTCTTAAAGTCAGACAGAATACATTATTTTTCTCGATGTATTTAATACTCAAATTTCTTAAAGCAAATACATTTCATTATTCTTTCAGTCAGACAAAGAAAATGCATTTTTTCATTGTAATATGTTAAAAATGTGTTCCACATTTTAATATTTTCAATTAAAAATATGATTTTGCTCTCATAAAATATAATTTAACTTACGAATTCAAATTCCTTGATTTAAATTAAGATTCGTTCACATTAAACAGATCTTCAAAGAAATGTAGTTATTTGTGATAAGTCAAATGAAATTCTACGAAAAGATAAGAAATTTTGAGAGGAAATCACGGAGTAAATTTCCAGGAAATTTAATTTGTTTCTCAAGGACGTCACTTGCCAAGGGGCATTATATAAAGATTCGTTAGCATCATCCTTTCTCCTTCCATCTGTTGTAATCCCAGCGATTATCATTTCTAATATCCAATTAAAATATAGCTTACTGACAGAAACTTTGCTCTGACAACCAGGGGAATCAACGATGATGAATATTCACATTTATTAAGTAGATAGTCGCATATTTGTAAATAATTTTAAAATAAGAAAACCGTTGATAAAAAAAAGAGAACAATTGAACATCTGTTTTAATGGGAGAATTTGGTTTTGAACTTTGTTTTGTTAAAATATTTAATACATTTTAAGAGGAATCATTAATTTTAGAAAAAAAATTATCGCTCAAATTTGGTAATAATATCAGAAAAGGAAGCCTTTCTCCCCATGAATGTATTTAATATAGTTACACTACTCATTAATTGCAATTACATGAGATAAATGTAATGATTGAGTAAATGTAATAGCAAGTGATAATAGCATGATTAACATCGCATATTAATTTTTTAAAATTTATATTTTTAAGTAAATCAATATATCAAATATAAACTACAGCTACAGTAATTAATGTAAAAATATTTTCATGAAAAGTAGAAACTTTCTTCTGGCTGTTGATTCTAGTGTCGTCCTCGTCATTTGACTATGGCTGAAAATTACGATGTTCGTCACCAGTAGTTTTAACATTTCTAGGAAATGCAAGGTTTATTAAAAATTAATCAAGTGAGACTACATTTAATTTACTACAATAGCACTAAATGGGAGCATCATTAAAATATTCTTTCTAAAAAGATTTTGGAATACTTATTTTAGGAATTTCATTTGGAAAATTTCGTTTGAAAGGAATATTTTTAGATATTTAATATTAAAAGACATTTAATGTGAGTTGATTGTGTGATAAACTTTGAGAATTCCGAAAATATTTTATTCTAAGAATGTCATGAAAAGTTCCATATAATTACTGGTATTTATCAATTCTTGTACTAGTAATTAATGGAAGTTCTATGAATATAAACTTTGCGAACCATTTTTTTTTCGAAAATACATGGTTGTTTATAGTATTCTGCATCAGGCAGTGGGCTTTCTATGAAAAAGGGATTATAGTTCTATTCTGTACGTGAAGTTCTAAATGTAACATAACTGCATTAAATATTTACAACATATTGACTTATAAATTAATTAATAATGCTTGTTTCTTCTGTTTATTTTTTGAACTTGTGATTTAAATCTGACACAAGTAATACTTTAAGGATTTATTTTAACCTGGATTTTAGTCAAATGTTTGTAAAACAATATTATATAATACAGAAGAAAAGTATAATGTCATTCAGTTAATAAAATCTTCTATTATTGCTATCATTTATACACAACTTTCCAGAAAAAATACAAATGAGATCACCTAATTTCTTTTAGCTTTTTAATGTATTCCAATTATTAAATATTAAATCCGATTGAAGAAGATATTTCGAGACGATAGTATATAATTGTAGTATGTAATTTTGGCGATATTTTTGTAATAACAAATATTAATAAGGTTCTATAGATTAGTATAACAGATCTTGTGAAGTTAAAATATTTAATTCATTTACGAAGACTTAACTTTTGTAAGTAATGAAAAGAAGACTAAAAAAAAATTCCTAATAATTTTCAACAAAGACAGCAATATCTGGATACGATTATCTAGCCTTTTTGTTTACTTAAAACAAATAAATTTTAAATGAAGGACTATATATGGTATTTTAACACTTAGAAAATTACGGATAATTATATATTCTTTTCTTATGTTTATAGTTATATAAAATAAAAGAGTAGTTCAAAGAGCTGAAATTCTGTGTAAATTATTTTTGAATAAAGTGTTGTACTGTAAATACAACATATATCGTACTGTTTATATATGTGTTTGTAATTTTTTGTGAAAGTTCCTTTCCTTTCATTAAAAAAATCCCATTTGCTCAGTCATTTTTGTCAAGATTTTGAATTAAATTAATAGGAAATTATTTCAAGGAATTAAAATCTGAGCTTTGTTAAAAATGAAATCTCAAGAAGAAGATTTGAATGAAATAATAAGGTAATCTACTTTTTAAAAAGTCTTTGAATCTTTAAAATGATTTTTTTAATTACATATGCAAGTTCGTCTTTCTTTTGTGAATGCTGCTTTTATTTATCCATAAAGGAAAAATGTCGAACTTCAAATTAAATTCCTTTAAAATAAGAAATTTGTACTATTTACCTTTATGTCTTTAGTTGTTTTGTATGCAGTAAAAATGTACTTATCTTCTTAAAACTAAGAAAACTTGAAACCTGTTAAATTGTGCGGAAAAAAGGGATATTCATAATCAAGATTATAAGTAAAACTATTTAGAAAAAATGCTATATAATTAAAAAAAAAACCCAAAGAAATTCCTATTCCTTCCTTGAAACAGTTTTAAAACAAGGGGAAAAAAGAAGTAACAAACTTTATATTAAAAACAAGTTTTCTTTGAAAATTTAATTCTATTTTTTTTAAAAAAAGACAAATCAACATATAAATACATAAAATTTATTGACAAAATTCAATACGTCATAGTTAAAAGCATTGAGAAAGTATTTAACGCATACAGAAGTAAACATGAAATAAGTAATGCACTACAAAACGTATGTAACAGATAATATATGGGGACATATATTCCTGAAAGTGTGTGGAGTCATTATTAGAACAATTTCCCGTTAGATATTTTAGTGGATTAAAACCCTATGAAGCAAAATTTTCTTTGAAAAATATCTTTAGAATGAAAATCTTAAAATATTTTGGGTAGTAATGTCTGAAAAGAAAGTGCAAAATAGGAAAATATTTAACCTACAAAACCAATAAACTGATTTTTACTTGTGATTTCATAATATATTCATTCATTTGTCTCATAAATAGCTTCTAAATATATAACGCATAAAAAATCCTTAATAATGGATATTGATAATACATGTGAAAAAGTCGCTTGTGCTAGATATTCCTTCACTTCAAATCATCATCTTATCTAGCAAAGAATACAGTGATTTTACTCATTGTTGATTTCCTCAAACAATTTCCTTAAATAATAAATAATTTGAAAGAAAATTTGCACTTACAGATTTTCTTGTTATGAAAGATACCTCTTTCCGAATTTTATAAAAAATCACAAAAAAAAAAAAAAAATAAAAGTTCACATAAAAGGAAAAAGGTATTGACCTAAAAATTGTTGCTATATTTTTAAGCTCCTTTATTTAGTACAGTCTCATTATTTTTTAGGTAAAAACATCTTCCTTCAATGCTGAAGTATATAATGCTGAGTTTTATTTATCCGACTTAGAGTTTAATGATATCGGTACCATGTGGGGAACATGTATAAATATTTTAAAATTGTAAAGAAAAATAATTACAATATTTGGCATTTTAACCACTAAATAGAGCAATTTAGTTTCATGATTTTTTATTGTACTTAATATTTTCAACCAAACAGGATTATTCTTTATCTTACTGAATAATAATCTATATTCGATTTCAGTTGTAGTATTAATCCATATTTTAATTAGAATTGTTTCAAATTGAAAACTGATTTAAGCTTTGTGTGAATAAGCATTCTAAATGTAATACATTGGTCAATATTACAATGTAAGTAAAACAAATCAAAGAGTAAAAAGGGATGAAAAATATAAAATTTTTATTGTTAAAAGAACTGGGGCTTCCTTTCAGAAAGACAGATTTTTTGCACAGTGGCTACAATAAATAAGATTTTATAAATTTACTGTGAAAAGAATCTCAACACGAATCTATAACTGAGGAAATGTGGTTAGTAAAATATATTCTGATAAAAAAAATGATTCAAAAGTAATATAAATTTAAGTAATTGGAATTTTATGGAATTGCTTAACAGAAATGAGTTTTTGAAAAAATATAGACCATACTTGTATTTTAAAATTTTTTATAAAGTGTAAGAATAGAAATGTGATACATATATAACTCTTCTTTATTTATCTTCAAAATTTTTTTAACTCTTGAGGTTGTGATATGAAAGTTCTTTATTTGCATTTAGGAATTTCTTAAAGTCTTTAATAAAAAATTATTATTGAAATACATGATTTTCAATCCTCATATAATAAGTATAGGTTATTAAATATCTGTTATAATTATTTTTCAAATGTTGAACATTGAAGTTAAGGTTTCAAGAACGATTATTATCCGTAAAAAAAAAATCCTCCTTTTTCAGATTCTATCTGAATATCCAGGTTAGTTCTTATTTATCATTTTTTCGTTCATTTTTTCCGATGGATTTTTTCCCACTATACATTTATCATTTATTTTTTTCGTTTACCCTTCTCTGTGTGTGATTCCAAACACAAATTTGTGGAATGCATCCATACGAAGAAGAAAATATTTCGTAGATGAAAGGTAACATTTTTATTTATCATAAGAAGTTTAAAATATTTAACTATATGTATACATAATGCTTAAGGATTTGTGTATCTGAAATCAATAATTTTTAAATCAGTTAGAATTTTAACTGTAAAAAGCTGTAATTAAAATATCTCATCTAACTCTTATCTCTCATCTTTCTTTCAAGGAATTTTAAAATGCTTTTTTTAAATGTGAGCTGTAGAACTGCTAAATATCTAGATTATACTGTGTCCTGACGATTAAGGCTCAGCCCTAGTCTTAGCAACGGGTGAACCGTTTTGATTGTGGCAGCAGTTTGTTTTGTATTGAAGACTAATTTTGCACTATGAAATCTCTCTTGAAGGCAGAGGCTACTTCATCTTCTATTCATTGGGGCTTATGTTTATGGGATTTGACCGAATATTTGCATTCACCGATCATTACCACCATCATCTCCAAGACCCTTCCGTCCAGATGATTACTCTGCTAAAATATTCAGCATCGATTGAGATTGGCGGTCCTGGATGTGATTTTTGCAGCCATTCGATAGTGATTTGTAGCTTATAATTTTAGACCCCTTGCAACGACGTACTTAACATGGTTCGCTTCTTCTTTTGTTGATTTGTTTTGAAGCTCTGCCCCATCTGAAATTGAAATTCGGGTGAATAGCAGCAATTTGCCAAGAGCCAACCAGCGACAAAGGAGTTCGCAACGGACACCGAAAGAAGGGGGACTAGCCGATTCAGTAGCCCCGGAGCTCATTAACATAGTGCAGGGGAATTTTTGTTCGTATAGATGTCCTCCTACCGTACACTTGAAGATGCCTCGGAGATCTCAAGACACACAGGAAGAAAGGAGTGGCCAAAACGGCTAGGGTGGGGGTGCTTCTCATTCGAAGCTCTAATACAGTCAGCTGCAGTTTGTAGATCCCACCCACTTTCGCTTCTTCAGCTTAGCCCCTGATTGGTTCGCGGCCATCGATCTTGCGAATTTCTCTTCCCCCCGATCTTCCACGCCCTGATCGTAAGTTGCGCAAAAATATTTCTTCACGACACGCACCGATGGTTTTCTTTTCTGGAAAAATGCGATTTAACGCGCAACTTGCTGTTTTGGTGGAAATGAGCAGCTGAAATTTCTCACCGTTTTAAATCGAGCGTTGCCTCTCGTTTAAAAATTCACTGAGGAACTGTGGAAACATTCGAAATTTTTCTTCAAAAAAAATTAAATATATAAGTAAATAAGAAAAGCAAATAAAAGAATAAAAAAAAATCTTTTACAAAAACTTGTACACAGATCACAAAAATATGAGTAGAATTTTCCTATTACTAAATTAAATTAGACGCGATTGAAAACTTTGAACAAGAACAAGAATGAAATTATCAGATTTCATGATACATTAAAAAGATAAGATTAATTGAAAATAAATAACCAGCACTGTTCAGACTCACAAATGCTGATAGATGTGATAGAAGAAGCCATACAGTGAATAAAAAAAGTGTGAGATATTTCTTTTCTGGTATAAAACAGATTCTTTTCACGCCTTAATTTTCATTCGCCAATTAATGTGTTTAACTTTAAATAAGTTTGAAAATAGTTTTAATTCAAAAAGAAATGTCGCCTATTTTTACATTAAAAGTAAACTATTGAATCTCTACACATACTTTTACTAAATTTAAAAACTTAGAAGACTTTTCATATATATTTATTATTATACCTTTAACAGCATATATAAAGACTGAATAAAAGTAAAAATAAAAAAATAAATAAAGTGCAACTCAAAAATAAAACAAAAAAATCTGGAATGAAAAGAATAAAATTTTGTATAAGATTATTTTTTAAATAGTATTTGTTGTTAATTTTTATCTCATTATCATATAAGTTTAAACTTTGAGGTTTAATGAACTAATTAAAATTTTTATTTACTTGTATGAATAGTGAAAAATCAGCACACTGCTTCTTTTGGGCTATGAAAGATACTTGCAAAAATGTTAGTTAATTTAATTTACCTTCAATTTCCCGTTCTTCAGTTATAAAAAGCATACATCAAGCAATTTTGTTATGTGATTTGATGATTACTTTTTAAATCATTTGGAATAAATCAATTACAAATTGAGAAATATTCATTTTTACGATGTAAGTATTTCAAAAATTGGAGATAATTTAAAATATATTCACATACATCAATATAAATAGGTAATTAAATGTCGGAAAATAATACTATATAAAAAGAACAAATTGCATTATTTAAATGATTACATAACTGATCATTTAAATTAAAATGAAAATAAAAAAAAGTATTTGAAAAAAGCAGAAAGATTTCTAAATTTGAAAATACTTTATTTTGGATTATTTTTTTTTAAAAAAGGATTTTTTTTAACTAAGAGCATTACATTTAACTTAGCTATACCCTATAGCCCAGATGCTTTACAAAATACAGTGATATATTTTTCGCTTATGAAATTCTTATTTCTTCTTTTTCGGCACTCTTCGAGTGAAAAGGTTCATCAATAAAATAAGGCAACTTTAACGACAAGAAATCAGTTAATTCTCTTATTCGTTAACATTCATCTTCTAAAGCTCAGAAAAATTTATTCATATATCTACAAACACTTAACAATTTAGTTTTCAGCTTGAAATATACTGTAATAAAGTATTTAAAGCGAAATGAAACATATGTTTTTTTAAAAAGAATGTAAGTTAACACACTCAATTACTTTCTGAAATTTCTGAGATTTGGTGTGTGACATTCCATGATTAGAGTTGTTGTCTTTTGTTAAAGGTAAGATATTTATGATTATGAACTTTAAAAGGCTAAAAAATACAATGTTATCAATTTTTAAGTTTAATAAATAAGATGCAGATTTGTTTCTCACTCATAACTAAAAAATTCCTATGAGATAAAAAAAAAAAATGATACTTGGAAGGAAGTTAAGAAGACAAAGATGGTGTATTATTTTAAAAATACTTTGAAAATAAGACATTTTAACTAAACAAAAGAAGAAATAATAACTGATATAAACTGTACAAACATGTACATTTAAACTTTTACACATTTTTGCATGTACATTTAATTTGTACTTTTTAAAAGAGGATGTACTTAAAAACTAATCAAATAATGACTTAATTACAACTAAACAATTTTAACGCTTACTTTTTTACATATACTTACTGAGATATTGACTTTCTTTTATGAAAGTGCTCTAGCACTACATTTTATTTACTACAATAAAAAGAAACAATTAGACTATTTTCACATATCTCACCTTAACATTTTCAGTGCCAAATATACAAAATAACCAGAAATGCAGAAAAGGATTCGTCTCTTACAAGACAGAGATTATTTACTCAATATCTGAGCACAGACTGTCTACCTCAAGAAAACTGCGTGAACTTCAATATTTTCTTGAGTTTTCATTGGTTGTACATGCTACAAAGTAAATTCTTAAAGATAGCGGAAGAGGAGGTGAAATACGGATTCTCTTGTTCCCCAAAGTCAACTTTTTTCTGAATCTGGTGTTACCCTTTTTCCCCAAACAGATGTCAACCCGAATAGCAATGAGGGCTTCCTGACCTACTTTGAGGCCTATTGCCCTACAGAATTTTTTGCACCCCTTTTAATAGGACACGAGTGAAAAAAGGGAGAGGGGAGGAATGACGTCCGCTTCACTCACTGCCGGAGCAACACCGGAAGAAGTGTACAAATCATAAAAATGGTACCAATAACTCATTCACAAGGAATGTTTATAAAATACATCAAGAAAATCTGAGCTTTGAAAAAAGCAAAATACTCGAGTTGTGCTCAGTTGTAAAGACAATGAAAATGTATCATATCTTTGAAATAAATATAAAGAAAATGAAAAAAACATTAATTAATCCATGATCAATTTTTCACCTTTTAATCTGAAATATCTTCGTACCGAAAAATCAGAATAAATAAATATAATTAAATAAGCGATGTATTTCTGAGATTTTTAGGTAATTTTTGTAGCTTTAAGTTAAAATCTAAATTCATTCATCATGACAGAAAAATAAAAGAAATTGATATTATTCTACAGGATACGTCAATTAAAAAAAAAAATATAATAAAATGTCAAGAAATGAATTTTTTAAAATTACACAGGTCATGACTTCTTTTCTAAAATATTCGTAGGTGCTGTGCATTTCTTAAAAAATAAAATAGTTATTAAGTTACAGCTAACTAAAAATAAGTTTTACTTACATATATTTTTATGCCAATAAAAAAATGGCTTTTGTTATATTTTTGCAATCTAAAAATAGTGAGGTATTGAGTATATGCATTTTATAAATCTTAGAAAATTTTATTAATTTATGTTTCTTTCATGAGATACTTTGTAACCTAAACTACTTATCTATCTCTTGTCTATTTATATAAACTTATACAATGGACATGTAAGTTATGACTTTAAAATAAAAGCTTATATGGATTAGCACAGATTTGCTTAAAAACAATTAAACTATTAAATAATCCTGAAATTCTTGAAAAGAAAATGTGAATCGAAATTAATTTTTAGTATGAATAAGAAAGTAAATAAAAAATGAAAGCGTGAATGAGAATCGCTTCTCCTTTTCCATTTTATTCCACCCCCCCCCCCTGAAATTCCGAAATAAATTTTTGCATTCTTATTTACTTACGATTAAGACTTCACACATGGGAGGAAAGAATAATATTTCAATAATCAACAGGGTTTTTTCTGGAAAGTGTATACATGTTTATATTCATAAAATTATATTAATTGTAACTAGTGAAGGTATTTTTTTTTTCAAATTTTATACAACTCGAAGAAAAATATTGTATTAGTTTAATGATACTGCAAAACAAAGAAAATTTACTTGAAATTTTCCTATTAAACATTTTTAAAATTAAAAATACTATCTTTTTATAATGATTTTTTTAAAAAAAATTCCTTACACATTTTCAGTCAAATAAAAGACACATTTTTGAGTCATTTTTGAGTTTGTTCATTTCAGTGCTAACTCAAATGGGGGAAAATTAATTCTGTGAAAAAGAAGTAATTCATATTATGCAATATTTAATTAAGTGTAATTATAAGTGCTGATAACCCTGGGATAGAAATCAAGTTAATAATAGATAAAAAAAATTAATAGTCTTATAATTTTTTCTATTCTAACTTCATGCTTACCCCAACAGTGATGCAGAATATTTTGATCATGCTATACATTCTGAGAAGAGATTTTAAAAAAGTTATAAGGGAATGGTTTTTTATTATGGACAGAAGTTTTCTAGAAAAGTATGCAACAATATCGCATTTAGACTTCTGAATATTTCTATTAGAATGCTTCATAAATTTGAATAATTTGTACTGTTGCGATCTAATTTTCTACAACGAAAGAAAAATAGTTGTAAAAGTTTTATGTGTTTTTAAAAGTATCTTTAAAAGTTTATTAAAATTGAAATTTTAAAACATTGGATAAGAATCTATTGGAAAAGATCCAATGAAAATCACGTTATTTCCGAAAAAGATAGAAAATGCCTTAGAAAAAATGTCTAATGAGACAGATGTTAGTGCACCGTAATTGTATCTTGGGAAAATCGAAAATATAGCTAGAAATTTTTAAATGTAAAAAAGTCTGATAGAAATTGTTGTTCATATATATATATATATATATATATATATATATATATATATATATATATATATATATATATATATATATATATATATATATTATAAATGTATATATATATAAATATATATATATATATATTATAAATGTATATATATATATAAATATATATATATATATATATATATATTATAAATGTATATATATATAAATATATATATATATATATGTATTATAAATGTATATATATATAAATATATATATTATTAATGTATATATATATATAAATATATATATTATAAATGTATATATATATATATATATATATATATATATATATATATATATATGTATATACCGTACCATAATACCATATGAAGTAAAACAAAATAACACATGAAGTAGTCTCTCTTTGTATATGTGTGTGAATCCTCATATGACACTTCTAAAACTTTTTTCGATTTTACCAAAGGGTTTTTGTCCTGGAACTCATTAAATATATTTTGCTTTGATTTCACATTATTTTTTTGGTATCACAACCGTTGTGAGTTACTAAATCACAGAAGAAAGTTTACAAGCTATTTTGCTTTAGACTGATATATTCCCCGGTACGATAAACGTTACTAGTTTATCTATGTTTGAACAATATTATAGTTTCTTTCACAAAATTTTAAAAAAAAATAAGCTGATATTTTATTTTTTTTATTCAACTAAAAACTATAAGAAATTAATTTTCCTCACTGATCTGAAGAAAGATACCATTAAATATCAAAATCTTTAAAATTCATTGATTTTATTTTTACACAATGCAAAAATTCTATCAATAATTTCTAAATGAATCCTATTTTGGGTTTAAAAATTTAAGGGGAAAAAACTTTATTTCTGGTCATAGTGCTATGGGACTATAACCAAAATTATGGTGAAAATTCTCACTCATAATTCTAGAATCAAATGTTCTTTTAAATAGGGGACTTGATGATAATTTTATTTTACTGTAGAATTTAATTTTGCATAGATGAAAAAAAAAGACAATTTTAAAAATACAAAAGTAAAAATAAAAAAAAATTATTTTTTTTTAATTTTGGATTTTTATTTTTGGCATTTAGAAAAAGGAAGCATTGTGTTTCACAGAAATTTATTCTAGTTGATTTTTCCACTTTATAAAATACTAAATGGCTGCCTAATTCTCTCTGATGGTATAAATGCAAATGTATTTTAGGTTTGATTATTGTTTTGTTATCAAAAATTTTATTAAGGCCTTTTTTCAGAATATATAATTATAATTTATTTAAGGCTTCAAATGCAGGAAACTTAATAAAAAAAGCTCGGTGTTTTGCATTTTTATCATTCTATAACTTCATTTCTCATTTGTATTGTTAATATTTTGCTTTGTTTCAAATATCAGAAAGCGTAGTTATAATTTTAGTGTATTTTTAAACCTACGTTGAATTTGGGATATACAAAGAGAATAAAATTTATTACCTCATTGTGTTAAAAACAAATTACCCTAGATTAGGATTATTATGTTTACTAATTGTTTAATTCAAGGAAGGTTTCACTGAGGCAATTAAAATATTTTTAAACTATCATTGCAAATTTCCATTTTTTAATAGATATTAAAGGAAAATATTGGGAAAAAGTGTTGTATTGGATTATTTATTGGTTGCAATGGATTAATTTTATTTCTAACAATACAACGACAGTTGTGCTTTGTCATAAATTAAAACTGTTGTTCGAATGAGTAAAAATTGATTAACAAGTGAAATATTATTTAAACAAAAAGTTTTAATTAAACTTGAAATAAATACCCAGGTATGTGTTTATAGTGATTTCTTTCAAGCAATACTTTTTTCACAAAAATTTCAAAGCGAACGTTTATTAAGCAGTTAGAATTTTACTGTAAATATAATTATTTGAAAGAAATTTACAGTACTTCGGTAAAGCTAATTCAGATATTACAACGCTTTTGTACAAGAAAAATAAAAAATAGATTGTTTAGGCCAATTAATACGTATACATTATTTTGTCAAGAAGATTTTAAATAATGAAAGGAAAACGTTAGATGTTTTTTGTTTTGTTTTATTGAGTTTCAATAAAACATTCTTAGTAAATATTTTGTAACGTTATACTGTTTATTTTTGAGCTTTGTATACAAATTCCACATTCTTCAAATTATGTGAAGACATTGGAATATAGTATATTACACTACTGAGTAGGAATTGGAGCACCAAGTATGAACATATTCTTTTTGGTCTGTAGTTTTCATGTTTTAAATATATTAACGTATTTTTTTTAAAAAAAATATCTCACAGAGTTATGTAAACTTTTGAATTTACTATATAAACATCTTTAAATTTTTGATTAAGGCAATGGGCTTCTTATAAAAGAAATAGATAAAATAAAAAAAAATGTTACCACAGCTAGTCGTTATATTTTGCAATGATTATATAAAAATGCTTATAGTTTTGAATTAAAAAATTCTTATAATATATAAAAAAGAAGAAAGAGAGTGATACACACACATATCATACCAATTTCATATTTATGCATATTTTTCATAATATGTGTATGTATAAATATGGTCTTTGCAAAATTGTATTGTATTACTTAAGCAAAGATGTTCCTTTTAATAATTTCTCATTTGAAAGGGAAAGATTATGACAAATCATGAATGGATACAGTTAATGTGTCCTGACAAAGAGAGCTTATGCCCCCAGAGGTTGCCGCTATTTCTAAATATTCATAAATTATACGAATCTATTTTGAAAGATACTACAGTCAAATTTAAGCATTAACTGTAAAATTTTTGATGACATTACTTTTCAGATTCTAATTAAAGACATTAGACCTTAAATTACAATTTCTGATAGATAATTCAACTAAATCTAGATTTGAATACGCATTTTTGAAGTCGCTCAAGAAATCAGTGAAATAAATGTAAACTGACATTTACAAAATTATTGAGAATCTCAATTTTATGTTAATTCAATGCAAAAGTTTTCCATTATTTTCTATTTTTGATTTCTGAGAAGTTACAAATTCATTGTATTGTTAGAATTGCTTTATTCACGCTAGAAAATATTTTAAGGTTATTATTTACGTTCCTTTATATTCAAAAGGAGATTCTGTCGAAATTCTAAAGACATTCTTACCGTAGAAATATACTTCGAAAGAAAGTAAAACTTAATTAAACATTTGCAGAAAATCAAGAATTTTCAAAAATGAATGCGATTTAATTAAGCTGTAAAGAATTCGAACTGAAGCTGGAATTTCAAAGCTTGATTTCCCAATAACGATTTTTCGTAGCACTATTATTTAAAAAAATTATTTCATTTAATACGTTAAGTATTGTTGTTGCAATAAATAAGAGCTTCATGGTTAACTGTGAGTTGGCATAGATTTATTAGAAAGATATAAAAAAAAAAGAAAAAAATATATAAGAAAGAGAGGGTTATAGATATATAGAAATATACTTCGAACAAAAAGTAAATTTTAATTAAACATTCATCGAAAATCAAGACTTTTTGAAAATAACTGCTATTTAATTAAGCTGCAAAGAACTCGAAGAGAAATTGGGATTTCAAAGCTTGATTTCCCAATAACGATTTTTCGTAGCACTATTATTTAAAAAAATTATTTCATTTAATACGTTAAGTATTGTTGTTGCAATAAATAAGAGCTTCATGGTTAACTGTGA
Organism: Trichonephila clavipes; assembly: GCA_019973935.1. NCBI lineage: Eukaryota > Metazoa > Arthropoda > Arachnida > Araneae > Nephilidae > Trichonephila > Trichonephila clavipes. Next base: position 1,047,992 of record BMAU01017768.1, read on the forward strand.
GTTAGCATAGATTTATTAGAAAGATATAAAAAAAAGAAAGAAAAATATATAAGAAAGAGAGGGTTATAGATATATAGAAATATACTTCGAACAGAAAGTAAATTTTAATTAAACATTCATCGAAAATCAAGACTTTTTGAAAATAACTGCTATTTAATTAAGCTGCAAAGAACTCGAAGAGAAACTGGGATTTCAAAGCTTGATTTCCCAATAACGAATTTTCATAGCGCTGTTGTTTCAAAAAATTCTTTTATTTAATGCACCGAGTATTGTTGTTTCAATAAATAAGAACTTCACGGATAACTGTGAGTTGACATACATAAAGTTATAGTTAGAAATATATTAAGTAAAGAAAAAAAAAGAGCTTATATTTCAAACAGATTCATATAGTTACTGAGGATTATAAAGTTTTTTTTTAAGTTTTAGTCATTAAATGGTAATATTTAATTTTAAGTTTTTGATTGCTTATTTTAAGCAAATATTTATATTACAGAAAGAAATCTGCATTTTAGAAAAATAAACACCAGTTAAAATTTTTTTAGTTGGAGTACTTTTTGAAATTTTGATACTATACAATCTTTTTATACAGCTCTGTTTTACTTTTCATCATAAGTTATAGACTAGTTACAGGATGTAAATGGAAAGAAGAAGAAAATATGTTTTTATGAATGAAAAAATCATGAAATCAATTTTGTTATGGAAGGATTTTTGTCAACATTAAAAATTATGTGAATGAAAAAGGAAAGGGTAGATAGTTTAAGTATTACATGAAAAAAAAAACACAATTTGCTTAAGTTATTTTAAATAAGTTTTAAGTAATTTTTAATGGCATTAAAAATTAAGTAAAATATAAATATATTACTTTTCGATAAATTGTTTTAATACAGAAGCATTGTTACAGATTTTGACATCGTATAGCTGATTTTTTCGCTTATTATAATAATATGTTCTAAGGCAGACCTAAATTACTTTCGTATTATCAGAACACTTTTTATCGCAGAACGAAAATTTTCTCACAGTATGAAACAGTAACAGAAAAATATTGATTGATATGAAATAAGTTTTATGAGCTGTTATGCTAATAATTTGAATAGTTGAAATTCGAAAAAAGACAGAATAATGCGAAAGTATGAGAGCTGGATTAAAAAACATGAAAAATTGTACTTATCTGCATTTTATATATAATAATTTATGAGGGATAGAAGGATAACGATTCTTTGAAAGGGAATAATTTGCATAATGATATTTAAGGTTGGAAATAAATGCACAATTAAATATTTCGACTTATGTTCCATTAATTCACTTTTTATTACATGCATAACATGTAGCAATTCACTTTTTGTTACAAGCATAACATGAAACAATTCCCTTTTGATTACATGCTAACATGTAACATGTAGCATTTATAACATGTAGCAAACATTTTATAATGTTATTCTTTTATGCGGCACTCATTTACAAGAGAGAGAGTGAGGCTCGACTTCATCTTTTAATTAACACATAGAGAGCTTCTTAAGTCCAAATTATTAACTGTATTAAATTAAAAAAATCTTTAAGTAAAATTTTAAGAGTAAGTAAAAAAAGATATTTAGACGATCTGGAAACTTTTTGAAAACCATTTCCTCATTGAAAGCGCTTACCTAATTTTTATTCGAAATTTATTTTTTTTTCTTCCGGTAAAAAAATTTAGTATTTTTTTCTTCAATTTAGTTTTGAAAACTAACACGGAAAGAGATATGTTTTTTAAAAATCTATTTATTAGAATTACCATAAATTAAAGAAAAATACTTAAACTTTTTTTAACATTTATAGAATCCAAAGAATATATTCAAATGACTGATTTTTTGAGTGTAGAAATGTGTACAAGTTTTTCCCCTTTCTTTTATTTTGCTTACATGGAAAAATATTTTTATTTTAAATTAAAATGCGGAATAAAAACAACAACATTGAAATGCTTATGGAGACACAGTACGATTCAATTGACATTAATAAGTCGAAAATCAAAGCAAATTTTTTTTGGGCTAAATTATTCTTTATAAATTTTTCATTACCTCACAAAATTTGAGAGATCTAAATTAAAATAAACCCAGAGTTATGTTAACTTTTTCATTCATTCTTATTCAATCCCAATACTAAATAAAAATTGTCAACTGATTTACCTCAGAATGAAAAATCAGTATTCTTCATTTCAAATGCTAAAGCCTTTTTCTATTGTGCCAAATGCTTTGATATTTTTTCCAACTATTGCTGTTAATGCATGTAACAAAAGTCGGTATGCATTTTTGATTTGAAGCAATGTTTATTTTTTTAAAAAGTTGTTGAATTTACAATTCATATATTTTTTAAGGAATTTTCAATAAGCATTCAAAAAAAGTATTATAGTTATCACAAAACCCAAAGCAACTTTTGTTATACATAATTTGACGTTCTTGTAAATCAAATTTTATGCGTATACGTCAGGTATTGTAGAAGGAATAGCACATTTTAAGATCATTCAATGAACTTTTAAACTTATCTGTAAAAAATTAAATAGCTAGTCTTTTGTGGTATTTTGAGCACAAGAATTATTTTAAATATAACATAAACATAGAAGGTAGAGGAGCACACAGGAATTTTTCAAGGGGGTCGGGTCGAAAGTCCACCATTCTTGTATCTCATTCCCCAATACGCCATCAAACACATTTTTTTGATTTTGTCGATTACTGGGAACAAAAAACAGTAAAATATAAATTATTGAACTGTTAGCCAAAATTCTCTGTGATTTATGTCTTTTATTAAGGTCACGCACATTTGGGACATTAGTTTCATTGAATTCCTTGAAAATAGGTAAGTATATATTCTCTTAATTAAATTATTTACTGGAATTGTGATTTTTATCGTGTATAGTAAAATAATTATAAAATAAATAATAGTTTAAAAACAAACTAAAAGCATGCTTTTATAGTGAATCGAGCTAAAAAGTAAAAAAATAAAAATATATATTACTTAAAAGTAACATATACAAAATTTAATACTTATCTTGTCAATTTGTACGGTTTATAATTATAATCGTGTTGTAGCTTTAGAATCTCTCTCTCTCAAAGTGCATTATTATTGCATTCAATACAGTATTATTTTTTTCGGGGGGGGTGATAAAAATTATGCTTGAAAATTGGGTCGCCAGTAGTGAAAGTTTGAGAACCATTGAATTAATGTGAAAATTTATGTATATCTGATTTATGTATAAGTCAGTTTATCGTACTTTATTAGACCTTTTCATCTGTATAAAATTTTGACGTATTTAAAACACATTTCAGAAGAACAAATATCATTATAAATACAGTGATTCAATAATAAAAGCTCTATATATTTTTAAAAATTCGAAAATTAGCATTTACAAGTAAGAAACCTTATTCATATTGAAAGTTAGAATATTTTAGAAAAAGACTAGTAGAAAAATCAAGAAATTAGCTGATTAGAAAAATGAAAAAAAAAAAAAAATAGAATTTGCTGAAAGAATTTTTTCTTAGAAAAAAATTTCACATTCTTGATTGAATGAGTTAAAACATTAGAAAGGAGAGTACAACTTATTAACTTCGTGTCATATGTTTTGAAACAGCATGGTATGAGAGGCTTATGCATATTAATTTCTATTATTTCACAAATCGAGACTTCATTTTGCATTTATACATAATTTCCAATTTATATGTAAATTTGTACAGGAAAAACTGATTATTGAAGCATCTCAAAAATGTAAAAAATAAGGAAGAATAATTAGTTTTTGAGCATGTAATGCGTTGAATATTTCCAATTTTCATATGTGCTGGAAAATCATTCAAAGAAATTGACTTTGCGTATAAAATAACCATGGGAAATATTTCTAAGCTATCAGTATTATTTTTGGCTGAATTTTCAGTTTTATACCCTTAAGTATTTTCGTCAGTTGCCATTGAGTATGAAAGAATGGAAAGTGTATGTGTTAATAGGGAAAAATCCTTTTCATTTTCAGGCATTTGTTAAATAATTTATTATTTGAAAATTTATAAGTGGTTTTAGGGTGTGAGTTTTTAGCACTAACGCGGGTTAGGGTGTGAGAGTATAAAAAAAAGCGTTTGAATTTTTTTTAATGTCATGTTTTTACTTCTAAGTTTTTCTCTTTATTTCCGTATTTGATTTCTATACCTCACATTCTTTTTGTATTTTTTTTGTTTTTGTTTTAGGAATATTGCATTAACTCATGTGCATAAGTTATTGATGATTATAAACATTTCAACTTAAATTGTTCTATTTTTCAAAGAAACTAGCAATAATATAACAAACTATCATCAATTTAAAAAAAATAATATTTCCACAAGACATTAAGCTTCAGATTATTTTGATACATTTCAATAACGAATTACTGTTGAGAATATTTTTTACATTTAGAAAGAAGAGCATTTGTAATGCTTGAGTAAAATTTTTTGACTGAATGATTAAGAATCGTAACAAAATATTTATTACAATGCCGCATACACTCGTATGTTCAATCAAGTACTAATTACTCCCTTGAGTTAAATGTTTTAAAAATGTACAAGTAAGTTTTGGATTATATTGATAGTATATTAGATTTGTTATGAAATATTTTTTCTAAAGTATATTTCTTTCCTTCAAAGTTTTAAGATATTAAAAGTTTGTTATTAATATTTTTCGTTGCACTGTTTTAGAATTACTATTAAGTTTTAAATCTATTGATCTGGATACAACTTTAATAACGCTTTGGATTTGGAACAACATTTTGTATCACAAAAGATTTTTTCCAAAACTTCTTTACAACTTTTGATAGTAAAAAATATTTAGTTAAATTTTAAAAAATGAACCAGAGAGAGAAAAAATAAAGAGATAATGTTTTAAAATTTCGGAACTAAGGAACAATTTGAGATATTACATTAGTTCTTCCTTTAAAACTATTTTACGATCGAATTTTTTTAAAAAAAGATATGTCCTTATCACTATTAGTAGAAATGCTAATATTAGTGATTATTATCTTTATAGTTTTGCGATTTTTAACTGTATTCAACTTGAAATAAATATGATTACATTATTAAAAATAGAAAAGTACTATAATGTATTATAAATTAATAGTATTTAAAATGGGATAATGTGTATAAGATCATTAGATTTTATACTTGGAAGTATATAATTTAGGTTTTGTAAAATGGTTGATGATAACAAAAGAGATTGAAACTATAAATAAAATTATTATCATTTTCCTTTTATTTGTTTTTTTAAAATATTTTTTTAGGAATTAAACGTTTTTTATCCCATTATAAAAATAAATCAAAACATTACTTTAAAGCTTAAAAATGCTTAAACGATGGAAAATATTTGGAAGTTAAATAGAGGTACTTTGAAAATAAAAGCGGTAAAATATTGCCCTTAAAGCATATTTAAAATACAAACACAGAGATCCAAGCTTCATGAAAAAAGTACCATGCATCTGTATTCAAAAATTATTTCAGAAGCAAAGAGTTTGCTTTTATAATTTTCTGGTAACGAGATTTTTGCTTTGTGTTCCATCAGAAATACGTCTCCTACTAGTATTTACATTCTTGTCATTCGCCCTAAAAGACGGAATGGGAATGCTTTTGCGATAACTTCATTACATGAACTAAAGGCAAAGCGAGTCGTCGTCCATAGACCATAAACATAAAAATGAATGACATTGTCCCCAATCGCCTTCTCGTATTTCAATGTTTAAATGAGAGCAAACATTTGTCTTTAAAAGCATACGCTTTTAACGTGGCATGAAAAATGCTTTTGAAATTTATATAGCACAGCACGCCGCATTTACAAAGGTTTAAAATGCACTCCTAGTTGAAAGTGTCTATTATACTTAGATGCCAGTACGTGAAAAGCTCGGACTTGAAAAATGGTGTTAAATCTATCAGAGTGCAGAACTGCATTAAAAACGTAATATTTTAAAATGCAGTATTGTACAAGTTACTTCAAAACAAATAATGATCATTAACTATGAGTGACAGAGAAATGATTTTACTCCATGCACTTTTAAAAATAATCTCATTTAAACTGCGGACTCTTTGTATATAGAGAACTAAACTCAAACTCAAATTAGTTTGAAAATGATTCTTTATTTCGATATTTAACCATTTGGAAAATTTCTCCCTTTTCAAATATGAAACGAGGCTCTCTAGTAACTCCTTACAATTTGTCTCCAGAATGAATAAAATATTAGAGCAATTCGATTGAACTGCAAGCACCCGTGTGTTTTCTTGTTGATGTTTTAACATAATAGAAATATTAAAACAGTTTTTACTCAGAGATATGAAAATAATCTTGATTTAAATATACAATGATAAAATCATTTCTCAACAAAAATTTCTTATTTGCACAAGATAATATTAAAGTTTTTTAATTTAAGCAAAAATTTGCAGTTTCAGTTTAGAAATATCATTTAACACCCTTAACTGGTTTGCCCGTATACAGTACGGGCACTGAAATTTTCTTCTTTCTATCTATGATTTGCACATACTTTTAATTCTTATAGTGAGTTTATTAGTGCTCGTGTGTTTTTAAGAAATAAGAAATGCAGTTTGTCCATGGTATTGAAGTGCTTCGCATTCGGGATTTTCCTTGTGGTGAAGGCGGAAATTTTTCATAGAAAGAAGGAATTTAAATTATCTTGAAAATATTCGGTAGAGGACAGGACAATGTATAACTTGTTGTTGGAGAAGAAATGGAAATGGAAAGATAATCTAGAAGAGCCGATATTATTTATCTCTATCCCCAATGCAATGTAAGATTTAGTATTACACCATGCTTCAAATTGTGTGTGCACATATATATGTACACGCACAAAAAATCTTCAACTTTTTAAAAAAAAAGAGATATGCACATGAAAGATTTTGTAAATGTGAGAGAAATTCTTCTTAGATATGTAAAACATTCTTCATAGCATGCAGAGTGTACTTATAAAAAGCAAACATTCAGGAGCTTTTTGTATTCCTCAATTATAAAATAAAAAATAGTGTGAGAAATAGAAAATTAAAATAAAATTTTTAATTTTTCGCATTTTGTTAATTATTATGCTTATTTATGTATAATAAAAAATTGCCTTTTTTGGATTATTTTGGGCAAAAAATTGACCTCTTAAGTGGGGTTAATAACAGCAGCACTTTTAAATGTAAGTGCTTTAAGATGCTGCTTAGAAGTATTATATGATTCTCATACCCAGTTAAAAAGAGCCCTCCAAGTGAAGATATGAAACAGTTTAAAATAACTACTATGAGAATTCGCTCTCTTATATTTCAAAATGTGTACATCATAGAGACTAAATCAGAATAAAACACAAGTGATAGGGAAATATTGTTAGCAATGCCATACATTTTAAAATATCTCTACTTTAATTTCAAATATTTCTTTCTATTGTACTAAAACTTTTAAGGGGAAAGGAAAGGATAATTTATATTTCCTATAATATATGTATTCTGAAATTTAATCAATAATTTTTTGCAAGTTATCTTCAAAATAAAATAGGAGTTCTTTAGAATTTTTAGGAAAAAAAAATATTCTTTTTGAATTTTTTAGGGTTTATAGAGCTATCAAACTATTATAAACCACATAAGGATCCAGGAACTATTTCTCTAATGAAAATGTGTATTTGCGTATTAAATATAAAATAATTCAACAAATGTTGCCTAAATGTTGTTGATGCTCTCTTTAAGTGTGAAACATTTACATTAAAATAATTCTAACTGGTGAATAAATTTGGAATACGTCTGCGAGAAAAATTTAAGCATTATGTGGATTATTTTCTGATGACATATAGTTTATTGAAGCTCCCAAAAGACATTAATAATGGGATATTATCACAAATGAAAATTATTTAAAGTATCACAGATTGTTGAGAACCAAGGAAAACATTTTCCACTTCATCGTATTGGATGTATTTTTCCAGATCAAGTTTCACAGTTCTCATTTCTTCATTTTCATTTTAGAAGTTTGAATTTTTGAAGAAATTTGAGTTTAACCCTTTATCTACCGACGGTACTTATAAGTACCACTCACTTTAAAATTATATAGAATAATAATTTTTGTGAATATTCTGACGATATTAACAGGAACACTCTTTTGATTTCACTCTTCCAGGATACATGGCAGCACAAGTTCTATGATAAGAATTTTGGCGGATAAGGCGAATAGCTTTAAAACAGAAGTTGCGTTTTCATCTGACATTTTGATGGAATTGTGAAGACTGTCATTTTTGTTCCGAAAAGATAGTTAATGTCAAAAGATAAGTGTCTTATTTTTTGCATGTTAGTTAAGACCTTATAAAACGATTTGACTATTTATTTAAGGCGAACAGGGTATATAATTAATTTTACAGTTGAATAACTTTCTGGTACTTATAAATACCGACGGTACATTGGATGTTGGAGCAAGAACTTAGTTTTTTTTTCACCAATGTAGCTTATTGTAGTTTTTTGTTGGGTTGTAGCGTCCTTACTATTGTGTAATAGAGTTATGCTTTTTTGGCATTTCTTTTTTGCTTAACTTATTTATTTTGCTTTATTATTATTTTAAACGTTTTCAAAAAATGTTGAATCTGACCTTATTTTTTTACCACACAAATAAATGAAATATCTATAATTTATTCAAAAACTAGCAACATTTTAATTTCTTTATGTGAAACTGAGATTTAATAATATAATAGGAGGTTTATATATAAGGTGCTATTATTTTTTCTCCCTTGTCTCAGAGTGTGTGGGAAAAAAGCCCAGTCTTCAAGAGGCTTTAGATTCATTACAGAACCTACCATCTGAAAGCAGTGATGCACTAACAGATGATTCTTCAGATAAAGAAGTTTCAGAAAATTATCTGTTGAACTTTTCGTTAGATTCTTAAGGTGACTGTGTGAAGGAATACAGCATATCCTAACTTATAATCCAGTGATTTAACAAACATTCAATTGAAACCTCACTCAAAATGCACAATGTGTAATGAATTTTTGTGTATTAATGAAAAGAAAGACTGTTTCTTTGAAAATCATCAAATCAAGTGCATGTGTAAGACCCGCTTTTATGTGTAAAAAAAATTAAAAATTTCATAATTTTTAAAATAAATATTTTGTGCTATAAAATATTAGTATTCTCTGGTTAATTAGCATTTTTAAGAGTTAAAATTGTGTTAAAAAAGTTATACGATCATTTTGTATTATGATTCTATTTTATACCTCCGTGTATAATGACAGTACTTTAAAATACCAAATCAATTAATTAGCTCTAACGGATTAAATTCCCCTAAGTTGAATATTTATTTATGTATATCCCTTAATTTTCAATGTAGAGATCCAAAAAAAATAATAATGCACGAAAAAAATTGTATTAAATCATAATGCGGCTGATAAAGGATTAATACAGTTTATCCAGTAGTCAAAATTTGTAAGTTCTTGCAGATATTTTTGATTTGTAAATTTGAGGGATTATATAAAATTTATCTGCAATTATTCTATTGAAGAGATTAGAATTTAAAAGAACATATTGTAAAGAATGATTGTCAAACCATTTAAAAAGTCTTCAGTGTCTAATTTAAATGATATAGTGATAATAAATTGATTATTCAGGACTAAATCAAGAATTCAGTCTTCAAGAAAACATTCCTACATCAGCATATCTACATAAAATTTAATGTAAGCATTTTTATTTTATGATAACTGTTTGATTTTGATGTAGCAATCTTAAAGATTAAAACTATAATATAACTGGTTTTTCTTGTACAAATTCATATTCTTTCAAATATGTCTTACAAAATTACGAATTCTTCTGGCATCAGATCAAATGTAGATATATATAGCTCCTTATATACAGATATACCGTACATATATATAAGTAAGTGGATCAAACAGGACTTTTTCAAGAGGGGTGGTTCAAGGTTTGAAAGTCCACCATTCTCGTATCATGCTCCAATACATGTATATTCCTAAAATATCCTTTTGATTTTGTTGATTTTTGGGAACAAAAAACAGTAAAAAATTAATTATTGAAGAAATAGTTAACATTAATTAATAAAATTAATTATTAATACCAAAAATTATTAAATTTTACGTACTTTATACAAATGATTATAATCAATCGAAAAAAAATCAAGGGCTATGGGAGGGTCTGGACCTGGGGACCCCCCTTCTGTTAGCCACTGATATATATATATATATATCCGAATATAAGCCGATCCGTGTATAAGCTAAAAGCGCGTTTATCTTAAAAATTTAACCGAAATTCGAAACCCGTATATAAGCCGAATGAAACAAGTTCCTACAATTTTCAAAATGTTGCCAAGTGGTAAAACGGGTGGAATATTTTCCAATCTTATTGATGTAATACAATGTTTCTCAAACTGTGGGGCGTAATAACTCTACGAGGGGCACGCGATCATATTGAAAAGTCGAAAACCAAAGGTTATTTAAAAAATTATTAATTCAATGAAATAAACAAACAAAATACATTACGACATAATTGAGAAATAAAATATACCTTTACACTGATATAATACACTTATAAGTGTATCAGTACTGCATATTGTATTTTATAAATAATTTAACAATACTAAGTTAAGAAAAAAATAACTACCAATGAGCATTGTCACTAAAAGTAACCCTTATTTTGATTGTTTGTAACACTTATCTTGATAATTAATTCCTTAATTGCCGATTAAAAGTTTCGCGAATCACTCCCCATTGCCACCAGAAACGAATAAATAAGCAAATACTCTTAAATAAGTAAATACTTCGCAAATACTGTCAAGGTCAATTTGTTTGCATTCAAAAGCCTTCAGAATAATTTTATGGATAGCAGTGCACAGAAAAGATTGTACTTCGGAAAGACGTATATATATAAGTTCGGGGCAATTAACACTTTGGTTGAGCCAGGCGTTTATATTCGCCGGTGGCACTTAAGAGGTTTAAGTCCTATTGTAGATTAAGCGTCAAAGTATAGTATTATTGAATTAAATACTATGTTATTGAAAGGAGGGGTGCGGGATGAAAATTAAGATTGAATATTGAGTCGCAAACATTCAAACTTTGAGAAGCACTGATGAAATACCAATGAGGATAATTTTATTCCTGCTAACTATCTTAAAGCTGACGAACTTTTTCATTCGTTTGTTAATTTATACAATATCCGAGATGTGTTCATGCTTTCCAAGCCATTTTTTTGCTTGAATAATGAGTGGGAAGAGAAATTTGTATGCGACACGTGATTGTTAACCCATGTCTTATACCTCGGAGAAAAACTTATTGAATGATCATCATATACATTCACAGACATCTTAATGAGTAAATGTGAGTTTTAAGAAATATTCAAAAACTTGGATTCTGACTCTTTATTTAAAGGATTTATGTGCTTTTTTTCTTCCTTTAGAAGAAAAATTCCATCCCAAACACCCAAAAAGTTAAAAAATTAAAACATGCATGACTTAGAAAATGCTGAAAAACTCGTTTTTAATAAACTGCATTTTTCCGATAATAACAAATAACATATTTTTTACTTTCATTTTAAAAAAGGAAACGAGAATTCTCGATTTATACGTGGAAATATATGGAAGCGTAAATGATAATCCTAATAAAATAACATTCACGAAGTATGATTGTGTAAAAACTTTGTTTTACAAGAAATTCTCGAGTTTTTTAGTTTATTGGAATTCAAAATCTCTCTGGTATGGAGGTGATAATTATAGAAAACTATTTCTTGCTAATGTTTTTAATTCTGTAAATAATAACTTATTATAATGTTTGGTTTATTTAGAATAAATATATTTTTTATTCAGTTGAATTCTGATGGATTAGATTTATTTCCTTAATCAACATGATTGATTTTGATTACATTGAAACAAAATTTAGTTACGTTATGATCAATAGACATTTTGTCATAAATTGTGAATGTCCATAAAACGATTAAAAATAGTTGAAAATGAATTTTTGGTAGGTTTACAGAAGTTAACTGTCAGGAAAGGAAAAAAGAATTTCGTTTTGTTTTTACCGATTTATTACAAGTACAATATTATTTTCTTGGACATAGTGAAATTCCAAATCTAATTTTCATACTAAAACTGAAATTTTTTAAAAAAAATTGATAGAGTATATTAGAAAGATTAGAGTATTTCTCCCCTGTGTATGATCTAAGTCACAATATTTACCGTTAATGAATACATGGTGTGAAGTTACCACATTCAGAATAATATGGTGTTAAAATCCAAAATAAAAATGGAATATTGCAACACTATGCTTGAATATTTCATCTTTTCTGAAAAAGTTCTAGTTTAAGTTTTAAACGGTTTGTGTTACTTGGATTGGAAAAATATGTAATTACTTTGTTATTTTTTATTCTTTTCTATAATTTTCCTCAGAATTATCATGAAATTTTTTTACAATGCATGAAATACTAAAGCAACAAGAAAGTTATAATCATTAAGTTACAGGGTTTACCCACACTTATGTGTATGTGTTTTTTGTGTGTATAAATATATTTATATGTATATATCATTTATACAAATAATGTAATTATTATGTAAGTGGGTATGTACTCTTAGAGGGTTATATGAATATACTTCTAAAAGAAATTCACTATTTATTGAATCTAGTTTAATTTTATGGGTATATTCTCATACTTAAAATATGAAAGTGTCTTATTAAGAGAAAGAAAACTTGGGTAAGAACTAGAAAAATACCTGAAACAAGCTTTTATAATAAAATTTTAAAAATCACTATCGAAATGTTTTTGATGTTAACATTTTTGGATGTATAGTAGCAAGAAAAGACATTAAATTAATTAAATTTTTTTACGTGTTTGTGCCTAAGTACCCAATGTTGCTCACAAACTGCCATTAATTAGATACGAAAGTGAATTTTTCGAGCCTTATTGCTTACATATAGTATTTCCGATTATCCCCTCATTAATGTTAATTAGAGTAATTCAGTTACATAGCTCTGTATAATGCTTAATTATATTATTTTAAATGTACAAAAGTGTATATTAAAAATTATTTTTGTTTCATAGTAATAGTAGTTTTGTACTTTTTGCGTATTACATTGAAAAAAAGATGATGATGGGCGTATAAAATAATAAACGCTTACAGAAAAAAATGGATAATTTTGCTAATAGTAAATTCAGTAGAATTTGCAATTTTTTTAAAAAAAATTGTAGTGAAAGGGAAAAGGAGGAAAAACAATAAAGAATATATAAGAAACATACAATTCAAATAATAAAAAATAGCCTTTAAATTCAATAAAATAAATGATTTAAGAAATAAGAGAATAAATTTTGAGCAAAGCAGCTCCTTTTTTGAAGTGATTAATATTCTTAGAATAATCTTTCAGATAATTTTCCTTTATATTGATTCATGGTTAACATTCATTGTGAGTAGCTGGTTATTCTAACTGGTTTTAAAACTTTGTGATTTTTGAAAAAAATGACCGCAAATTAATAAGTTATATTCAGTGGCGCACACAAGGGGGAGAGGTGTCCGGACACCCCCATGACCCTTGATTTTTTTATTGGTTATAATCCTGTATATATATTACATAAAATTTAGTTATGTATTTGTTATTAATATTTAATTTTGTTAGTTACTGCTAATTATTTATTCAATAGTTAAATTGGTATTGTTTTTGTTCCCGAAAATCCGCAAACTCAAAATAATATGTTGGGCGGCGTATTGGAGAATGATACCAAAATGGCGGACTTTCGACCCTGAACCCCCCTTTGAAAAATTTTTGTGTGCGCTACTAGTTATAATAGCTTTAAAAATTTAACATCCAACTATATAGTGTTATTCATAATAGTTAAATAACACACTTGGAGTTCTTTTCTACTTTCAAGCTGGTTCGAGGGTAAGTTTTTCTTAAATAAAATTCATTCTAAAATCATTGAAGATACAAATTGGAGATAATATAATAATCCCAAGGAAAATATTAATAAACCTGATCACAAAGGGAAAAGAACAAAGTAGTTTTTGGTTTCAGAAGCTGAATATTTTCGTTAGATAATATAGATATGCCTCAAAATTTTGATGAAATGAATCAATTTGCTGTTTTGCTAATCAAAATATTGGATACTTAAAGTAAAAATACAAAGCTTATTGATGAAATTGGTTCTTCAAAAATAAAAACATTCACAATGCATAGTAAAATATAAGAATCCTATGATACTTATATGAGGCAAAATATATATTTTTTGTTGCATTTTTATAGCAACTTGGAGATTTTCTGTTCTGTCCGAAAAATTCGAAACAATAGTGAAAATAAGGGAAAATAACTGAAAATGAAGATTATGTAAGTAAATTAAATTTTGAAAAATAATTTATGCGTTGATAGATAGTATGATAATAATTTACTATTTAGAGCTATAATCAAATTCGAAATTTAGCGGTGATTTTTAATGGTTATTTTATTTATAGGATCAAAACGCATACAGATTTTTCTCAAATAATCCTAAGAAAGAAGAAGTATAAAGCAGAAAATAAAGTTTATCATAAAAAATAAAAAATTATGAATACAGAATAAAGATCTAACAAAACAGCTTAGGAAATCAAGCAATCATAAAGTATCTGGTGCATAGCTTAGAAAAACTTTGCGTGTTTATGTTTTTTATAAATTTTTTAATATAAAAATGAGCGAATTCTGTTTCCTCGAGGCTAGTGTCTCAAAAAATAAAATCCTTGATAAAAATATATGTTTTTTTTTTACAATCATCCATTTTGTGTAAAATGAAAATAACCAACGATTCTAAAAATGAAAATGTATGAATTTTTTAAAAGTAAAAAATATATATTCTTATGCAAAAGATACTAAATAATACTTTTTTTGACATTGCTGTTTTATTGTGGTATTAGTGTCTTCCGAAACATTTTGTTCAGAGTTTTAAAAGGCTGTATACATACGTTGGGCAGGTATCTGTGTAAGAGTTTATCTAGCTCTTTTATGAAGTGTTTTAAGTCGTTATCAAGAATGTACCGTAAATTAGAATGGTATTTGACTGTCTGGAGCCGGAACCCAGCGGTATCTCCTTCGATCGTTCCTCTACCGCACAGAACAGTAAAATGGTGAAATAATGGGGGCCGGACAATGCATTAAATGGATGACCACGGCAAAATGTAGCTTTCAAATGATCCGAGGAAGGGTTTCTACTGCAGGACACGAAAATTAAGTGGACGGGGAGTAATTTATAACCGCTGCAATGTTTACTTTTGCCTGCTCTTAACAGGAGTGTGTGTTTAGCATCTAGTAATAGTTAGACGTTAGTTTTGTGATATTACGATGCAAAGTGATGATTTACAAGATGCAGTCTCCACCTCCCCAGGTGCTCTAATAATCGCATTTGTCCCGCCCCTGCAAGTTCGCCCCTGCCCTTCCCATTGGAGGCTTCAGCTGTGTCAGGCCATACATTAGCGCTGCTGCTGGACACTGTCCAGTGGTCATTACAATGTCCTGTTTTGCAAATTACAACCATTTCCAACGGGCAAGGCATTAAATACAGCTCCTCCGTCCTTCATAAAAATAAGAGCCGCCTAGGCTGAGGGGTCGGACGGCGGGAGGAACGAGTGACCAGTGGGGCAGGCGAATAAATAGGTGGTCAGTTCAGGCTGAATTCAATTACTTCATGCAGATTGGATAAAGAGATGCCACGCACGCGAAGATGCAGGAGACCTTGCATTTTGTGCTTCTAAAGTAATCAACGTTGCTTGATTAGAAGATTCATAATATACGAGAGAAGGGGCTGGACATTAACAACTGATTATTGATTTTCCTAGCCTATAGAGGTTTCAACTAACCCTTTTCTAAAAAAAGATAGAATAGGAATATATTGCATTCTAAACACAGAAAAGAATATCGAAAGTGTTTGAAATATTTTTATCTAATGAATGTTTCATTTCGCTTAAAAAGAAAGCTAAAAATTAAATGCACTTTATTGTTTTAGTAACAAACTTTGATATATGTTATGTTGTTTCAGAAAGAGAATATTTTACATTTCTGAGTAGAAAATAATTACATATCACTTAATGGATTCCTCTAAAATTCTGATATCACATGAGAACTGATTGTTATTTGAATGTATGATTATGCATAGGAGAGTCTGGTGAACCTATGAAATATAGTACCATTACGAATGTATATTGATGTAGGGGGTTATTCGACGGTTTAGTGTACTCTGTTCTCGCGCGATTCTCCACATAACTTAACAAAATATTAAACATTGGATAGATAATTTTTTCAAAAACTGTTTTCATTTTTCTTTATGTATAATTCAATGTTTAATTTGTTGGCTTTCAAAATTTTTCGTAGCAATTTGTGGATGAATGCAATCTAATTATAGAAAACAATTGTGAATGTTACTATCATAACTCTGAAGTGCAAAATGGTATGAATAATTTTTAACTGCAAAATTGTATCTTTTTGGTATATATTTGGAATAACCTTGATAGTTCGTTGTACAAAAGTTTTTGTATGGTCCTTAAATTTAAAATTATAAGTCAAACAGATCTATCTTCAATTTTAGCCATCAAGAAAAGACCGATACATCTGGTTAATATTATAATACAAATAAAGGCTATGCAATGATTTTGAAGAACGCATGATTCTTTTAATTGCATATATTTGATGTTTTGATTTGCCTAACTTCTATATATGAAATAATCGAAGGGGGAAAATTAAGTAACCTGATATATATAAAATAAAAAAAAATGTGTGAAAAGAATTTAGTCTTAGAACATCGAGATCCTTCAATTACTAACTCTAAAAAGTACTCATGTTGGTTTTCTTTAAACCTCTAGAGAGGAAAATGTAATTTTTCTAACACGAAAAGCCACATAAAAATACTTTATTCAGTTGTGGAAAGTTTGACTTATATAACAACTTAATATGGTATCGATCGAAATATTTAAAATTTCCTTATGTAGATAGCTGATATAGTAGTATTATTGTTAAAATTTCAAAAAATGTTATTTCTGGCACTGTAGGTGGCTTTTATCATTAGACAATAGCCTGTTAGCAAAATGTTCATCTAATATTTTGCAGTATTCATCTATAAAACAAGTAATAAAAATCGTATGTTTTATAAAACTAAATGGAATCAATTAATAAATTGAATTTAAATAAGAAAAGGTTGAAAAAGACTTTTAAAATATTATTACATTTGACAGAGTTCTGAATTAGTCTTGATTTTTAATATCACAACAGTATTTTCAGAAGTCTAACGGAAAAAAATATACATATCATAAAAATACTTTTTAAAAAAACCCTTTACTGTACTTATTTTAATACTAATACCAAAATTTTTCAAATTTTTTTGCCAAGGAATGAAGAAAAAAAAAGGTATAAATATGAGCAGCTAAGATTTTTGCATAGTTGAGATTTTTGATTTTCTAATAAACATTTAAAGAAAAAGAAAAGTGGGAAAAGGCAGGCTTCTTTGTGTTAGAAATTCATGAGGTTAATTTCTTCTTTAAGTCTCTGAGATCTGTCCACCATTCTCTCTCTCTCTCCCTCTATGTCAGGGATCGCGAACCAGTGTCACGTGACACTATATTTTGAGCACTCCACCAATCAAAATGGTTTGCATTTTAATCCAAAACGACAAAGTTCATAATGGAGTGATCCTCATGAGGGATCTCATTTGCGCTTTTGAAGCTAAACTGTATGTTTTAAAAAATAATATTTTTCAAGGAAACTACCGGTACTTCCCAAACTTAAAAGAATATCAAAGATTTAGATATGCGTGAGAAATCCGACGAAGATAAAGTTATAGAAGAATTTATTTCCGTAATTGATTCAAGGAACTTTTAGAGAGGAACTTTTCAAGGAACTTTTAGAGAGAGATGTTCTCAGTTAAAATAGTTATCGGGAACGCTCAAGTTTAGTATGTACCCTAATGTGAGACTTCATTTGATAAACTAAACTTATCTCAGTTCGATTGGTTGGAAATTGAAGAATTTAAAATGAAATTGATTGATTTCCAGTGTAGTTCAATACGGATTCAAAAATTTAATGAAACACAGAAAAAGTTGGAATTGATATGAAGTAAAAATGCCAGTAATGAAAGTTTGGAAACATGGAATTTGATTCCAGACACATTTAACTGTTTGAAGAAGCTGACTCATGTTATTAAAACCACATTTTCATCTACCTATATTTGTGAGTCATTATTTTCAGAGATGAATAACATTAAAGACTCGTTTAGAAACCGTTTTTACAGATTACTCCAATTCAGCATGCATTCTACTAAAAGTAACATCATACAATCCTATTGTAAGTTACTTGCCATTTAATCTGCAACTACAAAAGTCATACTAATGTTACTTTAATTTAAATCACACGTATAACTAAAACGCGTTTACTACTATACATTGAAAAATGTATTTTTTCGTAGTGAATAAAGAGTTTCGAGTTATTAGTATTTAGTTTTATATTACATTCCCAATAATCACAAATTATTTAACGGCATGTCTATACTTCATTAAACATTTCTTTAGAAAAAATGGCACATTTATCCGTAAAGGTTCACCACCCTTGCTCTATGTATACATACATACACGCACACGCACACACACACAATACACTCTTTAATATAAAAGGCGATGCAGAGAGAAGTGATAGTTCTAATGGGATTAAGTTGCAGATGAACATACCTTATGTTGGAATAAGAAAATGATTAGTTTTTCACAGCAATGACTCTTTAGATCTAGCTTCAACACAATGCAAACAGCTTCCAGATGGTGTATAAAACAGACGACTTCCATCTAAATATGGTTCCGTCAATCTACATGAATTACTCTAATGCCTCACAAAAGGATTCGTGAAGAATGTGAGCAGACGTCACCAGTTGAGGAAGAACGTGCAATTTTGGTCTAAAGAAAGTTGGGTGGTGAAATCACTGATTCGTTTTACATTTGGGCTGAAGCAATGCTACCACTCGACGATGTTGGCAAGAATGAGTGAATCATGGCCATACAGAGCTTCAAGAAGGTAGCTATCGACCGAGAGATATTACAAAATGTGGGAACAGATTGATCGTCCGTTATGCACTCACATTTCCTGATACGTCCTTATCAATGTTTTGACGTGTACCCCGGGACATCAATAACTACAATTATCATCGTTAGGCAACTAAGTGAACAAGGGTTAAGGTCACGCAGGCTGTAGCACAAACTGCCCCTAAACGTTGCATATTGTCAACCGTGCTTACACTGGTGCAGAGTGCATTCAACCTGGAATTCCAAGGATTGGAGAAGAATTGCTTTCAGCTACAAAGTGCCACTTCGAAATGAGTTCCATGCGAAGACATTACTTTAGGTTGAGTCTGTAAACGTCCAGGGTAGCATAGAGATATTCATCTGCCACAAAGACTGACAACCAGAAGCTATGGTATAGGGCAGGGATAGCGAACCAATGGCACGCACGTCAATGATGGCACACAACAGAATATTTCGGGCACGCCATCGATCAAAAACTGTTTGCATTTTAGCTGAAAATAATCAAGTTCACTATGAAGTATTATGAAAAACGCGTGTGATCTGTCGCGACGCCGACAAGTCGGGGAGACACTCGTTTGCTGTGTCTTGCGTAGTTACGTCGTGTATTATAATTGCTAATGATGCAAAGTTTATCCACGCATAGTGTGTGTGTATGTAACTATTTCTAGATATATTCAAGTTGTTTAAAAACATATTCTAACGTTTGAATTAATGGTTCAGCTAGTACACAGCTAATTTATCAATGTCATGTAATTCTTATCTTGTAAGTCTAATTCATAAAGTAACTCTCACGGCTTTATTTTTAAAATTTATAATGACTTGAAACACAAAAGTGAAAGAGCAGACATTGCACAAATCTCGTACAAGTACTCAATTTCCAAAAAACAAAAAAATCTGCGCATGCACACGCAGTCAGTAAAAAGTTTTTTTGGGGGGTGATCAAGCGAGAGCACATATTATAGTCAGTTTTGTCGACACAACTGTATATTTAAAGCTTATTTGTGTCAAATTTATGATTTTTAGCTGCTATTTAACATGGCTAGTTTAGCAAAAAAAAAAAGGAAAAAAAAGTGCAAGATAGTAAGTGTAGCAGAGAATTTCACAATTGGTGGACTGAGAAATATGGCATGATCAGTAAAGGCGGCAAAGTGGTGTGTGTTTTATGTTCTGAAACAGTGGTATGCTGAACATCGTCTGTAAAACGGCATTGTGAAACAAATCACAAATCTTTTTGTGAAAAAAGCGAACTAGAGCAAAAAGAATTAATTGCATGTGCAATAAAAGACAGAAATAAACAGTCGACGTCTATAATTAAATATGTAAGCAAAAATTGTCGCACAAGTATGGCAAGTTACTCAGCTGCAAATGCCATTGCTTGGCATGGTAAGTAAACCTTTTCAAGAAGGATAGTTTTTGAAGGAAGCTTGGTTGGCATGCGTGCCCTCACTTTTTGATGATTTTGATAATAATGATAAGATAATTCAGTGCATCAAAAATATTCCTCTATCTAGAAACACAATAAAAGATAGAATCTTGAAACTGGTAGAAAATGTTACAGATCAACAAAAAAATGACATTAACTCGGCTCCTTTTATATCGCTATGTCTTGACGAAAGTATTGACATAAGTAAATTTGCACGTTTAGCTGTCTTTGCTCGATATTGTGTAGGAAACGTCATTAAGGAAGAATTAATTGCAATAACATTGTTGTTAACAGCTACAAAGGGCACATATATTTGTACGGCAGTAAGAAATTCGCTTGCTCAGAAAGAAATTTATTTGAAAAAAAATTGTTTCAGTAACCACTGATGGTGCCCCAAATGTGGTAGGCAAAAAAATGGTTTCATTTCTTTATTTAAAACAGACGTAGGACATTCGATTCTTGAATGCCTCTGCATTATTCACCAACAAGCCTTATATGCAAAGAGTGCTTTAACATCTCTTGATAATGTAGTAGTCACAAAAATAGTCAACTTCATATCGTCGCAGGCTTTAAAAAAGCGAAAGTTTGATGCTTTGTTGGATGAAGTGAATTCGGTGTATAATGGCTTACTTTTTGTTTTATAATGTTATCTGGTTGAGCCGTTTGAACGTACTTCAAAGATTTGTTTATTGCTTGGAAGAAATTAGACTGTTTCTGCAAAATCAGAGCAAAATTTAACAATACCCACGTTGATGGATATTATGTGGCTTTTAAAATTTTTTTTTTACAGACATATACCAACATATCAATGAATTGAACGTAAAGCTTCAAGGCCCAAATAAAACAGTTATCGTCATTATGAATCCCATTCGTGCTTATTGATGAATTTATTTCCATAATTGATTCTTTATTCAAAGAATTTTCAGCGAGATTTTCTCAGTTAAAGGAATTATCAGAAACGTTCAAATTTATTATGCACCTTGATGGGATTTTGTTTGGTAAACTGAACTTTTTCCAATTCGATTGGCTGGAAATTGAAGAATTTGAAATGCAACTGATTGATTTACAGTTTAGTTCAATATGGATTCAAAAGTTTATTGAAGCAAGGAAAAAGTTGGAATTGATTGAAGCGCAGAAAGATTAACAAGCAATATAAGTAAAAATGCCGGTAACGAAGTTTTGGATATATGGAATTCGATTCCAGACACATTTAACTATTTTAAGAAGCTGGCTTATGCTATTTTAACCATATTTTCATCTACCTATGCCTACGAGTCATTATTTTTAGAGATAAATAACATCAAAGGCTCGATTAGAAACCGTTTAACAGACGACTCTAATTCAGCATGCATTCTGCTAAAAGTAACATCTTCTAATCCTTAATTTAAGTTATTTATCATTTAATCTACAACAACATAAGTCACACTAATGTTATTTTAAGTTAAATTATATGTATAACTAAAACATTTATAACTATACAAAGCAAAATGTATTTTTTCGTATTAAATAAAGAATTTTGATTTGTTCGTATTCAGTTTTATTAGTTCCCCAATAATCACAAGTCAAAACTATTTGATGGCATGCCTATAACTCATTAAACATTTCTTTAGAAAAAAAATGGCACGCTGATTTAAAAAGGTTCGCCACCCCTGGTATAGGGTGTCATTTCATTTGATGGCTGGACTCTTTTGGTTCTCATACATTTCTTCTTTATAGTATGATAGTATGTCAAAGAGATTCACGTTCTGTAATTTCAGACTCCCAGCCTTATACTTCAATAGGATAACATCCTGTCGCACAAGAAACACTATTTTCTGCTTGCCTTTGTGCTTCTCCGACACTTTTTGGTCAACGACAACCAGATCTCTTTCCAATAGAACACGTTTGAGCTCCAATGGGAAAGCATCTAGAGGAGAATTCTTGTATCACCCAATTTAACTCGTCTATTAAAATGTGTAGTGCAAGCAATGACACATGAGAATATACGCCGTCTATGAATCAAAGCCCAAACGGATAACACCTTGCATTAGGATCAGTGACTGCCAAAACATTATTGATTGTTTTTTGTCTCTTTTGTACTTTTATTTCCCGAATAAAACATTAAATTCCTTTGTACGGTTATGTTTCATTTTCCATACACGTGCATCATATCTACTGATTTTCGTCTCATTTAAATAACTCCTTGATGTGTTACTCTTTATTTATAGTGTACATGTATACATAAATATACCATCCTGGGTTCATAAAACACCAGACAAAAATATGGAATTGTATGAGAATAGCTATTAAAGCTCATAAGTTTGTATTAAAATAAGTTACATGAACAATTTTCATGCCAATTACATGAATATTTTTCATGTCAATTACAATGGAATGTTGTGATATACTCATTATGAATTTGTAAGCTTTTTACAAAATGCAAAACTATTAGCATATATGATTTAAATTTTAAGTTAAATTGTGAATCATAATTATGATATAATAAAATGGAAATATGGTACTTTTGTTTTTGTGCAAGATAATGGCCACAGTTTAAAAGAAGTAGCAGGATTTATTGTAGTATCTTTTTTTCATAATCAGTGTCTTTTTACTATGGAGAAGTTTGGATACAATAAATCTCAATGGAGGAATTGTAGGCGAAGATCGTTCATGACAGCTAGGAATCCCATTCTAGCATCAACAAATCGCTACTAAACACGTCAAGAAATGCTTCACATGTACAATACTGAACCCAGTGAATCCATTTTGGTAAGAACACCCAGGTGAGAACTGCATGGATTGGAAATACTTAGCCGTGTATCTTGAAAATGTCCCAAATTAACGAACATGCAAGAAAATTGTCTAAAATAGGGAGGGGGTAAACCATAACAATTGAACTTTTGAGTAATGAAAGTGAATAATATATGATAAATCCAATTTCTGTGTTTAAATTCCAATGCCAGTTTCTCTAGAGTCAAGAGCAGTGCTAGTGAAGATTTCAAACTCAAATGTATCTAAAACAGGGGTATACTCAACCTTTTTTCTCCCGGGCCGCATACATGTGATACATATTTCGCGCGGACCACAACATGAGTATTAAAAGGGGGGGAGAGAGAAATGCCTAAGACCAAGATAACATAGGAAATTTAAAATGTGGAAAATTGATCAAACTATTAAAACTCTTATTTTGCCATTTTTAATTATTATTCTTTTATATTTTTTATTTTTGTCTCTGAATTTATCAAACACTAAATTGAAAGCATTTAAGAAATACTCCTTCACAATTCTGCATCTCTGTAAGCGCTTTCATATTATAACCAATAATATAACATTCATAGGATGCCTTTGTTACCGCTTTGACATTACCACAGACAAAGCACTTCGTCGCTGTTGTAAATATTTTCCAAGAAAGCCTATTTATCGCCTGTTGAAAGAGATCTTCGAGGGAAAGTGTCTTTGAACGAGATTCGTGTGTTTATTGGTATTTTTTAAATACAACACTTTCATGACAAATCAAACAATCATTATAATTCGTGTTTGTGTTTTATGACAAATTAGTTAACAACCCAGTCGTCTTGAAACAACTTATTTTCTTCGAATATTTTTCACTTGCAAGACATGCGAGATAGTTAAAAATTAGTTCCACCCATAAAATGGTTGCGACTCTATTTTTGTCTGTTATTACGAACCATTACTGTTACAAATAGGAAACAATGTCAATTCGCACCTGTACGACATCGACAGTAAAAAGAAAAATTGATGTATTTGATTTCTTGACTGAAAGAATTTCCCGCACCAAATTTTTAATGCATTGTTCTTAAGCAAATGAATTTCTCAGAGCAATGGGCCATGATAGGACCACTTAAAAAGGCCCAGTACCTCCACAGAGGTTGAGGATTACTGATGTTAAGTATTGTGTAAAAAGGGGGAAAGGTGTGGGAATTGGTTCTAGTACTGAGAGAGAAATTGTACCTTCAGTTGAAATGACTAATCACATGTAATCTCCAAACTGCTTGACATTGCCAGACAACATGGGATGTGGGTGTTGTCATATTTTCTATTTTCAAAAGAAAAAAGGTGAATTATGGATCTAATGTTCAAAATGATAATTGTCTTGTTCATCGAATTAAAATTGTACAAAATTGGTTGGGTGAAATTTAATTACCCCTAAATTCTTTAGAAAAGATTGTTCATTGAAAACAAATTCATTGAAAAAAATTTAGGACTTGGGGGTTTGTGGTGTAAAAAGGAAGAATGAACACCTGAAGAATTGACTTTTTTGAAAGATCATTTAATAATGGGGTGCGATAAACTTGATACGGATCTGAATCGTATCGATAACATGCCAAAGGAAATTAAAGCTGCCATCCAATCAAATGTAAGATGTAATAGAATTTTAATGATTAAAAAAGGACATTGCATATTTATTGTCTGATATATTTATGAGTCTTTTTTTAGAACTAAACTTTATTTCACAACGTTACAGATTCATAAGATTTTCTTTTAGTCTTGATATATTAATTAATAGGTAGGGTATATTATAAATATATATAAGTATCGTATTTGTCAAGTAGGGGAAATAGAATGAAATATTTGAATTTTATGAGTTTCTTTTTAAATAAAATTTGGAAGAAATTAAGCTGTCTTTAGTGTGTTTTCAGTAGCTCATAAACACCTACACATAGTATATATATATATACTACAATTAATTCTGCTTTATTTAATAATTAAAAATTTTCAATAAAACTTTCGTAAGTATTAATTTGTTATATTTATTCATTAGAAGAAAAACCTGAACTTTTTAGTATGCCATTTTAAGTAAAACACACATATATGTTCTCCAATTCATAAGTCAAACGTACAAAATAAGTAAAAATATGTAGAAATTAATAAAAGGTTTAAATAAAGATCTGTGTTTATTTGAATTTTCATTCCTTTCCTGATTAGAGCGAATATGCAAATATATATGTATTTCTTCATATATAAGCATATACATATATATACTGTTAGACTCCGATTTATTAAATTCTTATTTAATGAATTTTTCTTTTCCCCGATTAAAATGAAAGTAAAAACTGTGCAATTTGATGAATAACAAACCCCGAATCAACGAATTATTTCAACCACCAAATTTTTTTATTATTATTTTGTGTTAGAAAAAATTGGATTTCTTTTCAAATGACATATCCTTTTTGTTCCGAACAGAAAGAAACTTTTCTTTTAAGCGGCAATGCTCTCTCGCTTGAGAGACTAAACTATTGCATTTTCTAATGATCTACGTTGTTTGGAAACTGTGAAAACATACTTCATGCAGCAAGATGTAAACGACGCAGTATTTTCTTCTCTGTATAAAGTCGAAAAAGAACTTTTTCGAGTCAGGAATAAAAAAAAAAGATTGTCAAAAATCTATATTAGTCAGTCTTTTAAAATATCCAATTAATTGGCGTGTAACAATTAGTCAATGTATTTTTAGCTGATGCACAAAAAGTGTGTAAGTTTTAGCTATGGATATTTTTTGTACATTTTTGCTTATATATTATAGGATTTTCAAAAGGTAAGTGTAAAAAGTTTGTATTTTTTTTTGGATCTCGATATTACAAATAATCCCGAATTAACGAATAATTAGTTCGGTTCAGATGAATTCGTTAATTAGGGGGTCCGACTGTACATATATAAATAAGCATAAATTAGATTCGTAAGCGCACATATCCATTTACAAACTAATACATATTTCGCTGAATAATTGAATGAAAGGAAATTTAGTAAAAACTTTCTCGTGAATGAAATTACACAAATATTTAAAATAATAGTGTGAAATTTTATAATATTTTTAAATTAAAATTACGATCATGTTAAAATCTATATAAAGGTATAAAGTAAATTAAAGATATATTTTTCGAATATTTTATTGATAAAATGTTAAAGCAAAAATATGCGTGTACCGTAAGTATGAATAGACTAACTTTAAGGTTGTATATTTTAGAATGAAATTTAGATTAGATTGCAGATAATTTTTAAATTGTATATTTTAGTTTTTTTTAAACTTCTAAATCGAGTTACAATACAGAAGATATGAAAGTATCCTTTTTCATAATGCAATGCATAAACTGGCTTAACATTCTCAAAACATTTCTTTGAAATAAGTAGTAGAATTTTGCTATCTGCATATTTCTTTTCGAACACATGAAATGATACTCACAGAAATAATTCCCCACAATAGAATACTTTTTAGAAATACTTCATACTTTTAAGCTTTTTTTTTGAAGATAAATTATTTTTCACCAAATTAAAAAACATATCAACACATATCAGAAAACTATTTACATGAAGTCTATCATCTACAAGATGCACTTTACATTTTATGACCAATATTAATAATAGATTAGCCTTTTTTTGGAAAACTTTATATCGTTTTAAATAAATTTTTTAAATAAAAATCATTGATGATATGAATAGTTTTACAGAAATAAATTTTTAAAGTGCTCTTATATATGAGTATACCATTTTCAAAATAACAATTTATAGAAATAATTAGGACTTGTATGACAGTGACGATAGGCAATAACGCTTAATGATGTTTGCTTCTGCATTTGGACTAATAAAATTGGATAAAAAAGAAAATACGCGGACAAGTTTAAGTAGTAAATCCACGGAAGATTCTGAGTTGGATCACATCGATTTTTGTTTGGAAAGCTAAGTAATATAAGCTTAACTAGCATTGAGCTTATGAGAAGTATAAATTAAAATATCACATTAATGCATATTTTATCTATGAAAACGTTTATTTCGCAGTTTTATAAAATTATTTTTTTCTTAAGTAAACTGAAATCCGCCCTTTAATTCCTTTTAAAATTATTAGAAGTTAAACTAAAAATATTTAGTGAAATGTATTCACTTTTTTGGTGTTTGAAACTTAGCATACACCCTAAGCATTGACTTTTAAATTGTCATTGATTGAATGGGTATTGAAACTTATAAAATGAAAATTAAAAGCAAACCTTCCCCCAAATACAGAGTTGATTGAATGCGCTGTAAATACAATTTAGAACACATGAATTATTTACAAATATTTTATCTAAAATAAAACATACCTTTTGGAATGCAAAAGTTGAAATATGTTGTTGTATGAATCTGACTTTTGTGAAAATTCTTACGTTTGCATTAAGGGAAAGTTAAAAACTTTTTTTTTTCAAACGGGTTCCAAATTACAAAAATATGCGAAAGCCTTACAAATTGTTTGGCTTACAAGTTTTGTGTGAGACAATTTTTAACAAGAACATTCTTGGAGGATATAATATTATTAATAATTAGAATTCTAAAAAGTCCGTAAATCTCGAAAAATTACTTCAGAAAATAATATTCCCCGATGCTTTGTTCTTCTTAGTCAAAGCATTGTTAGCACTGTTTTTAATTTAAACGCTTTTTAATTTAAATTTTAAGATTGATTTCATTTTATATATTTTAGATAGCTAACATTAGTATAAGCTATATTACATGTTTATATTTGAAAAATACAGTTCACATCAAGTATCCTTAAATTATTCGGCAATTGTATTTTAACTCTTTCGATTGCAGATTTAAATTATTTTATCACTTCGTTTTAAAATAATGCATATTTCTTTCAAATTATCTTAACAACTACTTTTAAGGCATAATGTGAATAGTTACTCTATTTAACGTGATCTTAATTTTATAAATTGAGTTTTCTATCTAGTCAAATTGAATTACTTTATTTTAATAAGTATGAAAAAAGTAGCTGTATATATTACATCTAAGATTACATATAAATTAAAAATCTCGATTTCATATAAATGCGAGTTAAATAGTTAAGTTAAATATTTTTTAAGCCTTATTTTGGAATAATAAGGTAAATTTGTATCTTATTTTAAAAAATGCGATCATCAAAAAAGTACAGAGTATTAGGAAAGAGAGATAAATAAATATTATTAATAATGAATAAATAATGATAAAAGAGAAAATAATTTTGAAAAAATACAGAACAGTTTCAATAAAAATGGATTAAAATGAAGCAAGTCCTTCTGATTTTTGTTCACACTTCTTATATTGCTATTTACTATTTAACTTTAATAAAGCCTGTTTTTTCGATGTGTCGGAATAATGTAAAACTGATAAATAGCTTGATAATAAGCTGAGTTTTGAAGATTCCATAGAAAGGTTATATATTTATCAGATATAAAAATAAGTCAGTTTTTGATATTTATATGAAAAATATGGCGTGCTTCAAGTAAGAAATAATATTTATTACAACTAAAAATATTTCACTTGAGATGTCACATTTATATTCGTAGAGTTCATACGACTACTTCAGAACTGATTTTCGAAAGTTTTTCTTTGTTCATTTCAAAGTTAATCGTTTCATATAGATCAGTGGCCTTGAAACTGTGTTCCACAGAACCCTGCGGTTCCATAAGACATACTCAGGGGTGTACCACGAGTCACAATAAAAAATCGAAAAGAAAATTACTAACGTGTACGCAAAATGGATTCATAATCTCTATGAAGTTTGAAAAACCACAAGTATCTAAAACTCATCCGAGTCATTAAAAATGAAAATTTCATTTATACATGATAACTTTACTTTGTAATAATTTTTTAAACTTTTATTATAACATAATAAAATAATATTAAAACGTTTTTTTCTTTATATGTACTACCTAATAGACTCGGAATATTCTATTGTTACTGTCCCGGGCTTACACTCATAAATACAATGGTATGCAAAATTAAAAAGCTTTCTAATGGATAATCATCCCTTTTTTCATTTGTGGAAAAAAAACGCCTGTTAATTCCATTCAGAAAAATGTATTTAAATGAAAAATATTTCTCAAAGTGAGTGACTACAAAAACAAACTATTATCGCAAATTAAAAAAGTAATATGAAATACGACTACAAATAATTTCAAAAGAACAAAAGACTTCACTAGTTTGTGTAAAAAATGTACAAGCACGTAACCCCATTTACTAAATACAATGCATGGATAGGTGAAATTTGGATCACAAATAAATATTATTAATAAGTAAATTATATTAGAAAGAACTGTTTAAAATGCTTTAATAACAAATACAATAAGTTTTTTAATTGTCTTTACATAAAGTACTCATAATTTGTTGATATACTTTAATTATTTTAAGACATATTCTTCTGTAAAGAGAATGCGGTTCTCTAAGACACCTAATAGTTCTAAGGGTTCTGTGAGTCGAAAAGGATTGAAGACCCCTGAAAAATACATATCATGGCTAAAAAATTAGGAAGCAATTCTTAGTTTTTTTGATCGCAGAGCATAGTATACTTTATTTACATAATTCTTACTAAGAATTTCGGCTGAAAACTGTTCTTTATGAATAATAATCTTTTGGAATGACTGAACTGACTGAGTGGAATACTAAAATGCTTTTTAGAGGAATTACATCCCCTAAGATAAATGTTGCAAATTTTTTTGAAACGTTTGAATATCGTTATGTGCATTACACTATTAAAATTTCATATATCAACATTTCTTTATTAATAAAATATGCTTTTTTCATACTTTATAAAGATGCCATCTTCCAAAATAAGGAAGAGTATTGTGGTTAGCATATGAATGAGTGCCCATATTCTTAGTTATTATTTTACGAAAATTTTCTCTATTTTCAATTAAATATCTCAAGTACAATAATTTTCTAACTTTTTTATGCATATATTTTGTTATTTTTGAAAAAATTTAATTTTATTGTTTCAGTTTCCTAAAAAAGCATACACATATAAATATTTATTTCATAACTTTTTTCTAAAATTTGTTATGTATATACAGCAACTTAGAGAGCAAAATTTATTTTCCTTCATTAAAATTGTATCATCTTGCTTCTTATCAGAATTTTCGCTTTGTTTTTATGAATAAGTTATACTTTTGTGGATATGCGATTAAAAACGTATGACTGAGTATTTTTTCGGTTATTCGATTTATTTGTTTTTACAAAAGCAATCATATCTGGTTATTACATATATGCTAAATTAAGTTATATTTAAGGGAATAATAACCTTATTTCATATACTCACCATTAGGTTAAGATGTCTAACTTATATTCCACTCCATCACGCCCTAGCAGTGCATTCACTATCTGTACAGATATCTACTCCGTGTTTTGTTAGGCATGACTAACCATTTCGTCTCATACTATCAACGGTAACGTAGTTTGCACACTTGGGTTAAACACATACCATATCTCTAGAATTCTACAAATGAGTAATAAGGCCAATAAAAGTCATAGTACAAGAACATCCTTTCTTATGTAAAACTGTGAAATAACATTTTTTAGGAAGAGTTATAATTTTAGAATTTCCAAAATGATATATCCAATGGATTACGTTAAGAAGTGCTAATGAAGTTTTGAAAATTGGGAAAGCAAAAACTGATGGAATTTGGATTACAATTTTATTAGCGATACTTTTTCTCTGATTCTCTTTATTTAAAAAGGAATATTTATGAAAATGATATAAATGAACATTTAAACTTTCCCAAGGTAAATTATATTTTTAAAAAATATTTTTCGGAATTATTATTTAATTGTATTAGCATAACTTGAAGAAAACTTACACATAATAAATTGTAAAGTCATTGGTTAAAAGAATTAATATACAAAAACACAGTTATCAGATTTTTTCGAAAATTATTATAAGAATCTAAAGAAATAAATCTTGGTACTTTTTCAAAGATTATTTTGCATTATTTTAAGGCTACACAGTACCGAACAAATTACGAATTTATCGATTTTTTTATGTATTTTCTCGTGGCTTATACCATTGGGAAGCTTACCACCAAATTTCAGATCAGTTAACAAATTAGTTTTTAAGATATTTGAAGTTTTCTAAATATTTTTGAGCACAGTCAACTCTTTTAGTGTGAAATGTTTATTAATTCCAATTTTTATTACTAAAATGACTTCCGCTTGATCATGTTTTGAGGGCTTTGAATTTTCATGATTAATTAATTAAAACTGATTTCAAGGCCAATTTTTGCTTTAAAAAATAGTTTAAATAACTTAAACGCTTTATCATTAATTTTTTCATGTAGAGAAAAGGCCATGACCAAAACATTCTCAAGTTGCTGTGAGAAACAACATTTCAAAGAGATGGAATACTACTGAAAATGATGTATCTGAAAATCAGTCCTCAGTTAATACTGCAATTAGACTTCCAAATACCAGTATTCTTAATTCAAGTTTTGCAGATAAAACTGAATATTTCCTTGACATACCAAACTAAATTATACTAAACATATTGTAGTACTATATTGTAGTATTTTAAAGTCGTACGACAAGAGCTAAAACTTCCTAAATTGCCCAATTTAAAACTGAAAAAAATTAAGTTTTAAGAAAAAAATCTGGTTATTTTTAGCTTAAGTTGGTATCATTATTATTTTGTATATAAATGTTTTGTGTTTTTAAAATATTAGGTTAAGATTAAGCTGAATAAACCGTCATCGCAACAAATGCTATCAATATTATGCAAAAATATATTTTGAATTAAAAAAATTATTTTCAGTCATATTTAATTAAAATAGTGTTTTAATGTAGAACATACATTGGAAAATAAAATATTAAAACTTAGAGCTTTATGGGCATTATAAGTTTTCATTTTATGCCTTTACAAACTTTAAGTGCGTTTTTCTCAGACATTCAGTTTTGAAGGTGTAAGTATTTTTTAATTTGTAAGGCTTTTTTTCTGTCCATTATAGAGCCTTAAAATTTTTTGTATCTACTTCCAAACGTATGTTCTATAAAATTTAGTATGGATTTAGGGCTGAGGTATCTAATTATTTTTTTTTAAAAAATGCTTAATTTACTATTTTAAAAATTTTCGTGCTTTTTCTTGGTTATTTTAGAAAAAAATAATTAGTAAAAATCAAAAAGGGAAAAAAGGTTTTCAAATCCATACTAACGTTTTTTGCAATAATCTAAGAAACATAAATAACTTACAATGACTAAATAATTTTAAAAAGTAAGCATTTTATAAAAGTTTCAAAAAACCTAAAAAAATTCTTAATTTTTTTAAAACTGTAAAACAATGGCTGGTCAAACTGATTTTTTACTTTTAGAATCGACCCAATAATATAATCTAAATATAAAACATAAATTATTTTTACTGATACTATCTCCAAAATATTTTTTTTAAAAAGGGTACTGTGTAGCCTAAATTTGAAGTTTTACTAGTTTGTATCAGTTCTTGCATATTCTAGAAGACTTAACAGATCCCTTAAGCTTAAAGTATAATGATAAATAGGTAGCATAATAATGTTACAAGATAATTTTTCATATGTCTTAGTTTGTTTTTACATTTTGATGTATTCATCCTCTTTCATAATTTCAATACTGCTAACTCACTGCATAAGACTTTAATCTTAATCATTAAAATGTTTTTTTCAGATTAAGATACATGCAAATGAAAGAATTGTGATTTTGCTTTAAACTCATAAAAACAAGAACAGTACAGTCATTTTTTTAAGTACAAATTTTTACTTATTTTATTGATAGAAAATAATGAGCATTTTTTAAAAAATACAAAGGGTTTTTAATGATATTTCAAACGTTTTCGGCATTCAAGTATTAAGAATAGGAATGAAAGTTAGATTCCGTGAAGGTCTTAAAACTCGAAGATGGTATTTTTGTTCTCTAATTGATTTGAAATGTTAAAACTACATTTCTTACAGAAATGCAGTTATAAAATTTAAGAGATTCAGAAAACTCTATTAGAATATTATTAATTTACTTTTGCTTTCTCTTAAGGCCTAATAGAAGAATTTTATACTTCAAATTAGAGGTTTAATCCTCTCACCTGAAACAGTTTTAGCTCGTAAATTGTTATGATTTTAAGAAATAATTTCAAAGAAAACTGAAAATTGAAATGGAAAATAAAAGTTCATTGACAAAATGAAATGATAAATACAAATATGTTTAAAATATTTAAGTAACTTCTTATTTTTCATAAAAAGTAGTTTTATATTAAGTAATATTATTATTAATCAAATGCCTGATTATTGGCCATCAGATCATTAGGAAAGAAGTAATATTTATAGCTAACATGTTACTTCTAAGTGCAAGTTTAATTGACAATAAAACAGCAAATCATGGGTAATATTTATGAAATTTCATTAGAAAACAAAATTTTATGTAATTTTAGAAACAAGTTTTTAGGTGTTGCAAAGAGGGTAATATATATATATATTTCTCAATTTTTCTTATAATTTTCATATCATAAGAAAAGTAGAGAGAAATTACCTTCTTTTATATATAAAAATAATTTTTCTACTAAACATATTTCTTTTCAGAAATCTTGAATTTCCAGTACATTTTTCCCTAATTGAAATCCTATTCATTTTCCTAAATCAATTTACGTATTCGTATTTATGATGAATTTATTTGGAAATGTTTAAGAACACGCAAAGTTTCTAATTTAAATCATAGCTATTAACAGTGTCCACTGATTTCAGGAATCAAAACATGCATAGGGAGTAAAAAACAATTCAAATTTTAAAAAAATTAAAAAATAATTTTAATTTTTAGAATTTCTTGGAGAAAATTATTTGTATAGAAGTATTGTGAAAATCCGCAATTACATATACTGTAAGTCTGTGAAATATTAGATTTTATTTATGCAATTAACAATGAGAAAACATTCACTATTTTCAGATTGAACAAAACTACTGGAATAAAATAGTACAAAAAGAAAATAATAAAATCATTTAGATTATTTTTGATATTATCCGTTAAATTATTTAATTATTAAAATGCTTTCAATAAATTCAAAATATGTTTGGATTTCCTGCATTAAATATTATCCTTATATTTAGAATTAAATTACATATAAATGAAAATAAAAGTTTAAAAAATTAGAGCTTAATGGGACACGGTACGATTTAATTGACAAAAATCGGTCAAAATATTAAATCTAAACCTTTTAGCCTAAATTATTTTTATGTACTTTTCTACAAACTCACAAAATTTGAAAGCTTGAAGTTTAAAAAAACGCAGAGTTGTGATAACTTTTACGTTTGTTTTTATTCACATTTCAATGGCAAATCAAAACTTTAAACTGAATTATCTCGGAAAGATAAAATAACTAGTTTGTCTTCATTTAAAATGCTAAGACTTTTTTTCTATCGAGCCTAATATTTGGAAATTTTTTTCACTTGTTGCTAATAGTACATGGAATAAAAGTTGGTACGCATTTTTCAATCAAAGCTATATTTATTTTTTAAAAGAATAATTGAATTTAGAATTTACACGTTTTTTAACGAATTTTTAATAAGCATTTATAAAAAGAAGTATACGAATACCAATAATGTTATCATAAAACCCATGCCAACTTTTGTTATACATAGTTTGACGTACTTTTAAAACAAATTTCATATAAGTGCATCAATTTTTGTAAGAGAGGAATAGCATTTTTTAAAATCACTTCAAAATTTCAATTTTTTCCCTCAAAAAATTAAATACTTAGCTTTTTAAGGAAATTTTGAGCACAAAATCTGTTTTACATTATACATACACATAGGAGGCAACTAAAAAGTATGGAAATCAATAAATTAAAAAAATTGTGTAAATCGTACCATGTCCCCTTAAAAAAATAAAACTGTAAAATTATGATAGTATATATATATATATATATATATATATATATATATATATATATATATATATATATATATGGGAATATTTATATTACTATCTTTTGTACTCTGGCTATAATCTTTTCACGTATTTGTTTTTCTTTTTCCATTCTTTAAGTTTACATTGAAGATTCAGATTTTATTTCTAACAGTCCATCGCTCATTTTGTTCAGTAAAATACGGCTGAAATATTTGACGGGAAAGAAATGAATATAAAAGAACTCTACACTTCACAGAGAGAGAAATCATTATTTTAAATGAATGTCATACGAAACGACTATTGTGTGATTAATGTACGGAGCGTATTAATATAATAACAATGATAACTTCATGAATTTTAGTTAATGGTTCAAGATTTAACTACTCCTAAGTCTGCTGGGTAAAGCAATGGAGCTGTTAACGTTAAATCTAACCTGACTTCAGATCAGTCTTCAATACTTCAAATTTCATGAGCTATTTATGGTTTCTGGCAAGTTGCAGTAATTATGATTGATGCTTCGGATTTAAAACTTATTGTTATTATTCAAAAAGAATGTAACTTGTTTTACCTCTATACGATCAATGGAAAACATTCAGCAAAATAATTCAATTGCAGTTTTCTTGTAGTCTATTTAATGATTTCCCTATTTGCTTTAAAATACTTTAACACCGTCCGACTTTCCTCTCTGTAAGTGCTTTTCCCCGAAAAATCATTGTTTAAAATTAATAAAGATATTTATTTAAAAAAATTTAGCCCATTTAAAACTGAGTCACAAAAGCCTTTTATTAATTTAAAGGTATTTGAAAAAAAAAGTGAATTATCAAACAAAAATGAAAAATAAAAAGTATTTAAAAATATTTTCCGAAAGCCATGAAAAAGAATTCTTAAAAGATATTCTTCGAACCAATAACTTCTGTTAAATCCGTATAAGAAAAGGGTCGAGAAAGACTCGTGTGAAGGTCTTTCACTTGTAGTAAAGTTACCATTCTCATACTTAAAATTAGGTCAAAAGGGTGAAAAAGAGGCTCACTCTCTCCCCTCGTCAGATGCCTTGACGGAAACCCGGCACACCGGTAAAGAACTGGTGCTGAAACTTTTGTCCCATTCATTCTATTGATCTACTTTTTGGGGAAGATTGTGTTTATAAATGTGCAGTTAAAGAAAAAAAATATGATACGCGGTTTCTGATTATCGTATAAAATGACGGAATCTCCAAATATCTGATTAAATGCTGCGATTGAAAATTATTTAAAAGAGAAAGTATAGCACCTTTTAAAGACGTTTGTATCCAAGTAATCTTAATTTAATTAACTTAATTAAAAAAACCCGACAAATAATGAATATTGGAAAAAAACTTGAAAGTGAACACATATTTTTTGATTCTGGATTGGAAACCAAAAAAAAAAAAAAAAAAAAACTTAATTAGACAGAGACTTGCATTTTATTTATTACACTTTTATCTTTTCATCTACTTTTGACCGTTTCCAGTTAGTATCCCATAACATTTCCATTTTTTCATATAATGATCTGCAAGGTCATTTTATTCTTGCGGCCGATAAGGCCAAGTAGAAATTATAGGTTGATCAATTAATCTTTAAATTATGTTTAGATAAATAACTCTACCTATAAATGGGAACAGATGAACAAAGACACTATGAATATACTAACTAAATAGGATTATATACAAATGTATATTTTACCAG
This sequence comes from Trichonephila clavipes, assembly GCA_019973935.1. Taxonomy (NCBI): domain Eukaryota; kingdom Metazoa; phylum Arthropoda; class Arachnida; order Araneae; family Nephilidae; genus Trichonephila; species Trichonephila clavipes. The sequence goes on from BMAU01017768.1 coordinate 1,084,742, forward strand.
GGGTACACCATTAACTACAGCAACTAATTCAAAATTGTGAAATCAAAGCTTTGAATTCTGAATAATAATTTAACTAATGTAGTCTAAAGTTAACCATTGATAAGCCTACAATATTTTTTTTTGCTTAAGGGGATAATTCTTGCAATAATGCTGAGCCAATTGTTATAGCAGCATAACTCCATTGATGGTATTGCTTATGTTCATAAATCTTATACTGCATGTTACAATGAAATAAATCAATTAGAGTCAATAATTAAATCTATTTGTATGGACACATTATATAGTCGAACCATCATGATTAGAAACTCTTGGCTGGCATTACAACTGCCGAATCGTAAGTTTGAGTCCCGTTAACACCAGGGAACCTTCGTGTAGAAGTTGCTGATACATGTTAAATATGTCGAGGCTCAGAGTCCTTACGTCGACGTGGCGTGAAGTGGGATGTCAATTTCGTCATTTGATCGTGATTCAAAATTACCAAGGTACGTCACTTGAAGTTCTAGTTTTTCTGCAAATTTTGGAATGACAATAAAAAATCTCACTCATATATTATAACAGTTTAGTATATTATTAATGAATTTATTTATTTATTTATGTTACAGGAAATTATAATAAAAGAAGTATTTTACGTATATATTATGAGCAGTAAGGTACTTTGGAAACCCTAAATTTATTTAAATCCTTGCATATACACTGTTTTTCTCTGTATAGAGAGCAATATGTGTGTGCATAGGGACTCTTAGTGTAATTATTTTGTTTTGAAGCAATAGATATTAATGAAATTGAGTTTAAAATAATTAAAGAGGTGAAATATATTGAAAATGCAAATCACTCTCATTAATTATAAACTTTGAGTTACAGATATTTAATGATTGTATTTTGAAAATATTTTCTACCGAATGCAGTTATTTGAAAGCAAGCTAGTAAGTGTACAATTTTTTTAAAAAAGTTTTTAAAAGTGAATATTTAAAAAACTTAAGTGCATAAGAAAGAAAATTCAATATTTAGCTGATTAAATAACAAACAATATTGGTTTCTCAATTGAAATGTGTTAGAGAAAAAAATGCATGAAAAGCTTATAAATATGATGTATATGCTACAAGCATATTTCAGTCTGAAGTATTTAAAACACTTTCAGTTATAATTCTTTGCTAAAAATAAATAAAACACATGTTTATTTAATTTAGTATGCAGTTCAAAATTTTTTGATGAAAAATTTGTATGATATATTTCGTTATATATTCGAGATATACAAGCATTTTTATTAATATTGTTATTAAGTCTTTATTTATATTCTAGATGTACAAGAAAGTGTATATATTCATATTTCATTCACATGATTTGAGAGTATGATATTGAAGACTAGCTTTTAATTTAAATTTTTTCTAATGTTTCATTAAAAATTAATTTATATTGAAAACTAAGTAATTAATCAAAAATATTCATAAATTGAAAACAGTATAAGAAAGAAAAACTCAATTTTGGAACAGGCATTAGATTTTATTGTTATAACCTATTTTATAACCTCTAATTAAAACTTCTGATTGATATTTAATTTAAACTTCCATCAAGAAAAATAGCTTGGTAAACTTTAAATATTACTGATGAATTAATTCGATTCGTAAGACATTTTCTTTTGCAAGCAACCCCATCTCCCCCAAAAGAACTTATTTCTGCTAAATCCGTAAGAAAGAATAGAAAAATAATGAAAAAGAGTTTTTTTAGCCTTTATTAGCTATTTTCTTGATGACGGTTCAAACCAAAACCACATTTCTTGAAAGTTTTCATACACCATCTTAAAATCATACATCCTTCTAACTTATGCATATATAACATTAAGGTAATGGCTTCTTCAAACAGTATTATGCAGAATTTGTAGAAAATCTATTGGATATAATTATAAAGATATTACACACACACACACACTGGCACAGTAATTATAAAGCTGATACAATAAAATGTGATAAAAAGACTACATATTTATTCACCATATGAAATTTATACTTACATTCAACTTGTGTGAATTAAAGTATTTTTTTTATATTTATATTTACAGAAAATTTCCTTAACGAATTTTGTATGAAATATTTTATTGATCAGATAACTTCTACATCTGATAAATTGAGGTATATTATAATATACTTGATAAAGTGCTGCCTTTATTCTTAATATTTATCTATAAACTGAATCAAGTAAAAATTATTAATTATTTTGAGCCATGTATTATGTTATTAGCATGATATATATAATTAATGGAAAAAGAAACCCAATAAGACTTTGCAAAAAAAATAAATTTCTTCTCAGTACACACCACGAATTTAATGAAAAGTTTGACATCAGGACTTCTCTTGTGATAAACTTACATTTGTTTTATTAAGTTAAATTATTCATAAAGTAAACAGACAAATTATAAACGATTCTTAAATTCACTTCAGTTTCTCTCCTTTTTGACGCAGTTACTGTACAGAATACTATGAATAATTTGCCATCGTTTGGATAATGTTAATGAAGAACTATAAATGTTTTAAATAAGAATTTATTCACGATTTCTCTCACTGAATTCAAATACCTCTTTCTGTCTCATAAAGTTTTCATTTATTTAAAGCACTTTATTTTGAACATTTAACACCATTAGATAAGTGATGCAGAACAAAAGACTTAGTTTATTAAACTGGGAATACATTCTATAAAACGAGTGTATATTGGAAAGCTTCATTAAATATAGTGCATGGGGTAAAGAGAAAGTTTCAAATTATTCTGAAAAACAAACTCATTTTAAAAAAGCAGGAATTTTTGCTTGTAAAATTAAAAACTAAAAAAATGTTTCCAAATTTGCTTTTTATAATTACCGGTAAAATTTTACGTTTGAATATACGTAGTTTTGTAATTGAACAAAAATTATATCAGTTCTCTATTCTAGATTTCTTGCTATGATCCTTGAAATAGGATGATTGATTAAAGTATATGATGTTTTCTTACCATTCTTAGCTGTTTTTCTTGTCCGATTTCAAGGAAAAATTAGTTACTCTTTCTCTTTCTAGAGCCTTTATTGTTTTCTTTTGTGATTATTTTTAAAAGCTGATACTTAATCTTAAAGTTCTTCATGCACGGTAAAACGTAAAAAAAAATACATATTAGACATTACATAGCTGCAATAAATGTGTGTGTGTGTACAAAATATTATCTACTTCAAAAATTTACAAAAATGAAATCTTATCATTAATATGTTACAAAAATTCGACTCGTTTATACTATTTTTCAAATCACTTTTTTAAAAAGCAATTAGGTTATTTGGTTTATTCCACATTTTTTTTTGAAAAAATTTAGTTCTATTTATATATATGAAAAATATGTAAATTCAGTCTAAATATAAATGATATAATAAGAGTGGTTTGTGTATTGCGAACTATTTAATAGGAAAAAAGGCAATAAGTTTACATGTGTAATTCCTAATAATTGTAATGATTTAAAATGCTACTTTTATGAGTAAAAATTGAGATTCTTTAATGATACCATATTTAAGAAGATTTATAAGTTCTTGTTGCCTTTGCTTCCACATATATAATGCGAAATGGGAATTCCTACATATTTCAAATCTATATTTCTTTTTAAAAATGTTATTTTATTTCAATCCTCTTTTATTCAGTAATAAGTGTTTAGTTAAATCCCTATTTCAGAAATTACCACCAATTTTAAGTTTCTTGAAGCACTTTTGAGAGAAATTTCCTCACTGTTCATTTATTCTAATTTTGAACTGAGCTGTTAATAGTTCCGTGTTATTTTCGGTCTCTTAACTTGTTCTATCCCTCCAACTTGACAGTTTTCCGATCAGGGTCTAAAAGGAAGCCAGATAATCGAAAGCCGATAATCGACATTCTGACGGACTGGCTTCCTTTTTGCTGATTCTGTATTTCCCAATCAACGGGGACTGACTCATTAGCGTTCAATTTTTAATGTTCTCGAATATTGAAAATACCGATTGGGATAACATAAAAGTTCTCGAAAAATATACGAATTTAGATATTTTTCATCACAAAAATTATTTGAACTTAAGACCTCGCATTAAGCACGTCTTTCAATTTATCATAGATGTTTCATTCTTCGCTGACGTCAACTGGTTTAACACGGCCAGTGGTCTTTAACAAATGGTGTTGCTTTTATTTGAAATTCATTCATCGTTACGGGTTGCAATGACTGCTAAATGTCCTTTTGTAGGACTTGGCTTAGCTTCCTTTCTTTTCGGATCTCTTTCCTTTCTTTCACTCCTTCATTTCCCCTTTTAGGGAGGGGCTCTGTTCTCCCATATTCTTTGACAGGCAATGAAAAGGGGTGCAGAAACAATGGGGGATTCTATGCAGGGAAAAATTAACATAATGAGTAATTATGCGTTTTAAAATTAAGAATTTGATGGAAATATCGTAATGGGCAAATGTACACCTGTGTGTTACGGCCTTTCGTCCAAAGTTTCGTAATCCGTAATTATTCACTACTGTTTTGAAATGAAGCTTTAATGGTTTATGCTCTAACAAATTTCTTTTCAACCATTGCACACAAAATGCTTGGACCCTTAATGCTTACGCCGTTAAGTATGAAATTTCAAGAATTAAGGGAAGAGATTTAAGTATCTATTTAGCGAGAATATTTTTCCTTTGAGGCCATTTGTTTGACAATCAATTCGTAAAGCGAATTTTCACAGGTTAGGGTAATTCCTGTATTAATCTTCGAAATCTAACATAAAACCTAAAATTCGAATTTAAGAGGAAAATATGACAACGGCATTTAAACCGAAAAGAAAGAAGAGCATTGTGAAGCTTTTGATGAAGATATAATATATATATATATATCTTATCATTATTTTCAATTAAATTATTCATATTCCAATTAAATCAATATATTAGGCGCATAATACCTTTGGCTCATTTTTCATACACTTATTATTATGGAATAGAAATTTAAGTCTTTGTGTATAATTCTTTTCCTCTCTTTCTCCCCTCCCCCTTTTCTCAAATATTTTAAGTTTTTATCAATCCAAATAGGAACTTATTAGCTTCCTTGATATTGATTTTTTAAATGAACAGGATATTAATTATCTTCTTTATTTAGAGCTCTATTTGACTTAGACTAAAGAAATCGGCTTTAGGTGATATTCACATAACTTTTTATACGTATAAAATCAAAACAAACAAGTGTATATATAATTTAAAGCTAAAAAAGTTATATTAGTTTTCACGGGAATAAATCAGATTACTTATAATATGAGCATTTTAACCCGATTCGTTAAGTACTTAACGTTTTTGAAAAATAAGAAATTATAATTGGTACATGCTAAACGTTTGGACATGGGACATGCAAATTACTCTTTCCACCTTGCTAAAATAATTATATTTTGCTTGCATGGGTCTATTAGACTGTTTGATTTATATATATTCTAGGACAAAACATTTGTATACAGCTTTATTTCATTTATTTTTGTGTTTATTAATTGGAGAAAATACATTTATTATGTCTTTTATAGCCCCCCCTATTATTTCCTTGTTTCCTTCCTTTTCCCTTCGTCCAACATCTTGTTTGTATAAGTGGTGCTAAGGATTTCAAAGCTTAGGGAACAATAGAAGGTTTAAATTACAAATTTATTACGCATTATAACCACAATTTATTTTTATTACATTTTTATTTTTTTGGAAAAAGCATGAACTACTTTACACCCCCCACATTTACATGCTCTTGGGCAAAGGAAATCTAAGCTTGAAGTACTTTCATTTTGCGCTTTTTGTGATCTCTCTCTGGATTATACTCGCATTTTTTACACCTTATTATTTTTAAGTGGCTCTGATATATTTATTTTGTTTTTCAGCTATTGAAATAGCCAATTTCTCCTTTATTGTTTCTGGGATAAACTTTTTCGTTCGAATATTTCTGTAAAGTTCGATATATATATATATATATATATATAAGATATTTTCTAAGTTATTTAGAGAAAGGCTTATTCTGTAAGGTTTGTTTTGAGTATAAGAAGGAATTGAATGCATAAAGTAGGTAAATTATATTGAAGAATAAACAGAGTCCATCTCTTTGCTCTCTTTCTCCATGCATGCGTGGCAGCAAATATATCACTGGCATCTACTCTATTTCTAATTTCCTTATAATACAAAATTATAAGTGATTTCTTATTTTTCCCATATGAAAAATTTTGACTCATGGTACACAAGTGGGAAGAAGAGAATTACAGATTTATTATTTTTTCAACACTTATAAAATAAAAATCACATATCCGGTTGAAAATCAAATAATGTGGAAAATGTTTCTCGATCAGGTGATGATCAAAATTTAGAAGAAATAAATGGTTTCCTTCTCCTGAGAGTTTAAGCAATAGCTAATTATTGATTCAATAGAAAGAATATATTATGTAAGGAAATTATAGGTTTCTATGCATGCTAGTGATATGAGGGTCAATTAGATCAAGTCAATTATAGTATAACTTTTGTTTTCTTACGGAAAAAAAATCAGTTCAACAAATTTGAAAATTTACAAACTAAAAAAAATTATCAATTTCAGGAATAATTCAGGAACAAAGCATCGTAGTTAAAACTATGACAGCTGCCATTAAAACAAATTGTAAGAATAAGTCGATAAGACACATTCAAGTAGGAAGCTAATTAATATAAATTGTTTCGTACAAAAAGAGGAAGAAAAGAACTAAAATGAAGCAATTGTACTGATTTTAACACAAGGGGAAAAATTTTAATTTCCTATAATTATAAGGATAATTTTTGAAAATTTTTCTGAAATATTTGGATTAATTGCGATTATACAAAATTTCCCTTATAGCAGTGTACACATGGTACTCCTTTGGAGTTAAATACTGATATTCTTTTAATTCAAGATTATAAATAGCTTAAGTCATTGCTAAGAAATTTAGTAAACTTTAACTATATTCTATAAAAAGGCTGTAATCAACAACTAAATTTTTCGTTGAAATATTATATACAAAATAATATTTTGAAAAACAAGTATGGGAGCTCTATGTGTATACAGATATTTTAAAACCCATTTAAATTAAAAAAATAGACAACATCGAGGCACTGAATGCTTATTTGTTTCAAAACTGTACTCTTAAAATACATGCAAGTACAGTTTTGTATATTAATGTGATCATCACTGATATTTGAGAACAGATTCTTGCGTATTGTTATTTTTATAATGAAAGTAATGCTGTGCAACTTTATAAATCACTTTCAGATATTTTGTCTAAAAATTTATATTTATATATATTTTTGAGCCTTATTATCTAAAGAAAAATAAATAACTATTTCTAAATAAAAGGAATATTATTATTTGTATTACAAAAGGGATTTGATCCACAGTTTATGCAACTATTCTTAAATATTTGGTACAGAAGTTTCTGGAACCAACGGTAAAGTTGAAATGAATACATGTGAGATACTACTATGTAAAATATTAAAAATGTTGTAACTTATTTAAGGGTGTCTTTTGTTAATGTTAATGAATAGGACACAAATTTGGAACCTATACCACAATATTAAATGAGCTATTCCTTCACGCATTAAAATGAAAACAAAAGTAATCATGGAATAATTTAAAATTTTTAAAAACACTATATTGTTAACAGAGGTCTGATTTATAATATTGCAAATTTCCATGTTTGTTGAGGCATTTTTCTGTCCTAAAATGTGCTTCGTGTTTAATTCAAGCTTTCGCTCTTTTGCCGAAGACAGTCACACACACACACACACATTGATTCGAATACGTGCGTAAGAAATATATATATAAATATTTACAAATATCTATATACATTTTGTTCACTTATCTCTAAAAGTTTCACAAAGAAAGCTTTTTTTATTATTATTTGTGAGTAGTAAAATTTTTTTATTTTATGTCAGTTTTATTAAAATTTGTTAAATTATGAAGAAAAGTATGCTTTGAATTTTACAGGAAGCTTTCAAGATTAGAATTGCGGTAAATAATTATGAAAAGTTTTCGAATTTATTTCTGTACTTTTTTTCAATAATGAATCAGATAGAGAAGTTTTATGCATCTGCCATTCCTCTGAAGATGTTTATACAGTACTGATTCAGTATGCAAAGGTAAGAGGGATGGGAAGAATTTCATCCCTGTTGAGTCGATTAATGTTCGTAACTTTTCAGATGTTCCTTCCTCCTGGCATCAGGTATCACTTCCATCAGTTATTTGGACGAAAAATGAAAAATGGCCTCTAGATAAGATGGCGGAGAAGTCAATTAATTCTTTTGAAGTAGAAAGTTTTGTAATTAGTTTGCTCCATCGATCCAGCCTAGCGAGCCAAATCAGGAATTCAGTCCTAGTTTAGATGGTAAAAGGAAAATAATCCCTCCAGGTGTATCTTAGGTCTAACGGGGATTTTAAATCCGAAATTATGATATTCAGGGAAAAAGTGAGTCAAACGGAAGCATAATGTCGAACTAATAGCAAGTTAATTTAATGGATACTTAATGAATACTGAAATTATATCTACGGAATTTATAGTTTAATTTTCTTAACAATTGCCTTACAATCATATTCTTTTACCTAATATTAAAGTAATAGCTCAAAATTTTGTTTAAAATTATTTACGAGTATAATTATAATTACTAGTCTACTAATGATTGACAATTAACTATTTTTGTTTGCAAATATTGAATATCTCTTACAGCAATTAACCTATCCAATATTTTAACAATTAAAATCTTCAAGCATTTTTTTTTATTAAAACTTTCTGTATATGGCTGCCAGCCTATGAATAGGATTGTCAAAAAAAAACTGTCAAGTTTCTGTAAATTGGAATAAGTTTCAAAGATACTTTTAAAATAATATTTGAATAGGTACTGTGCGCTTTAATGAATCTTTTTTCTTTTAGAAGAGCCACTCGTACTAATTAATAAAATAGATTTTACTATTACATGAGCAGAACTACTTTCCCCTGATTTTATACAGGTGACTGTTAAATTTATTTTGAATTTCTAAAATCGAAATTTGAATTCAAATGGATTTAGTTTTTATTTTAAATTTCCTCTTAACATAGAATCCTAAAGCAAACTAATATTATATGTATTAAATTAAAAAAAACGTTTTGAATACACTATAATTTTAAAAGAGTATGTTAGATAAATGTTTCAAACTTTCATCTTGCAGATGAGATCATTAGTCCTTATATTACACGCTGGATAACGTAAAATTTTAATGTCGTATATTTTAAATCTTGAAAGGCATAAAGTTGTCGTCAGGAGTTTCAAATAGCAAGTGTAGAGCCTTTTGGGAATATGGGACCGATTCGGCATAATCGACAGTAATCGGCTAAGAACGGCCCGCAAACTCATGATACGTGCAGAATTTGGATGTATCCCGAAGGAAAGATAAAGATGATTACAAGATGAAAACTTTGAGATTATTCAAGAAAATTATTTGTTACTCTAGAAAAGGAATAAGAATAATTTTTGATGATTTTGTTATATGACTAGAATATTAAAGTTATATAAATTAAAACATTTGGTAAAATGTTTTATAGTATTTTTTTTAATTTATTTTATAAGTGTGTTTCGAATTTTTATTTGATTATAAACTTTTTGACATTTTCCATTACTTAACTGTACTCGATATCTGAAACATTTTACTTTATCTTATATAGTAGCCTTTATGAATAAATTCACGAGAAAATTAATTTGATAGATAATTATAATTATTTCCTTTCTTAATCTATCAAAATAATCTGCCTTTATATAATAAAATAACAGTTAAGTAATTGATAATTTAATAAACTACATTAAAAATTTGTGATAGAGGTGATAAACACACACCATAATGTATATGCAGAGGAAGTTTTTAATTAATAGTAGGTATAAATTGGATTCGAAAGTAAATCTTATAATACAACAGTTTGATAATACTATTGATAAAAGAAAGACCATTTTATTATTTTTAACATCAGTTTACATTCTTAATGATATTATATTTTTATTATAACTTAGAATTTGTTAGGAATTGACAATGCAAGCTTTTTGTAATGAAACTGGTGTTTTAAGAGATCCTACATCGTTCGGAACTACGATTTTGAAAAAGTGCTTAAATGAATGTTTTTTTTTATATTTGGTGTCCCTCGATTTACAGTATTCATACAAAACAGTTTTAAAAATATTCTTACGGCGAATTATCTTTTGAATGCATTTTGTGAAAAAAAGGAAGAAAAAACAACAAAATTTCAAAATATTCTCTTTTTAAGGAAAATGCTTCCATAATAAAATAATATTTTACCTATATATAGTTTAAAACTTCCCTACAAAGCTTGGACAAGAATTTTTGAAGAATTTACATGAATTTCAGAGTTACAATCAATAAGCCAGATTTTTCAAAAAGTATCTTGATATGTTTTAAGGATTTTTCGTAAAAAATATGCGCAGTAAATATTTTTAAGAATAGAAGGAAAAAAAGGAATGTTTATAAGACTTCCACTTTCGGTTATTCCCCCCCTTAATAACGTCTAAAACTAAAATACTTATAATTCCATTTCTACGCTTTGTAGCTTCGAAAAAAGACATGTTTAGAAAGTTTAAGGTTTCAAATAATTTATTGGACTAGTAAAAAAATCGATATATATTTTCTGCAAAATTGAAGTTTTCTTTAGCTTAGTCGAGTACCTTAAATTTAAAATTATTAAACAGCGCATATAAGTAAAAATTAGTATTGCATTTATATTTTTAATTCTGAATAATTAATTTTGAAAATGAAATACATCATAGTTTAATACTAACGATAACCTTTATAATAGTCTATAGATTTTTGGTATTCTTTCATGCACTTAGGTTTCATTATTAATGAAATTTTGAGAAGGATTTTATTTAAATAAATTGGAATGTAGCTAAAATAATGGTCTTATATATATAATGCCCTTTTAAAATCTTTCTAATATATTCTTATTTATATTTTAATAGTAATTGTCTAATTTCGATTTACTTTGACATTAGCAATGTCCTGCCTTAATACATTCCATAATTTGACATGTTTTATAAGATCATTCCCTCTCATTTCTCTAAGAAACTGAAACAACATTATAATAGAAGGCTTATTACGTTAGATAATCTAGTTATTAAAATAAAAATGCTTAATGAAATACATATTTTGTAAGCGTTTTAGGATCCTTTTCCTGATTAAAATATTGCTGCATTTTGTAATATTCCTGCCATTTAAAAGAGCTTCATTATTAAACATACCAGTAATAAGTAATTTGGAACGAATAATTCAATACAAAACGCTAATTTGAACGTAAATAAAAATGAATTTCAGTAAAAGGGTGATATATTCATAGTTTGCACTGTGTTAATAAAAAGAAATATTACTTTCCAACAAACCTATTAAATTAACAGTGAGTATATCATAACCATTGAATTGCAAAAATACATACAATTTTTATGTCTGTTAAAATTGAAAAAAGACTTCTGCAATATTAAGTTAATTTTAGTAAATAAATTTCACAAAGTACCAAAAAGGTTGAAGAAAAATACTTTTATTTTATATTCAGAAAATAATCCCATAATTGCAAAATAAATATATCTTTAAACATGATTACATATGTTTAAGAAAATATGGAATTCCTTGATTTACTTAATAAAAAAATGTAAAACGAAAGAATAAATCAAGGATTGTTTCATATATCTTGGGTTTCGTGTCTCAAAGCAGGTTAAAATATTAAAAAAATATTTTGAATGAATAAGTTACTACTATATATATCCTAATAACAATATATAATAAGTCTGAGATTCCACTGTACTTTCATTATATATGTGTGTGAGAGAGAGCTTATAACAAAGTGTTTTAATTAAATAAGTAGATTTTGAAATGACTTTTCTGTATTGTTGTAGATATTAACATGTTTTTATAAAACACCTATTTTTGGTGTATGTTTTTTGAACTGTGAATTCTTCACATGATTATAACTCACAATATATTACTATTTCGCTAATTTCAGAATATTTTGTAATATATTTTATTTTACATGAATTTACCAAATAATTTCTCTATTAATTTTTACCTCTGCTGAGTAATATTGACAAAATAAGGAGTAAGGTAAGTGTTATAAAATACTTTGAACTCTGTTAGCTGAGTCCTAAGCTAACAGATTTGGATTTTGTTTAATTTTACTATGGCTCTTTTTCACTTTATCTTTAACATTTTCTCTACAGTTCTTCGATTTTAAGTTGGGAAAGTTTGGTGACTTGAACATTATATATGCATATATATCCTGTTACAAATTCTTAAATAAATTTGAAAACATACTACTTAAATTATAAGGCGTTAAATAGTTAGTATGTTTGTGTGTTTCAAAACATCAAGAGAGAACACCACAGTATACATAGTTTTCTTTAAATAAAGAACATTTTCCCCATGCATTGCTCTTCATAAAGAAATGGGTAATTTCTTATTTTAGAAATGGCACAGGGTTTCCATGATATATTTTGTTTTTGAGTCAGAAGTGTATATTTTTTCTTTTTATTTTGATAAGAACCACAAATATCCAAACTATTTTGTTGTCCTAACATTGCACAACATTTATTATACTGGGACTTAAGCTTAAGCACTAAAAGTGACAGTTTTGATTGTATAACAAAAAGGCGCAAAATTTTCGATTTTGTAGACCCTATTTGTAATTACTTATCGTTTTTCGAATTTCAGAGATTTCTTTTCTTCCATCCAAATTTATTTATTCAAATTAATAATAAATCTTGGAGGGAAATATAATGATCTACTGACAAACAATTGATACAAAAACTATAGTACATTAAAAAATGTTTTAAAAAACCGCTGAAAATTGGTGATGAAAATATACCACTTTTAGGCGTTAGAAATGCAACAAATTTCACCGAGTGAAATAGAAAATTTCGTTATGAAATCTCATTTAAAATACATTTCTTTAAATTGACACTAAGTATGGGAGAAAAAAGAAACAAAACAATTTTAGTTTGTGTCAACTCCAAATAATAGATAATTCTATATTATTAATTTCTGAATTTAGAAAATGTTCTCTAACTTATTTTCGAAAGAGGATTGACAAAATTTATAACAGTAAATAAAAAGTTATAATTATTAATTAAATAAAAAGTTTTCCTAGTGATATGCATTTTTCTCTGTTTTTTATTTCACCTTTTTACATCTATTTGTCTATCTGTGATGGACAGACTTCAAACTCCCTTTAAAAATTTATTTTGATTAGATAGCAGTTTTCTTTGAGAGAGATTCATATTAATTCCCTTAATTGTGGCAAATGCTGATATTTTTTCCAAAGCCTGTTTATGTACCTAATTATTGGTTTCAGAAGAATAATTTACTTAAAAAATATCTGAATATTTATTATTTTATCCCATTTTTTCAGATGGAAGTTACATATTTTTGATTTTTTAGATTGAGTTCTTATATTTAAATTTGGAGGAATATTGTGAAGTCATAGAAGAATAAAAATTTCATTTGCTGTAATCTTTTATAAAACATTCTACATTCAAGAGATTAATCTCAGTTTTCATGCACAAAGATGACACATGCAACTTAAAAGAAGAATATCAAATTAGAAACATATATGGTAATAAAGATTAATATTACCATTAAAGATACATACTGATATAATTATGTTTAAAATTGATCTAGGTTTGATGATTAATCATTGAGGGGTCACTTAAAGGACATTGGCGAAAAAATTGATTTTTCAATTCTTATTGGAAAACAAACTTTAATTTCTTTCACTTTTAATTAAATTAAAATCTTTACTTTAACTAAATTAGAAGTATTTTATCGATGCAGAATAGGGGGCTGATAATCATTAATTAAAGATAAAAGTATTTGCTTTAGATTGAAAAATTTCTCAAAACTGTAAATTCCCAAAAGGAACGTTTTTTGAAAATTCTTCTCATGTTATTACTTTGAAACCTTGCACACATATTAAAGCTGTATAATTAAATATTTTAATGAGATATTTTTGTGTATGTGTCAACGAAGTCATTCAGAAAAAGTTTACGGTTTAAAATATACATGAATTTTCATCGTTAGAAGCTTTTCCCACGTTATTCTACATTTGAATGAACACTTCTTAAAAATTTTAAAAGTATTCGTAATAAAATAATAATAATGATGCAATAAATCCACACAAAAAAATTGGAGATTCTAGGACCAGTCAGTATCTTTTGAAAATATTTCATAAACTTAATCCCTTTTTTAATATTACGGAGATAAGGAAAATTCTACGTGAAGTGATCATCTTGAAAGATTAACCAAAAACTTTGATCTGCATATTAACATCACTAAATATATATGTTTCATGCACGTGTATTAGAATAGTCTTAAAAAAATTCCATTGATATATTTCTAAGATAAGTCTAATAATAAAATCTCTTTCTCGTTGCACTTATAAAGTAGCTTAATACACACAACTTTTAAGTATAAAATTTATCTTTATTATACAAGTTTAATAATACATTCAAAGTAATCAGTTGAATAATTTCTAAACTTTACTTGCTGATAAATAGTTTCCTTTCTTTAGCACAATAAATATATATTCATCTTGACAAAATATTTAAAGAATCAACTATTCAGTTTCTAAAGTAAACGTAATGATTAAATTGACTCAAATAGGAATAATGCATATACACACATATGCATGCACACATGTATATATATGTGCATACATGTGTATTTATATGTATGTAAATATATTTGCCATTTATTATTTTATTAAAAAAGTACTCTAGATTTTAATAATCTAATTATATAAATCCTTAGTTGCATTAATAATTTAATAGAATAGGTAGAGAATAAATTTAATTTCTTTTATGATACCTTCCAAGGTAGCTCATTTTATATTTAATGATAAAGTATGAAACTGAAAAAAAAGAAAATTTCTTAATTAAATAAAAGAAAGAATTTGATTGCATAGATATAGTGTAGTAATTTAAAAATTACACACTTAAAACTTAATAGAATAATTTTTAAATTATAAATTTCTTTTTTTCGTAATACTTTTAATTACTGTATATTAAGATATAATTTACTACGGAACATTTTATTTTAAGTCGTATATGCAATCCTTCTTGTGCAGATCAGTACTGATTCTCAATAGTTCTCAGCTGCTAATTGAATTCTAAATTGTTTATCATATTACAAACTTATCGTTATTGGAAAATGATGTATAAGACTATAATATCTATTAAATTAAATTTTTGTAGAATATAGTCTTATTTTTCAATTATTGTACATTTAAAGGTAGTTATTATATAACTCATAGCTAGTCATATGACAAATAGTATTTTATTTTTCGTAAAAGTGTCTTAGAAATTATTTATTCAGATTTACTTTTTCAAATTAAAGATCATAAAATAACTCAGTATCCAGATTCATACAAGACAATACACATATCCTTTAAAGTTTTAAATAAAGGCTTTCATGTGGGGTATTACTAAAATTAATTCTGGACAAGCCTATATTTTCAAAGTATTATTTTTCTAACTATTTTGAATTGATTTTAATATTGTATATTTTATTTCATGTTCAGTATGGGAAGAATAATCAGTAGAAAATAACACAATAAAGATAGTTTTTTTAGAAATAAAACAAATTCGTTTCTAGATTTTGCCGAACTGTTATAAGAAAAAAAAGTATGATATATTAATTAATTCCCTGAATATTGAAATATGATGCAGACATAAAATTTGTCTGAAAATATTTTATTAAAAACGGAAGGTGCCTAAAATCTCAGTAGTAGATTATGCTTCGTAGGCATTTTGATGGAGAAAACACTTCTTTTCGTGCAAAATCATGAAGTGAAATTAGATTAAAAATTGTACCTTAAGTTCACTTATAGAATAATGTAATCGAATGAGTAATTTACATGTTTTTTTCTTTTAATATAACATAAAAAAGGGAACTAGATAGAAGTTTGATTTTTGAAAATGATTGTTTGAGTGCATTTTTATGACAAATTTTACTTTTGTCACTTGTATCAATGTTAAATTTTAAAATTTACAATACATTTTGAAAAAGTAGAAAATATTTTGAAGTAATCATTGGATATATCATTAAAGTTAGTATCTTATATATATATATGCATAAAACCCCCACCATGAATCAAATTAATGCGACTAATTAATTTATTAACTATAAATCTTAAGAACCCATTTTTAAACTGAACCCAGAATTTTATTTTGTTTAAATGATTTATTGTTTTATTTCTTCCTAAAATTCTTTTCATTTTATTGCTTTTTACTCTATTTTATTTGAGAAGGTTTTATGGCTTCGATTAACTGCAAAAGTAAAGCATTTAAGAGTAACCGTTTAGTAATAAAAACCTATTATTAAAAAGGAAATACTGATATATAAACTTTAATGCTTTAAATTTAAATTTATCATATTGCGCATGAAATTGAAAATCCATAAATTTACCATACGTTTACTTAAAATAAATCATGGTGTAAAATAATAGGGGAAAAAATAAATAAAATTTGTATAGTTAGAGAAAATTTTACTTCTTCCTATGGTTTATCATATATTTCAAACAAAGAAAATTATTCTAAAATTAGATTTTGGTGATAAGGTCTATATGATTAGAAAATCAATTCTATTTAAAAGAATGAGGCTATACAGAATCGAATATTAATCCAAACATAAAATTTCTTTTTTCACATTAATAAGTTCAAGAAATATGTCAACTAATGCATTCTAGCAAAATGAGAAAATATTTCCCTCTTATAATCCTGATATATCATGACAGTGAGTCTCCTTATTATTATACATAGTCTTATATTCAATTAGCTAAGACGAAGCCTGACAAACTTTATGAATGATAAATTTGACCGATGATCAATTTGAAGTGAACGCACTTTGGCGACATTCATTAATTAGTTCTGTGGAAACATTGCTTGTTCATAGAGAAATCATTTTCAATAGAATTAACCGTACCAAAGATGGTCAAATATCGTCTTTCTCTTTGGATTCTCTAATTCTGAACTTGGCGTCCAAGCGATGGCCAGCGTGTAACGTAAGAATACAAAACACCTCTTTTGTTTTTGAGAGCAATTCAAAAAATAATATTGCGAATGTATGTACCTTGTTAAAATTATAGAAATTTAAAAGTGTTACTGAGTAAAAAAAATATAAATGTCGAAAGTAATATAAATTGAAATCCTACCATAAAAATTCAGAAGCACGTATTAACGTGAGACTATACCAATTAGAGTTATGGAAGAAGGTTTTGAAAGTTACTTGTAAAAAAAAAAATTCTATGTATTTTACTTTTCCAGTAATATATTAGATCTCAATTCCTACTTATATTAATGGATTTATCTCCATTAATAATCCCTAGTTTTATTTAAAATATTTTTTTATCTTATTGTTCTGTAAATATATATTACTCAAAACACTAGATGCGAAAATATTAACTCAGAAATTTCCTTATGCAGAGAAATTTCCTTACAGAAAAATTTCCTTAAGAACATTTAACAGTGGTTAATTAATATAGTATCATGGATTAATATTACACTAAAATAAGATGTTGTTTGAAAATATGTGAAACAAGATTTATTCCAATTACTTTAAACTTAATCTTATTTGAATACAAAAAGTTCCCACATAAAAGCGATTATTTCGAAGTATACACAAAATACTTTAACAATGATAAATTAAATTTAAAGCGTCCTGACACAAGCACCACCGTTGAATCATTTTATATATATTTGCTTCTAGAAGTATATATGTATATGCACATGTATATACATTAATCAATGAATACTACTTTTTGAAATAGTAAATTAACATTTAATGAAAATCTGTCAGAAGACTGTCCAGTAAAATAAGTTTAAAAAATTTTCCTATAAATCTCGTGTAAGAATATAGCCTTAATCATTTATTGTAACTCATTCAATGTATTTTTGAAATCAGCTCTGCTTTCTTTGGGCAGAAGTTTTCAGCTCGAAATGTTACATTTGATTTCTTGTAGTACATATTAAAGAAAAATTGGAATCTTACTTTGCCAGTTTTATGTAAAACATGTTGCAAAAAGGGTGAATCAGAGCCATATTTTTATAAATGCAAGATGTGGTCATTTAAATCATCCTTAACGAGCTATTTTTGTCTTCTTATATACTTATTAAAAGAGTCTTACTGCTTTTGGAACTACTAACCGTGTTTTCTTCTGTCAGTGTTCTGGTGACTTCTTACGGGCTTCAGTGTGTCCAAATTTTTATTAAAATAGATAGTTAACAACTTCATTCTAGTTTTTTTACTTGTTACTGAAAGTTATAAGGAACAAAACGAGGCAAAAAATGAGTCATGAATGCTTATTATGATGTGGTTATTACTCGAAAACCGATGAACAAGAAGTGATGTTCGGCAAGCTTGTAATGGGACAAAATTTCTTTAGCCCACTTATTAAATCATTTCCTTTCAGAGATTCAATTGTTTTACACGAAATACGATTTGCTTTCGTACCTTGTTAATTTTACAAATGGTTAACTTCTTGTTCGTATAAAAATCGTTTTACAATACTTTAAATGTAACCGTCAATATTGAATGACGCCCTGTGGTCATCCTTTATCTTCATTCAGCTCAAAGCATGTTATTCAAACCACTTGTAAACTATTTTTGAGTTACTGCGTAATATTCGCAAGATCCATGAAACATTTGATAAATATTGCTCGGAGTTTAAAAAGAAATCCAAATAGATTACAAAATCTTTTTAATTGCTCGTAGAGACACACATGCAAAATATGTATCCCTTTGTTTTCATATTTCATGCGCTTATTCAACGTTATAAAAATGAAAGAGCAATGATCTATATAAGTCGATGCATAGAATAATTATATAAAGCTGTATTTATGAGCAATTTTTTCATGTTTTTTCGTCGCAATTTTAACTTTAACTTTTTTATGACAATATTTTGGGTAATTTATTTTCTCTCACAAATTTATTAATATACACCCACACAATATTTCTAGAAATTTGGTGAGTACTTTTGAAAGGGAATATTTTTGATCGTCAGAAGATATCTCTAAAATTTAATATCTTGCTTCTCTTTAATTTGTTCTTAATCTTTGATCAAATTCTTTTTTTCCAAAAAAATAAGTTTTCAAGTTACATTATTACACATTTCCTTCTACGTAGTTGGCACTAATTTACAAGATTATTGTGAAATTCTTTCCGTTTAAGAGGAATTTTAGGAGGCTTTAAGTTACTTATTCCATCTAATTCAAATTCTAAATAGATCAAACTTAACAATTATTATTCTAAATTTTTATAAATATTGAAACACTTGCAAATTCGTGAAATTAAAGAACTGAAATATATTCATTTCCCATTTTTTTGTAGGTTTCAATTTTTTAAATATTTTCGTCGGTCAAATTTTAGTACTTTAATTAATTTTCTTAAGTTGAAAAATCATCTTGAATGAAAAGGTTAAGGCGTTGTGGTTTTATTGGTTTAAATGAAAAGCACATCCCATGCTCGGTGACAAAGTTTAACAATAATAAAACATGATGTATATTACGTTTGATAATAAACGTCTTGAGCGATAAAAATACCCATCAATAGTTTGATACTGATTTTGAATTATAAAAGAAAAAAGATGTCTAAGTTATCTGAAATATTTGATTGAATACATACAATTTTTGTTACCTTTTTTACGTGCATGAATACATTTCAATTTCCAATTTTGCCTTTTCGATAAAGGTTTGATTGATTTCTCGAAGAAATAATCTAACATTTTTTTCATTTATAGAATTATATTTATTAAATTTTAGCTATCCGAAAAGGAAGGAAAGTTGAATGAGGAATGAGACTAAATAAGTTTTTCATACATTTATCTCTAAAATTAAATAATTCGAGAACGTATAATTAAAAGCATTTCTGTTTGTATCAATTATATGTAACTAAATTTCTTTAATACTTTTCGTGATATCGGTTGAAAAAATAAGTTTCCAATAGAACAATTTTCTTACTTATGAGTAAAAGTTGATTAGTAACCTAAAATCTCAAAAGATAAATTACTTTTCTGACAAATTATTTTTTCTCTGTATAAGGAATATAGTAAAAGTAAATGTGACATCTTGGAAGTTTATTTAAATAAACTGACAGAACGATTACGAAAGAGGTTGAAAAGTTGGCATAAGCACAATGCAAACACTATATGTATTTTAATTATACAAATTATGCTTTTTTATTGAAAGAAAAGCCGCAGAAAAGATGCTCTTAAGCCTGGACAATATTCATTATTATTTCAAATTTTTAGTGCTAGGAAAATATATTATAATATAAATATACCTCATATTTTTATAAGATATGAGTTAAATAATAAAGTCGAGGGAAAATATTCACAAAGGGGGAAAAGGAACAGCAGATTTGTTTATTTATGTATTATTTATAAAATTTTTAACATAATACTCTTGCCACTTTTAGTTTAGAAAGATAATTTTTAAAGTGTGCTGGATATTTTATATGATATTTAAGACTTGCATTTTGTTTCCCTCTTATTTTTTCAATGTTGTTGTTAATTAGAATAACGAATAATAATTTAAGAAATATATATACGATTTTAAATTTTCAGAAAGCAAATACTTTCGTAAGTCAAAAATAAGTAGATATATTGGTATAAAGGATACAAACTGAAATAGAAATTTTTATGAAACAATTCATAAAATCTAAATTTTAAGAATCAAAAATATTATATTTATTATATACAAAAATATTTTAGAACAACTGTATTTTGTGGCATTTATTTTTAAAAAATTTACTCAAGCTTAAGTTTACAAAAATGCTATCGATTTTTTAAAAAAATTTAATATTAAATTAAGTTAAACTAAATGTATGGTGATGCTTTAATCATATTGTTCAATGTCTATTGAAACGGGGGAGGGGAAGAGATGAAAACAAATTTAATGTAGTGACGATTGAAAAAATATACTTAATATACAATAATGGGATGGAAGTATTTCATGAAATGAAAGAAAGAATTTGGTTACTTAGAACTTTGAAATAGAAAAACTAGATTTAATGGAGGTAAGGAGAAAAAAAAAACTTTTATATACATTCAATACAGTAAGATCTTCAAATACATTGACTAAATACGCTTAAAACGTTTTTAACTCTTCCCTTGGTTATGAATATGTGTGTAGAAATAATATTAAACAAGTCACTAAAAAGATAGTACAATACTAAAGAAGGAGTGATAATTAATAATGATTTCCAAAAAAGTAAACAGCAACAATAAAAGATACTTCTTTTTTCAGGAACAAAGCTTATAAATACTTAAGTACCATTATTTTTTTTTTAAAAAAACTAATGGTTTGATGAATCAATGTATATACAGATTGTTGAAGAAAAATATCACTTATATATTTTGATGTTAATTTTGGTGACTGCAGCAACATATATGATAAACTTACTGTATGGAAGAATAAAAGAAGTAAATAAAATGAATTATATTTAATTAAAACACATTAAATATTCGGTAATCATCTGATAATTCAATATAAATATATATTTTTTGGAGCAGACTGAATCAGGGAAAAGGCAGATTTATGTTTTTATTTTGCTATCTTAATGGTGAAGAGCAAAAGCCTACCTTGCATCCTTCAATGAAGTTATGTAGGCTTATTATTATTATATAACTGTTCTATATATAATATACTCTAAAAAATAACAGATATTGTTGTATTGTAAATCAAGTATATAAGTTTTATGTACTTTACCAATTAAGAATTGAAGTACCAGAAATTAACTTTTTAAGCACTTTGATTGGTTGAATCTCTGGTTTTATTAGATAGCTAAATTTCTTTAGCAGTCACGCATAGATGTAGCAAGTTGATCCGACTTGTGTCCGTTCATGTTAGGGGACTGGTCATCGAATGACTTCCGTTTGTCTTCGAAGGGTTAGGGTTACTGATTATTACTATTTTGATTCCGTGTTAAACTGTACTCTGAACAATCAAACGCTGTATTTCTTTTTGGAACATTGAAGAATCAGTTAATTTTTATAATGCAATAATCCAAAAAAGAATGTATAAAGATAGCGTAGGATTGAATTTGCATTTGTAAAAAAAATAACAGAAACCAAAATGTGAAGTGAGTATGAATTGCTTTTGCTCATTAAATTGGTATACTTATTCAATAATTTTAGAAAGTAAGAAACATGTTTACCAAATTAGTAGACAATTTTTCAGTCTTTTGTTTTTGAAAATAGCTTCTTTTGAAATGCTGTAAATCTACGTTATAAAAGTAAAATTTTGGTTAGCAATTGCCCCGTATTTTAAAATGAAACAATTTCATTGACAATTTTTAGATGATTAAATTGAAAAAATGTAATGACTAACTTTCACACACACACACACACACACATTTTTGCATTTAACTTAATTAATCACATTTAATTTTTAAATTACAATATCAGTAATGTCATAATAAGAATGCCTTATCCTCCAGAAAATGAAATAGACCATGATAAAGAGCGATTCCTTCACTTTATATTCGTAGATGTTATAAAAACCTTATAAGATTTCAGAGTTATAGGTAGGTATTCAAAATAGGAAGATTTTAAATAAGGTAAGACACGTGAAAACATTTTACAAAATACAAGTAAATTAAATTGAATGCCTATAAAATTATAATATTTCGTTATGAATCTAAATGGAAATATAAGAATACAAGATAAATTATCCAAAAAATGATGAAAAATTCAGCTGCAATTCTGAATCTGTAACTATGATTTTTTTCTTAATTCCTCTGAAGATTATTGTCAGAAATATTTAAAGAAAATTTAGTGTACCTCTTTTTTATTTTTAAAATTTTTGTGTTTATTTTAATTATCAAACACAAGAAATTTGAGTATATTATTCATCTAATTCAAACGTTTATAACGCATTACGTAATAAAATTTTGAATTTAAAAATAGTTTTCTTAATGCCTGATATTTATATTGCGATAAATTAAATTTTATTTCCGAAATTGATGTGATAGATGATATTAAGCATCGTAATAACAGTGAAAAGGGTTTGATTAAAAAAAACGTAACTTCTTTTGTTGCAATGATTCTGATCAATGATATACTTTCTATTTTAAGAATAGTACTATATTTTGTAAGTTTAAGTTTAGCAAAACTTCCGAAAAAACTGCGAATTCATGAAAATACCAGTACATATAAATTGCCTTAAATCTTTGCTAAAAGTTTTCATACCGAATGAAATACTAATAATCTGCCTTAATAATGGAAAGATCGAAAAGTTCTCTAAATTAAAATGTATAAGATTTTGTTAAATGTTTTAACTTTCTTCAGCATAGTTGTTAAAAAGAGAAACTAACTAGAAACTTCATCTTGTAAGTTTATATAGAATCGCAATATCACGTAATTTCATAAGTGGAAACTGCGTTATATTGCGATTCTACAAAGCTTAAAATTGATCAGAAAGATAAAATAGAAGCAATAATAATTAATTATTCACATTAAGTTTACCGAGTAAGAGGACTCATAATGGCGGGAGATATAAATGGACATTACCTAATGAAAAAGCGTAAGATAATTTTATATTTGTTACTGTTAACTGCCTTTCAAAAATTCAAATAAATAAATAAATCTATAAAAACCTACAAGCTGAAGAGTCAAGCTAATTTTCTTTTTTTTAACAATTATCCCGAAGAAAGCTAAAACAAATGATAACTTTTTTTAAATACTTTTATTCGGAACGTGTTGGAATGAAGAACAAATTATTAATGAGCATTAAAGTAATTCAAATTTTCTTCGATAGAATTCGGAATTAAATATGGAAATGACATCAAGAGTAATATCTCTTAAAAAATTTTAAATGATGAACTAATTAAATGATCGGTATTCTTGGGACACTTTTTGAAAAAGAAAAGTACTCATATATTAAAAATGTGTTTTTCCAATCTTATACAAAGCAGTATGTATTATTATTTTTATTTTCGTATTATGGAATACGCACTGTTTTCTTGTATAAAACATAGTCTTACTTCGTCACTTATATTCTAGTGTTAAATGTATTCTAACTTTACAACACGGAAATTGAAAAAACTGAGTTATTTATTGATCTGTTAATGAATTTCGAGGACAAGGTACCATTAACGGATGTATGTGTTATCCCCTAAAACTTTTATGAAGATTGTGGTTTTTAATCTCAAGATGTGACATTACGTTCGGGTGTTCCTGGTAATAGTTAAAAAAGTTCAAATGTTAGAAATAGTCATTGAAGAAAGAGTAAAAATAATACATTGACTTGTGTATATTTTTAATGTTTGAATGTGCTTAGTAAAAATCAAGATAATTCAAAAGTGCGTTACATTTTATCTTTTACTTTTAAAATTGCTGAAATTAACCTGTTGAAACTTTACAGAATTATTATATTGGTTGAATGTAAAGTCGATTTTCGTTATTCGATAATAATAACAATTATTATTTTTGGTACTCCAATTTTATTCATTTTCCCCAAATCTTTAAAATTACACCACTCTATTAACTACATCACTTGTGGATTTGAATTTTATTATTTTAAAAAATAAATGGTTTTGCGTCTTTTAAAGGAAATAATACAGCCGAAAAGAGAGTAATATACGGTTAGAAAGTTTTGACAAAATAAACAATGATTATCCAAAGTATTTTTTAAAGCAATAATATATATAGTTATTCATTTAAACAAATAATAGAGCCGACACATAAGGAAATTATAAAGTGCAGGTAAGCACTTTATTTAAAATAATTATGTTGGTCTATATTTTATTAATACTTCTGATGCGAGCTTTATATAATGTTCATTATATTTGGTACCTAAACGACAATTTTTATTTATTATTTTTAGATAAAGAAAAGAAAGTTAGAAGTCACATATTCACTCATTCAGGCATTTTATATTCATACAATTATATACTTCAAGATAAAAATTATTTTCGTAACTAGAAAGTATAAAAATTGAAATGAATTATATAGATATAAAATATTTTTAATTCAGTTACTAATTGAACAGCTAGTCTGAATTTTCTGATTAATATTTAGTACTAAAAATAAGTATTTAAATTATTTTCGGTAACACTTAGATTACGTGAAAAAGGTAAACTTTCTGAAAATTACACAACAAGTTTACAAAGAAATTTTATTTCATAGTTTATGTATGAAGACAAAAGTTTAAATAGGCAACTTCTGAAATCATTCACATATAAATTATAGTCATGAAAAATGAAAGGTTGTAAAATGCATTCACTTACAGTTTGCATGATGTATATTAATGTTCCGATATTAAAAGTCTTAATTTTCATTTTTTAAAGATAGATTTGCTGAAATCAATTCAAATACAATACTTGAGGGATATGAAAATTTTTCAATTCAGATATTAACTGGCTATATTTTTCATAAAAACTGTATTTCTGAAATTAATTTCTTACACGGTGAAAGTGATGAAGAAATTATACATCTTCTGATTATCTATTAATCTGGCCCATTTTGCTTATACGTTACAAATTTTGAAATTTTACTCTTCTATATAATGTAATTATATAATTATTCCTAAAATAAATCCAGACAGTAAATGATAAATACTAATAATTTTTAAACAATTAAAATCCTTTATAATTCTTGCGCAAAGAAATAAAAAATAGTAATAATTATATATAAATGAGAACCAAACGTCTCCCTATTTTAAATTTAAAGTTGTTGTATAATTATACTAAATAACACACATACCATTGTTTATGAAATACTTTAAGTGAAATTTCGATATTCTCCTTCACAAAATTTTAAGAAATTGGACCTTATTTTGTTGCTGTAATATTTATGTTAGATATATTTACAATCAAGATCTTCTAGGTTTAGACCTTTTTTTAATTTAAAATTTTATGAATTTTAAATTTTATTCGAGCTAAATGCTTCCTGTGTAATGTTAAAAGAGAAGATAACTATGAGTGAGAATTTTCTTTTTACAAAAACTTAATATATTTGTTTTCCCTTAGTGATAAGGAATAAGGTCCCAAGAAACTTGGAACAATTTTTTTTTAGATTGAAACATTCTCTAAGACAAATGTAATATTTTAAATTCACTATCCTATAAGTAGCATATTTTATTATTCTATCTTAAATCTGCTTGAATCATTGAGTTTTTCCTTGTGTAAAATGCTTTCAATTTTTTATTTTCCTATAATATTATACGAAATATATATTAACTTTTTTATTATTGCTACAAAGGGTACGTATTAAATTTTCTGAAATTTTAAGGACTATCTATACGATACAAGGATATACGTGTTATAATCACATACGCTTACCTTATTGTTGGTACAATTTTTTTAATGTGAAAAATCATTCAGAATTTTATCTTGGTTCCCGACATCAGGTAAAGTTAGTCATTGACTTTCATGGACTTAGAAGGGAAATTTATTTGATGCTGAAAGATAAGGAAATATTTATTTCCTACAAGTATGTCTTCCTGATTTTAGAATTAGTGTTCATGTTTTTGTGATAAAGAAGAAGTCTTGCATTCAAAAAAGTATGAAAATAAATAGTTTGTAAGAATTTTATTACAAATTTGAAAATACAGTTCGTTTTAAAAATGATCATTCTTATATACGCAAAGTTCTTGTCATAAAAAAAGTAAAGAAAAGAAAAAATGAATTTAAGTTATCATTTAAACATATCAATAACTCAATAACTGGCTGCATTAATTTGAATTTTTTCAAATGTTTTCTATTCAATTATGAAATTTAAATAGAAAGTATTTATGCATTTTGAGGATATTAATCTTTTTGTTACTGTATGTAGTAATTTTTTTTATTTTTCATTTAATACAGGCCCTCTGAGTAAAAGTTTTTAGAGAAATGTTCTTACAGGGATTTATAGTGTTAATATATACATAAATTGCTATACCGTCTTAAAATTTCAGATAATTTCCGATTTTTAATTTTCATTCATGACGAAGGAAAAATTTTAAAATCTTATTTGACAATGTAGTTCTTTAAAATATTGGATTCACATTGTTAAGGTATCCGACTACTTGCGACAACTTTTTTTTGAAAAAAAGGAAATATGGAGATCTTTTTGTGATTTTTATATTTATATAGTATATTTTAAGGAAAAAATCCTAAAATTGGTAAAAGAAAAAAAATTATTATTATTAAAATGGGAAAAAACTAGTAAAAATGTACGAAAAATTACATAAACGGGGCCCGCTCTCTACAAAGATTTTATCAACAAATTCTCAATTTTTCAATTTTGATGTGTTACTTTATTATTCCTGTTTGAAGTGATCTTCAAACAGGAATAATAATAAGAAATATTTTAATTTTTACAAAAACTAGAGCACTTTATCTAAGTCATTATACGAAATTGCTTTAAAAAACATTGACTATATTCACATAAAGAGCTGCAAATTTTGAAATAAAACAGTTATTGATAAATCTGAAGATCAAAACACTTCTACTGTTATGCAGAGCATAAGCAAAAAATTTCAGCTAATTATTTTCAAAACTTTTTGAGCAATCGCGGTCCCCGTTTGAGTTTTTCAAAAAAAAAACACGTTTCGCGTAAAACGCATTTCAAAGTTTGACATCTTGTGTAAAGTTATGGCATTTGCTTTTACTAAAACGCTTGTAGTTTTTGTTCTAGTGGAGGGAAAATAAAGTATTTGGTATTGTTATTAAGTTAATAAAATGGTCTATAAAATAAAATCATAAAAATTTTTGCCAATTTTTGAAAAAAATCATGGTTTTAGGGTAGTCGGATACCTTAAGTACAATTTTATTTTTCTATAGCTTAATGGTAATCAGCTACCACAGAGTTTTTCTTCGCTTATAGAAAAAAATCTAACACTAACAGGAAATGTACTTCTCTCTAAATTAGCTCAAAGTGCATTTTTTATTTAATTTATTTTTATCACGTAGATGAGGAAACTTTCGATAAAGGAATTTAGATCTCAAAAAGCTAATTATTTAGTTTAAGTAACCATAAAAGTGTAACGATAATCAAATGAATTTTACATTAAGAATTTAAGTAGATTTAAAATGCTAGAATGTGAATTCTTATTTGATATTTTTTGAAATGCAATGCCTTTTTTTGATAAAAAAATGTGTATGAAGCATGCTTAAATCATAAGCATTTCCAACGCATTTATAACGAAAACTCTATTTCTGTTAATATTGTATTGATAAGTGTAATAAAACTGCAGTATAAATGTACCATATTACCATATATTTTCCTTTTTAGAGTCAAATTCTGTGTGAGAATACTGAATAAATAGAAAGATAAAAATAATAATAATTAAAAAAAACATAATTTTTCAGTCATATAATTTTTTTTAAAAAAACAAATCAAGGAAATTTAAATATTTCTGAATGAGTTATTTTATGATAAAATAATTAATGTTAAATCTAGTAATGTTTAGGGGAAAAAAAAAAAGGCATTTTTGAATCATCAAAATTCAAATATAAAAAAAATAAGTTTATAAAAAGTAAGCAAAAAATAGTGTATATATATGTGTGTGTGGGGAGGTGCTTATTTGTTAGTTTATGTGAGTGTATTAATGATACAATTTTCTGCAAAATATTGCTACTTGATTTTTGAATAGTTCTCAAAAAGAAGCATAATATGTTTCGTTTAATTTCTCCATTATTTGTCATATAACATTTTATTAAATTTTTTGAACTGCAAGATTTAAGGCATCCGACCAGGTTTAGAATTGCGATTTTGAAAAAGGATATAAGAGAATAATTATTTGATATTTATAGTAATTTAAATTAGAATATGTATATGAAATTGTTTTAATAATGTTATCACAATAAAAAAATATTTAAATGCAATTGATTGGCAAAAAATGAAGAAAGAATGACATATTTTCGAAACATAAATCCTTTTATTCAAAATGCTTCTATGTTAATAATATTTTGCATATACCTAGTTCAAATTACTCTACAGAGCCTGAACTAGGAATTTTGAAAAATTCACATTATTTTCAGAGTTATTATCAATTAAAATAATAAGAGGTGTTTTTTGTTAAAATTTCTTTACTCTGAAGCATTAAAATATGAACAAATCTGTTTCTGAATTGCAGATTTAAAAAATCCTAGTTCAGGATCTGTAGAGTAAACTTAGCTATGTCTAATCAAAGTATTATTAAAGAAGCAGTTTTCACAAAATGAGAATATTTTAAAAGTATATTATTCTTTTTTCCTTTTTTTGCCGAAAAATTGCATTTAAATTATTTTTTTGTGTAATAATATTCTTAAAACAGTTGTATATGCCTACTCTAATTCAAATGACATTGAATATGAAAAAAATTCATTTTTTTTTTCAAAATCACAGTTCCAAACGTTGTCGAATGCCTTAAAACAAATTATAGCAAAGTGCCATGTAACTGACATGAAGTGAAGAGAAAAGTATAGTGTTAAAAAAGCTTAAATATTCAGAAACAGAAATATTTAAAATTTAATCGTTTGAATTTTGTAAAAACACTGTGGCCTTTTAAAATATTTATCAAGAATAGATTTCTATAATCCTTAATTTCATTTGAACTAATTATGCTCTGTATATTGCAGGGATGGCGAACCATTGGCCCTCGTGCCATTGATGGCACGCGGCACAATATTTTGGGCACGCCACCGATCAAAACGATCAATCGCGATTGATTCTTCAACCAAGGAATTTTCAGTGAGATTTTCTCTCAGTTCAAAGAATTATCAGAAACGCCCCAGTTTATTATGTCTCCTGATGTGACATCATTTGATAAACTGAACTTGTCCCAATTCGATTGGTTGGAAATTGAAGAATTTGAAGTGCAACTTATTGATTTCTAGTCTAGTTCAATTTGGATTCAAAAAATTATTGAAACAAGGAAAAGTTAGAACTGAGTGAAACAGAAAGATTAACATGCAATATAAGTAAAAATGACAGTAACAAAAAATTTTGAAAACATTAAATTCGATTCCAGATGCGTCTAACTGTTGGAAGAAGCAGGCTCAAACTATTTTAACCATATTTTCAACGACCTATGCCTACGAGTCATTAATATCAGAGATGGATAACATTAAAGACTCGCTTAGAAACCATTTGACAGATGACTTCAATTCAGCATGCATTCTGCTAAAAGTAAAACCGTACCAAATCCTAAAATAATTTATTTGTTACAGAAATCGCACTAATGCTACTTTATATAATTTGAATTATACGTTTAACTAATACATTTACTACTATAAAATACAAAATGAGTTTTTCTGTAGTAAATGAAGAGTTTTGTGTTGTGTTAGTATTTAGTTTAAATATTTTTCCAATAATGCAAGTCAAATTTATTTGACGGCACGTCTATACCTCATTAAGCATCTATTTTTAGAAAAAATGGCACGTTGATTCATAAAGGTTCGCCACCCCTGGTATATTGAATCTAATACATATTTTTTAATAACAATTATACTTTTAGGGGATAAGTCTGGTTTGAAAATTGAAAAGTGAACAGTTTTGTATTGGTTATATTGTCTTCCAAGCGAAGATTCGCCCAGTAAATAGGTTTACTGAATCTCAAAGTATTGAAATTTCATAACTAAGAATTGAAGGATAATAAAGTATTACGCTATATAGCACAGTTAGATTGAAGTGATTCATATGCTGGAAAAAGTTCTTCACTTAAATTTGAGATTTACAAAAATTCTAATTCAGCTGAATCTGTAGTACATGTACTATAGATATATAATTATGTGAATTATCCTGAGTGTGGCTTAAGGTATCCGACTACCCTAAAATCATGATTTTTTTTCAAAAATTGGTAAATTTTGTTTATGATTTTATTTTATAGGCCATCATATAAGCTTAATAAAACTACCATGTTTTTTATTTTCCATTCACTAGAACAAAAACTACAAGTGTTTTAGTAAAAGCAGATGCCATAACTTTACACAAGATGCCAAACTTTAAAATGCGTTTTACTCGAAATGGGTTTTTTGCGAAAAGTTCAAACGGGGACAGCGATTGCTCAAAAAATTTTGAAAATAATTTGCTGAAATTTTTTGTGTATGTTATGTATAACAGTAGAAGTGTTTTGATCTTCAGATTTATCAATCGCTGCTTTATTTTTAAATTTACAGTCCTTTATGTGAATATAATCACTTTCTTTTTAAGCAATTTCGTATAATCACTAAGATAAAGTGCTCTAGGTTTTGTAAAAATTGAAATATCTCTTATCCTGAAGGTCATTTCAAACACGAATAATAAAGTAACACATCAAAATTGAAAAATTGAGAATTTTCTCATAAAAATTTTGTACAGAGCGGGCCCCGTTTATGTAATTTTTTGTACATTTTTACCAGTTTTTTCTCATTTTAATAACAATAAATTTTTTTCTGCTTTCAATTTTAAGATTTTTTCCTTAAAATATACTAAATAAATCTAAAAATCACAAAAAAATCCTCATATTTCCATTTTTTCAAAAATAAGTTGTCGCAAGTAGTCGGATACCTTAGGTATCCGACTACGTTCAGAACGGTGATTTTAAAAAAGCGCATAAATGGATATTTTTCATGATATTTAGTGTTACTCAGATTAAAATACACGCATAAAATTGTTTTAAGGAGATTTTGACAAAAAATTATTTAAATACAATATTTCGGCAAAAAATTAACTTAGAATTATCCTTTTTCAAAATGTTCTTCTTTTGTGAAAAATTCTTCTATTATAACAATATTTTGCCTGTATATCGCCCAGACAGCTCTACAGAGCATTTTTGAAAAATTCACATTATTTTCAGAGCTACCACCAATTGAACTAATTATTGGCGTTTTTTTCTTAAAATTGCTCCTCTCCGTTGTCGTAAGATATGGATATAAACCCACTTCTAAGTTATATATTTCAAAAATTCTAGTTGAGCCTCTGTAGAGAGGTCTGAGCTATATACATGCAAAATATTATTATAATAGAATCATTTTTCACAAAAGGAAAACATTTTGAAAAAAGATTATTCTAAGTTAATTTTTTGGAAAAATATTGTATTTAAATAATTTTTTTGTCAAAATGTCCTTAAAACAATTTTATACATGTATTCTAATCTAAGTGACAGTAAATATAATGAAAATTATCCATTTATGCGCTTTTGCAAAATCACGGTTCCGAATGTAGTCGGATACCTTAAGAAAAAAAAAATAGTAAGAACATGGGCTCACTCAAGAATTTTTCAAAAGGGGGAGGGGTCGAAAGTCTACTCTTCTCGTATCATGCTCCAATACGCCGCCCAAAATGTTCTTTTGATTTTGTCAGTTTTCGGGAACAAAAAATAGTAACAAATTAATTATTGAATAAATAATTAGCATTAATTTTAAAATTAATTATTAACAATACATACTTAATTAAATTTTATATACTATATACATAAGATTTTAATAAATTGAAAAAAGAGCAAGGGGCTGGAGAAGGAGACTCCTCCTTGTGTGCGCCACTGAATAAGCGTAACGCTGTTATAAAATTTCCTTTTTGAAAAATCTCGAAGCCTTTTAAATTCTATTACACAAATGAAAGGGATTTATTGAAAAATGTTAAGTATACGCAAGAGTTGAAATTAATTTTTAGTGATAAAGATAACTATCATCTTTCCAAGCACAAAATTCTTAAGACGATTGATTCTATAATTAATACACACACACACACACACACACACACACACACACACACACACACACACACACACACACACACACACACACACACACACACACACACACACACACACACACACACACACACACACACACACACACACACACACACACACACACACACACACACACACACACACACACACACACACACACACACACACACACACACACACACACACACACACACACACACAAATAAATGGTATTTATTTCACTTAAAGGACCTTTAAATACTCCCCAAATGGGTTTCTTATTTTTTAAAATATGATTAAAAGTAGTTCATAAAATTTTTGGCTGATTATCATAGTAGGAAAATCAAAACTTGAAAAAAAAATTATCTTGAATTTTTAGAGTTTTTTTTAAATAAAGCCAAAAGAAAGGACCTACGCATTTTTTGAATTTACCTAAATATAATTTCAGTAAAACATCAAGTAGTCATTCTAGTTTTTAATATCTTATGAAGCACTGGTTTTATATTATCTACTCCAAAAAAATCCATTTTATATCTCCAATAAAAAATCTCCAAAAAATGCTAGAACACTTTTTTTAACTAAGATAAATCGGTAAATAAAAATATAAAACATCTTTAAGGATATTTACTGCAACTCTTGATCTGTTAGAAATTTTGAGTCTAACGGGTTTCCATGTGTACGTATTAAACAATTCCAAAATTTAAGCTATTTTTAAGGGTCGACTAGGTGGCAATATCGTTAGTATAACACTCAACGTAAGTTGTGCAAACATCTTCTGTATTTGTAATCACGCTGTATTTAGAAACAATATTGTCAAAGTTCCTTTGAAAAAAGGTTTTTTAGAGGCTAAATATTGCCTGCAATTCATGCTTCATTTAATAAGATATTTGTTTTGTTTCATCTTCTGAGAAATTCCAGACTAATAACAGTAGATAATATTTTTTTTAAAAAAGTTTAAATAATTAAAATAAAAATTTTACGAAATTGCGTAATTTTTCAGAGTCTGTGTGAGATGGAGAAATACATTACATGAAAAATAAACTTTTTGTATTGACATTGCGATCTGTGATAAATTGTATTTTTCTCGTATAAATAGCTAATTTAAGAACAGACATATTAAGATTCTATTAGCTTATAGATTAAAAGAAATAACAGTTATTCTTACTTTTATTAAATATCGAATATATTTTTTGATGAAATTAAACCTTGTTTCGTCTTTTATCGTATCACAAGTGGATGATCATTATATTGTTTGTCATAATTACGCATAATTCACTTATCTAAGAATAGTTGCTTGCAGTACTTAGATGGAAGTATTGGAGAAAGGGTGATAAATTCAAAATTTTGACTTAACATGAAACCTGTAAGATTTATAATTAAATTTTTCGTACCACATTTTGAAAACTACTGCAACTCTTAATAAATGAGGTGTTCTTAGCATGTAATCCACAGACTACAATGTTATGAATATTATAATGACGTAATTAATATATAGTTGACATCCTGACTTTATGTAGATCACATTTAGTGACTTTATACAGATTACCTACTTGGAAATCTCAAAGAAGTTAAGTTTCTGAAAAGAAGCTAAAATAACTAATCTCTTATTGTGTGCATGGAAGCACATTAAAAAATCTCAAAACATTATTTTTATAGGTATGTTGAAGAACAAATCTATAAATCAGTCCAATTCGGTTTTTTCAAACAATGCAATGAAAAAATGTATTTTATGTACATTTTACTAAACTCTGTGTGTATTTACATAATGCATAATATGTCTGATATTTGCAATGCAATTTAATTTTTACCGATCGACTTTTGATATTCTTCACATAATTTTATGAATTAAAATAATAGTCCATAATTGACGAATATGTATAAAATTACACACTTTTAGAAGTTCATATAGTGCTTTTTACGAATAACGAAATAATGATTATTTCCAGCCAGCCCCCAAAGTCCACCCTCTTCTTCAGATATCTTACAAATGTTATTCAGATTCTATGTAAATATTAATTCTCGTAAGTCTTATCAATAAAAATAACGAATTCAATATAGTTTCAAACACATTTTGACTTAGAGAGAAAAGAATATATATGCAAGGGAGTCTTTTGGATTATGTAGCCTTTTTAAAGCATTTTACCTCTTCATCAATTGTTTTTGGCGTGTTATCATATGTATTACTTATGAAAATATTTTCAATCTGGTTTCTTCTATAATATTCTCTTCATAAAATTTACATATTTTACTGTATTATATAGAGAAAATGTATGTCTTTACATAATACTGCAGAATAGGACTCGAATTTGGAATATTTTTCAGATATGAAAGCGCAATATTATATATATATATATATATATCCTGACTTCACTATTCTTTAGAGACAACAGCATATTTTATTCCACAACACATTTTTAATCTGACTTGAGCCATTTTTTTCAGGTATAAAATGTATTTCCCATTTTCTCTTATACCGTAATGCTAAATGAACTATTTATTCCTTTACATGTTGAAATAAAAAAAAGTACTTAAGAATATTTTCAAATTTTAAGAATGCAGCATTTTAAACAGACGTATGAATTACAATGCTGCAAAGTTTCTTAAGGTATCCAACTAGGTTGAAAAAGTTCATTTTAGGTGTTTGATGCTTGGTGTTGTTTGGGTCATTAGGGAAAAAAGACATTAATTGTTAAGGAAGAAGGACTAATACATAAAACTAGAGAGTTTCTTAAGTCCTTTTTATAGCATTTACTTTATCTAACTATTAAAAATATATTTTTTAATTCGTTTTTTGAAGAATGAACTTTTCATGATAATTTGTGCATGAAAAACGGGATATCTTCTAAATAATCCAATCAAATGCAATGAAATTTATAACATATATGCTATGGGCCCTTCAGAGTGTAACAAACCACAGGTTTTAAGACAGCTACATTTAATCACATTTTACAGCCATTTTTAGCTTAGAACATGCGGTAATTTTGACGAAAAATCATGACCATCAACTTTAAATGCTTATAAAATATTTATTTCTTAAAATGTTTTTATCCTGCAGTTTGTGATACTTCAGAGGGATCAAGAAGTATATCAATGACGTTTAAATTGCGTAATGTGGAATTTATTTTTATTTATCACGTTTTTCTTAACTTAAAAAGTTTTGCTATAAATTTTCCTAAAAATAATTTTTTTTTCAAAAAAAAGAGTGATGCATGTTAGTTATTTAATAGTTATGACTCATTAAGCCTATTTATGTTCTTTAAAACAATAAAATTATTCAGAAAATCAATTTTTGAAAGATTTATCTCCGAACCTAGTCAGATACCTTAAGCATTGAAGCATTTTTCTGCCTGAAAACATGTTCCATCTTTAGTTCAGTCACTCGTACATTTGGGAAGACATCCTTCTTCAACATGAAAAGATTTATTTTGCGAATTCACTAGTTACACACAAAACAACGAAAATTCCCTTAACACAGTTTTAAGAAGCAGTTTTATAACTTGCAATCCATATAAAACAAAATTTATTGAAAGACAGGAAAGTCACGGAACAAAGTAAAATCCAAATAAAGTTCGTCAAACTCACTCTTCGTCCACAACGAATATTTTTATAGCCCAGATAAGATGGAAATATGCAACAAGAATTAGATTAAAATATTATAGTGTATATAATCTCTAAAATTTCTAATTATACAGAATCATTGATAATGAACCACAATATTCTGTGGCGAATTATTACAAATCTTGTTGAATCGGCTTACCATTCCCCTTTGCAATAGTATCAAGTATTTTAGCAGAGGATGATAAAATAATACCTGCCACGGCATTAGTCTATTACCTTGCTTGGTGTGCTTATAACATTAAATATTCCACTTTCAATGAACGAGGAAAATAACGTTCACTTTATTTTCGTTACACTTATTAATATGAACAGTTATTAGGTGCTTTATTAGTTAATGTTTAAGAAAAACAACTGATTTTAATTAACAAATTTTATTAA
The DNA here is from genome assembly GCA_019973935.1 of Trichonephila clavipes. Lineage (NCBI taxonomy): Eukaryota > Metazoa > Arthropoda > Arachnida > Araneae > Nephilidae > Trichonephila > Trichonephila clavipes. The sequence continues at coordinate 1,121,392 of BMAU01017768.1, forward strand.
TTTGCGTGAAATATTACTTAGATATATTAAACCTTGCATTCAATATGTCTGTCGAAACCGGGTAAGTTACTGATGAACATAGATATTTAAAAGAAGTGGTGTTTAGAGTATTTTGTGTGATATAAGAGATAAAATAATCTGTTTGTTACATAATGATGCTATTAGCGTATCAGAGAAAAATAATGTAAAATGTCACTATGAACGACATAAATCAAATTATAATAAAATATGATAAATGAATGAGATAAAAGAAGAGTTCGAGTTGTGACTAAGCAAATAACATTTAATGTTTATTGAGTACAACCAGAATAGGATTCATTGATTTTTGATTGTTTATTTACATTGTGTATTTCAAAGAGCTGTACCATAAAATGCGACAGTCGTGCAGGGTATGTCTTGCCGAGTTTGATAGTAAGATCCTTTAAGCATGTAAACGAAGCGGGTTTTATCAAGGAAAATTTAATTAAAGCTACAGAACTTGTTTGTTCTCTGCTTTTCAAGAAATCTCTTTGTTTCGAACTACCATTGTAGAAAGAGTTACTGATCTGGAAGGAGATTTAAGTAATCAAATCAAAGTAAAATAATCTAATTTTGTAGATTTTTTCATTTTCTGTTGCGAAAGTTTGGACGATGAGGGCGTAGTTCAATTAACTGTGTTTCTTCGCGTTTTCCGTAACAAATTCAATATTTTTAACGACTTATTAGAACAGGTACAGATGCCAGGTATTATTACAGGACAATACGTATTTAATTGCATTTGTAAACTTTTGCAAAGATACAATGTATCTCCGTCAAATTTATCTCAGCAGAAACACATATAAAATTCCTCCAATGAAAGTGAAAACTTAATGAAGTTATACTAAAATAAAGAGCAACACATTAGATGGATTCAAGATTTACACAATGCATTACTCAACAAAAAATATTATATATGAAAGTAATAAAAATGAAAATGTGTTTATACCTATCAAAAGAGTTATCATTTAAATAGATACCGAAACTTAAACTAGTGGTATAGCCCTTTGCTTTCTTAAGGTATCTGACTATCCTAAAATCATGAATTTTGACGAAAATTGACGTTTTTTTTATGATTTTTTTATAGATCATCTTATTAGTTTTATAAAAATACCAAGTTTTTTATTTTCATCCACATTCATTGCAAGATATCAAACTTTAAAATGCGTTTTACTCGAAATGTGTTTTTTTAGAAAATGCTCAAACGGGGACAACGATTACTCAAAAAGTTTTGAAAATAATTAACTGAAATTTTTTGCGTATGTTCTGTATAATAGAAGTATTATAACTATCATATTTATCAATCACTGTTTTATTACAAAATTTAAAATAAAATTTTGAATAAAGTTTTGAAAATAATTAACTTAAATTTTTTGCGTATATTCTGTATAATAGTAGAAGTATTTTAACTATCATATTTATCAATCACTGTTTTATTACAAAATTAACGGTCCCTTATGGGAAAATAACCACTCTTCGATTTCATATAATAACTAAAATAAAGTGCTCTTGTTTTTGTAAAAATTAAAATATCCTTTATCCTGAAAGTCATTTCAAAAATGGATGGCAAAATAATACATCAAAACTGAAAAATTGGGAATTTGTTCATAAAAAAATCTATACACAGTGAGCTCCGTTAATGTAATTTTTTGTAAGCCTTTACCAACTTTTTCCCGTTTTAGTAACAATAATTTCTTTTTCTATTCTTAATTTTAGCATTTTTTCTTAAAATGTACTAAATAAATCTAAAAACCACAAAAAAAATCTCCATTTTTTTTAAAAAAAAAAAAGTTGTCTAAGTAGTCAAATACCAGCGAGTAAGAAAATATTTCAACTAATGTTACAGTACGAGGTACATTGGGTATCCTCTCAGTGGTTCTTAAAATATTATGGAGATTAAAAGAAGAAATCACACACACACAGTTTTTTAATAACTAAAAATTTAAGACTTATCTTGTTCATTGATCAAGTATGGCTGCAAAATTTATCTGTCGTGGTTAAAATTACAAAACATAAAGGGTTTTAAATTTAAGTGTCTAGAGAAGAAGATAAAATCCTCGTGATACGAGACTACATCAAAGTATTTAATGTAGGCTTGTTCTTTAAGATAAGAAGTTGAAAAATAAAAATTTAACGTAACTACTGGCCTACAAAATTAACAAATCAAGTTTATATGAAACGGCATAGTTCAAAACTGTGTAAAAAAGTTTTTAGTCTTTGTAACTGAGTTTGAAACAAAATATTCAATTTTTAAAACTTTAGAAAATACGGTTTTTATGAAAAATTTTCTTCACAATTTTCTTAGTAAATATAGAATCAGTACCTAATCGAGGTAATCGAGATTCAGCCGTGTTCAGATTTGAAGGCAAAATTTAGTGAAGTTAAGATACATGAATTTTAGAAATATTTGCATGATAGGTTTGAAAATATACGAAAAGCCATATAAGATATTATTTTCAGATTTGAAATCACATATAGATGCAATTAATTAATTACACTTTTGAAAGAATATATATAGGTTTTCTTATAAGATCTGGACTAATTAACATTTACATTGGATATAGTATTGAAAGTAATCACTGTGAACAAAATTTCTTCGAAATAAATAAGATAGTAGCAGGAAAGTGATATGAAACAAGCTTAAGTTCTTCACGTTCTTTCATATGTTTTATTTTCTAAATAGACTTGTATTTAGATAAAATTTCAAGCTTTTGTTTTTTTCCATGTAACTTAGGTCCATATAAACTTAGACTTTATTTAATTTGAAATAGCATTTATTAGAAATTGACATACTAGCTTTAAACCTTCAAACATTATGAACGTTAAATTAATACAGTCTAGTGAAAGTCGTCATAGTTTTCCAACAAAAAAATTAAACAAATCTACCAAACACAAAAAGGAATGTTTCACTTTTATGCACATTTCAAAGTTAAATAGAATTTTTTTTCTTCGAGGGTCACAACCAAGCAAATATTTTCTTTCTCTTTGAGAGGAAAATTTCACAATTTAATTTTGTGTTTAATGCTGCAATTTTCTTTAGAAAAGCTTCTATAGAAAATAGAAGAAAAAATTGTGCTTTAAAAGCATAAATGTTTATTTTTGTAAGAATATAATGTATTTTTTTGATTGTAATATTTCCTTTGTCATCACAAAGAAATAACAATATAGTAATATAATGTCAATTATAGTCCCAGAAATTAATTTACCTCCAAAGGAAAAAAAAGGAAAGCTGAATTGTGCCGATAAGATATATATTCATGTGCTTAAAAGGTGGTGCAGGGAAAATGATATACTAATAACAAGCTTTAATTAAGATAGTGGAATAATTCTTGGATTCAGTGATTCTCTTAGTTATAAATGATAGATCAATCGACAATATAACTACATAAATTACAAATCTTATCATACATGCACGTAAAATGCTTTAGTTACACATATGAATTTTTATTTCATAAGAAAAGAAAGAAAATTTTTTAAATATCTCTTCTTAGAGGCAATTTTAATTAGGGAATTTCATTAGAAAAAACTTTTACTCAAAACCAAGGATACAAAGAAAAAATTTATGAACCAAAAAGAAAGTTTGTAAAAGCTTTCCCTTTTAAAAGCTTGAAAGCTTTTGAACAATAGTTTTAAAGTATTTGTAATAATTAACATTGATAAAATTATCTTAAACAAAAAATAAAACATACAAATATATATTACCTAGTATGTTTTTATGAGTAAAATCATTACATACCTTTATTTGTAAGCACCGATATGCTTCACGCAAATTATATTTACAGGTTCCATGTACACATACATATAAAATGCATAAAGCTCTGTACTGCAAAATTTTTACACTTTGATAAAGAGCAGAGTACTTCTTTTATACTTGGCCTTATATTTCTATCTTAATACATATTAAATGTATTTAGTAATATAAATTTTTCTTGTTTAATATTGAATGTTAGTTTCTTTATAAAAAGATGAAAGATAATCAATCTTCAAATTGTAAAGTTTGCAACATTATTTTAGTATTAATCTCCTAATACGATGATTTAATTTTTTAATCAAAGGGAGAAGCTTCGTTCATTTTCAACTATAAAATTATAATACTTCGTTCTAATAGACAGTAAAACTAGCGAAGTATCAACATTTTTTTTGTATTTCTACTAGCTGATAATCGAGTATAAATTTCACCCACTGTACAAAATTTCTCAACTGTTGTATTACAAATTTAGTTGTTTCTTTACATCACTTTATTAGTTTGGGTTCCGAACATGTGGAAGTGTTAAACTATAAATCAAAGTTTTTACACATAAAATCAAATTAGTGCCTTTTATGGAACCCAGAAATTGAAGAAAGAGTTACTTCACGTATATCATAGTGTTTGAGAACTATTTTTCCTAATCCTTCAACGTTTACTTTTTAATACCTTTATTACAAAAAGTACACAATACTGTTAAATAATTAAAAGAACATAAATGTATAAAATTTTTGTTCTATCATTTGTTTCCACTCTACATGTAAGTAAACTCAAGAAAAAGATTTCTTTCGCTTGATTCTCAATTTATTTAGAAATGGATTTAGTTTTCAACGCACATACAATTTAATTCAACACTCACCTTCAATACAGATGTTCTGTTACTGTTACATTGTTTAATAATTTTTTGCCTATATATTGTAATCAATAATTTTATACATCAAACAAAGCAAATTACTGAATATCAATTAAGAAACAGATAAAAAGAAAGAATGAAATTTTATGTATTTCATTAATAGCCGATATTTTTTAGTGTACGTAGAACAAAACTTAGTGCAAGATATTTGCTTCATTATAGTTTTGATTGTTTACCATGTATAATTTTCATTTTAAAATACATACCAAAAACATCCACAAAAATTCTGAAAGAATAAGAAAGAACGAAATTAATACGCAATTTTTTAAATTATTTTATGACAAAATAAAAACAAAAATTTAAGAAAGTGAAAATAATAAAATTTAAAAAAAAGGGTAAAATAAGGTACTATCTGAGTACTAGCATTGTAGCAAGATATTTATATTACACCTTAAATGTTTTAATATTTAAGTAGGAATCATATATACTTCTCATGCAAGCATAAATTCATGTGGCTTAAGAATCTTTTTTTTTAATTCTCAGAATCTTCCATGATAGAGGTAAAAAAATTATTTTTAAATACAATATATTTCTTGGAATTTTTTTGTTTATCTATTAAATGTTTATACATGGAAGCCTCAATGAATTCATTACTTATTTCATCTTAATTCCACAATGTTAATTAAAAAAAGATTTTTAATCAGCTTATTTAAACGCATTGCTACTTTTTGTTGAATTTTTTAGTTGAATATGGACGTAGTTGATCTTTTAATTTTACTTAATAAAATATGTCGGTTATAAATAAATCTAAAACTTATGATAAGATTTAATTCAATTTAATATTTTTATTCGATATTATCTTTATTTCCAACTTGAATTTGAAAAAATGTTTGGAAAATTATTCACTCAGAGAACATCTAGATAAATGTAATAGAAATTATATATTGTCAGTCTTTTAAAATTTTTATTTGCTTTATTTATTTACGAGGCATACATAATTTAATCATTTTTAGTTACATTTTACAAAAAAGACACTTATAGGACCTTGCTTACTTTGAAATTTTTATTAAAGATACAATGTTGTTAACTGAATCGAAAAATATTTCATTACTATATTTTACGCTTTTTAAAAGTTGTTGCGCATGTTATTTACTTTAAAAATTGTGTTTTTCTGTACCTATTGGCTTCTAAGAACGGCTTATATATTTTTATAATAGTACGTTCATAGTTTAATTTAATCCTGATTTATATATAATTGCCCATTATAAAATAGTTTTTAATTGTATTTAAATAAATTTTTATTAGATTTATTTCATTGGTTAATAAGTTCCTTATAGAGCATTGGATTTTGAAGTTCCTCATCAGAATTCTTATTTATTTTACTTTAATTATTAATTTTTTAAATCCTCTTGTAGTTTTATATTTTTTAGGAGGTAAATTTATTACATATATATATATATATATATATATATATATATATATAAATTAATTTTCAGCAAAAGTGTATCGTGTTGTTTTTGGAAACAATGGAATACCAAATCATAACATGATTGAAGAAGCCCCTCTTTTTTTTAATATATAAAAATGATTAACTGCAGTCAAAGAAAGTTATTACTTTATTCAAAAGAAATCGATTGCTCAAATAAATTTATTTTTAACGCATGTTTGAAAAAAGGACTACTGCATTTTATATATGTAACAACTGATAAATTTAAGTACACAATTACATAGACCGACTTATTCATTTTAAAAGTAACGAAATTGTGAGGCATTATATACTTTTTTGGACGGTTATGTTAATTTGGGACATTCTATTTTAAATAGGCAATATTAGAACTTTATTTAGGATGCTGTATAATATTTTTTTTAATTTCTTTTGCACATTTTTGTTTTTAGTAATTTATCAGGATAACAGAAATAAAAGTTGCATTTTGGTATTATACTTTTCATTTGAAAGAAAGTATCTGGGGGAATTGATAAAATTTTAATTTTTAAAACTGTAATTGTATTTACATAAGTTACATTAATTGTCCCCCATTGAAATTAAACAATTATTGAATGCTTCATTCGATTTCTGAAGTATGTAAAAATGAAGTTTTTATATAAAATATGTGAGTAATTGTGTTAAGCTTGTAAGCAAGGATTTTGTACTCAACATAATCCTTCGGCAAAAATCACATGGAGTTCTTAATGTGATTCAGTTTTAAAGTATCAATTTACTTACAGAAGCGATACTTTACCCGGTTATTGGGCTTATTTCTATCTATTCTTAAACGTTTTGAGTTTAAATGAAAAATATTCCGTCAATAAATCTATAGTATCTTCGAAGATCCCATTGATCTTTATCTAAATTACTTAATTTTATTTGTAGTTAAAGACCATGGAAACTTAGTTCAACGAAAACCATCACTCGGATAAGTAGAGAACATATTGCTGCTGATTTCTGATTTTGTAAGAAGTTCGAGGAGTTCACCTCGTAAACATATACGTGCAATATGCCTCGGAATAGAGAGGAGTTTCGAAGAATTTATTAAAGTATCCGACTACGTTAGGAACCGTGATTTTAAAAAACGCATAAATGGATAATTTTCGTGATATTTAGTGTCACTCAGATAAGAATACATGCATAAAATTGTTTGATTGACATTTTGACAAGAAAATTTATTTAAATATATTATTTTGGCAAAAATTTAACTTAAAATAATCTCTTTTCCAAATGTTCTCCTTTTGTGAAAAATGTTTCTATTATAATAATATTTTGCCTGTATATAGCTCAGACCTCTCTACAGAGGCTCAACTAGAATTTTTGAAAAATTCACATTATTTTCAGAGTTACCACCAATTGAAATAATTATTCGCGTTTTTTTTCTTAAAAGTTCTCCCCTCTGTTGTCGTAAAATATGAATAAACCCACTTCTAAGTTATATATTTCAAAAATTCTAGTTCAGTCTCTGAACAGAGGTATGAGCTATATACAGGCAAAATATTATTATAATAGAAGCAATTTTCACAAAAGGAGAACATTTGGAAAAAAGATTATTCTAAGTTAATTTTTTGCCAAAATATTGTATTTAAATAAATTTAATTTGTCAAAAGGTCTTTAAAACAATTTTATGCATATATGACACTAAACAAGACTAAGTGACACTAAATACCATGAAAATTATCCATTTATGCTCTTTTGAAAATCATGGTTCCGAACGTAGTCGGATACCTTAAAGGATTTCTAATTTTAAAATAGATTTCAGGAATTTTCTTTATAAATACAAATGTACATTGAGCTTTAAAGCTAAAGCGTACTTTTGGGATTTCTCATCAGAGGATTTCTGATTCTGAAATAGATTTCAGGAAAATATAGCTTTGTATAGCATGCTTCGAAGCTGCAATGGTACACTATTTTTATTCGAGGGGAAAAATCAGTTTACCAAGAGAATATTATTTTACAATAATTTACTCAGGCTTTGGTATAATTACAAAATAGGGGAGTGCTTAACTCAATTAACCACAAATTTTAAGTACTTTATTTACGAGAATACTGATCATTTTTTTTACTCGGAATAAAAAATCGAATTTCTGAAAATATTTCTCTCTCTCTCTCTCTCTCTCACACACACACACACACACACACACACACACACACACACACACACACACACACACACACACACACACACACACACACACACACACACACACACACACACACACACACACACACACACACACACACACACACACACACACACACACACACACACACACACACACACACACACACACACACACACACACACACACACACACACACACACACACACACACACACACAGCTGTTGTAATAACTTCTAATCTTACTTATAAGTGGATGTTCACTTTAGCAATAATCCTGTTCTGATAAAACGGATATAAAATTAGTGTAGTAAGAGCTTTTAAAAATAGCAGGAATTTTAGGTAAAACAATTATGTAGAAAGATCAATAGATATTGATATTGAGCCTTACGAAATTACGTAAATTTCTTTGATGAAAGATAAATATGTTGAAAAATTGGAGGAATTGATACAAAATATTACATCAACATTAGAAGAAAGCTCTTTATATCTTACGAATATATTTGAACACATAAATTACATAATTTTTACTTTATTTATTACAGGGCTTCCAACCGAAGCTGAACCAAAAGCAGGAAAAAACTGTTATTTTGGTCGGAACGAAAACCGGAACTGAACCGAAAAAATATCGTTTTTTTTCAGTTCGATATATCTTTAGTCATTTTGTTACTATAACTAACTTATCAATATATTTTAATTTAACATCAACCATATAATTATCACCATTACTTGTATATGGCTTCTCAATTTCCTGTTTTGATGTTCACTAGTATTTTTTTTGTTTCAGTCTCGCATAAAACTACTTGTAGAAGGCAGATTTAATTCAGTTGAATGAACTAGAAGTATAGATGGTTGTTTTTTAAGAAAATATCAGTCAGTTATATTTTTTTGCATCTCAGGGCACGATCATCCACGGAGATATCCATCATGTTTAGATAAACCAGAATCATAAACTTAGTTGTCAAATATGATTTTGATAACGAATAACAAAGCCAATCCCTCGTATCATAGATTCTGGTTAGTTGTACCGATTGACATAGTGTACCGATTAAAAAAAGAATAAAATCTTCTAAATTTTGATAGAATTACATTTTTTGTTTATGATAGAATCATATTTTTTGTACAAGTAAGAATATACATAAAATGAAGTTATTCGTACGGAACTAAATCAAAAACCGGAACTGAACCGATATATTTTTTAGTTGAACCGGAATGAAAACAAGAATGAAAAAAGTTACGGTTCGAAGCCCGGATTTGATTTTTTAACTGACATCACACTCTAAAGCAACTCGAGGACTATTGGCGACGGATCTCGTAATATTGAATCGCTGTCAAGTAAGGAGGATGGTCCCTGAACTGTCATCTCACTCTCCAAACTTCAATAAAACACCAACAAGAGGACTTTGAGCCTCAGCAGATTTAATGTACATCAATCTTTCTACATGGTGGTTATTCTTCAATGGTACTAGAACTCGAATTCACGATTCACCAGCCATGAGTTCGAGACCATGACCACACGGCCATCATAGCCAAATTGCAGCTATATGTATTCAAAACTAATAAAGCAATCTAGATGTATTCAAAACTAATTAACCAATCTAGAGTGGAGGACTTTTAAAAATAATGACCAACTCCTTGTTTGTGATAGAAAAGCGGGTAGTAAACAATATAAAATATGAAAGAATAATACATGGTTTCAACTTTGCTTTATTAGTTTAAAAAAATCTATGTTAATGAAATAAAATAATTTTTACTATGTACTATCAAATGTGATAATTTAGAAAAAAGTATTGATTAATCTCATACCGTTTTAATTGGACATTTATACAATACAATGAAATAATTTCTTCAATAAATTAGAAAATATTTAAATATCTAAAATCATTTCTAATTGATAAAATTATCTTCAGTGTTAGTCGTTTTTCTTTTTAAAATGTTCTAAGCACATGTATTATGCATTTTTTTCAACTCAAAATATCAGATTCGAGGACGTTTTTAGTAAAATGTAAGTCTGAAAAAAAAATTACAAGCGCTTAAAACCATTTGGTCATTGATACACATTTTTAAAATTCAGCTAATAAGTAATGGAGAAGTTTTTCGATGGTAGTGGCTAACTTAAATAAAGATACATTATATTTAAGAGGATTTAGCTCTGATAACTGGCCATTAATCAAAATAAGAAAGAATCAGTGGGGCACACAAGGATTTTTCAAGGGATGGGGATCCAGGGTTGAAAGTCCACCATTCACTTATGCTCCGATACGCCACCCTATACATTCTTTTGATTTTGTCGATTTTGCGGAACTAAAAACAATAAAAAAGTTAATTATTGAATACCTAATTAGCAATAATTAACAATTAAAAGCAAATATTTAATTAAATTTTACGTACTATATGCATAGGATTATAATCAATAGAAAAAAAATCAAGGGCTTGGGGGGGGTGTTCCGGATCTGGGACCCCCTCCTTATGTGCGCCACCGGAAAGAATATAATACAAAAGAAGCTTCATGAGTAGATATTTTTTAACATTAACTAATAAAAGCAAAGAGCTTTGCAGATGTAAATAGTTATTTATTGTTACAAATTTTATAACAGTAACAATTTAAAATTAAGCATTTTCTCTCTCTCTCCCTCTTCTGTTCATTAATACGAATATACATTTAAGTGCTATTTTATTCGAAAAGTATTACTGAAATAAATATTTTTCATATACAATATGTGTGTGTATCAAAAAATTTTCTTCACCTACCTTGTAACAGTGTTTTTATTTCTTTGAACATGAGAAAAAAAAGGGGGAGGGGGAGAACCATTCCGGATGAGTTCAACGTTAATCTTTAAGTTTATTGTTGAATTTCTTTTTATGAATTGGGAGGGGGGCAGTTTAAAAATTACATTTGTGACATTTGTAAAAAAGACTGTATAATCTGCATTACTCGATTCTAAGCCGTACTTTTTACCAATATTAAAGTTACTGAAAATCGAATTAAAAAAATGTGTTGGATGGGGTAATTAGAGCATTTAAAGGTTCTAAACTATTTACACTATTTTTAATTTTCCCCAAAGACTTGTTGAGAATTTAGGGTGTAGCTTAGATTGAGTTACATACGGTATTTCTACATTATCTCATTTCTCTACCACAATTAACCATTATTTCGATAGGATACTTTTTCATACAGAATAGTTTTAAAATTTTAGTTTTAAAAATTCCTAAATCATGTTATTAGATACTTATTTTGCTTTTACATTTAATTATTCCCTTTTATTATACATTTAATATATATATATATATATGTGTGTGTGTGTGTGTGTAATAATTCTCTCTAGCATCCTTTTAATTAGCTCTTTTTAATAATATTTAAACAAGCTTTAGTTCTTTGGTTCAAAACTAACGCCCTGTCCTTTCATTGTTTCAGTATCATCCACTCACCCCGACATTTAAGTTACATAAGTAGAATTACACTCATAAATATTATAACAAGTATTTCATATATAAATTATTGTGTGTATTATATACTTACACTTCATGTACTTTGAATAAGTGTGTAGAAGTATCTAGTGGGGATTGAGAATAATAGCGACACTTTATGAAAACTCTTGAAATGAAGCTTACGTTACTTTTGGTTTTTTGTATACAGGTGTAGAAGGGTGAAATCATTAGAATAAGCAAGTGAATATATTTATTACTTTCGATAAAATAAAGGCTGCTTTTTTATACTAAAGTGGTATGATTTGATTTTTGATTATTTATAATGAATATTCTATGATTTCTAATATTAGTTCATAAAAGCATTATAGTATATATATATATATGAAATTTGATAAAAACTGTATTCTACAAATAAATGGCCAGCTTCCATTATAATTTTATTTATATCTTTGTTTCCGTACATATATAGCTATAAATGAAATTATAAGTGAAATTTATTATTTTCAACTACTTTGACTATTTTCACACTCCTGTAATCCATATGATTTTAAAGCTATTGCTCTGATATTTTAATTGAGTATTTTTTTAAGCACACAAAAAATATTTAGCAAATTTACTAATTCAGCTGGAAAAAATTTATGAGTTTTGGAGCATTTATTGCAAATGTAAATGTTTATAAAACTGAGATATTTTGGACGAAACAAATTTCAGAATAGTAAGAGATTAAACACTGTGTGTGATTCAGAGACGCCCCGCCCTCATCCCTTATATATATTATGTACGCCGATTCACCTGTAAATATAACTTACGAATTGTTTTAGATTTTTCTTACTGGGCTACATTTTTAAATGAAAAATGAAGATTGCAACAGTAAAAAATGTACTTTCTAGACTTTTTGTAAAAATAAGTTTATGTGCTGCCCTTCAAATTTTAAAAAGTAAGAAAAAACATCATTTAAGAGAGGATCGAATGTATGTATGAATGGAAAGTACGGTTATATTGTTATGAAAGCCATTTGTGTGTGTGTGTGTGTCTCCATTTATTTTTTCTCTGAAATTTGAACTTTTATTTACAGAAATGCCAGACATTTGGACACTAATTAATGAATCGTAATCTTGCTTAAAAATACTTGAGAATAATTCAATTAAAAGGTAATAGAGCAGTGCATTCATCAACATGCTCTTTATCCATGGACTATCCAGATTTTTGTTCGTATTAAATATCAATTTATTATGTAATATAATATTATGTGAATACTTTTGTTAATCCCTATGTTCTTAAAGTTGAGTGTTACACGGACTTTAAGTAGCAGATATTATGCAGTATACATTATACACGCACTATGTACATATATTTATTGCACATACATGGTTTGGTGTAAATACGATTTACACACATTGCATAATATACAGATCTTTTTGGATGTGATAATAGTTTATATAAATTGTGTGTTCTCTTTTCAAAAGTAGTCAGAAATTAACTAGAAATTACTCCTTTTTAAAGGTATTTGCTTATAATTACAGCTGTTAATAGCACCATCAACAACAAAAAAGTTTTAAATTGTTGTAAATACACTGAAAAGTACTCATTTTTAAAAAAATGCAGAGTTTAAGGTATCCGACTACGTTCGGAATCGTGATTTTGCAAAAACGCATAAATGGATAATTTTCATGATATTTAGTATCACTTAGATTAGAATATATGCATAAAATTGTTTTAAGAAAATTTTGAAAAAAAAAAATTTATTGAAAAAAATATTTTGGCAAAAAATTAACTTAGAATAGTCTTTATTCCAAATGTTCTCCTTTTGTGAATAATGCTTCTATTAGAATAATATTTTGCCTTTATATAGCTCAGACCTCTGTTCAGAGACTCAACTAGAATTTTTGAAATATATAACTTAGAAGTGGGTTTATTCATGTTTTACGACAACAGAGGGGAGCAATTTTAAGAAAAAAACGCGAATAATTATTTCAATTGGTGGTAACTCTGAAAATAATGTGAATTTTTCTAGCTGAGCCTCTGCAGAGAGGGCTGAGCTATATACAGGCAAAATATTATTATAATAGAACCATTTTTCACAAAAGGAGAACATTTGGAAACAAGATTATTCTAAGTTAATTTTTTGCCAAAATATTATCTTTAAATAATTTTTTTTTGGTCGAAATGTCCTTAAAACAAATTTATGCATGTATTCTAATCTGATTGACACTAAATATCATGAAAATGATCCATTTATGCACTTTTTTAAAATCACGGTTCCGAACGTAGTCGGATACCTTAAGATAGCTTTTATAAATATAAGTTTCAATGTTTAATAAATTTATTTTTTTCCGAATATTAAATTACTTAGCTCGCTTTGTCTTTCTCAATAATCTGAAAAAATATTAAAATTTGAACAGTGAGTGCGCGTTATATCAACGTAGTCCTACAAAGTAGCATGAGGGCTATTGGTGACGGACCTTGTAATTTTGAACCATGATCTAGTGACAAGGACGACACCCTTCCCTGTGTCTTAACTTTCCCACCACACCAACGGGAGGACGTTTGAGATTCTACAGATTTAACGTGCAGTGGCCAATTCTACAGGACGGGATCTTCAGTGATACTAGGCTCGAACTCATGACACGTCACTCATGAGTTGAGGATCTTGACCCCTTGGACAGGGGTAGCGAACCTTATGAATCAACGTGTCATTTTTTTTAAAGAAGCGTTTAATGAGGTAATATTCCATTAAATAATTTTATTGGGAAAATACTAACAGCAGAAAACTCTTATTTACTATGAAAAAACACCTTTTGCACTGAATAGTTATAAATGTTTTAGTTATACGTGCAATTCAAATTAAAATAACATTAGTGTGACTTCTTTTGCAGATTGTGTGGGTGACGAATAACGTAATAGGATTGCAAGATGTTATTTTTGTAGAATACATGCTGAATTTGAGTCGTCTACCGAACGGTTTCTAAGCAGTTAATTATTTTTGCTGTCGTTCACTTTTTTTGACAAGAGGGTTTGTGTGATTTGTTTCAAAACACCGTTTTACCGACTATGTTCTACATACACTGTTCCAGCACGTAAAACACACACTGCTTTGTCGCTTTTACTAATAATGCCATGTTTTTCTCTCTTTCTCGGTACACCAAATTAAAAACTCTCTGTTACTCTTACTATTTTGCACTTTTTATTTTTTTTGCTGAACTATCCATGTTAAAAAAAAGCTAAAAATCGTAAATATAGGTATAACACAGATAAACTTTAAAATATAGCTGTGTCAATGAAATTGACTATGCTATGCGTAGACAAACTTTACATCATTAGCAATTGTAGTCTACGACATAACTAAGGCAAGAGAATAACAAACGAATGTGCTCCCCCCGCGTCCGAACACTCGCATTTGTTCGCAATAGTACGTAGGGAATTTTGAAATAAAATGCAAACCCTTTTGATCACTGACGTGCCAAAAATATTGTGTCACGTGCCACTTGTTCACCATCCCTAGTTGTTGTTCCCTAGGCTATCACGGCCACAAATCTAAAACAGCAGAAAAGAATGACTTTAGATATATATGCTTGGGTTCTTTTTGCTCAAATTCGAAGTAAAATTTTTTATCTATTTGCCTTTGTAAAATCAAAGTAAAAAAAAAATCTTTGAAACCCAATGAGTTCTAAAATTCTTAAGAGTTATAAATCATCAAAATAATGTTAGAAAAAAAGACTGAGTAAGATTTTTTAGAAAAAAAATACAGTGGGTGATCGGTTAACGAACACTTTCACGAAAGATTTTTTGTGTTTGGACAACGAACACATATTCGGAGGTGATCAGGGAGACACCCCTTAAATTATGGATGAAATTTTGACAACTGCTAGAGATCTGGAATTGGAGGTGAACGAGGATGACATAGAAGAGCTCATAATGGGACATGAAGATGAACTGAAGATAGAAGAACTCCAAGAAATTTTGAATGAAGAACACCAAGAAACGCAACGAAATGTGTCTCCTTCTGAACAAGAGGAAGACGAAAGAGAACCAATGCCAACATCTGCCATTAAAGATCTTTTGAAAAAGTGAGAGGCTGTCAGAGCAATGGTCTTAGAATGGCACCCAAACCAAGCTGATATCAGTAGGGTTGGGGATCTTTACAACGACAATGCTATTAATTACTTCCGGAAAATCCTGAAAAAGAGAGAAAAGCATTCGACATTGGACATGTGTTTCAACGCCCCATAAGCAAAAAATGTAAAGGACTGATTAATATACAAGACTATATGTATGTATCATTTTTTTAAAAACTTACTAAGAAATTATACATTTTTTAAAATTTAATTTTTAGGGTCTCCAGAACGAATTAATAGATTTCTCATAGAAGTCTGGTGAATCGATAATCGGTTAACGAACAATTCGGATTGCGAACATAGTCTTGGAACGGATTATGTTCGTTAACCAATCACCCACTGTAGATCTAATTTCTAATTACAATTCCAAAGCACTCTATTTTGTAATTACCTATACATCGAAGTAAAAAGTGCTTGAGGGGATATTGATAATTTGACAAATAATATTACTTTTAAAAAATTCTTTAAATATTTGCAGGATTCACATATTTTTAGAAATTCAGGTAAATGGAATACGCAGTCGAACCTCTGTATAACGAAGTCACTAAATCTCGAAAAAAAAGCTCGTTACATCGAAAATTCATTATATAGAGGTTTATCTTCCACTTTTCTTTATAAACCACATCAAACAAATTTTAAATTCATAAACACTATAAATTAAAAAAAGTAATTACTCACACCTTTTTGTAAATCATTAATATTTATTTTATATATCTTACCAATCAAAAAAGAAAGAAAAGAGTGAAACAAAAACTGCAAGGAAAGTTTCTCAACACCTTTATCTATACTTCCTGAAGAAATTATTATTTTTCTTTGATGCTCAAGCACTCCCGTTTTGACATTTTTGAGCTACAGGAAACAAAGTTACCAGTACGATTGATCATCACCACAAATGAACGGAGACAAGTTCAAGGACACGCGGTCACGAGACAACTCCACTGAGGGTGAAAAAGGATATCAAATATGTTTCCAGTGAACTGGACGATGGGGGTTAAATGTTGCACTTGGAGGAAACACCCAGAATTCTATTGCTCTCGGCAAGCTTGGTATCTAATAAAACCATTTCAAGATTTATGACCAGCATCAAATGAGTTAAAAGAAAGAATAACTTGAAATGTCTGTCCAGAAATATTTTTAAAAAAGGGTGAAAAAAAATTGAATCTCAAGTAAAAAAGTTCGTTGTACAGAAAATGCACTTCGCTATTGGGAGGTTATTTTACAATGAAAATTGTGAAATGTTCTTGGTTCCAGGAAAAAGTTCGCTATATAGAAAAATTAACAATATAGAGGTTCCTTATATGGAGGGGTTCGACTGTATTTCAAGATTAAATAACTTTCAGTATTATAAATGTTTTACATTTTTTTATTTTATAGTAGTATTTTTCTAGGTTGGGTTCTGTTTCTCAGGATCAAAAAATTCAGAATGTGGACTCAGAATGTGCGTAAATCATGTCAAATTCTATTTCAGCTCGTAGATTGTTTCCAGTGGAGAATATAACAGTATCTTTTTAACAAGTTCAAGAATTAAATAGGGTATATTAAATTATAAATTAAATTAAATTCTTTATGGTATGATTATCTATATGAAGGCTTTTTTAAGTCATTCTAATTCCAATTCTACTATATTAATAATTAGCAGCAATTCCATTTAAAAATTGTGAAAAAAACTTAAATCTTACTTTAGTAAACTGTGTTGATTTAAAAAGTTTCAAAATTCCCACCAATAAATCAAATAACTATGTTAATAGTTTTAGTTTGTAATAATTAAAATTAAGAATTGTAGAAATTTTAAAATTAAGAAAAATACTGGGTACTTTTTAACTCTCATTTTGTTACATATCAAAATACCCTGACTATTAATTTTTAAGCTTTATTTTCAAAGAAATTATTTTAAGATAAAGACAAGGGATAAACATTTTGTGTTTTATTTGTATTTATCATTGATTCATCTTTCATTTATATAAAGGGATTTTATTATATATCTTACATTTTTGAATATATTTTAGTACATGAAGGAAAGTAATTGCACCCAGGGACATCTTAAGGCCTTAGGTTCCTACACAAAGGTAGGCCCTAGGCTCCTACAAAAATGTAAGCTCCACCTATTATCCTTAAAATTTGTGTTGCTGTTTCTAATGCCACCTGTCTGACGTAGTCAGATCGAGGCCCACGAAATTCATCGTGGTAAGGGGCCAGAAGTATGTCTGTTATTGGCCTTGAGTACCATACAGATGACACTACGAATTGGCTCGGCGAAATTCCCCGAAGGAACAATAGATGTCAATACAACCTATATCCACCTCCACAATTTAGGCATGAAACTGAAGGGGAGGGAAATATTCTCCAGTCCCCTGCACTCGTTATTCAGCCCACAAGAGACTTTCGGATCCACTGATTTAACGAGCACGTACACCGTGGGTACTCGGAGGGTATTTTTTGTCATCGGGCATCGAACCCAGGCCTTCCAGTCATGAGTCCGATACTCTAATCACTAGGCTACCCACGGCCCCTAAAGTAGACAGTGTATAGCATACGTTGTCAAATACTCGTACAAGCAAAAACCGGAAACAAAATAAATGTGCAAACCGGCTCGACCGACTGCATCCTTTTGACTGAATGAGTAATGATGGCGTATGGCGGTTGGCCTAGGCTTGTACATAGAAGGGAATCATCACATGTAGCCAAATGACATATCGTCCGAAATTCCCAGTTTTTACTAGAATACAACCTAAAATAACATTTGACCGTTGCCATTATTCGAATTATGATCTTACTAAGACTGAGTCGAGGCCTCCATTGTGACAGAAGCTTTGGGCTCAGTTGGACCATGTCTTAAGAGGTTGTAGAGTGCCCCAATATTTTTATTTTATTTTTTGGATTTAACTTTTCCATTACACATTCTAAATCAATCGTTTTAAAATAGCTGTAGATATTTATTTTAGACTGCAATAATATTTTGGTTTAACATTATTACTTTAGACGGCTTCTTCCCCTTTGTATCTTCGAGTAGTTTGATATTCGTAATTTCTTTTCCCCCCTGAAATAATAAGGCCTATGTACAGTAGCACACACAGGACTTTTTCAAGGGGCCCACCCCCCCTTGAAAAAGGTCGAAAGTTCACCATTCTTGTATCATGCTCCTTTTGATTTTGTCGATTTCCGGGAACAAAACACAGTAAAAAACTAATTTTTGAATAAATAATTAGGATTAATTAATAAAATTAATCATTAATAACAAATATTTCATTAAATGTTACGTACTATGTACTTAGAATTATAATCAATCGGAAAAAAATCAAGGCCTTTGGAGGGGGCCGTTGGTCCGGACCCCCAGGACCCTCCTTGGGTGCGCCACTGCCTATGTATATATATATATATATATATATATGATCTTTTTGCATTATTATATAATATAGACTCATTTTTTTATATATAAGAACTAACTACTTTGTTATTAATAACAAGGTAATTATAGTAAAGGGTGTTTTTTTAGAGGTATAGAACTTTAAATTGCAATAAAACAACGATGTATTATTCGATTGACATGAATTTTTTTTATTCGAAAGATAATCTTGTGGCATTACATTTTAAATATGATCAAGCAAGGCGTAAATTCGTCGAATGGCCCAAAACGAGATTGCCGTTGTTCCCGATTTTCATAAGCGAATTTTGTTTAGCGATGAAGCGCACTTCTGGTTGAATGGCTACGTGAACAAACAAAACTGCTGCATTTGGAGTGAAGCTAATCCACAAGTGTATGTCGAAACACCGTTACATCCAGAAAAACTGACTGTTTGGTGCGCTTTATGGGCTGGTGGAATCATTGGTCCGTACTTTTTCAAAAACGATGAAGGCCACAGCGTTACAGTCAATGGTGATCGGTATAGAGCCATGATTACTAACTTTTTCATTCCTGAATTGAACAATCATGATGTCCAGGAGCTGTGGTTCCAACAAGTCGGCAAAACATGTCACACAGCTCGTGCCACAATCGATTTATTGAAAGACACGTTTGGTGACCGCCTAATTTCACGTTTTGGACCTGTGAATTGGCCTCCAAGATCTTGTAATTTAACACCGCTAGACTATTTTCTGTGGGGCTATGTAAAGTCATTGGTCTATGCGGATAAGCTACAAACGCTTTACCATTTGGAAGACAACATTCGCCGTGTTATTGCCGATATACGGCCACAAATGTTGGAAAAAGTCATCGAAAATTGGATGTCCAAATTGGACTACATCCGAGCCAGCCGTGGCAGTCCTATGCCAAAAATCATATTTAAAATGTAATGCCACAAGATTATCTTTCGAATAAAAAAAATTCATGTCAATTGTAAATATGTACATAGGTGTTTTTTGTATATATGGGGACGATTTTGCTACTCTAAGTTCTGCTGGGGAAGTTAAGGTCTCTTGGGTACATAAATAAATAGAATTAAATATAAGAAAAGAAAAAAAAATAAAGAAAACAATTGAGAAATTCTTATACATAGCTCCGTTAGAGAGAAGAAATTTAAGAGTTGTAATGAAGTAATTAAAAAAAGATTAAACTATGTGGCAGTGGTTTTTTAAATAAGAAAAATATATCAAAAAATAAACATTTCGAACCGCTTTAAAATAGAAAACTGTTGTGAAGAACATTACTGGAAGTTTTCAGTTTTCTGAATCCGTAAACGGAAGCACTTTTAAATTTCTACCCCAGTGCTTCTCAAACTTTCAATATTTGTGCCCCAACTTTCAATCATAATTTTCATCGCCTCCTCCCATACAATAACAATATATTGAATGCAACAAGAATGTGCTTTGTTACAATAGGCTAAAAACCTACAATAGACTATAATTATAAATCATATAAATTATCAAGATAAGTATCGCTGTTGTTACAAATGCCACAGGATCAGCAAAGGCCAGACAAGGTCCACAAAATTCATCATAGCAAAGGGCTAAGTGATGCCTGTCAGCCGTAGCTTTGAGCATCATACAGGTGATGGAATGATTTGGCTCGTTTTTACCCCAGTTTTGAGGGAGAACAACCTGGGGGTGAGGTCAGGAGCCTCCCACCTCTCTTCCCCTTCCACCAGCCTCATGAGAGGACTTGCGGCTCGATGGTTATTTAAAGTACCCCCATGCCGCTAAGGCACTTAACATTTACAAACATCCACGTCTTCTCCGGAGCTTGAACCCAGACCTAATGGCTGACCAGTCAGCGTCGCTAACCACTGTACTAGATGGGCAACTAAGACAAGTATTAAATTTTGTATATGACAAGCTCATGGGAGGCACTAGTAATTATTAAACTTGTTTTTAATTTAGTTTTGATAAATTAATTATCAAAAATATTGCACAGTACAGATACATTTGTAAGTATATTACATCAGTGCAAATGTGTGTTTAATTTTCGTCACATTAGAATGCTTTTTTTTTTGCTTCCTTTTAGTAAACTAATACTTATTTAAATATTTTTCGACTTTTCAATATGCTCGCATCTCCACATAGGGAGATTATGCCCCTCCCCTAGGGGAGTACGTCCTACAGTTTGAGAAACGTGCTCTACTCAGTTTCTACAAACATTCCCTCATTATATTCTCCCTTTTTTAGATGAAATTAATTTGACAGAAATAAGGATAATTTCACACACACACACACATCTATCATGTGCGATTGTAAATATTTTTGTTGGGAACACTAAAATCCGTTTTAGGTTTATAGAGAGAAAAGCAGTGACGTAGCTAGTCCTGCGTAGACCATGCATCAAAATTCCGTGTGGTGTCATTCTTTGAGGCACCTTAATATTTTACGCATTTCTGCTCATACATTTTGAGGCCACGTATCTTTGATATGGCGGTAGCTATGCCCCTAAAGAAAAGGTTAAATGTAATTTTTTGAGCCATTTCCAAAGGAGTATAGCAAAGATTTTTAAAAACATTTTCGAAGTTTTTGACAATCATTTCGTTAGGATATGTTGTTTTAGGAAATGGGCTACAGGTTGAACACTTAAATTATTTTTATCAAATCACAGAACATCGATTATCTTTCATCACTTTTTTGAACGCCTGTTAACTCCATAATAAATAATAAAATAACAAATTTGATAAATATACCAAAGCGTATTAAAATTAAAAACTATGTGTGTGTGTACTTTGATTATTTTTTTATTATTAAATACTCTTAAGCCACATTTAAAAAATCAAAGCTGATAAGCATTACATAAAATAAGTTTTTATTTACACAATCTTAATGATGTATATGTATTAAATTTTAGCTAAAAACATTTAAAGAATAAATAAAAGATTTTAGTTTTTTTTTTAAATATAACCTGTCTGTTTAAAATCCTTCTCGTAACAAACTTAATTAAAGTCCAGGTGGTGGATTCCTATAAAGTTTACCCACTTTTCCCGGAAGGAGTGGAATAATGGGCACATGCTTAGTTGTTAAGATTCTGAACTTAAATTGCCTCAATTTCCCCCTGCGCGTTGGAATGGTCAAGTGACTCACGGATTTGTTGCAATCCTTTTAAAGTAAACCTTACAATAACAATTCTTGAAGAATAGTTTTTGGGGACAGCCTCGGTGGTTTTCTCGGTAAAATCTCAATTAAAAAGGGGAACTGTCAAGAAAAGGATATTTTCTCGACACTTATCCTTTTAACTTGTGCTCGAATGAGTTGAACAACAATTCGTCGAACCAAAGTTAGTTTCTACTAATAATGACACTTTTCGAAAGAATTTTAGCAAGCCATGCCAAGTTAGATCGTGTTCGAATATTAACAAGCGTTTTGCAAACAAATCATTACTGGGGCGAAACTTTCAAAGGTAGTTATCCCAGTTTGACCGGAAATGGGAAAAAGAGTTGACGCAATTTGTGTGTGTGTGTGTGTGCATCAATGGTTGTATCGATTCGGTCAGCTTCAATGCGCACACGGGCCGAAACCTTTAGGACAAGAAAGTGCAGGGAAAAGCAGGCAAAAATGTACCCTCCGATGATAAAGTAAGGATTGGTGAGGCCCCGGTCAGATGGGAGGGGCCTTTTCATATTCGACCAAAGAACCCAGTTCGGACGCTACTGACCAATGGGAAGTTTCCTTGGAGCCTTAGTCCAGGGGATGAACGGGTGATTTATGTCGGAGATGTGTGGGGAGGAGTTTTAAAAGGAACCAAACTTTCACATCGATCGTGGAGACAGGACCTCGGGAGTACCTCCCGTGGAGACCACCTCCCTGCGAATGCATTTGCGGTCATTATTGAATTTGCAAATACGTTCACGTAGACGTTCTCCTTTGATCCGAGAGGATGCGAGGGAGTTTGCTAATGAATTTCAGTTGCCTTTGCTGTTGCATGAAGAAAATCGATGCTCGCCGCTTGCGCCGCTAATTAGATTGGGTCACACAGATGGTTTTCATAAAACGTGCTGGCCATTAAAGAGCAAATAAACACATGGCATCTTATATTAGGGCCGCTTTTGGAACCCGTTCAGGGGTCTGCTCGACCGTGTAACACCACCAAGAATAGCAGAGGAGGGATAACTGCTTTCTTTTTTGTCCCTTTTGTAGATACTGCAGCCACTCCATAGCCTGGACTTGAAATCTGTCCCTTTCAAATGCAATAGAGGGGAGGGAGTGCTGCAGTAAAGGAGATCGATTAATTGATATCATCAAGGCGACAACTTTTACACCACCAGGGTCGGCGGGTTGTATGTAATGAATCCTGATGAGGGAATGGGAAGTACCACACTAGGAATAAAATTCGACCTCTTGCAATCGCAAACACATACAATATGAATTGGTGGTCGACACTTCTAGACCTTGGATTCAAAGGTGTGCTGGACGGTGAAAGACAGTCCGATAGTCATCCATGTAAGCCAATTACACGTTGACAAAGAAGCAATGACATAAAACGTGTTGGGATGTTTTCCACAATGAAGAGAAAACTTTTGATATCAAAACAATAATTTGGATTTGGCATTTTACTTCACACTTAATTCAGTTCAACAATAATGAGATAAATAGAGGCTGAATTCACATTAAAATAACTTTTAATTTGATTATATCAAGTGATGCCATTAAATATACTAAATTGTGAATGGTACCTAATGTTTTTCAAGGTATTCTTCGCATGCGAGAAAGAAATTCACCTAAACTCAAATAAAATGAACTACTACTGCTATGATTTAAAAATATTTGTAAAAATTGTAATATATATAAATCTGGACAATAAATATTTACATTTTACATAGTGGGGATATATGTGAGTTATATATATATATAAGATAATTATTTGCTGGTCCACCTTTTGATAAACTTTAACTTAATAGTAATAAAACCCTACCATTATATCATATATAAAATTCTCTCGTAAAATTAGGCTCTAATTAACGAATAAAATTTATTTTTAAGTATATTACTTTCACATATATATAAAATTTTAACAGTATCTTTATCATATCCTTAATATCATTAGAGTTAAAGATCTTGAAAATCAAAACTAATAATTAACTAAGTAATAACTAATCATTTTTTTATGTTTCAAGTATATATATATATATATATATAATCTACAGTTTATTTATCAATTATATTTTTAATTATAGCTGTATATATCTATCTATATCTATAATATATACTTATATATATATATATATATATATATATATATATATATATATATATATATAAATGTGTGTGTGTGTATACTTACAACCCCAATAAAAGCAATGTGTATTTTAGCACATTGCTTTTATTGAGGTTGTATTAGTATTTATTCGTATTATTATTTTTTTTTTACTAATTTTCTTCAAAGAACTACCACAAAACTAAAATTCTTCAGTTGAAAGAAAGTTTTTGGATTTGTTGATAATTATTCATGATCTGTTTATTTATTTATTTTGAATGCAGAAGCTAGTGATAGTCAGTTTTATGCTTTTATAATATAAGTATATAAACAGTTTGATTGATTGATTGAATATTAACGTCGCACTCACTGTTCAGCTACACGAGGGCTTTTGGCGACGGACCACGTAATTTTGAACCATGGTCAAGTGACGTGGACGACACCTGAGCTGGCACCCCCTCTCCTAACTACCACACTACACCAACGGGAGGACGTTTCAGCTCTCGACAGATTTAACGCGCATCGCTGCCCTACACGGCTATAAACAGTTTGAATAAAACTACTTAGTTTTTCTTCGCTCTTGAAATAACTTTCTGGAACAGTATTAAATAAATTTAACCATAGTTATCAAGACAACCTATTGGAAATTGCTGTTTGAAATATTCAGTGCCGGATTTTGTTATTAGAAATATTCAATATTGACTAAATACATTTTTAAGGTAGAGATTTTAAAAAAGGTGTTTTTTTAAATTTTTTTTCATTATTATTAATTTTTTTGGAGATTGAACACAAAATATTTCACTTTTTGAAGTATTATTAAAAAGTTAAGAATTAAACAACTTGACTATGAATTTTGAACAATTTCATTCGAAATTTGTTAATCATTCATGTTTTTAGCAATAAGTATGATATGATGGTCATTGAACTCTCTCTCTTATAAAGGTTATCTCTGTACACACTAATTATTTTTAATTTTAATATTGTACAATGAACGTTATCAGTGGTTTCAAAAATATTTTTGATTTAAGTATAAAAGCATAGTAATTGCGTGTCTGAAAAAGTTGCCAATTCTAGTGTACTGAGAAACTTTAGACGATTACGTAGTTGATTATTTTAACACCAGGTGGCAGTATTCATCACTTCCGTAGAAAGGAGTAGAAACGGGGGAGAATTCTTTCTTTTTGTTAACTGAGAGAAGGAAAAAGGAGAGTTTCTTCTTTTCGTTAATATCTGTTTATTTCAAATAAAATTCTAATTCTCTCAAACAGATCTTTAAAAAAAATCTGTAAGTAACGTGTTAGAAGATTACACACACAGTGTTAAAAATATATTACAAATGAATAATTTTTTTTGGGGAGTAGCATGTTCCTTTTATTTATTTTTATAGAGAATAATGGCCAGTAAGAAAAATTTTGAACAGCAGTGATGTTTAAGTAAAGCACAAAATGTATTTTTTAGTTTTAAATTAAAGCTCATCCAAAACATTGTTAGTTACTTGAACACAAGACTCACTATTTTTGGAATTAAAACTTTTTTTTATAATGCAAATGATTTGCGTTTCCAATAAAATCAGACAAAATTACTATTTAATACTCTTGGTAAATTTAAAAAGCAATACACCAGAAGGCAAATCTTTTAGAAATGACAAAAATGCTTAATTTTTTTTACCTAAAAACAGGAATAAATTAATAATCACATTACAGGAGTGTAACAATAAAATTTCTTAAGAATTTACAATGTTTAATCTCAAAATATCCGCAGATTAGCTTAGTTATAATGATTAAATCCTGCAATGGGGAGGGGGATACATAATTTAGATGCATTATTTATTTTCAAAATTTGACCCAGTTAAAATTTATACTTGGTACTGTATTAGAATAAATAAACAGGAAAACAATTTTAAATTTTCCGCGTTGTTATTTAAAATTTTAAAGTTGTTTACTTGGTTTTTACTAGGACAGGAATTGCTTTTTCTGTCTATCCTTTCCTTGATATACATGGAGACATTTTATCAATTATTATTTATTGGAGTATATTTTTCTAATGCTTTTAAATTATTTTATCAGGATTTCAAGATACTTACTTGTCTTTTGAAAAAAAGTGCAAGTTGAATTTTTGACATTCTCTCTTTAATAATTATTCAATAACAATATAGGAACAATACTTTTTTGAAAAACTTGTTTTATGTTTTTGTATAATATATTAGGCCTTTTTGTCATACTTCATATTAATCAAAGTGAGTAATGTGATTCCTTCTAAATATTGTTTAGCGTACACGTGTTTGTAAATAAATGTGTTTGACAGGTAAAAAAAATAATAAAAACGCATTTAATATTCGACATAATAGTTGAGTTTTAGAAGCTGAGAAAATGTTAAGTTGAATACTTCAATGAAATAGAGTGGTAATATTGAAAAAAAATGTGCAATAAATCGCATGAAAACGTATACTGAAACTTATAATTTAGATCCCGATTACGTGAAAGTCAATACTACTCATAAATATGAGCTTCCTCAATCAATGAATAGTAAATACAAATACCAATTTTAATAATTCTTAAACATTTAGTGTTTGTGAAGGATTCATGAATTGAAAAAGAGAAAAGTTGCCCATAAGTGGAAAAAAAGTCTACACATGAAGCCTAAAGTTGCATGCTTCATAATTTGGGTAAAAATATTCCTTTTCATAAAATTGTGGTTGTTAGTAAAATTTTTTATCAAGTTTATATATATATGATATAAAGATGGATAAATTTGAAATAGCAGATAGTCAATGTAGAATTTAAGATATTCGACTACGTTCGGAACCGTGATTTTGCAAAAGCGGGTAAATGGATAATATTTATGATATTTAGTCTCAATTAGATTAGAAAATGTATATAAAATTGTTTTAAGAATAATATTAAAATAAAAAATTATTTAAGTATAATATTTTGACAAAAAATTAACATAGAAGGACCCATTTTCAAAATATTCTCCTTTTGCGAAAATGCTTCTATTATAATAATACTTTGCCTGTATATAGCTCAGACCTCTGTACAGAGGCTCAACTATGAATTTTGAAAAATTCACATTATTTTCAGAGTTACAATCAATTTAAATAATTATTGGCGTTTTTTTTCTTAAAATTTCTCCCCTCTGTTGTCGTAAAACATGGATAAACCCACTTCTAAGTTATGTATTTCAAAAATTCTAGTTGAGCCTCTGTAGAGAGGTCTGAGCTATATACAGGCAAAATATTATTATGATAGAAGCATTTTTCACAAAAGGAGAAGATTTTGAAAAAAGGTTATTCTAAGTTAATTTTTTGCCGAAATATTGTATTTAAATAATTTTTTTGTCAAAATATCCTTAAAAACAATTTTATACATGCATTCTAATCTAAGTAACACTAAATATTATGAAAATTGTCCATTTATGCGCTCTTTTAAAATCACGGTTCCGAACGTAGCCGGATATCTTAAGTTCAAGGCACCAAAATAAGCTATTATTGCTTATTATTTATTTTTTTTTCTTTTGTAAAGAAAATTCACATAATAAAATAAAAGTAAACATAATCCTATAGATGAAGGCCTCATGAGAATCAGGAAACATCAGGAAGAATTAAAAAATGGCCGCTTTATAAAAATACGTAACAAATTATTTTTGTTTGCAAAAATTTAAGTTTGCAATTTCATTTCAAATTTAAAGAGTATAAATCTATCTTTTTAAAGTTATTAATGAACACAGAAAGTAATATTTTAAAATAAATTTATATAAATCTTTGGAGTGTATTGAATATTTAAAAATTCTTCCTGTACAAAGGAGAATTTTGGTGAGATAGTGAAAACAATTTTTTATAGAGAGCTTTAGAATTCATAAAAGAAAGTGCAATTATTGTTACAAATTTCCGAAATTTTATTGGATTTGGCTCATTTTGTTCAACTCAAAACAATTATCTTTTTTATATTCTAACGTTTAGATATTTTTTTTTGATTTATATGTTTATTTATATTGTTGTGTAAAAAGTATAGACACAATACTTTTAGCCATGTCTTTCTAGCTATATTTTGACACTTCCGTTATAAATAAAATTCATTATTAAGAGCAATATATTACAGAGAAAAAGTAGATGGCTGGGTAAGAAAGAAATCAATTTCACATCAAAATTTTAACTTTATTATTTATATTTATACTGCACATTTATATATTCGAGATAAAAAAAATCAGGATGGATGTTTCAGCTGTAAATACAGCAGGTTGAGGACAGCTTTTAGGGAGTTTAAATCCAATTCTAGCAGCAAGTGAACTTTTCATTTCTGCTTATAGTACTGAGTGAAATTAAGTAAAATTTTTAATAGATATTTTATATCACATATATAGATATTCTAAATGCATTATTGAACATCGAAGACACTTACTTGATGCATTTGAAAATGCATAGACCACAGTTTCAATCAAATCAAATAAAAAAGCAACAACAAACAAGTTTTAGTTCATTTCATTAATCTGTAAGCAAATTCGAAGTAGCAAGGCAGAAAAGTACCATTATAACATAATGTTAATTAAAACTATAGCGAAATTTATAACATAAAGAATCATGAAGATATAGATGTATATTCACAAACATAATCAACATACATATCTGATGCTGAAATGTTGGTCCAAACTGAAAGTGAGGATAGAGGCCACCAAAACGAAAATCCAAATACAATTTGTGGTTGGAAGGCAATCACATAACATTTACAGGACGAATTAACGGTCAAAAGGGAAAAGAAGGTGCATGTTTAATGGAAAACAATTGATAACCGTATAGTTAAAGCAATTGCTCAAATGAACAACCATCAGTTGCGATGCAGGTATGACACTTGCGACAATGAACATCATATAATAGAAGATTCTCTGCATTTCATAAACATCAGCAGTTGCATTAAATTAAATGATTCGAATCTTTTACATGTTATTTAAAATAGAATGGGTCTTCAGAAAAGTATAAAATGTTTAAAATATAATAATAATTTTAAAAGTCATAAGCATATGAAAATTCTATAATAAATATTAAGTATTTTTCGCTTTGCGCACGCTATTTTCTAAAATATTAGCCCCTGATGTATAAAACTTTATAGAATTATACAATGCATCATACTCTTTAAACGCTACCTAATTTTATTATTATATATCTTTTGTATTTCAAAATATTTGTAAAATATTGCAATTTTTTAAATATTTTTTAAAAATGTATATTTTTTATTTATTAAAATATGTAAGTTATTATTCTATTTATATAAAAGTAGCTACAAAGTATTAAGAATACATTTGCCTTTATAAATCAACTTATATAGCTAGTAATTAAACCTACTCTTTTAGAAAATAGCATGCTCGACGTAAAACTTAATAAATATTTCTTATAGAAAATTTCTTATTTTCATATGCTTATAATTTTTAAAATTATGATTATATTTTAAACATTTTATACTTTTCTGAAGCCCCATTCCTTTATAAGTAATGTGTAAAAGATTTGAATTATTTAAATTAAATTTAAAGAAATTATACCTGTTTGAAAATTGTTTATATTTTCAGACCCCTAGAGAAATTAGCACCCCCGTGACCCCTTTTAAAAAACAAAACTGAAATTGGACACTCAGTAATTTGTTTCGATTTACTGAGTGAATAATTTAGTATACATTTTTATGAAAAGTATTTGTTAATAATTAATAAATGACTAAAAATATTCCAGATTCGGAATAGAAGTATTAATTTTTGTTTAAAAACTGAGAATAATTTCTTGAAATATCAAGATGAATGTGTTGTTTGGACATTCTTGGTGAATAGTAATAATTTAGTTCTTACAGAAAATCATTACTAATTCTTAGATGATGAAAAACGTTCTTCAGTTTTTTTGGATATGTCGGTATTATAAAAACGAATGTAGGACATTTTAGATATAATTCTTCACCTTATTGTATTTCAAAAGACTAAATTCTGTAAGTGGGTTTTACATTTTCCTCGAACTGTTTATTTGAAGCTTAGGCAAAATTACATATTATATTTTAAAGCGTTCATATGTTTAAAAATGCTATTTCTGGGAATTTCGATAATTCTAAATTCCCTAAAAGACTAATGGATGCCACGTTTTGAAATATCTTGTGCTGCAGCTGCTATGATTTAAAATGCACTTAAATAAATCTAATGGAAGCCTAAAAATAAAATTGCTAATTGATAACAGGAATTCCAAATATATTCTGACATTTCATTCAATTAAAAGGAAGGTTTGGGGGCGGAACGTTTTCAGTCATTTTATTCGGATGTAGAAATATTCGTAAGAGCAGAAAAATTAAATCTACCTTTTCTTTTTGGTAGCTGAAAGTATAATTATTCTATTGAATTGGCTATACGAGGGACCGGCAAACTTTCGAGATAGAAAAGCCAAGTAGTTAAGCGAAGCAAAATAATTAAAGTATTAAAAAGCCATATACAGTGGCGCACACAAGGGGAAGGGGAGTCATAGGGGTCCAAACACCCCCCAAAGCCCTTGATTTTTTTCCCGATTGATTATAGTTCTAAGTATATAGTACATAAAATTTAATTAAGTATTTTTATTAATTTATTTTATTAATTAATGCTAATTATTTATTCAATAATTAGTTTTTTACTGTTTTTTTGTTCCCGGAAACCAACAAAATCAAAATAAGCATGATACAAGAATGGTAGACTTTCGACCCTGGAACGCCCCCCCCCTTGAAAAATTTCTGTGCGCGCTACTGGTCATATAGTATATACATACGCGGGCTCAGGAATGGGGAGGGGAGGCAATAGCGGTCACAGTCAAGACTATCTCAAATTAATATTTCTTATAACGTTTAAATAAAGTCTTACCAAAAGGAAGATTTCCTATTCCTTCAAATACTCAGAACTATCCATGACATTTTTTATTTTCGTAAATCAGTGCAAAACAACCATTGTCACATTATCATAATGTTGAGAATTAAACTTTAAAGCGTCGCAAAAATATTTTCGTACCCTCTATAATACTTTAAGTCAGTGCTTCTCAAACTTTCAATATTCGCGACCCAACATTTAATCATCATTTTCATCGCGCCACCCCTCCTCCATACTATAACAATGTTTTGAATTCAATAACACTATACTTTGACACTAAAGATACAATACGAATTGTATCTCTTATGTGCCACCGACGTATGCAAACGTCTCGCTCAGCCAAGGTATTAATTTCTGGACGTATATATACGTCTTTTCGAAATATGATCATTTCTATGCACTGCTATTTATACAATTATTCCGAAGGCTTTGGAATGCAATAAAAGAACTTGACAGTCTTTGAAAAGGATTTACTTTATTTCAGAGGATTTTGCTTATTTATTCCTTTTCTCCCCATCCCCCAAAAAAAAAACATCAAAATACTCGCGTCTACGTGGAAAATCGTGACATTGAGGACCGAACCGCGTAACTTTTAATAGGCAGTTAAGGAATTAATTATAAACCGTACAAATTATCAAAATAAGTGTTAATACAAGCCCATGGGGTCAATGGTAATTATTACACTTGTTCTTAACTTAGTATTGTAAAGTTAATAATAATATACATTGTGCCGTACCGATACATTTATAAGTGTATTATATCCGTGTAAATGCGTATTTTATATTTTATTATATCAGAAAGCATTTTGTTAGTTTACTTTCAGTAAATTAATAATTTTTTGAATAATCTTTTGTTTTCGACTTTTCAATAGGCTCGCACCCCCCTCGTACAGTTATCACGCCCCCAAGGGGGCGCGCCCCACAGTTTGAGAAACGCTGCTTTAAGTGCTTTATTCTGGAATTTCATCTTAAACCAAGCAATTAAAAATGATTTTGGTTGTGTGTTTTTTTTTTGTAAATCATGCATTCTTTTTATTTTACATTTTTGTAAATAATACCTAGAGGCAGAAATTTGAAGAGTCGTAATGGAAAGAGCCACATGTCACTCGCGAGCTACGATTTACAGACCCTTGGCTTATACATAATACTTAAAAAAATCAATCTTCTGAAATGTTAGTCCTAAACCTAGAACACATATGCCGCATAAAATATATTTGGTAAAATGAGGGTAATTGTGACTTTTTAGCTAGGTTTTTTTACCGTATGAATATGCCCATTTTTTGCAATTGAAGAGAAACCCAGTAACTTTTATACAGAAAAATAGCGATTGATACGAGCATGAAAAATAAATACTTCTTAAATGGAAAATAGCAATGCAGAGAATAAATGAGAAAATAAAAACTTTTACCGATGTTAGATTGAAATGAAAATATTTTGACTGCTTTATTATGAAAAATTAAATTTTGTTATCTAACTCGCATTTCGAAAGAAAATATAATCTTGAAAATAATAAAATATAAATAAAATAAAAGGAAACGATAAAAAATTAAAAACACACGTTTTTTACTGATCTGTGAATAAAAGCAAATTTTGTATGTTGATTTCAGAGACTTGATTGGAATTCTTAATTGACGCCCGTGACTGGGGAGAAAACAAATAATAACTTGGCGTCCAATAAATATTTTAATTCGTTTCACAATGTGGAAAAGTGAGCCTTGAAAATTAAAATCGAAAAATAGTTTGAATGAACCTCTTCGAGAAAGTGTTAAACAATCTCAAGGTCTTTGGGTAAAGGGAAGATAAGTAATATTTCAATATAGCTTTCCGTGGATTTCGGCATTTCTGGAGCGCCTGGCACTCAAGTTTCTCAAAACAATGACCGTAGGCTCACCGATTAACAAGTTACGCAGCGATAGAAAGACTCATAAATTCCGCCTCGAGACATCGGCAAAAGGTCTCCCAGAGACTATTGGCTATGTCTTAATCGCAAAAATGGCTACCGTAGAATTCCTTTCTATACAGAGACAGACTATAAAGGAAAATAATTATTCCTTTCACAAAGCTCCACAACTGAAACAATGAGAAAGAGGCTGCTCGAATTGAATATCAGAAGTTTGTTGTGGTTTCCAGAATGGCGGGATCAGTTACAGAGAAATGGTCGTAGCCGACTTAAATAACAAATTCAATGCATAATGTGTCCCTTTGCTGACGTGATATATCGCTCAGTGACGATGCGTGGAGATAATTTTTATTATGATGGCACATTGTTTAAGTTGCTTCATACTTCATTGGACATTTATTATGCTATTTCAATTACAATGACACAAACAATTCAAAATAAATGTTACGATTCATTGCATTTGAATTGAAAAAAAAGTAATAGTATTTTTTCCCCTTCTTACATTGGTAAAAGATATTTTTTTAAGTATTTGTATATATTTCAAAAGGTGTATATATTTCTTATCTACAAAACAGAAAAAATATAGAAAATTATTCTAGATTTCTGATCAAGAATATTTTCAGATATATTATTTACACAAAAACGTTTAGTGATACTGAAAAATGTGTGAAGGTTCTTTTTATATCTAGAAAAAATTGTGTTTGCTTCAGAAGTATGTACAACTATTTTTTTTATTTATCATCAAATAAATATTTCAAAACACTCTACCAACCACTTTTAATGTTGCTTTCTTTTTTCCTGAAATTTGAAAGACTTTCCCTAATTTTAAAGTTCTTCAACTAAGATAATGCAAAATATTACCCTTTTAAGGCTAATTTTAGTAATTTGCATATGTTTGTATTGAGTTCCTTAAAATCCCATTTTTCCTTTATGACATATGTTTTAAAAAATAAAGTGTTTTTAAAAGTACACTTTTTATTTGGCTTTGAAAGTGTTAAGTTGCTTATTTTTGAATAAATTTTAAACCACCACTTATTTTAAGGCAGTTTTAGTAACATTATATAACCGAAAATTTTTTTCTAGAAAAGTTAAAAATGTAAGTCATTTGTGAAGTTCCTAATTTATTTAACAATTCTCAATATGATTTGAGGCTTTAACATTTTTAAGTATAAAGAGAAAATCATCGCAAAAAAAGGTTTTCCAATTCCATCATCTACAATATAATTGCACAGAACACTTCAATGAATATTAATCTTTTTATATACCGATGGTGCAAGGATCACTGTTTGTGCAAGAAATTTATTAGTTCTTTAACTGACATATAACCATAATATTAATGTTATGGATCCTATAAATACCTTACAGGAAAATTCACTACTAATATTCTCGATTTTCTATTCTTACAAACCAGATTTCGTATACTACAAAAGCTACTATTATAAATCAAAGAGTAGTATAGTTTATTGCCACAAAACTGTCAATGAGCTCCAAGCCCATCAAACAAACCCTCTGGAATAAAATTTCAGGAGACACAGTAAGATTCAAATGACAAAAATCGGTCGAAAATTAAAAAAAAAAAGTTTTTTTGTAGCCTAAATTATTCTTAATATAAATTTCTATAGTCTCACAGAATTTGAATGAAAATCCAGAATTATGATAATTTAATGTTCGTTTTTATTCATATACCTATGATAAATATAAGGTTTAAGCCGATTTTCATATGAAAGATAAAATAACTAGTTTATCTTTATTTATAGTGCTGAAGTATTTTCCTATTACGCCAAATGCTTTGATATTTTTGCTTACTATTGCTATTAATACATGTAAAAAAGTTGTTATGCATTTTTAAATCAAAGCAATACTTATTTTTTTAAAAAAGATAGTTTAATTTAGAATTTATATCTTTTAAGGGATTTTCAACCAGCATTAGCAAAGAAAGAGTATTTTGCAATTATAAATCCTGTTATTGTAAAACCCATATTAACTTTTATTGTACAAAGTTGGAAATACTTGAAATCAAATTTCAATGCAATTAATGTTGGAGAAGTAGCTTTTAAAAATCCCTTTACGAATTTTTAAATTTATAAGTAATTAGTTAATAGCATAAGTAATTAGTTAGCTTTTTGTAATATTTTAAATACTGGAACTATTTATGTTATACATATACATAGGTTACAAGCAAAATAATTGTAAAAACCATTAAATCAAAGATTTTTTTTATAAATTGTACCATGTCCCCTTAAAAAAGCTTTTTCATTTTTAATAACACATTACTTCTATTTTCCCTTAACGAAGAAAATAAATTAGTCTCAATACAGATTTCAATGACTGAATTATTTCTATTAATGTACTATTTTCCATTTTGATTAAGATACATTATAATGCTAGCAGTAAATGAAAATTTAGTAAATCATAAGAATTTAATCTGATGCTATATGCCTCCCGCCCATATAGCTTCTATTTAGATGCATTCTAAATACCTGAAGCAGGCTAATGTGTATTTCAATAAAACAGTAAAAGTTTGTAATAAATTTAAATACAAAAATTTAAAAACTTTTTTTCCGAGTCGCTTGTTTTTTGAAAAATGTACATGTGTAGTAAAAATTTTTACTCCACCATTAAATACTTTTTAAAAGAATCGATAAAAACTTAAGTTGAAAAGCAACATTAGAAATTCTAAGAAAAAAAAAGGTGGTCATAAAAGTTCAATAATAAAAATCTTATGCTAAATATCTTGAAAATTGAAGAAATTCATAAGAAACTGTAGTTTAAATAATTCTTGTCAAAAAGCATTTTATCAAATTCATTTTGTTAAAAAATTATAAAAATCTGGGAATCATCATAAAGTATACACATTTTACATACAATTTTAAAGATAATTGAAAAATATATTAATAGATACAAAATTCATCACTGTGTGTGTTAAGTTTATTTACTATCTCCTCAGCCTTAATCATTCTCAAGAGTTCTCCTCATAAATACTAGCATAAATAATTAGCACAAAATTAGATGCATGTACTTATATTGCAAAATTTTTTAATTTGTGCAAAATTTGGTATAACACTGGCGTAGCTAGTTTTGAGTGGGCTCTGCATCCAAATTCCTTTGAGGTCCTTTTCTAGATATGAGAACCCTATTAGTGAGAGTGTAGTTTCACATGTTGAGCCCCCTGTAGCTTAAGGGTCCACTATCATTGATATGGCTGACATGGCGGTAGCTACGCTCCTGTAGTATAAATATATAAGTGAACGCTTATGAATAAGTTTTTTTGGCTTAATTTCCAAAACAAAGTTTAATTTCCAAGAAAAGATATCTATCAAATAAACACATATACTATCGGAACAAATAAAGAGCTGAAACTTAATTAAGAGAATTTGTTTTTGTGAAAAGTACTGCTTTTGTATTAATTACAATGTTATGAAATAAAGTTTATATATATACATACATACATATATATATATATATATATATATATATATATATATATATATATATATATAATTCCTTTATAGGTCATACTTTTATCTATATCAATCAAAACAGATTTTTATTAATTAGACAGTGAGCAATTATTCCTTTTATTGTATATTCAGTACTCCGTACGAAATTGTCTAAAATAATTTTTTGAAAATCGTTTCGATTAGTTGTTAGCTCCTTTTGATTACCTAGTATGTTACCATTAACTAATTTAAAAAGTGTCAAGTTGGTTATTGCATAAAAAGCCCATAATACCCTAAAGTGTGTTCTATGAGATAAAGTAAATTTAAAAAATTGACAGCAAACTCTGGTAATGTGCGATCCGTAAATTGAAGGAAGAGGCTCAAATTAATGAGCGTTCTATCTCAAAACCAATTACTCAACCTTATGCAAACTTTTAACGAACTGAAAATTCGTGACAGTTGAACGCCTGCTTATCTTGATAATACTTAAAGCTCGAAAACATTTCGTTAATTAAATATTCCTCGAAATCTTACAAAACTGTTCTATCGGCTATTCAGAATAAAGCGAGTGACAGAACAATTTATAAATTGCTGGACAATCTGAAATAAGGAGAGATGACTTACATTTTCTTATACCTGGTTCATATCTCAAATAATCTGTTATTTGAAAATGCTTGGATGAGAGAAATTATTCTCTATTTTTATTACTATTAGTATTTGTGAATTGCTAAATATAATGAAAGGAAGAAGTATTTTGCTTTTTCTTTCTCAGGACATTCATAGTTAAATTTGTAATAAAGAGTTGATGATTACATTCTATGGAAGTAAAATTTAGAAAAATATTTAATGCTGGATACGAGTTAAAAATGCATTGACATTTTGTCTTAAAAATTGTGTTCGCTTTTGAAAATTTATAAATCAGTAAAAAATATAATTAAGTGCTTGAATAGAGAGAGAGTTAGTTTTTATTTCAACCGAAACACGAGAGTAGTTTCAATATTTTTGACTTGTATATAAGCCCAAATTGTTTTCGCACATATATTTATAAGATCTTAGTCATTGTTTTAACAAAGTTAAATTATTGTTCACACAAGGGGAGTCCTGGGGGTCCGGACCCCCAAAAAAGCCCTTAATTTTTTTTCCAATTGATTATAATTCTAAGTATATAGTACGTAAAATTTAATTAAGTATTTGTTATTAATAATTAATTTTATTAATTAAAGCTAATTATTTATTCAATAATTAGTTTTTTACTGTGTTTTGTTGCCAAAAATCACAAAATCAAAAGCAGCATGATACAAGAATGGTGAACTTTTGACCCCGGACCCCTTCCTTGAAAAATTCCTCTGTGTGCTACTGATTGTTCTTGTTTTTTTTTTGTTGTTTTTTGAAAATTCATGATAAAGTTTTAAACTTAGCTTAATAACGTTACACTTCATTCATTATTTAGCAAAAAACTTCAGTTTTTGAAGCTTACCTTTTAATAAAATTTCGAAACCTTTTTCTAAAATTTCGCGAATTTCTTACCATATAAATTTTATCACTAGCTCTCAATGGAAGCATATTTTACTACATTATTATTTATGATTTATTTTTTTAAACAGAAATGTGATTTTTTCTTCTATGCTGTCTTTATGTAGTCAAATTATAATTAATAAAAATTTTCGAAATAGTTTTGAAGAATTAAATAAAATAAATAATATTTATTTCATAGTTCAGTAAAAATCACTGAACTATTATTTTAAAGAAGTTACCATAATTTCTGCAGAATACAGTTGGAATGTACAGTATAAAGGGAAAGGAAGGTTTTTATTAAGTCACTGATTTCTATAATCATAGTTTTGAATGATATCAAAGCATCCTGACAGTGGAACACACATGAATTTTTCAAGGAAAGGGAGGGGGATAAAATGAGTGAAAGTCCATCGTTCTCATATCACACCCCTATACGCCGCCAAACATATTCTTTTGATTGTGTCGATTGTCAGGAGCAAAAACCAGCAAAAAGTAAATTGATGAATAAATAGCTAGCATTAATTAAAAAAATGAATAATTAATAACAAATACTTAATTATAAATTTTACGTACTATATATATAGGATTATAGCCAATTGAACAAAAATCAAGGACAATGGGGTGGATCCGTGGGCTTCCCCCTCCCCTCGTGTGTGCCACAGCATTCTGATAATGATGACCTGTTCTTTAGAACTTCACCTGCACAATTTATACAAACTTAGATTTTAGAAATGACCGAGAACAGCCCTATTTTTTTTTTAAAAAAATCTAAATATATGTCACATATAAACTCTTTTAATTGAAATTTTATTTGGGATTAAATTTTGTTATAGTCCTCAATTATATATTATTGAAGGGCAAAGTCTCAAGAATTTTATGTAAATTCGTAAAAAGAAAAATTAATGTCAAAATTCATAACAATATCTTTCTCAGAACTTTTGTATTTAATAGTAAGAAAATTCAGCTTTATACATCAAGGTGCATATTAAGAACACACACATTTATGAAACGAAATTATGTGTTATTTAATTAAAAGAAAATGTTGTTAAAATGCAAATAGAAAATAAATATCTAAGTAGAAATGAATAGCATTGGTGATTGATTTGACCCACGCACAAACACTCTGTTCTAAAACTTTATAGAATCTTGTATTTTGCCTATGTTTTTATTGTATATGATGTATTTCAATGCGACTTACTTTGTAAATCAGTGGCTCACATAAAGGGGGGGCTTGCCTTGATAGTCTTGCCCCCCATAGCCTTTTATTTTTTTCCGATTGATTATAATCCTATGTAAATAGTAAGTAAAATTTAATTATTTGTTTCTAATAATTTATTTTATTAATTAATGCTAAATATTTATTAAATAATAAATTTTTTACTGTTTTTTTGTTCCCAAAAATCTACAAAATCAAAAGAATATATTGGGTGGCGTTTTGGAGCATGATATGAGAAGGTGGACTTTTGACCCTGAATTCCACTTGAAATTTCTGTGTGCGCCACTAGTGTAGACATATCAAGTATATTGTATTGAAAAACAAAATAATTTTGCCTCGTATATTTCATACCATTTTTAAAATTGTAGAATAAATGGAAATAATTTGTCCCCCAAAAGTTAAATCTATACAGTTTTATATAAATTTGCTGTTGGTAATCATGACATCAATTCAATTTAGATCCTAATGAATACAGTGTAAGACAAAGGAAGCGGTCATTTGTTCAGCGAATCAAGATGATAAAGTTTCGCAGAACTCTAATGAAAAAGTGAGTGAAATTCTGAATTTGAAATTGTACTACAACACTGTTAAGAAAAAATCAAAACATAATCGTTTTAAAAGTGATTTAACGTGTATTAACTTATAAGACATCCTCGTACTAAAATCCTTGTACGGGAAGACCACGTGTGATGGGTATTTGCACAGATAGACCGATAGAAAGAATGGTTTCAAGTTACAAAATGTTGGTTCACGAAATTATAATAAGGTCTCTAGGCTCCAAATTTTCAAGAACACTGCTGATGGACGAATTATAGAATCTTGTTATAGATCCATCCACGAAAAGGATTCACCCATTACCATTCTCAAAACTTCACATTAGTAAGAAATTATAATAGTCTCGTAATCGTGTATTATATGGGGATAAATGAGTGACTTTCGTTTGTAGTAATGAAAAAAGTTGGAGCCTGGATTGTTACAATACATAATATTGGGACAATTTACGGGAAGAGCCCCGAAGCAATTTCAATAGGCAAAGTAGTAGTGAATTTGTAATGGTGAGGGTGGCTTTCGGTGAAGTGAGTTTGGTCTTTTAGATGGTCGAAATATATAGAAATACTCGAATGGGGGACGAAATTGGGAATTGTTCAAAAATGTTCCCATACATACCTTCAATGCTCAGAAAAATATTTAAACTTGAAAAATGTGACTATTCTTGAGTAGACACCGATGAGTCTTAATCTACACCCAGTTGAGGATCTGTGGGTCATTATGTCTCGGAAGGAGCATGAGAAAGTAATGCAGTTTTGCTTACTAAATTCTTTGAAAATAGCCATTGAAAGTACATGGTACAGCTTGGAGCTAGAGATATTACAA
The DNA here is from genome assembly GCA_019973935.1 of Trichonephila clavipes. Classification (NCBI taxonomy): domain Eukaryota; kingdom Metazoa; phylum Arthropoda; class Arachnida; order Araneae; family Nephilidae; genus Trichonephila; species Trichonephila clavipes. Next base: position 1,162,062 of record BMAU01017768.1, read on the forward strand.
ACTTTAATTATTTCGATGAAAAAATAAGTATACGATGTCATAATTAAAAAATGTAAAGACTTTAAACCATTAAAAATATTTCATTGATCACCTTTTCTTGAAATGTCACGCGTTCCCTAAACTCTTGAGATACCTAATAGTTCCATTTTGTTATGTAACACTGAATATAAATTGTTATTTTTTCTAAATATTTCTGTAAATTCGAATAAAAGAATTGGTAAACTGGTGTTTGTATGCCTTTCTGTTTTGCTAAAACATACATTCTTCTAGAGTCTATATACCTTAGAGAAGAGTATATATATATATATATATATATATGTATATATGACATGTTTTGAGTCAGAATCAGACAGTTTTAAAAAGGTCTTTATTCTAGAATTAGTACATCCCTTTTGACTTTAAGGGCAGGGAGGAAAAAACATGCCACGGTGTGTTTTAAGTGGGGGGGGGGACTAGCACTTAAAACACCGATAGGGTAAATATCATGGATTTTATGATTGTACTTGAAAGTTAATGCTGACATATAGGGCTATTAAATCTAATGATTTGGAATTAGACATTTTTATTGGCTACGCCATATGTTCGGAAGAAATAAATGGGTGATTAGTTTGATACTTGAAGATGAAAGGAAAAATATGAATTAAGTGCTAGATAGGGAATTTAATTTTTAATCTAATTTAATTATCCTTACACGCACGCACACACACACACACACACACACACACACACACACACACACACACACACACACACACACACACACACACACACACACACACACACACACACACACACACACACACACACACACACACACACACACACACACATATATATATATATATATATATATATATATAAAATAATGTGAGTGTCTGTGTGTGTGTGTGTAAAAACCAGAAATAAAATTCTATTTCTGGTTAATTTTTAGTAGTTATATTAAATAATGAGATGAAAATCTAAAAATATAAGCAATAACTTTTTTACTTAATTCAAAGATTTCAAAAACAAATGTGTTACACCATCATATTTAGAGAGCCACATCATCCTTCCTTGATTGAAGTCTAAAGTCTTATAATGAGTGGAAGAATTGAATTATTTTGCAATAGATTCTTGTGCTCTCTTTATTATAGAATAGTAATAATATGAGAGAAATTGAATGATTTTACATGATTTTTTTTACAATAATAGAAATACTTCAAATTTTTATGCGGCTTTTGAAAAATTTATAAGGCTTTTGAATCGCGCTATAACTGGAAATTGCTAGCGTGTTCCGTTGTGAAATAATTTATAACTTATAACTCACCAACATGACCTAACACTCGAGTTACAAAGTTATTTTAATTAAGAGTTATAAAATTTTGTAGTACCAGAGTTTTACAATTGAAGAGTATAGTTTTGAAGTTGCTGACAGCTTCACTTATTTAGGTTAGGAAATTAACAATAGAAACGATTGTACTACTAAAATACAAAAGAGAATTACTATGGCTAATAGATGTCTTTATGGTATATGAAAATATATGAAATCAATTTTTATTCAAAAAGAAAAACAAATGTTCTATTGTATAAAAGTCTTTTAAGATCAGTATTATCTTATGCATGTGAACCTTGGTACATGTCTCGAACAGATGAGAACATGATACGTATCTACGAAAGGAAGATTTTAAGATTCATTTTTGGAGGAATTCAGGAAAATGGAACATGACGAAGAAGATCAAATCTAGCGTTTTATCAGTCTTATAAAGAATCTGACATTGCTAATTTCATCAAAATACAACGAATTAAATGGGCAGGTCACGTTATCAAAATGAACGCACCATTAAAAAAGTCTTCAATGCTCAACTGATTGGCACACGAAGAAAGAGCAGGCCAAATCTTAGATGGATTGATGGCCTGGAAAAAGATCTGCTAGTTTTGAGGAATAGAAATTAGAGAACACTAGCAATAAGAAGGCTGACCTGGAAAAGGCTTCTTGAGAAGGTCAAAGCCCACCCTGGACTGTCGTGCCACTGAGGAAGGAAGGAAGTACCAGAGTAAAAAAAAACACTGTTATAATGTTAGAGTTGGTGTTCATCACTCAGCTCGTTTATTATCTTCATCACTTGACCATGGCTTAAAGTTATGAGGTATGTCAAGAGAACCCCAGTGTTTCTTTTAAGGAAGATGTTAATAAGCAATCGATCAAATATTTCTCATGAAATTCTTTACGACAACGTTTTAGATACTTTAGAAAATATTAGTCACACACACACACACATAAAATACATTTTATTTATTTTGTATTAGTAGTGAGAGAGAAACGTTTTCGCCAAACAGATTTTATCAAAAGGGGATAATACCTCTGGGCATTTAAAATATCATTTTTTAAAGAATATTTCTTAAAACTAATATGGAATGTTTGATTTTATTAAAAGGAGATAGTACCTCTGGATGTTTAAAAATTGAGTTTTTTAAAACATTTTTAAAAATTAATATAGAATGTTACAAACTTTTAAAAGAAAACTGCTTCGAAATCCGACAGTTATTACGTTCTCAGCAATAAAAAATGTGAATATCAACAAAGACTTGCTCTTTAAAAAATGTAAGCAGATTTTTCCGTAATTTCTGTTTGGATTTCGTTGATTTGTTACTTATTTTATATATTAGTATCGCATTTCGATGCAATTTGATAGCTGTTGACGACGAGACTTGTAATTTTAAATTAAGGTCAAATAATAAGACGAAAGCTGATTTGTCACGCTTTTTTCACCAGATTTTGTTCAAACTCGAAATATACTATAAATTTTTTTTATATGATATATTGATATATAACGTTGTTATTGTTCATTAAATGATGAAACGAGGCTCTAAATTTTCTTATATGATATTTTTTCTGAAATATATTCATTAAAACGTAATGTATTTACTTTAAAAAAAACTTCAAGGAATTAAGAATCATTATGCCTATAGTTGTTTTTAATGCAGCTTAATCTTTGATTACAGAATTATATTCACCCAAACTATTAAAAAGTATTTGGGTAGAAAGACTCAAAGCTAAAATTGTTTTTCAATTTTACAGTTGGGAAAAAATACTGACCAAAAATATCAGAATTTTTCAAAATAACAATAGGTTTTGGTGTAAAATGAAGCATTGATGTTTAATGATAAAATAGCTTATTTCCTAGATATTAAGAAACATCTGGTTTTAAATTAGAGTATTTTTCTGTCATTTTTCTGCTTATCAGGCTGATAATGGGGGATTAAAGGGAATAGTCCGAATCTCCCACAAAAGAGACTGGTAAGGCTCTGTGAATAAAAAAATAAAATCACGAATGAAGACTTTATAAAAAAATGAAAGTTCGATGTATGAAATAGGTACATTTTAAGTGTAAAAAGAAATTTAAAAAAAAATAAATAAAAATTTGGTTGTTAAACTTAATTTTCTCAGTTTCTAGTTTTCACACTTTTCTATCAGATTAAACAAAATGATTTGATTAGAGAGCTAGGATATTATGTATGTATATTGTACTTGTAGCTCTGTATTTTATGTACCTAAACTTTGTAGCATGATGAATAGAAATAAATGATTCTTAACTTTTTTAAATTTCCTTAATTTTAGAAATACGTAAAGAAAAGATATATGTGAAATTTTTAAGATGTACAGAATGCAGGAATTCTTTAGCTTCAATTTTATATCAGATAGATACAGATGGATAGATAAATAAACAAAGAGAGAGAGAGAGAGAGAGAGAGAGAATGTAGGATCTACTGTACATCTTTCAAAAATTATCTTGTGTGAAACAGAAAGTAAGTTAATTAGTTATTATTTTTGTGTTCATAATTTAGGCTATTTAAAAAAATACAATGATTTCATTGTTTCAAATGTGGCAAAAATTGTCAAAACTGTACTATTAATTAGAATTCGTTCTCTAACACATTGTAATTCCAAGTAAAATAAATCATTTTTCAAAAAACATTTGCAGTTTTCCTTTATGAAAAAAAGAGAGAAATTTTAACGAATAGATGGCTTGGTTAATTCTTTAACTGTAAAGAACTGAAAAACAAAATAATGGTTAAATGAAACTAATAATTTTCAGATCTTAACAATTATACAAAACATGCTGAAAAAGGATTACTTCTTCAGCTGAATAAACTTTTAAATTTTTAATAGTAAAAAAGTATTAGAAAACAAACTCAAATTAATATATGCAATTGTTCTTAGTTAATAATTCTCTTTAAAAAAATTCAAATAAATTCTAAAAGACTAACTTTGTCAAAAAATCATCAGAAGTTTGAAATTGAAGGAGTAATAATAATTAAAGAGGTAATAATTATTAATAGGGTAGTTAATTAATAAAAGTAATTAATTAACAGTTAAATATAATTAATTAATTAATAAGGGTAACAATATATTTTTATGATCAAATTTATCCATGAAAATAATAATCAGAAATTCTGTCTAAATCACAAATTGTGTTGGTCAAAAGGAATTAAGTATGTGAAACGAAAAAATTACGCTATAATATCACCCAAAGTTACATCGACATAAATATTTCAAGCAAGATGTGGAAAAAAAAGATGAAATGATCAGCAAGAATATCATATTTATTTGAATTCCTATTATCCTTGATAGTTAGGATATAAAACATTTCTTTTTTAACATAATTCATAGATATGTCAGAATATTTTAAAATTTCCTGGCTAAAATAATTATTTTGTGTCAAATAAAAAATGCTTCACTAACTAAAACACACGGATTTTTACTTATTAAATCTTCAGTTCTTATTTATATGATCTACACCGGTTTAAATTTGAAGCAACATTTCTTTTAATGACATACAAAAACTTAAAGCTGTATTATGGAAATCCATTTATTTTCTAATAAAGTTTAATTTCTCATAAATTTTAGTTTAAATTGTAGATGCTTACATTTCAAAATAGCATTACATTGTAGGTAGGAGACAAAAATATGAATTAAATTTGGAACAATGGTAAAAAAAAAACTTTAATAAGTTAGATTATAATACATTGTTAATTACATTAACTGATATTAACACTCCATAGTCATAAGCTTTTTAAAATAAGGATTTTCGAACAGCGTCTTAGAAATTCACAATGTCCTCTGTTTGATCACGATTGATTACATTTGGTATTGTTTTAATGTCTTAATTCATATAGCAACGCTTCAAGCAAATTTTGAAAGGTGGAAAAAGCTCCTGAAATTAAATTTTCTAATGAACTATTGCTTCTAATCAATACACAATTAAACTTTTAGTTGCAAATGAAATGAAAGAATAATAAAGCAAATAAATAAAAGAAATTTTTGGGACATCAAAAGAGAACAGTATTCGCCACATTCCAAAACATTATACTGCAGCTATCCCAATTCGTATTCATAAACTCTTATCAAGTAATTTAAACTTTTATTAGTTTCTAAAGATCGTATATTCTATTTTCTACCAAGTTTTTTTTTTGCATTTTAAGTTTTTTTTTTTCTATTTTTCTGAATGATGACCGAATGATAATGATATAATCTTATACATATTTCGACTAGTGCAAAAAAAAATGGTACTAATTTTCATTATTTTATATATATATTTTTTAATCGATTCACATTTAATTTATCCGACTACGTTCGGAACCGTGCTTTTGAAAAAGCGTACAAACGAATATTTTTTTAATATTTAGTGTCACTTAGATTAAAATATACATATAAATTTATTTTCACAATATTATTGCAATAAAAATTATTTTAATGCGATATTTTGGCGAAAAATGAACATAGAATTGCCTATTTTCAAAACATTCTCTTTTTATGAAAATTACTTCTATAATAGTAATATTTTGCCTATATGTATCTCAAACCTCTATGCAGAGCCTGAACAAGGATTTTTGAGATATATAACATTGAGTGGACTTATCCATATAGTGAAAAAATTTTAGCAAAAAAACACCGATTATTATTTTAACTGACAGTGACTCTGAAAATAATGTGAATTTTTCAAAAATTCCAGTTCATACTCTCTGGAAAAGTCTTAGCTATGTATAGGAAAATATTATTATCATAGAAACATTTTTTATTAAAGGGGAATGTTTTAAAAATAGGTAATTCTATGCTCATTTTTTACCAAAATATTGTAGTTAAACAATTTTTAATGTAATAATATTCTGAAAACAATTTTATGCGTGTATTCTAATCTAACACAAAACAAAATATTCATTTTCACGCCTTTGAAAAATCTCATTTCCAAACGTATATAATTGGAAACCTTAACCAATTAATTTCTCCCAACAATTTTTTATTCATAACTGTTGTTGTTTTTTACCCCACTTGATCGACAGAAACATGTAGAACAAGTCCATGTTTTTAAACATTTTAGAGCTTTATTCAGAACTAATACTATTAAAAACTAATACTATTACACTAGAGATAAAACAATTTTCATAATGATTATTCTAAACTGGTAACCTATTCATACCAGTTTCATCTTGTTCTACTTTTTTTTAGTTTGTATTTTTCGCAATGTCTTACAATAAATTCCAAGATTTTCCTAATGCGTTTTTTGGTGAATGAATTATGTTTCTCATTTAAACATAATAATATTTAAAAGTCAACGTAATAAAAATGAAATATTTGAAATGGAGAGTGTTGTGAATAAAATTTCACTGATTCGTGCTCAATAACAGATTCGTTTTCCATTACAAATATTTTAACAAATTAACTGTATTCTATAGAATCCCTTGTATGTAGCCCTTTATAAAATAATTGGTAACACATGTTTATATTTTTGTGCAGAAGAATAATACTTCAGTGTATTAAAAATTAATTTCAGCACTTTTGTATTTTTTACATAATTTTCAATGTACATTCCCTGCTAAATTTTATTTCATTCCAGTAATACATATAAATAAAGAGAAAGGTGGCCCCGAGACGCAGAGTTAAACAAAGTTTTAAGGCCTTTGTTTGCAGAGCTAAGCAAAGGCCTTAAAACTTTGTTTAGCTCTGTAAACTTAACTCTAAGCCTAAAAGTTTGCTAATGTATTACTCTAGCTATATTACTTTGTACCGTACTGTCTTGTTGTTTTCTTACTTATTTTAAAAATATGTATATAATTCAGCTGAAAAGGAAAACGGGGAAAGTAATACTTGCTTATAACTTATGTCATCAGAAAATAATAAGTCTTTTTTTTTTATCTTTGTCTCCTGTCTCTTAGCAATATATCTCAAGGGACATTTTTTATTGTCATAAATAAATTTATTTTTACAAATGTTGAAGCTTAATATTAGACTTTCCTTCGCACTTTAATTATATATATACATATATATATATATATATATATATATATATATATATATATATATATAATATATATATAATATATAAATAATATATATATATATATACATATATATATATATATATATATATATATATATATAATATATAAATAAATAATATATATATATAAATATAATATATATATAATATATATATATATATAAAATAATATATATATAATATATATATATATATATATAAATAATATGTATATATATATGTGTGTGTGTGTGTAATGCAGTTTTATATAAATCTTTGATATCAATATTTTAGTGGAAATTAATATAGTTTAATTTTATACAGACATACGTATTACATACTCTGCATCTTAACCAGTTTAAGTTGAAAGTCTCTGATACAAATTTCTTGCGAAATTACATTGTGTCAGAATATAAGCCCTTCTTTATACTACATTTACGCTAATTTTACAGGCGAGACAGTTTGAGCCGACAATGTATAATCTGAGATTTTACGATATATTACATATAGAATACGATACTGATTGTAAAATAAATTTAGAAAGAGAGAGAGGGAGATATAAGGGTTTTTAAAATTAAGTGTATACTACTTTATAGATAATTTAAAGAAACATTTTTAAAATACTTTACTTATGAATATTTATACTCTAGTCCTTAAAATACCTTTTATAAAAGAAAGGTATCTAAAAATACGCTGTCAAGAAGAGAAATTTAGGAGTCATTAGAGAAGTTTGCAATCCAAGAGAATGGTACCATAGAAGTTCACTAAATTAGGACTTCTCTACGATCTCCATTTTCGTAGCTTGGAAATACCAGCTCCAATCCAGAAAAATAATGCCTTATTGGAATTAGAGACCTCCCGCTGGTCATTCAGGGAGATACACCTTTGCCCATTCCTCCATTGTAGGAAAATAAAAAAAAATTGAAAACTTTGTAGGAAAATAGGAGCTTACGGTAATTAGGATAATCTCTCTGCTTTACTGTCCTGCGGATGTGACTGAATAATCAAGGAGTAAGATTGTAACCCAATCAACGTAAGATTAACTTCCTGCTTCCTTGAATACCATCTCATCTGCATACTGCCTTATTACCCCAACTTTTCAGCTTTGGGGCAAGCGAGTTCTATTAGTTATTCGAGCGCTTTGTCCGCTTATTAGGGACTGGACCTCTAGATTATGCAGAACTTTGACTTTCAATGAAGGACATCATTAATTTTTTGAAAGCTACTCGAAGAATTTTGCAAACAGATGGTTATTCAAACTTTTCTTTCAGAATATCGAAGTAATGACCAATCAGATGCATTGAAATCCTATTTTTATGTATTTTATGTAAAGCAGTTGTTTCTATGTCGTACTTGTATTATACTTAGTTGTAGAAATGCATTTACATATTTTAACAAAAACTGAAAAAAAATTGGGAACACCCTTGCTACAAATTATTTGATAGCATAACTTTATTCTTAATATATAGTACATTTTACAAAAAATATACAATGATATTCCTTAAAAACTAGAGCATCTGTTTCATTTGTTGAAGTTATTTTTCTCTCTTTAGAATATTCTTTTAAGGCTGTTTTCGCCAAATGTACGAGAACCTGAACTAAACGTGAAGCTCATTTTAAGTTAGAAAAATGTCTTAATTTTCAAGAAAACTTGCAAAACTATTTTTCATACATATCTTTATAATATAGCTTTTTTTAAAATTTTGAGGTATTCCATAAATATTTAATTTTTCATTTTAACTTGTAAAAGGGTAGCTCATTTAGTGTTATGATATAGGAGAAAAAATGCAAAACACATTTTATACAAGAAAAAATGAATCAACTGTTATAAAAACGAGCAGCATGATAAAATAGGTTTCTCTCTATGGGATAGAGAAGCCAGAATATAATATTAATGCTAGAATAATTTTTTATTCAAAAAACATTCCAAATCTGGTCCCTACTCTGTAACGTTACACAAAAACAGCCTTAAAACTAAAAAGTCCGATGCAGTCTTTCGACACCTGTATCTCTTGCAATTGGTTTTTGGTTTTTGTTACTTCCCTTCTGCAATTTTTATTATTTTTTAATCTCAATTTCCGCAGAAAATTTTACAAGATTTACTCATTTTGTTTGTAAATTATGAGGCAATACCCCTAGAATACTCACCGAAATCGAATTGACTCCATTGTATGTCAAGTTCCTTCATGATTTTCATTTCTCTTGACCCTGGGATTTGTTTCCATTCTGCTTTATCGAGAAAGTAAACTACCTCGCTCTCTTTCTCCCCTCATTCCCTGTCGAGAAAAATGGCGAATTTTGTGGATTTTCTGAAATAATTGCTTCCTGCTTTGAAAATTCTCTCTTTAACAGTACAGTGAACTTTCAAATTGGTAAAAATCGATCAAATTTTCAATTTTTCACTTTTAGCATATTAGCAATGCTAACAATCATTGCTACAGAGTTCAAGAAGAGTTTTTCATTTCAAATAATTTTTATGGAAGAGTTATGCTCTCTTTTCAATTAGAATACCTGTTTGACCCCGCCTCTTTGTTTACATTTTTTTGAAAACAAAAAGTATGGTAAAAATGTTGTTTGGCATGCTTGTGAAAATTTAAGAACCATCTGTTTTTATTATTCATCTATTTGGATGTATATAGTTCAAAATCACAGTACTTTTAGAATAGAAAGTTATTCATATATAAAAGTAGTTATATGTTGTGACCAAGCACACTTATATATTATTTATATTATTTTACATTTAGATTTGCGTACATAAAGAAACAGAGTTTGCTTGACTTTAAGGCGTGTTGGAAACCTGAAATCTTCTTAATATGACAATTTTGTGATTTTTACATTTTCTAATTGAATGGATTTTAACCTTTCTAAAAATACCTTATTTTAACCTCTAGGATAATTAGAAGCACTTAAAACTTATTTTTAAATAATTATTGAAACCAAGTCAGTAAGCAAAGTATTTTCTTGTTGCTTAAAAGTTGAATGAATGATGGAAATCTAAACATTTAATCCAGAATTGCTAAAAAGTGTTTATATGGAGGCACACAAAATCCCAGTAAAAGTGTAAACATCGTGAAATGGTCTCGTGTACCGAAGAAAATGTTTGTACAAATAGAAGTATTATCATTGGGTACATATGATGTAATGCCATCATTTAATATGGGAAATGTATCAAAACCAGAAATTTTGAGAAAACTTAATTTTGAGCCAAGTGACAACACGGTACAGACAATGGAACGCCTCGACAAACAGAGGCTGTTAAAGGCTAAATACTCATGTTTACAAAAAACAAAGGAAGTAAGGAAAGAAAAAAAGACTTAAAAAGGAAGAAAGAGGGTGACGAGTTTAAAAAAATGTAGATCATTTGGAGTATTGGGTGGAACATTGGTGTTTAATTACTTTTTTTATTAAAAACTAATTAAACACTAAAGTTCATTTGTTTCAAAATGTAAATTTTTGATGTTCGATGTACCTTTTCTGGGAAAATAATGATCACTGGTATGTAAAATTTTTATGACATATTTATAACGATGGTTAATATATACTGAGATAAGCCTTTTGTAAGAAACTCAAAAAAAATTTTTTACAAATTTTTTTTATGTGAAAAATGGGTTAAATCTCACTATGTTTCATAAAATATTTTATAAATTATTAAAAAATTCAAAATAAACTAAAATCTAATTTCATTATAATTAGAAAGGTATTCTTTAATTGTATGAAAAATTTCAAGCTTGTACATGTAACAGATTTTGAGAAAAGGTACATCGAAAAAAGCCAATTTAACATTGACGGTATAAAGGTTTCCTATTCCTCTTATATAATTCATGTTTTCAGTCATATTTCAGATGATTACATTATAGTATCAATTCTTTTCCTAAATTTGTTTATCACTGAAAATTAAGTATATGTAGTATTACAACATAAAGAAAATCCGTTTATAACGTGTAAATAATACGTTATTCCTTAATTATAGCAGTGATTGCTTTTATCAAAAGTGGTGGAGGACACATAATCATTGTGCGCATAAAAACCTTCATATAAAACAATTTTAATTTTTGTCAGATTCTAACTTTAAAATGTTCCCTGCGCAACACATTTTTCCAAATTGCAGTGAAAATTTGCAGAAATATTCTTTATAGATGTATAAATATATCCCAAAATGAATGATGTTTTTTTTTAATTTTTGGGTAGGAAAAATAGTAAAAAAAAGAGAATATAAACATTTTGGCTAGTTTTCAAAGGTGGGGGAAAAAAACTAACGATTTCAACATAAATAATTTTTTTAAAAAAAGAAATATAAAAACAAGTCTCACTTTGTTTTATTTTTATTTGTAGGAGAAACAATATGAGAGGATATTGACAATGTAAACTGAATTTGGTTGAGCATATAGCATTTTGAAATGTATTAATTATTCGATACAATTAAAATTAAAAATTTGAATATCTCAGAAACTATTCAAGATATTTTCAGTAATTTTTGTTCATTAATATCTGTTAACACATTACTTATTTCCTGCAAATTAGAGAAAATCTCATTGGTAATTAAAAAAATTAATTTTGAAAATTTTAAATTTTTCATTCCAATTTTTGTTAATCATTTTTTCATGGTGATTAAGTAAGTGGTTTTTTTTTTGTTTTTAGTAGGAAAAAGGACCAATAATATGTCGTGAAAAAAGGTCTAACGCCAAATTAAATAGCTGTTCTTGTACAAGAGCTTTTAGAAAATGAATTTAATGCCTGCTATTTATACAAAATTGAAAATGGATGTGGTAAAACTAAACATGGAATTAATACTTCATATAACTCTGATGTAAAGGAAGTAATTAATGCTGTATCTGGTAAAGATGAAATTCATTTTACTTCAAATGGTTCATAGTGGGAAATATCTAAAAGAAAATCCTGTAAGATATTCGAAATAAAATCTCGTGTATAAGCCCAATAATCGAGTTACGTTAAAAATTTCGGGAAAATTGAAAATGTTATGAGTGTATGAATATAATTTATAAATAACAAAATTTTGTATTGAATAAAAAATGCACTGAAATAGAAGCAAGTCGTGTACTTGAAACGGATTAAGTAATTACGCTTACATTGGAAAACTATTTGCCCAAATTGTAATTATTAAGAAAATGATTGAGATTTATAATTTAACTCGCCAAATATGAATTTTTACATTGAATTTTCGGAAAGAAATGGATTTTGTGTTCATATAATTATTGATTTAAAATAAATTAGATCTATCCGGTAAAAAAATACATTTGAAAAAATATCTGGCATTTAGAATAAATTAATATAAAGTGTATATTGCCTCCTTCAAGCCTGGAGGAAGTATTACAAAGCAAAAGAAGTTATTTCTAACTCATACTCTCATAGTCCTTTTATGCAATTCATATCTTTCAAACTGGAAATTGGGCCGAAAAATTTCACTTGTTACAGATATATTTGACTGAAGAACTTATCTAATATTTTCTCTTAGTAACGCAATAGTTATGAAAGGCCGTCACGTCATAATTTATCAGAATATGCAGTGAAGTGAATGATACAGCTGTTTCTAAGAGCAGAATTAAATTATGCAGTCGATAATATTTCATATCGCTACACTTGAATAAAGATCAGAAAAAGAAAATCATTAGTTTTTATGGATTGAAAGCATTACTAAGATAAAAATTAAGATTGGAGGATAAATTGAGTGAGACTGCCTTTGCTTAGTGTTAAAGAATACGACCGGAATTTTCAATATTTTTGCAGACATAAAATAATTAAAACATTAATCTTATATTCCGGCTTCGCAATCCTTTAGAAAACAATACATTTTATCATGCTACTCTTTTTTATTTTAGTTGACCCATTTTTTACTGTATAAAATGTGTTACACATTTTCTCTTCTACACCGTAATGATAAACGAATTCTTCCTATGCATGTTAAAAGGAAGAATTAAACATTCATAAAATATTTTGAAATTTTGAGAACGCTATGTTATAAAGACATGTATGAGCTACAATGTTGTAAATTTTCATGAAAATGAGATGTTTTACTCCTTGTAAATATGCTTCGCATTTAGTTCAGACTCTTGAATATTTGGTAAAGACAGCCTTAAGCAAAAATACTAAAGCACAAGGATAGAGATACTAATGTTATAGTATACCGTGGGAGGAAATAGAAAAATATTAGGTCTATTGTTATTTTTATTGAGAACATTTATAACCCCGTGCACCACAAAGTATCACATGGCGGCTTATATAGAAGTAAGCGTGAAGCACATATCACAAAGAAGAGAAGAATTACAACACAAACACATCCATGTCTTACCTGGGATTCGAGCCCAGACCCTACAGTACCGCAGTCAGCGTCACTAACCATTATAACGGATGAGCGGCTATCTATTGCTACTGACAAAAAAAAGAAGATCCCAAAAACTGCTAGATTTTCTTAAAAATTAAACTAAATATGCTGAATACATTATTGATTAGCTTACTCGGCCATATTCGGTAAAGGTACGCTCAAATAGATGACCTTGGGATGTTTTTCCCAATATGTTAGACTTTGGAACAATAAATGCCTAAGTTATTTGTGAAAAAAAGGTATTGGAAAAAATAAACAAAAAAGCTTTTATTCAGCTATTAGTAGTAATATTACGGCAATATTCTGCTTTTGCAAAAATGAAGTTAAATGAAAAAATCTTAGAAAGAAGAAAATGCGAAGAAAATTTTGTAAGGATAACATGATTTTCAAGAAGTGTGCAATATACAAGAAAATGATTTCCGGAAAGTGCTAAGAATGTATTCTCTTACTCTGACATTTCTTGAATAACAAGGATCCCAGGAATTTATTTGAAAAATATTCTAAGAGCATTTTGTTCTGCAAAATGTTTTTCAGTTGCTTAAAATTATACGCGTTTAATTGTCTTTCTCATACTTGCAAAAAACATGCACTTGGGGGGACATAATTGGCATTCTAATGTTAAAATATCCTCTAATTTTTGATATTTGTATTTAAGATGTATCTATAATGCATTCAAATAATCATTTATTCTAAAACAGTATAAAGTCAGAATTCAATGGCTTTGTACATTAAATTGAAAATATGCATAAGACATAATTTCATGCTTAGAAATTATTTTACCTCAATTGATTGAGCAGAGCTTTAAAATGCCCATATTTAGAGAGTAAAAACATCCGCCGAAGAAACAATTTTTCACTTTCTGAACACGTGTAAGAGATGTAATGATCATACGAAAATGAGTTTTAGTGAATAAACACAAGAACTTCAAAAATGATAGTAATCTATTTAAAATTGTATTTCATACGCATTTGACCTAACATTCAATGTACATTGCAAACAAAAAGAAGTTCTGAGAGTATTTAGAATTCAGTTAGGAGATACAGTAGTATTGGAGCTATCCGAAAACAAATTGATACAACCGAGTACCGAGTCACATATTTTTTCAATCTTGCCTCACGGTAAAATAACTATAGGTATAAAGAAATATTTTAAGATATTTAAGGTGACTGCCTACCTTGAGAAAATACCGTTTTTCGTCTACATAAGACATTTTTTTATTTCAAAATCTTGTAGTTTGAACATTTTCCCTTCGAAAACAGTTTTTCTTTTTCCTTTACGCGAAACAGAAATAAAGTTATAGGGATTTTAAAAAACATCACTCTATGCAAAAGGGCGGTAAGATAAAACTTTAAATGCGTTTTTCTCAAAATTATGCTTTCAAAAGAAACTCTGTAACAAATACATGATATCTCAAGAACCAAACCAGATAACGTTTTGAAATTTTGTGAGAATGTTTATTATACTATTTTTCATAAAGTGGATCATAAGTTTTGTTGTAGGTTAAATATTTTTTCATTTATGGTAGTTTTTATAAAGAAAAAAACTTAAAAAATATCAAAATTGTCATACTATTATGTATATTTGCCTGTAAGATTTTTGTATTTTAATATTTCTCTTAGATTTTGGTTCATTTTGAAGAGCACCGTAATATGTATATTGTGTATAAAGAAATTTATGATAATTTTATTAGAAATTTTTATACGGTGTTACGCGTTTTAGTAAAAATTTGGTAAAATTTCCTTGAAAACAACAATTTTTTCTAAAAGTACAATATTTATTTAAAATTTTTCATATATTTACATATTTTTTTTTATTTTTCTTCCTAAAAACACTCAATTTGCTTCAAAAATTTGTTTTCATAAAAAAAATGGGTTCGAAGGTAGGCAGTCACCTTAAAAAGAATTCATTTAAAGTTCTATATCTCTTTTCATATTTATCCTTTTTTCTTCCCATTTTCTTAAAGAAATGCCAAATAATTGTAATTAAAACACAGCATTACGAATTCTTTGGTTTCGAGTTGTCACCTGATGAATTTTTTGGGCTCTTTCTCTCCCTATATATGCACGGTTTGATTTTTTTTTAATATTGCCACACTTAGAAGCTCTTCTGGGGCTTTAAATATTAGCAATTTTCAACATATTTATACTGAAAATTACGAAGTTTGTACATATACATATATTCAAAATGACACAAAAATACGATCCCTATACTAAATATTATATGTATTACCCTTGATTTTATACATATTCATTTGCTAGAAGAATTGTTTCATCTTTTTAATGGACAACATCCATATTACAATTTAAAAGTTGAAAAAAATGGACACATTAAAATTTCAGCCAAAATTAGCTACCTAGATCCTAAGTTAATATACAGTGAAATTAAGTGCTCTAAATGGTTGGCTTAAATGATGTGTTTAAGTTGGCTTTCCATACATTTGAGCGATATGTATCATCCAACAAATTGTACATTCATAAAATTAATATTTTAAATAGCTAAATATATAAAAGGTCCATGTAAGATATTATATTATTCATTATTTAGTTAGGGAATAATTATTTAAATTAAAAAATGATTATATATATAATAAAAAAGCAACTTAACACATAAAAAACTGTTGATTAGATATTTTAACAAAAAGATTGACCCTCGGTTATCTTGACCACTATACTACATGGGGAAGATTAGGCCCACTTCTTGACCTTGTTTGAGTTGAAGCAGGACAATTTTTAAGCAAATAAAGAATTAAAGGTCTTTAGAAGCTGATTTCTGGAGAGTACCTGACATATCGTATTCTTTTAACTCTTGGTTTTATCATTCCAGTCTGTTGTGAGATTGTCAAATAAAAAAAGTTATTGACTTCTTAACTTTCTGTTGTATATTAACTTTCATATCTCTTCAAATCTCCCTCTTATCCAAAACTCTCCAGTTTATGAGAGGTACAGAATACGATGAGAACTCTATTTGCTTTTTTTTCTAAAATCAAACTTGAATTTTGAATAATACAAGGTTTAGCTTTTTTATTGTTCTAAAAATACTACTTTGAATTTCAAAACATTTCCATCTAAGTAGATGAAAGGAATTAATACCGAATGTACTTAAATTGAATTGCAGAAAAATAGGTATGTATATGCTTCAAATATGTGTTCAAAAATTAGTTATTAACTCTTTAAGGTATCCGACTACGTTCGGAACCGTGATTTTGCAAAAGCGTGTAAATGGATAATATTTATGATATTTAGTGTCACTTAGATTAGAAAATGTATATAAAATTGTTTAAATAATATTATTTAAGTGTAATATTTTGACCAAAAATGAACATAGAATGACTAATTTTCAAAATATTCTCTTTTTGTGAAAAATGCTTCTATTATAGTAATATTTTGTCTGTATATAGCTCAGATCTCTGTACAGAGGCTCAACTAGAATTTTTGAAATATATAACTTAGAAGGGGATTTATCCATATTTTACTACAACAGAGGGGAGAAATTTTAAGAAAAAAATTATTTCATTTGGTTCTAACTCTAAAAATAATGTGAATTTTTCTCAAAAAATAGTTCACACTCTGGAGAAATCTTTACTTTATATAAGCAAAAAATTAAAATTTTAGAAGCATTTTTTATAAAAGGAGAACATTTCGAGAAAAAAAATATTATTCTAAGTTAATTTTTTGCCAAAATATTGTATTTAAATAATTTTTTTTGTTAAAATGTTCTTAAAATAATTTTATACATATATTCTAATCTAAGTGACACTAAATATCATGAAAATTATCCATTTATGTGCTTTTTTAAAATCACGGCTCCGAACGTAGTCGGATACCTTAAAATGATCATCATACGTATGTCCCAGCACTAGAAAGTAATAAAGTTCTCTATACTAAAATATTTAACATCTTCTATAATTTTATAACATTTATCTTGGTTTTCCTAGTTTAAGAAATATATGAGAGAGATACTAAGGTAAATATGTATTATTAATCTTAATATTAAAACTATTTTTTGGAAAAATGCAGTGGTAAAAGTTCAGGCACACTTTTTAATTAGTAGTCATACATAAAATGTAGAAGCTCAACGTTTGAGATAAAAACATTGGACTAATTTTTCGATTATATTTAATTATATGTTATTAAATTGGGATTATCAAAGCTTATGATTATATTTACATAGTTAAGATTCAATGAAAACTGAATAAGTTTCAGGTGTCCTAATTCCTAACGAACATATATTTTCATTTGTCTTTATGCATTAATATGAAACAAATGAACACACTTCTCATTATGAAAACAGGACCCGTAACAATTAGTCAAATCACGGGTAAGCAAATCGATAGCATTTTTAAGAATGTCTTGCTAAGATTGTATTTTGTTAATGCATATGTGATTTCTCTAAAATTAATCAGTTTTAAGACAACGTTTATAATACTGCTTGACATCCAAGTAAAACTTGCTGGATTATTTATCAAAAAATTAAGATAACCAGGATTTCTTCTATTGCTGTGTCTATTGCTTATTTATCATCTTTTTTGGCTATTTAACAGAAAATTATTATATTTATAAATGCATTTAATTGTGCAAAAAGTTTTAGTTACAAATATGAAATATTCAGTAAGATATACAATATTTAGATTTTTCCTCTTAGTACATATGTATACTTTTTAAATATGTTTTATGTTTGGAAAAAATAACTGTAAGAAAGAGATATTGATAGCTTCATAATAATTTTTTTAAATGTCCTGTTAGAAGACAGCAGAGTTTTGGAACTAAAATTGTTGTAATACAGTAGTATGGTAGATTTTATTATTATACATATTCTAGAAAAAGAATTAGAAAATATTTCTAAGGTTATTACTAATACTTGAAATTTCCTCAGTTATTTTGGGGATTTAACGATTGTTATAATCAGTTAACTTTTTTGCGGAATTAAATTTCATACAATAATGACACATAAGCTGAATCATCATTTCAGCATTCTCTAATAAGAACCAAAAGTTAAATTTTGCAACATAAAATCAGATTTATGAACGCTTCTTCAGTGCTGAATAGGTTGATATTGAGTTTATCAATCTTATAGTAAAATATTTTGAGTACGCATTGGTAAATTTCTTTCGTAATAAAATGCATATATAAATGCACAAGGAATATGGTTTTTGCTTACATTAAAAAACACTAACAGCTATATATGGCTATTTTGAAATTTACTTGAGGGGAGAATTACTAAGGTTTCTGTTATTTCAAATTTTATAAATTCTGTTTTAAAACTGCAATGTGTTATATGAGTATATTTGTTGCACTCACACACGTAATTTTGAAACTATTTGCTGTTCTGCAGAAATTTTAGTAAGTTCAGATCATGCTGCTTTATTATGATCCCTTTAGATCTAAACATAAACCTAATTTTACCACCTGGCTTTTCACCTATTACAAAATTAGTAATTCAATATTCTAGGTGTTCTAGTGAGATAATTATATTCATTTTGTGAACTTATCTACTTGTTAGCTTATTAGTCTAGTACATTGAAGGTTATATATTTCAGTCACACACACAAATTCGCCACTTTCGAAGAAAAAATCTACGTCAAAGTTTTCCAAACCAATGAAAAATGGAGGATTTAAAGGTAGAATAAAATCGAAACATTTTGTTAAAAAATTTACACAAAAACAACTGACTTAAACGTAATTTTTATGTTTTATTTTTCTGGGATTTCATTCCAAGGTTATTTTTAAGCTTTTTTTCCTTGCAAGTAAAAGCAAGCTTTTTAACTTTTAGCTTAACTTGCCTAGCTTTTGCTAGTTACTATAAAATCTTATTACTTCATTTATTTTATTAATTTTCTCTTTTTCATGAAAAAAATTAAAAAATGTCTTCCATGTCACTGTGCCTTTCAGTTTCTCATTTATGCCATGTTATTTTAATCAAATTCTTCGGATATATTCTTAGAAGGGTCATTTTTTAAGCTTTGATAAACTTTGAAAGCATTCAAACTAAAGAAAAATATTTCTACCGTTTTAGTTGTTTATACATTTTTCTAGTATTAATTACCAAATAAAAAGGGGAATATAAACATAACGTTTTATAAAAAGAAATACATTAGTAAACGCTTACAGTATAGAGTTAAATAAGACATAAATAAAATTGGATGCATAAAAAAAATTCTTACTGTAAAAAATTTTGAAAGTAAAGAAAATTTAATATCTATGTATTAATCATATACTAAAGTACATCAAATAACGTTGTGATCTCCAGTAATGCAATAAAACTTTTTAAAAATAATTACTGTAAATTTACGAGTATATTTTATATAACTGGAGGTGTGTGTACTTAGTATAGACAATATAATAATTAATTTAAGACAGTTTTGCTAGAATATTATACTAATTAAAATGTATATTTTATTTCGTAAATTTTTTAATTTTATACAAAAATACACTCAACAAAATCACGCTGAGAAATGCTAGCATTCTATTTAATATATCTATGCCAATATTGGTTATTTATTAACTAGAAGTAATACTAAGAAAATATACGTATAGTATAGCACTATTACCAATATACAAATAAAACAACAAGACTATTTTGACGAAGAATGAAGGACCAAAAATTTACCAAGTTTTTAACAGTTAGTTTAAGAATATCGATGTGAATACATATATAAATTTGTTTCTGATAGAAAAATCATTTCGACTTAAGAATGTATTAATATTTCAAAAAAGATGATCTTTTAATAACTAATGCTAAAATAACAACATTTAGCTTCATTTAATTTAAGTATAGAACCTAAATAATTTAATGCAGTAAATTTCTTACAATTCTGTTGAGTGTGTTTTTTGCATAAAACTATAAAAATTTGTAAAAAGAAGAGATGTGTTTTAATTAGTATAATAGTCTAGAAAAGTAGTCTTGAATTAAATGAATTAGAAAAAAAGCTGAATAATCATAGCAGTTTATTTAATGTGTGATGTTTGGCATATTTGTGGTTGTTCAAAAAATAATTTGCATACTTTTAGAAAATATTAAGGATTCAGAAATGGGCTTGAAAACCAAAATACTTTTAGACAAATTAACAATTTATCTAGCCGTTATTTCTATTTTAGCTGATGCAAGTGATTAAGTTACATCAAAATAAATTCAAACATAAGAAACAGTTTTTATTTGTGAATACCAAAGAGTAAAATGTTGACGTATTTACTTATTTGGCTGAAGATCAAATCAGTAATTCCATATAAATATTATAAAAAAATATTTTTAGGTGATTCTGTGTTAAACAAAAGGGGGGAAAAGGTTTATGTTTTGAAACTACATCACTTACATTATTTCAATTTAGAATAAAATAAGCGGCATCAATAATATACATTAACAAAATCTTAAGGGGGGGGGGCGCTGTTATCGAATTTTTTTCTTGTAATTTATTAAAATGTATTAAGAAAAACAGAAGTCTTGCAAAAAATACTGAAAAATACTACTTTACTGTTCGAGTGTAAATTCGCGAAGTGATTTTAAAGCGCTATTACTTCTACAATGATTGATGTATATACATAAATTTGATTTTCAAGTAGGTCGGATTATGTACACAGCAAAAGTTGGCATGTATTTTGTAATAAAAGGATTGAAATGCAGGGAATAATTCATTACGAATGCCCAAAAAGAGAGAATTCCTTAAAAATGTATAGATTCTAAATTTAACTTTAAAAAATTAGTATTTCTTTGATCCAAAAATAAGTATTAACCTTTTGTTACATGCATTAATAGTAATAGTTAAGAAAAGTATCAAGACATTTAGCGCTTAGAAAAAAAAGCCCGAGTGTTTTAAATTAAGAAAAACTAGGGATTTATTTCCCCTTCACCCCCCCCCGAAAAATAAATTAGTTTAAAGTTTTTATTTGCTATAGAGAGGCTAATAAAAATGAGCACAACTGTTAGTATAACTCTGTTTTTTTAACTGAGAGTTCTCAAATATTGTGGGAAAGAATTTATAAAGAATAATTAAGGATAAAAATTTGATTTGATTTTTGGACCGATTTCCATCATTTGAATTGCACAGAGACCCTTTAAAACTGATATCAAATAAAATATGTTTAAATTATAAAGCTTTATTTTATTGGATAATTTTTCATCCTTAAAATTGCCCTATTAATTTTGTTCTTAAAAATTATGTGAGTTATAAGAATTTCTTGTTCTCACATTCCCTTTTTCTTTAATATAATTTTCATCTGAGTAAGAAATAATAAACTCTAAGTAGTGGCACTTCCATGAGTCATCCTTGTCATTTGACCATGGTTCAAAATTACGAGGTCCGTCACCAAAATCCCTCATGTTGTTGAATATGGTGACGTTAATACTCACTCGCTACCTGCACTTTCTTACCCTAGTAATGTAAATAGTATATGTTTGTACCGAATGACTTTGAAAATACCAATGGAAATTATATATTTTGTATGAATTGATGATGATGCAGCTTATTAAAACGTCTTCGGTGACTATCTTCTAAAATTCCTAAAATGTGCTTCTACGTGTATTCTTTAAACAGGAAACAATTTTGTATGCTGGTTTTTTATATATATCTAGATTTCCTTTTAAGTGTTTTGCAGATAATTCTATTTTGGTTTTATAATTATCAAAATTTTGAGATTAGTTTTTCTGTAATATTTAGACACTACAGCTGCTAAGCAATCGAAATGTACCGAATACAGTAAAAAATACTGTAGAAGTTTTTTTTTTAAAATTCATTATGAGGTTTTACTTGAGAGAGAGAAAACTGAACTTCTTTTTTTATATAAAAACACTGCAGTTAATTAATATTTCAATGTAAATAAAGTAAGAATATTCAAACTTTACTGGTTTTTAATATTTTCACGTTGCACATTAAAATTTAGTTATTTTGAAAACCTTTTAAAAAAGAGAATCTATTTCTCTTAAAGTAAAATTGGTTATTATAAGCATTTTCAGTTCGCTTAATTATTCAGGTAATTTTTTTTTTGGTTATAAAGGTTAATGACATCATTCCACTTTTATTTCAATTTAACTCCAACGAAATATGATTTTTAAATGCACTATTGATCAATATGATTTTAAAATTGATACAACATTTTTATTTATATTATGTTATACTGAATTTTAAAATGAAGCTAAAACTGTTTTACATATCAATTACATTAAAAACAAAAAACTTTGAATCATCAATCAGTTTGTCTTTCTTTGTTTCCAGTGAGTACTATTAGTGTTTAATTTGTCAAATTTTTTAGATGGATATTAAGTGGTTATTACTTTTTGTTTCAATAATCTATTTATAAATACTTTTGCTACTAAACTGAAAATTTGTAACTTTTATGTTCTATATTCCCACTTTTTGAATTAGGGTTGTATTTATGAATCTTATTCAATTTTAGAATAATTTCATTCATAATATTTAATCATGAGAAATGAATTTTCATTTGAACTGTATGGTAAATATTGCATTATTTTCTTCTTGTATTTATCATTCAAATTACTATTCCTATTAGCTGAAATAGGAAGAAATATTTCAAAACTATGATATGGTAACATATCTACTAAAGGAGACACAGTACAATTCAATTTAAAATCAAAATTTTTTGAGGTAAAATTATTATTTACAAATTTTTCTATAATTTCGCAAAGTTTGAAAGCTCTAAGTTAAAATAATACAGATTGGTGATAAATTTTACATTCATTTCGTTTATTTTTATTCACATCCCAATAGCAAATAAAAACTTTAGACTGAATAATCTCAGAAAGAGAAAGATGCTAGTTTCTCTTCATTTCAAAAATGCCAAAGCTTTTTCTATAGTGCCACATGCTTTGATATATTTACTTACTATTGCTATTAATGTATGTAACAGAAGTTGTTAAGCATTTTTGAATCAAATCAATACTTATTTTTTTAAAAATAAATGTTTGAATTACGAATTTATGCACTTTTTAAGGAATTTTCAACAAGCATTCGTAGAAAAAGATATTTTTGCATACATCAATCATGTTATATCAAGACCAACACCAAATTTTCTTATACATAATTCAATATACTTGTAAACCAAATTTCATGTGTTTAAGTAAATTATTATTGGAGGAGTAGCATTTTAAAATTACATCATTAATTTTTAAATTTTCCTTTTTTTAAGAAATTAATTTAAAAATTAAAAAAATAAAGAAATAAATTATTAGGTTTTTGTGATATATTGAGCACAAATTTTTTTTACAAAATGTATACACATATGCATATACAAGCCGCCAAAAATTTATAAAAGCCATTAAATCAAAGATTTTCTTATAAATCGTATCATATCCCCTCTTAAGCAAATGTATGGAATTTTTCAAATGATCATCCCATAAGAAAAGTAAACCCATTTACTAGTTCTCTCTTTTTATATTACGAAAAAAACTGCAGTCTTTCATATAATTGGCACAAAAGAAAATAAATTAACTATCACATTAAAACATTTTGAAAAAAAAATATTGTTAAAATTATTATTAAATTATTGTCCATGCTTAAATAAAATTTTTAGAAAGTGTTTTTGGCACTTTTCAGACAGGAAATATCTATATAAAATTCTGAGAGCCATGAAAATGTAAGGAGATTTATAAACAGCGGTTTTTAAGTAATTCCTTAGAATCTGTAAAAACTAAACCACAAAGAAAATTTAAAGTACGATGGGAATTACATTAGATACTCTTTGAAAGACATGATAAAATTTACTGTAAGGGAAGACTTTAAAATAGCAATTAAATATTTTCAATAAGGAGAAGGCAGGAAAACACAATCGATTCAGTACACAGGCTATAAAACCGTATGTATACAATTCACTGAAAAAAAAGAGTGATTTATGACTTTTAGTCATCATTTTTACCTTTTCTCTTTTTAAATAAGTATTTTAAAAATGTGTTATTTATTAGGAACATATTTTTAAAGGCAGAAAGAAGAAACGCATTGTGAATTAAAATATTACTTTACTGTGATAAACAATCATGCTTATATCCTAAAATTGTAACAAAAAAAAAGTTTAAAATTATATTTTTTAAAAAAAACTCTCACCACTAATGATAAAATGTCTGAAAATGAGTAAAAACTTGTAAAACCTTAAAAAAGAAAATTATTTGAAGTTTGACAACAAATTTGGTAATATCAAACTTGAATTCAGAGCAAAATCTTTTATAAGACTCAATATCTGGAGATTAGAAAATAAATAAATAAATAATAATTATTATTACATCTATAATTTTAATATGAGAGATATTCTCAATTTTGAGAAATCTATAAAAATACAATTTTTTTTTTATGACCACACAATTTTTTTTTAATCAAGCACGCAATTAATTTAATCTCACGCAATTAATTTACACATTTTAATTTACATCTGAATTATCATTTCTTTACTTGGTGTATTTTGTGAGGATTAGTTAAATAACGTAACAAAGCACAATATGAATTATTAGAGTTAAAGATAATGCATATAATCTGACAAATGCATGAGAGTTAAATAAAAATTAGTATGCACGAAATAATTAAAACTTAAAATAAGTGCTTAACTTGAATGAATGCTTAGAATATTAATTTTCAAGCAAAAATATGTTTCATATTCATTCCAAATTATTCGACTGTTTGAAAGTTTGATATTTATTCATTTGTCAATATTATATATTTGTAGAATGGTCTTTTAATTCAAGTTAATCCAAATTATGAAGTAAATATCTTTCGCGGTAATAAGATTAGGACAAATGCTTTCTGAAGCTTTGATAGAAAATCACAGATATTCTATTAAATTAATTCTGTCAATTATCTAGATTGTTGTGTAATAGTTGTGACGAATAATGTTCATGTTGATAAGTCTTAGTTATCTAATCGACTTTACATATATTTTAACTCGCATGGTTTTATATATTCTTAGAAACTGATAACTTATGTTTATAAATTTAAGTAATATCTAATACTTTTCAGTTAGTTTTAGTAATCAAAGTTCAAATTAAATTATATCTACATTAAATATTTATCTTTCACAGTGGTTTTAAAGAAGTAACAAACTCAATAAGACACTATTCAAGTGTTTTTGTTTAAGTTTTTTTAAGTTAAGTAACAAGTGGTTTTGCTATAAGAGTCCTTGCTCCCTAATTTTTAGTATATATATAATTGTGTATTGTTTACTAGGCAATTAAACGTGAAAATAAGTTTTTAGTTTGTACTTAATCTAATTTTAAATTTTTTCCAAGAATAATTGTTTTAAATTCCATAAAACTTGTAACCTTATGAGTTGAAAAATAGAAAAAAAAATCTACTTAGAGAATTAATGTAGTAAAACTTCAAACAAGCGTATTCAAGTAAATTCGAAATAATACAAGTGAATATTATCAATTTTTTTAAATAAACTAAAATAAATTTTCTGAAGAAGATTGTAGTTAACAAATAGGATGACACATAGCTTATCAAGACTACGTTATTATCTCTTTTATAATATTTTTGCTTACATACCATTTTCAAAACAAAAAATAACTCTTATATGGGTAATACATCAAGCAATTAGTGTATATGTGTTTTTCAGGTATTGAATGTCGTAAAGCAAAATTTTGATGTCTTAATATAACCATACCTAAAAAGTATCATTTCTGGAATTTAAAATACAGATGTATTTTGCATGCTTAAATATCGAAAAAATGATATACTTTATGTTAGCTAAATTTCTGATTAAATTTTGCATTCATATGGCTTACATGACTAAGGGATATGGATAATAGTAGAAGATAATGCAAATGAATATTATGACCCCCAAATGGACATTGCTTAAAAGGTATTGCAATACACCAAAAGTAATTAATCTTCCAATTGTTTTTGAAATATTATTTTTAAATAATACTCTATTTAAGCAATTTTATCAACCAAGTATTGATACATATTTAAAATTAAGCTAAATGTCCAAGAAATAATTAGTTTCTTAAATAAAAACACTACCTAATACATTCATTTTCAATAGTCATTTTTTGAAAAAAATTGTATTAAAAATCTTTATGAAAATAAGGCAAACAATTCTTTGAAAAGTAGGTCAAATGTTTCATAAAGAAATGTTCATAACATTCATAAAGTAATGTTTATTCATACAGGAAAATGAAATGACAGAGTTAAAATCATTTAAACAGATCGAAAACAATTTTTAAAACCCTTTTGAAAAATAAATAAATTTTAAAGTGCTGTTTTAAACTGGGAAATTTCTAATAAATTCAAAGAAGATAACTCTTTTTTTGTTTTCTATTCATCTGTATCAGGAAGTGAAGATTTAAAAATTCAGTTTAAAACCTGAGTATGCAATATTATAAAATTACTAGTTATAACAGCTTCAAGAAAATATCACTTTATGTTTATTATATAAATAGTATTTAAAATATTTTCCTTAATATGCATACAGTGTACATACAAAAAAATATGTTTGCAGTGTTAGATTTTTATATATAATAATATGTTTCTTTCAAATCATATACGTATTAGTTCAACGATTGAATTTTTTTTATATTAACTATAAACAGTAATTTAACAATTTGTTTTATGAAAATATAAATGAACTACTCCCAACTTTTTTTCTTTCAAAATGCAAAACAAACTGTTTCAAATTGTAAGGAATATTGTATAGGTTTGCTTGAACAATTAGATATTTTTGATAAAGCACTAAGCCATGAAACTTGACTGAATTTTAACAATTGTATGCAACGTGCCGTAGCTAGAAATTAAGCCATTTTCTGCTTCAGGTCTATGCAAAGCATTTCTTGCAAAAGAATTTAAGGGAAGTTGGTGATATGCTGTCAGAATCTGTGGACTAATTAATCATAAGAATTAAAGACTTATAAATTTGGAGATTCCCATCGTAGTTAATGATAACTGAATTGAATATAAGTAGAGTAAGAGATATTATAGAAATGTTATTGCCTGGGAAGATACAACCTAACAGAATTCAAAATTTTCAAATTACTTCAGTTACAATTTGAGCATACTATAACTCAATCAAATTTACATCCGAATAAAGTTTTTTATTCGAGAAAGTGTAATTAGTATGGAAAATTAGGGGACTTATATTGCTGAAGGATCTCCAAAGCAAGCAATCATTGTTATTAAAATTGTAATATAAATTCCAAATAATATTCTAATCAAGTTGCGAACAAAATTACAATTAAAGAGTTTTAGAGCATTCAGTCCCAACTTCGTTTTAAAATAATTCAGGATAACTATAATTCAAAATATATTGTTTTAATTAGACAATAGAATAATAGACTTTTCATGTAATATAATTTTTATTTGATTGAATCAATAAACGAGTTAAAAATAAGTACATGTTATTAACACAACCCTTAAGACTTAGGCTTATCTTTCGATTTCATATCAACAGATAATAGTAATAATAATAAATATCTAACAATGACACAGATTTTATTAAACTCAGGATTGTTAAATTAATATGTAATTCGAATCAAGTCGAGATAAAATGTTTAAAATATATGATATTGCTATCAGATAATTTTTTAAAAACAGTTTTTAAACTTTTCATTTCATTATTTGAGTTCTTTATATTTAGATGCCATTTAATATGCCTTTAACACTAAATAATAAGTACCTTCAACTTTTTAATTATCTAAATATTGCACTTTTCGTTTTCAGTTTGAGCTTCCATTCGATGCTCATTTTGAAATTCATTATTTCTCAAATCTAGATATATTTTCTATTTACTATAAAACAATTACATAGTTATTATGAAGGTATTGTTATAGTTATTTATTTAAAAACTATGCGCTGTATTCGAGTCAAAGGACTAAATAACATGTACTTGAAGATTCTAGTTAGATATTTTCCTAGATATCGAATTCACTCAATCGTTAAAACATTAGCAGGATTTCCATACAAATTAACACTGATGAATTTTAATCCTCGTTTCGATTCTTTTTCACATTTATCAAGCAGAATATAGCCTTTTTTTAATTAAAATCTCCCGAAATACTCATTGAAGACACTTCAATTCAATTAGAACCTAGGCTCAATGTCCTAAAGTATTCAATACGGGGCTCTCCAATTAACAATTATTCAGTTTAATTTACATTCAGACATCTAGGAAAGAAA
Organism: Trichonephila clavipes; assembly: GCA_019973935.1. NCBI lineage: Eukaryota > Metazoa > Arthropoda > Arachnida > Araneae > Nephilidae > Trichonephila > Trichonephila clavipes. Next base: position 1,190,803 of record BMAU01017768.1, read on the forward strand.
CAACAGTTGTAAGTTGGGATCCTAGGAGGACTTGAGAAACGTATTTCTATAAATGCTCTCAATCGAGCGAAAACGGATGCCAGTTGGACAAAAGTTTTAATCTCAGCACATTACCGATGCATTCTCGTCCATTATCAGAAACATAGAAACAAAATGAACTGAATGCTAATTCGTAGGCGAGCATTTTCTCTGTTTTGCAAAAATAATGTTTAAAAGTTCACATGCAAAATGAAATGGAGCTTTGTGAAGCACTGTGAATGTGTACGCGAGAACGAACATAATTACTTTCTACAACGCCTCCTTTTGTTCAGGCGGAGATTTGGATGAGGAAATATTAAATAGCATGAGTTGATTAAATGTTGAAATTTCTACTTCCTAAGAAGAAACCATCGGGATGCGTGAGGGTTTATTGCGTGCTTTGTTGATCAAAAGCATTTAATTAGTTACTTCTACATAAGGGAAACCCGAGCATGGCAGCTTACCATTAGAGTTAGACATTCAATAATGGTTTTCTCGTAAGAGAGAAAAGCGAGAAATCATTTTCAGTATTACCAAATACACAAGTATTTTGGACGAATGATTTAGGAATAATCGGACATCTTCCCTTCACATGCGCAAAGGGACAGATAGTTTCAGAATCTACTAGAGACTCATTTGGTACCTTGCACACTTTTATGAAAGGGTCATCGAAGTGTTAACGTGTCTCTGATGAGGTGCCTGGTCTTTCCAAAATTGATCTCCAATGAATTTTTGACTAAGGATATGAGCATAGCGTCATATATGGGCTTAGTTAGTTTTTCTTAAAGGGACATTCACCATACACAGTTCTTTAAAATTCTTTTCGTTCAATGACTTATTTCAAAATTAAATCTTTTTTTTTCTTTTCTGAAACAGTGAATGTTCTTAGACCTTTCTATATATGTTAGTTATGCAGTAATTTTATTCTTAACCAAGAAGAAAAGGAAAACAAATTGATATCTGCAAATTCTCATCTGTTACACCGTAAAAGACATCTACTTTCCTTTACGTTTATCTCTTATGAATAGAAACTATTTTGCGTTTTTTCACAAGCTAAAAGACTAATTTATTCTTGTTCATTCAATAAATCAACAAGAAACTTGGACAATATTATTTATGTATTATAATTTGAAATATTTACCTACAATTTTAATTTTTAAATTTTTATTTTGATTAAAAGTTTGTTTTAGAGTACTTAAAGTATTAAAGAAGTTTTATCTAAAAGCTCTAAGTAAATTTCTATTAGTCTTCCTGCAAAATTTATCCAAGAATTATTCATCACAATAGTGAAAATAAATAGAAATTCGTGATATAAAACTGTAAGCTTGTTGTTTTTATTTTTTGAATATAAATATGCGTGCTTTGATTGTTTCTGTTTGTTACTTATTAGTCAGCAATCAGAAAACGTCAAACATTTTAATAGATAGCTTTTAAATACAAATAAGCGAAAAAATACACTTAATGTTTGTTTTTTGATAATTTTTTAAATCACATTCATTAAGCACAAAAAGGAGCTTAAAAATGACTTCACAAACCTAAACATTAAAAACAAACTGCAGAAAAAGAGTTCAGAAGATTTTTTAAGCAAAACATACGAGTTTAAATCAATTAAAATTATTCAAAATAGTATTTGTATCAGTTTTATTAACGCGCAAATAAACCATCCTACAAACAATCCTACAAATTAGTGTCTATGACTATAAATAGGATGCAAGCTGGATTAATAAATTTGTTAACACTAGAAAGACAGAAACTTGTGTGTGTGTGTGTGTGTGTGGTATATACCTATATGGCCCAAAAGCAGTCAAAAGAACTGCATTGTGAAAGAATGATTAATGTGTAAAGAAATTTGTTTAAAATTAACTTTTAATATTTTTTTTATATTCTTTACAGTCATATAACAAGTTATTAGTAAATATTAACAATAAAAAATTTACTTCACTTGGAAAAAAAATATATTCTAAAAAGTTCTAAGAAATTGTGCATTATATATGTAATTGTTTTTCTAATTGAAATTAAAAAGCAGTCAAAATGAATTCCTTGGGAAATCTAGTGTTAATAATCAAACTTTAAATACCCTAAGTTTCAAATTTGATGCTGGACTTTTAAATCGAATTGTACACTTACAATTGGTTTGTTTTTAGTACTTAACTGTAGGTATGCTACCATTGTATAATGTTCTTTTAAACAAAAGTTTTAAAAAAAGGAACGTCAGCTGTCAAAGTTATTCAAATAATGTGACATTTTGTTTTCCGGCTGAATTAAACGAGTGACATATTTTTAGAAAAAATTTAGCGGAATAAATCTTTGATGCTTTTGTTTTTTCCGAAAATTAAAAATACTTCTGAGGTCGGTGAGTATCTTTTTTCCAGAATTTAATATTTTTCGTAAGGGCCTGTTTTTCTTAAAGAAAAATTCGGCTATTTTTGCAATTTTGTGAGTGTTTTGAGCTATTTCTTCGAAATAAATATGCAAAATGTGTTTTTATTATTTCGCCCTCAATATGATTACTGCAATAAACACACTGATACTTTTTAAGCTTTAATTTGGAAAATCAGGCTACTAAAAACAAATTATTTTAACCACTTCTATAAATAATGTACATTTATTAGAAAATTTGTAGTATTCAGTATGTATCCACAGAGAGAATAGTTATACGGATACAAATCAAAATGCAGTACTGCAAAATTATTTTGATTCCTAAATAGCTTAAGACATACATAATAAATATAAAATTACAAAGGACACACAGGAAAGAAAGACTTAGCAATACGAATGATTGAAAGAAACATAATTTTCTTTAAAATTTACAATATATCGGAAAATAATAGAACAAGCTTCAATTTCATAAATGATTGCTTAGAAAGCATCGATGGATACTAATATGATTGCAGAATAGCAGCAACAAAAATGACCGGGCTATTCTGGACGTACTTTATAAAAGTAAATTTCTTTTTATATGGATGTCAGAAGACTATCTAAGGCCTTTAAAGATGTAAGTTTCATTAAATGCAAAGTATTTAAGTGAGAAAAATTAGTAAACGATATTGTGAGATCTGATCAAGGAAAAAGTAAAATAAAAAAAGAGCTTAGAAAAGTAAATGCATACAATAAATTGTTTCCATAAATAAGAAGGCAATAAGGTCAATAAAACTAGTATTATTTAAATATATATTAAAAATTTCTCTTTCAGCTACAATATATGAATGATATAAGAAGTATTACTTTCTCAGTAATATATATGACTCTAAATTCTTAATGAAAAGATGTAAATTGGTATAAGAATGTTCCAAAATGTTAAAAATAAGTTTTACCTTTGTATCAAGAAGTAAAAAAGTTAAATCACACTTATGTCCCTGGACATTGTAGATTTTACATGATTATATATATATATATATATATATATATACTTATGGAATATACTAAAAACATACATAAATAAATATAAGATATTTCAGAAAGATATAAATTTTGACATATTAGTAAATTTTTATAAAATTATTCCATCTAATTATGTTTTTTTTAAATTTTAAAATGCTGGGTGGTAAAATTTTATTTAAAACCATTGTTTAATCGATTACAAAAATAGATGTTATTGTAGTAAAATGCTATATTTTAGTAAAACTTTATTCTTATAATATAAAAATACATGTTCATGTAAGAATTTTAATAACTTTACAACCATAAGTACATAGTTTAGAGAAAAATGCTAATGTATTAGTATTCTTTCGATCAGAGAAAATGCAAACTTTTATATTTTCTTATAAAATGAAATTAAATATTCATATTCTTATTCAAAAGAATTTTTTCAACTTGTAACTTAAGTTATTCTGCGATGAAATTCGTTATTTAAGCAACTAAAATGGCGAAACAAGAGTCGTTTCTCCTTATTATCTTTACGAATTATACTTGTATTCTTACAGTACCAAACGTAATAAGATTATGCGATTGAAACCTACATTATCGAATACGTTGTAATTGCAAGACTTTTCATAAGATATGCTAAGTAAATTTCTCTTCTTAATGAAATATGCATTTATAAAAATTGTTCAATCCTTAGCACTGGAATCATTCATTTGTATTAATAATTACTTCTTTAAACAAGGAATATATTGAATGAGAAATTAATATCATGAATGTTTGAGAAACTTTTGCTGAAAAGGTTTAATGCCGAAAAATTAGATTTTCTCAGTCTCAAACCATCATCAAAAGAGTGCCTAGAGGAGAGAAAATAATACAATTTGCACTGTTTAAATTATCACAGTGGTATATGACGATGAGTGGATGAGAATTCATTTTGTTTCTGTTTAAGATTAACTATAGTCAAAGATACGATAAAAGTTAAAAAATGCAAAGCCCGTTTTTTTCTAGAATATACTTTATTTTACTACTAAGATAAACACTTTTATTAAATAAGGTTGAAAATTTGGTTGACATTTTTCAATTGAATTTGAAGGAATTTTTAATAGAAATGAGTTTTATACTATAAATTTATGACTTTTGAGAATGTATATTGTGTGTGTGTGTAGTCTTTCCCAAAAATAATTCAAATATTACAATATTGGAGAGGTAAAATAATTAATAAAATGTATTTTTTTAAATAAATCAGAACTTAATAAAGTTAATCAACATTTTATGCATTGAATTTTAATAATCAATCTCTTACCAGAAGCCTCTTCCGATTTCTTTATAATACTTGATATACGACTGCATCTTTTTAATGATAGAATGAAATATTTAAAAAAAATTGTTTTTATTAGTAAAGTTACATATTATGTTATGGGATATTTTTATAAGCTTCATAAAGTTTCTATGAAATCCTTTTATCGAAGGTTCATTAAAATTCTTTTATTTATATTCTTTACATTTTCTTAGTGATAAGATTCTACCTACAGTATTGCTTTATATTTACCACCAAGTAACTAAATATGTATTAAGAACTATAAAATAATCCACAAAGCTAGAAAATTAGATGTGAATAGAAAAAAAAAATTGCATTTATTAGCAATAAAACCACCAAATTTTTCTTTACTAACGAAATACTCCTCCTACTAATATTTATTTCATTTTAAACTGGTTTTTATGATTCGACTGATTTAATAAGTTTAACAATTTAGTGATTAATGATTTTAGATTTTGAAAAAGGTACAATAATCACGCGAAATGAATATTCAAAATAACACACAAAATGTTATTCATATTTTAGCCAAATAATAAGTTTGTTAATGGCTAAATATTAATAAATATGTTTAATTTAAAATGTTATTTTAAGTGTTTTCATTGTTTTTGCAAATAAAAATAGAAAAATAAGATATTAAAGCACAACAAAATGTAGTCAGAAATTAAATCAAGAAAGCTAAATGTCTTACTCTTTTTTACAGGGTGGATAGCATTATTACTACTATGAAGTAAAACATCTGATACTTTTTTAACTATCAGCATAGAAGAAGTTGCTTACATGTGCAAAAATTTAGTATGATTTTCTTACACATTTTTATATATCTATTGTAGATTTACGCAAAATTTAACTTTCGAAAACAAATTTTGTTAATTATCAATTTTGGAATTAAATTTAAACAAGGGAAGTTACTTTTATTTTCATTATATAATGTTCTTGTAAAAAGAAACAACTATATTTGAATCTGGAAAGGCATTTACTAACCAAAAAATGAATCAAATTTATTCTAGAAATAAAGACATGTTTTCCATTAAAGAATAATCGAGTAATATAATAAATTTTTAATGATTATTAAGAATTAATTTTCACTATTTTTTCTGTACATTTTGTTTTGAAAGAAATGGCATTAATTCAGCTGAAATTATGGATATCCTTCATCCACACAAAAGATCCAGGAATCAGAAATAAAAAATTGCAATATCTTATATGCTAATGTAGAAATTTTTAAGAAAATGTAATTTCATTTTAGTTCAACTGTAATTATAAAACCATTTCATTGTTTTTTCCAGGTGATACTTTTGTTAGTATTCTCAAAACTTCTGTTGTCAGCTTATTAAATTATCTTGTTATAAGTAATTATTGACACTCGATTAATAGTAGAATGAACTCCGAATGCATACTTAAATTCCAAAACATTCATGTGGCCTCAGTCAATGTTCACTATCACCCAACGGGCAGTATTAATTATTTCATTAAACTTGTTTTTAAAATATTTGGGTTTAAATGCAACTGCTTCTTTAAAATATTGAAAGATAATGCATATCATGTATTTTAGGACATGCATTCTCTTCAGTATTTCAGGAGTTTATATTGAAAGCATCATTTTCTTAATGCTAGTACATAGTAATAATGAATTTAAATATGATGAAAATCAGAAATTGTGACTCTTGATATGTACACATATATAAATATATGAATAATCTATATTCATTATCCATATAAAGTCCTTTGGCTTTATATAATGAAAATATATTTGCTGTTTATTTAACACTAACCATTTTTCTGTTTTTTAACCATTATTTTAGAATACTTATCATTAAAAATTCTGCAACTCATTTTGATTCTGGGAATATTATCTTATTGTTAAATGATGTTTTTAATTCAAAGTAAAACAAAATTTGTGATTCAAATTACTTACAAGACAGTCATTTGACAAAAACTGTTTTGAAAAGTTTAAAAATATACAATACATAAGCGCCAGTTTAAAATGTAGGATACATATTTACAAAAACTTATTTCTATGATGTCTTCTATGATAATTACTGAATTTTTTTTTCTTTTTATGCTTACATGTTATATGACTACTAATACGATATTGCTTTTCTATTATAAGTTGTAGTATTTTACATGTATTATAGTTGCTCACAATTTAAATAATCAATTGTATAATTATTTTAACTTATGCAATGATATATATATATATATATATATATATATATATATATATATTGTTGATGATTTGAAACATTGTTGCTGATAGTTGGTCTTAAAGTACACACAAAAAAATAGAGACGAGGAAATATATAGCTTACAAGCAAGACAGTTTTTCTAGATTTGCTATTGTTAAGTTATAACTGATAGTTATATCCAATATTTTATATATATTTTTAAAACTAATAGCTCTGTGTTTGTGTAATACCATTTTTTCTTAAAAATGTCTTTGCAAGTTTATCCCAGGAAATTTGACGTTAAAATTCTCATTGAGTTTCCATTTATTTAAAAATAATTTAGAGAAGATTTTAAAATTTTGATAATGGAGCATAACTTATAAAAATACATAGAAATAAGAAAAATTCCGTTGAAATTTTTAAAATGTTAGCATTGCACAGTAATAGTTATTACTCCTGTTTCATAAATGACATAAATATAAGTTGAAACACATTCATTTCAACTAAAAATTTAGGTATATTGTATTGATAATTTGGAAAAAATTGGGAATAAAAAAATATTCACAGAATTTAAAATCTTCAAAACCTTGAGGGGGGGGAGGGGAGGACATCTACAGAATTTTAAAATCAATTCCAATTCCCTATGAAATAATTATTAACGTATAAAAACCCATTAATTAACAATAATTATTTTTGTATTTTATATCAAATAATAATCTTTGTTGAAAGTTTTTACACTTGATCAATTTTGTTCATATAAATATTAAATTTTAAAACTTAGAAGAATATTCAAAAATGACACGGAAAACTCCTCGCAGAGTTTTTAAAACATTCGATAACACTATGACTCAGCTATTCGTACGACAGAAAATATGTTATGGAAACAACGAGTTCTAAATAACGATGTGTAACTTATTAAGTATGAATGTTCTGTAAAATATATGTATACAACAATAATGTAAAAATATTCATTATTTTTAAACATAGATCTCTCAGATAAAGAAACAATGAATAGATTCCCTTGAAAACTATGTTTTAAAAATTATCATTAAATTTTGTTCATGTTTCAGTCACCAATTTAAAGGTAAAATTGATTAGATTAAAAATATTTATAAGCAGAAAGTAAATAAAGCGTTTTTGCTGTTAATTAATTAACATTTGTTTTCGTAATTTTTCTCAATAGTTATTGAAAAATAAATGAGTAAGGTAACCCAAAACTCTTACTTTAAGATATTTAAAAGGATAAATAAGCAAATCACTAAGCATTATGTATTTAATCAAGAAATCAGAACTGAGAACACAGAATCTCAAAGGTAAACTTGAATTAATGTTAATGTTTGCTTTCAGTTTTTTTCGCGATATTGCCTCTCCCCTCCCCCAAAAATATTTTATAGGAATCGAGATATTTGGAAAAGGAAACTTGAAATAAATATGTTTTTAAATGAAGTAGAAAATCGACATTTTCTGAATAAAGCGTGGTCAATCGAGTTTATCTCTAAAAAATTATTTTCAAAATATTTCTAATAATAAAACAAAAAATATGGGAAATATTTGTCCTTAATTTTATGAATAATAGTCAAGCATCAAAATTGAATTTTTCAAAATTTGATAGACCTCCGTTACTGAGATAACTTAAAACTATTCTAATAATGAATAATGGCTCATTCGTTTGCGTTTCTGTGAACAGGTTTTTTGAAGAGTACATATATTTGTCTTTTGAACAACACACATTTAGCTTTTTGTACAATTTGTTGTATAACTATCATATGATTCTCTATATTTCAACACTTTCTCTTAATGATAGCTTTAAAGCAATACACATAAAACAAATTGTTTTATGTTTCTTTTCTTAAATTAATCTGGTTAAATTTTCTGAACTTCAAAACCATTACTTAGGCTTCAACAGATATAAATTATAAATAAAAGATATTACACGCGTATAGAGAAATATTACACGTACCAATGTTGTATGCAAAATAGTTAGGAATACTCCTTAAAAAGTAATTTCAGAATTAGACATTGTTACATTTAACGAATGTGTTGAAATAATATGTATTGTTTTTATATGATGGTGATTCTGCTATATATTTTAAGATATTTAACTAATTCTTAAAAGAATTTTTAAATATCTGAGTGTTTTTCTTTCTTTAACAATTAAAAAGTTCTTGTGGTTTGATAATACAATAAATAATATTTGTTTCTGCAGTATATAAAAAAGTTGGTAGATGAGAAGATTTATTTATTTTGGAAATTATATATTCAGAATCATAAATAATTGATATCGTAAATTAAATTTACAGATTTATGTTATTACTACAAAAATATTTGGTTGAA